>BLKR01000021.1:0-600000 GCA_011170035.1 Teleogryllus occipitalis | reverse complement strand
CAGAAAAATCAAATCAGTAGTTCCTTTACCGTTGCAGATCGGTTTTTTTAAACTCAGAAACGAAAATGTCTAGTTTTTCAAACGTTGCTAATATCGCGCTTTTAAAAATTGTATTATTATTATTATTATTATTATTATTATTATTATTATTATTACGTCATGACATTTTATCTTTCAACTATTTATAGCTAAAATGTTGGGAAGGGATTCTGGAACTCCAGAAAGCGTGCGCAGATGATCTCCCGTATACTCCACATACAGGTTTTACTGTTTTTTGACTAAATGAATAGTAACAATACTAATGGTTAGAGGGCGCCTAAAACTTGGCTACCGAAAATTGGGCCGGGTTCAAATTCAGTCTTGATTTATGAATTTGTTATCTAGACGTCGCTCTTGTGTTACGGAAAATATTTACTTGCAAGAGTAGAAATGGAGAGAAGGGTGGTAGTTCGGTACGGGTTTATTGTTAAGACATGTCGGTGCGCACGTAAACTGACACGTCTCGAAAATGCTCATTTTGTAGGTGAATGGTTTCAATCTCAGCAGAACGATTTTCTTGGCAGCCAGGGAAAAATATGTTCATCGTGTACTATTTTTGAGCAATTCTTAATAAAGACACTTTTCATTAATTTTCATGACTTTGCTTCTTATGGTTTGCTTGCTTCGGCAGAATATCTTTTTACTTTAGCAGACAAAATTACATGGATGTATGCCATGGTGTAGAGTACGTAGAAGTAGTAGTAAGAAGAGATAGACCAGTGGGGAAAAAATATGTAGGTCCCGTCTGCGCCATTTCTAGAAGAGAATATATGTTCTCCTCTGTATAAATATTTAATTAATGTTGTTCACATCACTTTTTATTATTCATTGCCCATTTTCTCTACCTAAGAAGAGCATTCTATGGGCATAGGGATTGATAAATCAGTAGATTTCCCTTCGAAGCAAACACAATATACCACATCTGGTGAACATAAATATTGACTCATTTGAAGCTATCTGCTGGTCGAAGTTCGCACTAAACTATTCCAAGTGACACATCATGCAGACCCATCTGTCAGTACTTCTCGCGTATTAATTTTCTGGATTCGTTTTTACGATGTACAGAACAGTTGGTGAGCAGCGTTCTTCTGAAAATGAGACAGTTATTTTTAATTTGATTTCTTTTTACACTTATTTGTGTTAAATAAAAATTGTACTACAATATTGTAAAAGGAATGTAAATATAATGATTATCGGTGTTGTTAATGAATTATCGGTTAACCGGTTAATGAATAAATTTGAAAGCCGAATGTTCTTGGTTCTTCGTTTGAGCATATGGAATCAATCATGAATATTCGATTTAGTATTTATGATCTCGAAAGGAATCTCACTCATTCGTTTCATACGGAATGAAAGTGAGAAAAAATGATTTATAGGTGAAGACTTGCAAGAGATTGCTGGTAAAATTGTAAATTTATTAGAAACCGTTTGTCAGAGAGGATAATTTACCAAAATTGTTTTCGGAATACAAAATGGGTAAGATAGACATGTCTGAAGATTTTGAAGGCATTGTAGATTTTGGAGTGAAGAAATAAGTGACACTGTGGAAGGATATTGTTTCTGAAGATGGAATCAATAAAAAATATTTGACGTACTCGATTATTTTATTTTTAGAGTTCCTAGTATGTTTTCAGGCAATTCTGGAGCTGCCCGTTGTTTTGCAAATACCCTCAGCTAAACCAAAAAACAATAATTTGTATCAGTCAAGAAGTAATGGGTGCACCTCTATTCACGACAATATTGAGTTCAAGAGATATCTACTAAAAGAATAAAAGGGAAACCAAGACTTGTACCAGAAATCATTTAGAATGTTAATATATAATATGCCATATACAACACGCAACAAAAATTTTCATAAATTTAAAAGTAAAATTACCAAACGGCATTTTAGTCGGGTGCATATGTGTCCCGAAAAACAACAGATAGTCCCGTTTTACTCACTTCTGTCCCAGTATCCCGAAAAAATTGTCGGGACGCCGAAACGTTCCGCAATTAGCTTAGTGCCGGTTTCCTCCCGTAAGGCAGTACAAAAATACTAATTTTTATCGTTTTCTGTTTAAGATTACGAGACAAAAACAACAAAACAGATCTACGTGCTACGCTCCCCTCCACTGTTGTAGGTTCGAGGACTTTTCTATATTCTTCTTCTTCTTCTTCCTTTCAGGGATTAGGCATGAATGCCTGTTCCGTCTTCACTTGCACTTCAGCTCCATCTCTTTCTGGGCCTCCCGACATCTCTCCTACCCTTCGGTCGGTATTGCATCACTAAGCGTGGAATTCTTTCTTCACCCATTCTTCCAATGTGACGTCTCCATGATTCTCTGTATTCCTCTATCTTTTCATTTATATTATATATATCCAGTTCTTTACGGATATCTTCGTTTCTTATGTGTTCTTGTTTTATGCAGCCTTTAACTTTCCTGAGAAATCTCATTTCCGCTGCTTGGATTTTACTTTTATCTCTCTCTTTTGCTATCCACGATTCACTTCCATACATGAGAACTGGAGCAGTCATTGTTTTATAAAATTTTATTTTGGTGTCTTTCCTTGTTTTGTTCTGAAGTGTTCGGTTTATTATGCCACATAGTGATTGAAATTTATTGGTCTTATTCTCTATGTCTTTATCTCTGTCATAACTGATCTCGCAACCAAGATAATTGAAACTAGAAATCTGTTCGATTACTGTATCGTCAATTACTATTTTTGAGCGAACGGGGTGTTTACCATAATGGGCCACAGCCTTTGTTTTCTTTTTTGATATCCGGAGATTATATTCGAGCCCTCCCAGTAGATGTAGTTTGTATACGGCTTTTTGTAATTCGTCTTCACTTTCTTGCAGTATTGTTATGTCATCTGCATAAAGAATAACATTTAGATGTTTGTTCTTCTTTAACTGGATTCCAGGACCCACCATACATTTCCATTTTTTAACAAGATCATCTACATAATATTAAATAGCGTTGGAGATAAACTACATCCTTGTTTGAGTCCTCCATTTGTCAAAATTTCTTGTTTTCTTCGTACCAGTGTTAATTATAATTTTTGTGCCCATATATAAACTTTTTATGGTATTTATTAGGTGTTCAGGATAGCCACTTTCACTCATTACATTCCACAATTTGCCTCGATCCACACTGTCGAAGGCTTTCTCGAAGTCAATAAAGGCTAAATGGGTCTCCATATTGACTTCTCGTCGTTTTTCTAAAATCCTTTTGATACTAAAAATGTTGTCACTGCATGAGCGTCCTTTCCGAAATCCCGATTGTTCTTCTTGTAATTTAACTTCTGTAATGATTTTTAATCGAGTATTAATTATTTTTGCAAATATTTTATAAGCGACATTCATGAGACTAATACCTCTATAGTTCCCGCACTCATTTCTTTGACCCTTTTTAAAGATAGATATAACCTCCGTCGTTTTCCAGCTATTAGGTGTTTTATAGCTTTTCCAGCATTCATTGTACCATGAAGCAACCTAAAATGATGAAGCAACCTAAAATTACAGATACTGATACTGTAATCTGTGATTTTAGGTTGCAGTATCAATATTGTTGTCCATATTAGTTATATTAACTTAGCTCATATTAACTTATTTCGTATATAATTATATTTTAAGTAAGTTGCTCTTTATTGACATTAATGTGCACAAGGGTGTAGTAGTAACAAAATTGATTGATTTGGTCAAATTTTAAAAGAAAATGAATATTCAAAGTACGTTTTTTGTAAATGAATACACCCCATTATTAAACCAGATATTTGACGTTCCGTTGGCATGGCCGTTCTGTGAACAAGTTAATAAAGTATAATACAAATTCTAGTGATGAGGAAGGAAAGGTTGAGTGCGGACCGTGGACTATTTATTAGGGTACTGCTCTAGCATTCGCTTGGTGTCGATCTCTCCGATCGAAGGGGAAAAATACTGATCAGAGCGGTTCTAGAATTCTCATAAATGTTGTAATTGAATTCAACCAAGCAATGAAGCTTATGCAAAAAATCCGACATAGTCGGCCCCTGAACTTTTGGACCTTCCTGTTAATAACGCTGTTAATGACATGCACCAGCTAGCTGTTGTCTTTCAGGGCATTGGAATAATTGATGTTTCCGGTCATGTAAAGTGGTATCGTCATTAATCTCGTTAGTGTAGTGAATGCTTTACCCGGGATTTGGCGGTGGTTCCTACCACGCTAGAGGGTGGGATCCGGCGCCTACCTACACGTCGGTTGGCGGGGATTTTCATTTCCAGATATCTCCCCCAACGGGGCACTGCTGCAGCTAGTACAAACTCTAGGATTCCCACTGGTCTCCCGGCATGTGTGTGTAAGTGTATGTGTTCAAGGGGAGGAGATAATACAAGGTAGAGGAGGGAACGATTGTGAGCAATTCGTGGCCCGTTTGTTAGGGTACTGCTCCGGTATTCGTCTGGTATTTATCGGAGAAAACTACTTATCAGAGCAGCCGGCCTTCTCTTCCAGACAACGATTGAATTATATTTAGCAGCATATCGAACCCGCCACCGTCGGAATTCGAACCCCGTGACCTCCCGATCAGAATCCCCGCAAGACAGCGGCAATGCAGTCACTGAGCCACGCTCTGGCGGTTGCAGCAGAGTCGACAATTCCCCAGTACGTACCAGCTTGTCGGGCGTGGCCTGCGAGATGCTGTGGTCGAAGTAGCCGACGTAGCCGTTGCGGTAGCCGAAGTGGGAGTCGAAGCCGCGGCGCGTGGGCAGGAAGTCGGAGCGGTGCGCGCCCAGGTGCCACTTGCCCACGAGGTGCGTGGCGTAGCCGCGCGCGCGCAGCCGCTGCGCCAGGGTGCGCTCCTGCAGCGGCAGCCCGCGCGGCTCCCCGGCGCGCAGCGGGTAGCCCTGCATGCCTGCACACACGACTCGCCTCACAAGCGGGTTTATACAGACAGCTTCCGTGAAAAATCTTCCAAGTGACAATTTCTCCTGATTTTACTTTCTAGCATACTACTTACATAGTATTGAGAAAGTTGTGTAATGCTGCGGCGAAAAACACGATTTTGCGAGTTTTCAGCAAAAAGTCATATTGTTGGTTCGTTCGTTGTTTCGTTCGTTCGTTCACGCGGTCGTTCTTTCGATCGTTTATTCGGTCGTTCTTTCGGTCGTTCTTTTCGTCGTTTTTTTGGTCGTTCTTTCAGTCGCCCGTCCGTCTATTTGTGAATAATACCCGCACCTAAACCGTTCGCAGCATTTTCACCAAAATTAATACTCCCCAAACGATCTAGTTAGTGTTGCGGTCTCTTGAATTTGAAATAAATATTTTGAATTTGGGGTACTTTAAGCGAAGCCCCAACGACATTTTCAAAATTAATAAATAGCTACAAACTTATGTTTTTTTCCTCGAATTAAGCTAAGTGGCCTTATAAAAATTGTAAAAGTCCGATTTCCGATGAGTTCTCTAAATTTTCAAAAATTGCATGCCAACGTTTATTTTATTTTTTTACTCTTCCTACAGCAACAATATTGAAGATGGAGATCGTTTTCCTCATTGAAATCTATTCTTCAAAATAAGAATTTTAAAGAACATCATGTACAATTTTTTTTAGAATAAGAGCAGTTTTCGCGTAATTTTGTGTTAAATGAAGGCAATTTTTAAAATAAGATTTTTTTAGAAACGACTCCAAATTTTTTTCTTCAAATTGTTTCTGTGAATGCACCGAATAGCACGACAGTTTCTTGATTTGATCTTTCAATTTTTCGAAAATGACACAAATATTCAAGAATGCATTTGTACATCAAGTATTACGTAATCTTTACAAATAATGCGAGAAAGTAAGTGCTGTTGTAACATCACTAGTTACTTTTTCGTATACGGAGAAGATGATTTGTAATGCTGGAAAAAATCACAATCAAGATTTCAACAGAAATGCACAGGTTTGTTCTTCTTTATATCCTAAAACTGTCTTTTCAATTAAACTCTTAGAGGACCAGAAAATTGAGAAAATATACAGTTGATTTAACACTACTTATTACGTAGCTCTATTTTACGTCACAATATATAAGTGACACGAAACTAAACTAAATTGTAATTATTGAGATCTCAATAATTAATGTAAATATAAATACGATTATGTACAATATTACAAAAGATTTCCTTATGATACTGCTCTTACAATTGCAAGAAAAAGGTTTACATCGCTATTATCTACTCCTTGCACTTATTTCTACGACTAATGCGGCCTGCGGTGTTCACTTGCGTCATTCCTAATTGCTAGTCTAAGCATGCTTGTCATCCTTGCTCAATTCCTCTTCAGAGCGATTTCGATAGCCAAAGATAAGTGCGATGTCAACATTGTACGCTTGGTTGACCGTCGTGGCGGAAAGGAATAGCTTGTAGATTTGCATTGAGAAAACAAATATTTGCTTTATACGAAGAAAATATTGAGAAGTGGGGTGTGCAAAATGATATTTAAATGATTCGTAATACCTGCCTATGTGTTTACAATTTGCAGAATGAGGAAATTTTGAGTAAAGTCAATGAAAGCAAGGGACTTAAAAATAAGCGGATGAAATGTGGGTGGTAGCTGCACTCGCAAGCCCCGATAGGCGCCGCGCTCCTTTCACGAACACAAAGATCTAGGAGAGGGGAATTTGGGATTGGAAGATGAAGGCGAGTACTGTTTGACTACAGACGAAAGTAAGAATAATCTTGAAATGAATTTCAGTACAACGGAAACTCAGGTTAATTGATAAATAATGAAAACGTGTGTTTAAAATGAATACGCGCCCTAGCGATTAACATAGTTGTTTCTGATGTATTTTGTACGTAATCTAGATTTCACTACTTCATATTATTGCTATTTTCATTGCCATACAATTAAAATTTATATTATTCATCTAACTCAATATAGATGAATGATTTAAAGATGTAGTACTTGCAAATAACTTGCTTTGAAAAAAGAATCTCTAGATTGAATATCCCAAATGTAGTCATTGTTCGAAAAAAATGAACATTATAACGAATTAATTTAAAAATTACGCGAAAATAACTAATATTTTAAAGATAATATATTTAAATTGTTGTTTAAATTATTGTTTAAAGAACTGACATTGATAAACACATTGCTTTAAGAAGGAATTATCTTCTTTCAATATTTAAGGTGTGGTACATGATAAATAATATGAGATCTGAAAACACAAAGTTTGTGAACGTAAAAAGTACGCAAAATAACTCATATTTTCAAATAACAGCACTTAACCTAATTTAAAGATCTAATTTTCAAAAGCAGATTTCATTAAGTAAAAACTGTATTATCAATGTTATAGCTTTGTAATTGAAACTTTAGTAATTTTCGAAAATAGACTACATAAAAAATGGGACCTACGTCATTTTTATAAGCATACTTTTCTCTATTCGAAAAAAAAGGTAAAAATTTGGAGTCATAATTTAGAAATTCTTGATTTAAAATTACCGATTCTATTTCAAGCAAATTTAGACGAAAAGTACTCTAAGTTTCGAAAATTTGTACGTGACTTTATTTAAAGACATACAGACGGACAGACGGACACGGACCAGACGGACCGGACGGTCGGTCGACCGGTCGGTCGGTCGGTCGGTAGGTCGTTCGGTCGGTCGTTCGGTCGATCGGGCGGACGTTTTGCCATCATTCGATTTTTCGGTGCCAAAAACCCACAAAACATGGATACATCTCGTTTAAGAGGATTTTTTTCTAAATTTAGCAACTTGATTCATTCACTTTTTTGTTACCAGGGCCCTTTAATAAGAGTTTTTCTTCCGAAAAATTCGCCGTTTTCCGCGCTACATTACATACGTTTCCCTCTACTCCGTAGCGAGAAAGTAACTAGTGGTGGCATACCACCATACACTTTTTCGCCCGTATTTTCACGCAAAATTTTCGAATACTCAAATTTTCGAAAAATTGTACATGACCTTCTTTAAAAAGGTATCTTTAAGAAACAGATTGCGTTACGGGAAAACATCTCTATCTGTAATATATATTAGTTGGTGGTAGACTCCGAAAAAATTTTGAACTTTTGCAATTTTCGAAAAATGTTGGTTTTCAATGTACCTTAGACCCACACTACCTAAACTACGTAAGTAGTATAAGAGAAAATAAAAACTACAGTCGCTATAACAGCACATACTTTTTCGCATTGTTTCTAAACACGCGTTTCGAAAATTCGCAGAGAGAAACGAAAATGAGACCAACGCTATCTTTTCAATCATCCCTTGTTTTTTATATGTGGGAAAAATTAAAGAAAAAAATTGGATCGATTTTTGAGAAAATGCGTGTTTAATAAATTGCATTCACTTAAAGCAAAAATTATGTGAAAAATAAAGGTTTTTCCAAAAAAGTGTACATTACCTTTTTTAAAGAGTCTAGTTTTAGAACACAATTTGTGTCAGGCAAAAATCTATAGCTTCAATTCTGTAGTTTTAAAATGTAAAATTTTCGCATTCTTCAAAAATTCAGACCATTTGCCGGAAATGAGACTAGCACTAAGACTAGCTAAGGCAAAATTTAAAGATAAAATTGAAGCCCTTTTTGATAAAATAATTGTTTTATATTTTAAGCAGAATTACTCGAAAACTACGTATATTTTTGAAAAATTGTTTATGACCTTGTTTCAAAATATCTTTGAATATCAGGTATCACTAAGGAAAATATCTCTATCCTTAACTTTGTAGCTATATGAAGACCCCGAAAAAAATTGAACTTTCGCAATTTTCGAAAAATTGGGGATTTCAACGAAAATGAGTCCTGTGTCATATTTTTTAGGAGTTCATGCTGTCCTTCATGCCAACAAAGCGTAGTCCAAAAATTTGAAGACAATTTTGAGAAAATTTTTAAAATATGAAGGCCATCCGTTTCAAAGGACATAGCCACCTCCGATGATATAAAACATGTACTACACTTATGGGCCATAACATCACAACAGTTGACACGCCCGGACACACGAAACAATCAATCTATCAGGTTAGAAGTGGGTCGCGCTCGTACCTGTGGCGGCGGCGTGTCTGCCCGTGAGCAGCGCGGCGCGGGAGGGCGTGCAGGTGGGCAGCGCGTAGTGGCGGTGCAGCAGGCGCCCGGTCGCTGCCAGCGCGTCGATGTTGGGCGTCGCCACCAGCTGCGACCCGTGCACGCTCACGTCGTTCCATCCCTGCAGCACGAACGCACATGTGCTTCATTTATTGAGGTGTACAAGGCACTTCGGCAGTAACGGTCATTGGCGACCATGTTTAATAATTTGTAGCCGTAATGTAGATTATAAAGAGTTCATTCCCGATGTAATTATCACGCGGATTAAACCCAAAGGACGTTTAACCCAGAGAAATGCCGGAGTAGTACCCTATCAAACGTGACCGTGCACGATCTTTCCTTCCCTTTCCTTGTCCTGTCTTCACAAATCTCAATTGCTTTCCCACATTTTAAAACTGTCAGACGTTTAGATTACAGAAAAGAATGGTACAAATACTAAGCAAATCCCACCCACGTGATTCTAATAAGCATCTCTGTAATAACTTAGGAATTCTACCATTGCTTTGCCTCTTCAATTATAGATCAGTGACTTTAGTCAAAAGCGAAATACTATTTCAAGGGTGGGAATTTATTTTCTTCTAATAGAGATGTCGATAATTTTAACACACGCCAAAGGAATCGTATTCGTCAGTCATCAGTAACAACAGCTTACTACAAAAATGTCTATATAATACATGAACATTATTTTACAACACAGAGACAGATAACATTAATAGATTAAAATCCATACACAACTTTAGGTGCCAAGTATACTCATTTTTGTTACACAACTGTTTCTACGCAATTAGAGGCTATACTGAGCATCAAAAAGGAAAATTATATTGATTTTAACAATGATATTTAATGTATTAGTTACGATTTGAATTGTATAATTCTAAAAGACTAAATGTCCTCAACAGGTATTGAACCACATCTGCTTCAAAGCGTGACCCTCGAATTATACTTCTGAGAGTTCCGGTCAAAGACCACCCATCTCGATCAGGATTTGTGCTCAGTTTCCCTGATCCTTTAAGCAAATGTTGAGATGACCTCTTATTTTGCTTCTGGATTTAAATGTAGCTATGGCGGTTTTTTTTGGAGCTCAGTGGGGAATAGAATTAACTAATAATCAATATTTATTTTCACGGCAGAAAGACAATTCCGGCAGTAAGACAAATCAGTCACAAATTAAGGAATAATAGCCAAAATCTGTATATGATTTGTCTTTTCAAGCAGTTTTATTACACGAGCGAATGTATTGTTACCAATTCTTCACAAAAATGCTCTTTGCTACCCGAGTTTATAATTCAATTTAATATGTACAAGTTAGGTCAGAGATACAAGAACGCAAGTAACCGTGCCTAAATTGCACTTCTTACTGTGTTGCACTGTTTTTAACTTTTTTACGTTAAATAATAAATAAATAATAAACGACCATTTTCACTGTACCAGCACCGTGCGGCGACGTAACTTCACCTCTCAACAAAAATGTTAACTTATTTTAACGAAATTCTTTAATGATCTCGGCGATAAGAGCGCGCCACGGGATCCGTGCACTAGTGCTACGTCGTCGCATTTATACTTCGATTTAAACATAGCTGCACTTTAAGATCAAGGGCTGGAAGGAGAGGGGGACATTCTTATCCAGTCGGGAGCTCCAATACCAATACTTTAAGTCGTAACGAAGCTCACGATTGGATGACAGTTTTCCCCTCTCCTTCCAGCTCGTGACCTTGAAGTGCAGCTATGTTTAAAGCGAAGTATAGCGTGGATCACACCAGCCAATACGTTCGTAATTGCGTCCGAGCAGGGATGTGTTTCGTAGCAGGTGACTCTACATGACTGTAGAGCTGCTTACATGTACATCAACCAAATACAAAATTGTCACATTAATTCCGTTACAAAAATCTCTTCGTCCTTTCGCCCATGTTTAAATATTTTTATTCAACAGATGTATTCACCATTTACAGGTATTGTAAAAAAATGTACCAGATTTTATGGCTCGCGCACTCGCACTAATTCTAATAAAAACAATTGTTTTCGCAAGTGATCACTTTTACAATCTGTTCAATACCCACACATTCTGTCTTTAACACCATTTACATTCGCAGCCGCTATGCCAGATTTCTTTTAAACAACGACTGTTAACAAAGTTATAAAGCAACCGTTGACTTTAAAGAATGAATCTAGATTTCTCACAGTTCTACAATTTTAAAATCTTTGCTTTAAAACAAATCGTTAAAAGGGATTTACTTTTGCAAAAATTACTAAATAGAATTTTATAATTTGGATTTCTTATTAACAATACTAGCTTAGGTGGCTCAGGGCACCAACTGATATCATTGCATTGCCTCTGATCGGGAAGGTCCTAGGGTGCGAGTATTGCCGGTGGCAGAATTTTCGGCCCAAGCTAGTTGGCTAGATCGAATTCAGCCGCTGTCTGACCAGCTAGCTCTGATCGGTAGTTTTTCGCAGGGCACGGTGGTGGCCGCGGAGGAGTACGCGTCGTCGAGGTCGGGGGTGGGGGCGGGAACAGGGTCTCGAGCCTCCACGCCCTGGTGCCTCTCCACCACCCCAACACCCTCCGGCGTGGCTGCCGCTCACTGCTACCTCTCCGCGGAAACCGAAGTCCCACTCGCCACCGGCCCTTTATGTGGTATGTTATTCCGGGCGCGTCAACAGCTTAGGTTATTGGCCCCCTAAGAGTAGTGCATGTTTTTTACTTGGGAGATGGCGATGATCTTCTCCTGCTGGATGGCGAGATCCGGCGCCGACCTACCGCCGGCTAGCGGGGTTTCCCCCTAACCAGGACTCTCCCACCAGCGGGGAAACCGCCCCAGCCGAGACAAGTTCTAAGCTACCGACCGGTCTCCCGGAATATGTGGTAGTGTAGTGCATGTTAGAGTAAGTATGTGAGTGTAACGGGAGAGGATAGGACGAGGAAGGGGAAGGAAAGATCGCGCGCGGTCCGAGACCCGTTTGTTAGGGTACTGCTCCGGCATTCGCCTGGTGTGGATTGGAGAAACCACAGAAAACTACCGATCAGAGCATCCGACCACTAGAATTCTCCTCCAGACAGCGACAGAATTTGACCAAGCTGAAAAGCTAGTGTCGAAAATTCTGACGCCACTCCAACCTAGGACCTCCCGGTCAGAGGCGCTGCAGTGACATCAGTTGATGTACTGGGCTACCGCTCCCGGTAATACTTTTAATAATACCACTTTCTTATAAGAAAAAAAAATCATAGAAATAATATACTTCTTGGAATGGGAGTACTCATATGCCGGCTGTAGCTACAACTCACGAAGTTTTCAAGTGTTATTAAGAACTTTCTTAACGAACTTAAAGGTCTTAACGAATCTCACCTGTTTAGAAGGGCTCTTTGTTCTCATGTTTGGTTGCATAAAGGCGATTTAACAGAACAGAATTACGAAGAATTTTAAACCCTTAATAATTCCCTGGATACTCACCAGATCATCGGCGATGATGAGAATGATGTGTGGGCGGCTGGGGGCAGATGCAACAGGGGTCGAAGTCAAGGCCAACAGCATCAGAAGCGATAGCAGCGCTTCCAGCGGGGGTGACGACATAGTTAATCGAGCCATGACCCTCCACAAGTTCACAAGAGTTCAGCAGTTCTAGGAACCTCGTTTCTGAAGTGTAAATACTTGGTTTGTAAACTTATCTGTGATTGGTCAAGAACCTGTATCATAATGAAATTTGTATTGTAATGAGTAGACATCGGATGTTTAGGCACTAAAAACTCTTCTTTTAGGTGCCTAAAAAGGCTCCGAAAATGTCAAGAATAAGGAGAAAGAGACAGTCATAAGTGACATACACAACAAAATGAAAAATTGTTTGTAATTTTTGTCTATATTATTTTGTAAATTTAAATGCACGAAACAAGTAGGTACGAACTTTTTCACAATTTCAATCACAATTTCAAATTTGCGACAATTGGGAGACAAAATTAGTTTGAATGTGGAGGAGGATCTCTCAACATCTACTGATGTGGCTGGCAAATATTTTAGAAGTCCTACATTCGCAACACTGAAACCTGGAAATTTACATTTATTTCCACTTAAAATTTCGGTGCTCTCGGTGTATTGTCAAACGTCCACGTTCTCAGAACAAGGCTGGTGTTTATGAAATGGGGAAATGGAGAAAAACCTGTTGGTATACTTATAGGAATTCTCGAGCGTATTTTAAAATACAAAGATGTGAATTGGAGATTTTGTAATGAATGGTCACGTTGGACCATGGCAAATTTTCTCATATCTTAGCATTGTATATAAAAAAATACATTAAAGGAGAAGAAGGTGCAATCGTTCTAAAAAAAAGGGCATTTATGCAAAAAAAAGTCGTTTATGCTAAAAAAAGCAAAAATAAGCATTGCAAAACTTCGTCATATGTTCTCACTTCCCATGACTCGTGCACATATATTACCAGCCTTTAAATAAGTTCTCTAGAAGAAAATAGGCAACTCCCTAAACACCCGATGTCAAGTAATGAGTATCATTATGCAACGAGTTGCAGCGATCAAATGACAGAATTATACAATGGGAGAAGCAGAAAAAAAACAACCAAAAACGATGTCAAATTTTCCACTTTGCCTGACATGTAAATATTTGATCATGTTAATTCGCATTGTCTCCTCTCTGATGTTACGGCTACAATCTCATGCTGAGTGCGCCTCTGCTTACGGCTCAGCTGACGTCATGCGACGAGGAAGGAAGAACTTCAGCTTGCACATGTCCCAGTTCAAAACAGTCAGTCCGGCTTGGATTGCCGTGGCTGGAGGGCTGGAGGGCCGTAGCTACCATGACTCGAAGGGTCGCGGGTTCGAATCCCACCTCGGGCATGGATGTTTGTGTTGTCCTTACGTGTTATTCCTACAGTTCCCCCTACAGCTAAAACAATCACAGTGGTCGCTGTATGACTAAGATGTTAAAAAGCGACCTTAAAAAAGTCAATTTTTGCTGCTCTAAAAACCCCCATTTTCCTCACATTCGACATCAGCATTTTTGCTGCTACAGATATCTAGCAACTTCTAAGTTTGTAAAAAAGGCGATGATTCCAGTCATAAGTCAAAAATTCTATTTCAGACAGAGGTTTATTTTGTAACATCCTCTTCCAGATCAAAACGTCAATCTTTGAAAAAGTTTTTGACTTATGATTACAATCACCTGGTCTTTTTTTATTGTATTTATCCGGAGATCCTTGAATTTTGTTTTATATTTGGCGTTGTAATAACATATTAAAAAATTACAAAATTCTGAAACATACTGCAAAGAAGGAACACGCAATGCCTGCAGCAAACTTGGGCAGACCGGGCCATTTTCTAATTTTGTTAACTAAATTGTATGTTCATCGATTACGTTTTTGAGTACCTTGGTTTTCGGCCTCCGTGGCTTGAACGGTCGGCCCAAGTTTTCTGCAGGCATTGCGTGTTCCTTCTTTGCAGTATGTTTCAGACTTTTGTAATTTTTTAATAAGTTACTACAACACCAAATATACAGAGTGAGTTACATAACTTTAGCTCCTCCTGCAGTTTTTGAACCGTTGAATTTATTGCAATGCAGTTTTCACGAAAATGATGAGTGAATGGGACTAATTAATACGTGTATTCATTTCTATTTTATCATTTGTATTTTTCGAGATATTGGGGTAATTTTGTTTTTTTTCTAATGGAACTGTACATTTTTTAGTCTATCACGAAGAGCACAAAAAGACGAATCCAATGATATACATATTTTCATATGTTAGATAAGTATTTTTTGAGTAATTTTTATTTTTGCGACTCGTGTTTAACATTCCTTTTTAAATGTAACAGTCCACCAACCAAGGTCGCGCAGCGCTCTCCCTGTTAGCACGTGCTCGGAGCGTTACAATATCCGTTAAATACGAGTCGCAAAACTCAAAATTTCTCAATAAAATGCTTAACTAGCATATGACAATATGCATATCATTGGATTCGTCTATTTACGCTCGTCATGAGAGACTAAAAAATGTATAGCTCCATTTGAAAAAATAAATTACCTCAATATCTCAAAAAATACAAATAATAAAACAGAAATAAATACATATATTAATTAGCTTCATTCCCTCGTGCATTTTAGTGAAAACCGCATTGCAATAACTTCAACCGTTCAGAAACTGCAGGAGCTGCTAATATTACGTGATTCACTCTGTATACTGACATAGTAAATAAAAAGAGGAAATTGTTCTGCCTATCTGTAAAACGGTTATCTTTATTTTCTACTCGAACCCTCCTATATTGTTCAAACGCGTTGTTTGAGTGCTACCTGTAAAACTGTGTATTGCCTGTGTATTGCTACCTGTAAAACGTATATGTTCGATCAGCGAGATCGATTGTAAATTTTAAGTTTTCTAATAACAGGCGGAGCTATCGTCGCAAATAAAGCGCTTCCTTTGTGATTGACAAATGAATGGTTTTTTCACCTTCACCCTTATCCGGACCGTGCTAGTCTCAATGTGCACAGATGCCAAATGGTCACTTTTTAAGATGTCGTCGGAGAACGACAACGCAAAGTAGATAAAACTGGTGTCTCGTTATATATAGCCGCAATGTAGCAACATTCGAAGCCTCAGTCAAAATCGCTAAGGCATCTCCGCTGCTGGTTCTCCTTTTGGCAAGCGATCGAACCGCTTTAGCCTTCACCACAACATCTCTATGGTTGCACTTCCTCGTAGGGAGCTATATTCACTTTGAGCACCTGTCCATTAGTACGGAAATATTTACGTAACTACTAGATACAGGTTAGTTACGTAAATATTTCCGTACTAATGGACAGGTGCTCAAAGTGAATACAGCTCCCTACGAGGAAGTGCAACCATAGAGATGTTGTGGTGAAGGCTAAAGCGGTTCGTCTTCACATTTTGATGGCGTATGAATGACATTTTGACGGACGATGCGACAATAGAAGCCGAGTCCGGCATTTTGAAATGAAAACGCCAAAGACACTTTCGTACAAGTTGCGTACATTATTTTAATCATGGAATTCATGGCTCACAAGTTCATACTATTGGAATTATTCTAAATAGGCCAGGCGGCATCCATTTTTATTCATGTCGCCCCAGTGTTTTGTTTACTTCGTAGTATCCAGTTGTTTTAGTGATACTTTACCGTACGCGTACTGCAAAATGATACATTCCAATCAATAAATACTGAAAGTCAGTACTAGATTCCATACATAAGTGCTGAAAATTCTTTGTGACAGCTTCCTCTCGCCCAACTACCCACGCCATTAAAGAAAAGGTTTCTCGTTACTTTTACATGGGTTACTCAGAGCTAAGCGATACCGTGCCCGGCGGCATGAAACACGCGAATAACATTGTCGGCAGGTTGCGAACATACGAACTTCAAAATACACCTCAACTTCCATCTTCATTTGAGCAGGAACAGTAGTTGAATTATGTAAAACAATTAAATTTTCTAGACATTTAAATATCTATTCGAAATTCGTTATATTTGAGAAATTATTACTACTGACGATTTTAACAACGCTAGCAACAAACTAATAATTGAAACTACAACATTAGAAATAAAGTATCGAAGTTCATTTCGTGAAGTGTTAAGCTTTTTGTGATATGAATAACACTTAATGCATCACAAATGGCTATAATTAAAATTCTAACCAATACTGGTCAAAACATATGCTTTTACAAAGAAACTTAAAAGTCATGTTGACTGTCCGAACTACAGTATTAAGATGTTTCAAATCAGAAAACCGTTATCGGCAGGTAATTGAGCGAAATATACACACAAATCGTCTTTGAACAGAGATATGATTCAAGGTCCCGGAGAAGGAAGGCTTCTACCACAACTACCGAATCCATAATCCCTTTCTTCAAGTAGAAATGATAAATAATTTTGTGAGTTGTTACCAAGCGCATGAAAAGCTCATTAGTACCTCCCATTCATTGTTAAAACTGAGACTCAACGTGACGTTATAAACGGAGTATCTTGCATTGCTTAAACGTTACCTACTACTGAAAGTCCGTAAAAGTGAATCGAGCAATTCACAGAACTTTGTTTCCAATCGCTTCCGATTCCCAATATTCATTTTGTACCGAAAGATACGTCTCCTTGCGGCAGACCTGTGTTCCGATCGTTTTCTTACCTGCTCCGAATTCCTAACGCGTGGTGTGTATGAGGTGGCCCGGTAACCGGCCACTACCAGCAGGCCTTGGTGCCGACTGCCGTTGAGAAAGTAGGGGTCTCGGCGAAAGGTTTCTGGATGGTGACGATGGTGTTGGCGGCGGCGGTGGGGGTGGGGGTGGGGGTGGGGAGAGGAGGATTCACTTGCGGAAGACGCCTATTCAGCCATTTTAAACATAACATTTAGGTCGTTTTAAAAAAGAAAATAAAAGGCAAGGCTTTCTGCCTGTGCGTGGTTCCCTTCCTCCGTTCGTCTGCCTTATCGATACACTGTGTCTGTCACATACTTTCCTCTGTGATTCTCTCTCATTCTTTCTGTCTCTGCTTGTCTCTCTCAATATCTCTTTCTGTGCCTGATTTTCTCTTCTCTCCACGGTTCGTCAGTCTCTCTGCCCTGTATCATATTCATATCGTCCTGTGGAAAAAACTTAAAGCCTTGAATATGTTAAAAGCTGTTGTGTGTGTTGTGTTAAAAGCTGAATATGTAATTCTGCTGACGATCTATTTTGTCTTTCACTCTCAAAAACTGATGAAGGAATTTTTTCATTTCAGGATACTTCATGTGAAACTTGCGCTAAATTTTCAAAATGGTTTAATATTTTTTCTTTAAAATTTTGTTAGGGATAATAATCGCAAAGAGCTCTTAACATAACACTCTTAAATAACACTTGATAAAAGTTCCAATTTATTTTAAACATGTATAAACATTGCAAATTACATGTGTTGCGGTTTTAAAGAACTTTTTCCAATCTCGAAAGTGAAACTAGAAACCTGGTTCTTGCCTTTCATTCAGTAAGATTTGTAATATAAAAATTTAACGAATAAATGACGAACTTTGTCATATGACGAAGTTTGTCAAATAATATTCACGCAAAGTTGAACCAAAACGCATAATATATTCAAAATGCATAATATCTTCCAAAATGACTGTGTTTTTATATGAGAAACTTCAGAGCCAGTAATAAATCCCGTATATATATATAGAATATTTTAATTTTGGAAAATTAAAAAAAAAAAAAAATTTGGGGGGAAATTTTCAGACGCTACCCAGTCATTTTGATTTTGTTTAATGACAGTGAAGCGAATTCAAGGTAAGTTTGCTTGCATTCTAATACACATAAGTATTAGAAAAAAAACATATTGACAGTACTTCTTTTCAACCAAATTACTGTGAAGTGCTTTGCGTGCTTTTTATCAACCGATATTCCTTAAGTTTTTCTTTGACTTTCGTCACAACTAGCTGTACAAGGCCAGAGTGCAATTATTTAGTGTTTCAATTACGTAACCATAAATATATTACATTAATGTGTCTGATTTGAGGCATTGATGTAATACCAATCAAATATTCAGATACGTATTTTTCCTTTGCCTCAGGTAGTTTTAGAAGAGAACGGGTACCGTTAAGAGCGAAGCAGAAGAAGAAAATTTACGTTGATTTTTAAAGCTCTACAGACATTTTTTATAAAAATATTGATTTTTGTACAGAAAATACTAAATAAATCAAAATAATGTGTGTGCTTACAAAATCGTTCCACGTATCACGAAGCAGCTGACGTTAGTAAATTATACACGAATTCTCATAACAATACACAAGAGATATCATTTAGGTAACAATATAACTCATAGTATACTTCTTTGAAAAAATCACTTGTGAAATGTTTGTTAGTGATTTGGATAGTCAGTAATGCTTTATTACCTCCTGCACATTTTGACTTGAAGATAAGAAATTCCCTCAAACTTTTTTCGTTGTTCACTTACCACAGCCTTAAGTAGCTATGTTTTCTAATATCACTAAACAGTTGTGTACGACCTGGGTGAGTATGATTGAGTATCTGCATCTGCAATTTCGTTGACCGGATGGTTGGAATCTCGGCAGTGGCTAGAGATAGCAGGTATATTACAATTTAGATTTATAGATATTGCGATTAAGAACGTCAAAGAAGAATGTTAATGCAAGGAGCGAAATACAGTATTAAACATTATTCTAGGATCAAAGGGGATTTATGTGCGTGTATAAATTCCAAATATCTATTTACAGCTTCAAACAGACAATACGAATATTTCGAGATATCAAAGAGAGAATACTCAGTAAAATACATGATAATAATGTTAGTAAAAGACTGCTCTAAGGCCTTTGTCAATAAAGCTGTGACACACATAAGAACAGCAGAGTACCCTGTGTGAGAAGATGCTTTCACTCATGCAGCCGTGATAAGGTTTAAAATGAGATCGTCCGGAAAGCTGGCGGAGAAACATTTCAATGACTAAAAAGTTGGAGAGCATTTAAATAGCTGATGCATGCATGATGTGAGATGGTCAAACATTCGACGAGGAGGGACATCAGTTACGGAAGTTGTGGAAGAATAAGACACAGAACGGAAAAATAGATAAAAACAGAGTTGAGAAATTGTAGAGGGAAACTCAATCTAAAGCTGAAAACATATGGCGTGAATTTTGGACCTAAAGGGGAATTTTAATATGTAGCGCAGAAAAGGCCTGAAAAAAATCAATATACTTTGGGATGGCAGGAAAGGTTTTTTCCAAGCACTAATATTGAAATAATTTCTACTGGTAAATATTTTATTTAAATGAAGTAGGAATAAATAATTATATACAAAAACGAGTAATTTACCTCTTCCCGTTCATAACATAGAATTAACATCGAAAGCAGAAGATATAAATTTATAGACTTGAGGAAAAATTGCAGGTCAGTACAGTAGTAAATATAAGTATAGAAAACTATTAGAGCAAACAGAGTATAAAATAAATGAAAATTTTAAATAATTAACTCCCACAATGGCATTTTTTGCAGGTTTTAGTCCAATAGTTTTTAGTCCTGCAGGTTTTAGTCCAGCAGTTTTCACCAAGCATAATATTTCGTGGTTATTTCACACTTTTATTATTATCCAGACAATTATATAATCACACTGGCCATTAAATAAATTTAAAATTATAAAATATTAATTTGGCAAAAAACTGGAAAATGGAATTTTTAACTTATTTTTACTATAATTAACCCACAATATACGTCAAAATTAACTATTACTTGTCATTTACCTATTATAAAACAATTATTGTATTGGAGGACTGTTCTTGAACACGCCACTTGGAAACCATTATGATGTAACATAATGTAATACATTAAGGGGCAGTCCAATGACAATATTGTGACCGATGAATAAAAAATATACCTGCAGGACTATTTAACCATTTAAGCGTCACATATATCACTTTGATACATGTCATGTGCTTGTCAGGTAAGGATACTTGTATGTACAAAAATGACACACACTTCCAAACATATATCAATGCTTTAAAACAATTGAAATTAGTCATTTCTTATTTCCGTCTCATTGTGAAAACACAAGGCAGGTATGGACCATTGACAACAAAAATTAACTGTGCGAAGCGATAATTTTATTTCATGTTGCAAAATTATTCAATAGTCAGCAGAGTTACTAAATAGTGATATAATGACGAAAATATCTTTCAGGATAACGAATGTTCGTTTCGATTGTTAGTCGGGTGGATATTGTAAATATGTGTATCACTGTGTAACATAAACATGATGGCCTTCGGAGAGAGAGAAACATCATTGGTCACGTGTATCAATATTATGAACGCCGCACTGTAACCGAGGCCGCAGAACACGGATAACCGTCGAAAGAATGGTGGCACTACAAGTGTTAAGGAAGTGTTACCGTAGGCGTGTCCCACGTAAAATAAAAGGGGGAGGGAGCAACTACATTTCTGGGCCTCCTTTACCATTAAACCTTTTTTTATTTACAAGTAACTTATTTTACTAGTAAATAAATAGAACATAATACAAGGAGAATGACATCGTTAACGATGCCATTAATAAATTCAATTTTGGTTGATTGATTGATTCCGGGCGCGTCAACAACAAGGTCATTAGTCACATAAGTGTAGTGCATGTTTTTCATCGGAAGGTGGCGGTGAGCAGCCCCCACTGGATGGCGAGATCCGGTGTCGACATACCGACGACTAGCGGCATTTTCCCCAACCAGGTACCTCCCACCAACGGGACACCGCCCCAGCCGGGACAGATTCTAAGTCTGGAGACGCTTCCCGGTATGTGTAAAGGGTGTTAGTGTAAGTGTGAGGATAGGACAAAGAAGAGGAAGGAAAGATCGCGCGCGGTCCGTGGCCCGTTTGTTAGGGTGCTGCTCCGGCATTCGCCTGGTGTTGATCGGAGAAACCACGGAAAACTACCGATCAGAGCAGCCAGCCGCTAGAATTCTTCTCCAGACAGCGACTAAACTCGATTTAGCTCACAAGCTAGTGTCGAAAATCCTGCCGCCGTCAGGACTCGAACCTAAGACCTCCTGGTCAGAGGCACTGCAGTGACATCAGTTGATGCACTGAGCCACCGCTCCCGGTTTCAATTTTGGTTCTTACGTTGAACCATTTTTAGGATTACCAAATGTCTTCCAAAAATGTTGCATATCAATTCCACCAATTGTCAGCTTAAAAAGGGGAAGAATCATAAATTGATATTTACGGAAATATGTTTTAAAAATCCCTTAGAACTACAGAACCCCTTTCGAAATTGTGAGGGGGAGGGGGCACATCCCCGCTGATCTCACTGTGCACACACCTGTGAGCTACATACGTCATTAAACAGTTTTGCGAACAGTGGCCGTTCGTCTTACCTCGGAGTCGGAGAGCGGCTGGAGTGGCGCCTATCGGTCGGTTAAGCGTGGCCGCGTGGCTGGAGGGAGGTTGGCGCAGCAAATGAAGCAAATCGCGTCCATCCGCGCGCGCCGCCGCTGCCGCCACAACGCGTGCTTATCGCAGGAGCATAGGTCGCTGCCAAAGGACCGCTTGCCGCATTTGCGAGGCTGCTTCCGGGCATTACGGGGCATTAGCTACGCGTGGTGGCAGCATGGTAGGTCGTAATAGACACTCTCACGCATGCTCTGGACATGGAGGAATCGAACCGGGTATTAGGGACGTAGCTAGGCGAGGCGGAAGCGTGGCAAGTCGTAATAGACACTCGCAAGCGTGCTCGGGTCATGGAGGAATCGAACGGACATCATTTAAAACGGTTTCGACACTGAGACCAAAACAGAAACTCCTAGTACAATAAACCCTCGTTAGCACCAACTTGCTTAACATGAATAAAATTTGAGATTCGGTAAGGAAATGGTAACACGTACGTGTATATACACATATAATCGGAGAACACGATTTTTTATAACGCCGATAATTTCGGTCCCTTGAAATTCGTATTAACGTGGTACTACTTGTACAAAGTAAGTGCAAGTATGTAATGATGAAAAAATTAACGTCGAGATTTTGTCGGAAAACGCATTTTCTAGGTCCCTGATACAGAAAAAGTATTTGTTCTCTTCAAAACACAGGTGGTCATCTGTATGAGCGCCTATGTACAACACAAGCGCCTAAACCGTTCATAGGATTTTCTTGAAATATACATTCTGTAATCGATCTGGCAGAACTGGAGGTCTGTCCAAATTGAAATAAATATTTTAGTTTTATAGGGTATTACTGTAAATGAATCTAATAAGATATTAATTTTTTCCCCAAAATTACACCGAATATTCTCCTTAATTTTTTTGCTGTAATAGAGCAAAGCGCGCTTGTAAACGTGGTAAAAATTCAATATTCTTAAAAACTTCTGAATTTTCAAAAAATGTAAAAGTTAAAATTTGAACTCAACTTTTTTCAAATCTGCCTTCTCTTTGTGATTTAAACTAGAGATTTTGTTTTTAACACAATCGATTCTTCAGTATTCATACTTTAAAATCACAAATGCAAGTTTTTCAAAATATTATTGGATTTGATGAAAATTTGTACCAAATCTAGTATTTTTTTAAATACCGGAACAAGATTTTCTATAAAAAATATCTCTAAATTATTTGTTTTACATTTTTATATGGTAAACGCCATACAATAAATCGCATGACATAAGTGTCATTTTGATGAAAACTTTCGATGTTCCAAATATTATATATGCTGTGTGTATTTTTTTTAATATTCGACAGTCGTTTCAGGTCAATTTTATGAATAAAGAAGTTTTGAGAGAATAGTGGGTAATAGACATACATAGGGGGATGTGTTTCAAGAAATTTGATGAACAAATATTTGAAGACGTTAGCTGAAATTTAAAAAAAAAAATATTGCGTCTGTAGACGCAATATACTATATAGACGCAACGCGTCTCCCAGCTCCTAGAAGAGCATTGAACGCAATTATATTTTTGGATGAATCCTTCATTAAGTTCAATATATCTCAATTATCGTTACACTCAGGAATAATCCTCCATTAACAATCATGTCATTCAAGTCGGTAGTCAACAGGACCGCCAGGTAGCGTCTCCGCGTTCGCGCCTCTTAGTCATGCGGTCCTGCGTCACTACCCAGCGGCCAGATTTGGGAGGGAATTAGGATAGGGGTTGGGTTTAGGATGCTTCACAGAGGTTGGACTAGCCCCTGTGAAGCATGCAAAGTTGTTTTGATGGAACAAATTTCACACGAGATTGTCCGGGAATCGAACATGGACCTTCTTGGGGAAAGGCGAGCGACTTTCCTCTGAGCCTCGAGAGCATTACATTTGAAGTACGCAATGTAATTATAAATTTAGATAATCATTGAAAAAAAAACGAGAAAACTTGTGCGATACTGTGGTATCACTAGTTTTTTCTATTCAAAGTTTCACGAAGGTTTTCAAACCTTGTAATTTCTAATTACTCTGAACTCAAGTGCCGTAGAGTAAACAACATATGTTATCACGAAGACAATGTATGTGTAAGTTTTGGGGAGTTTTCCAAGTACTTGAAAAGATAAGATAATATCTTTTTTTATCGGATACCTTGCAGCACAAAGGAAATATTTCTTTTTATCTCTAAAGAATTGTGCCTAATAATTTTTGTAGAAACTGAACAATTCTTTATGATTCACTTTGTTAATAATTAGTTCATACTCAGTCCGAATTAAAAACAATAAAATATTTTATAAAAACATTCGAAAACTGTTGGTAAATATTTCAAAACAGAAACGAAAACTTTGTGCTGTAAAAAAAGTGTATTTTTAACCGAAACCAGAACGTGATTTGAAGCAATTTGATGCCTTGCTTTTTTCTATTGTACGGATCGAATTCGAATTGATATTCCTAGAGATCCAACAGGAACAGTGGAAACCCGTGAGCTCCTGATTTTTTTTCAGAATACATGCACAGAATACATACATGTATGTACACAGAATGTAGCATTTTTGTGAATGCTTAAACTCAAGGGATTTCGTGAACGATTGTAAAAACTAAAGAAAATGAGAACTGAGTTAAATGTTTCAATTTTACAATTCAGTTTTCAAATATTTATCTTTGAATTAAATTGTTTATTTTTATTCGTTTTAAAATTAAAAGGGGACATGGCAATGGAGTTTAGGTAAATAATACTTGTTGGACTCGAGCGAATATTTTAAACTTTGCAAACATTGCTTTAAGAGAGAAACCAACCCCACACTGGAATCCAATTTCGCACGACGAGACCATGAACTTCGTGTTAATTTTCGTCAGAGAACATTAAAATTTATAAGATTTATTGGGAGAAGTAAAATCTTCGCACGTTTTTCTGAGCTCCAGAATCTTTTCCCCACCCTTGAACCAAAAATAGTTGAAAGATGAATAAAAGTACCATCAAAGAGAGGTTAGCAACATTTGAAACAAAATAGTAACCTATACTCTCCGCTTCTATACTCCCACCACAACTATCGAAAGGAGAGTATAACAAAACGTTCGCATAGCGAAGTTACATTTACACAAGCAAAACAAGGGCCATCTCAGCACTTGTGCAATGGATCAGGGAAATTGGAACAATATCTGATCGAGATGTGTCCGTCGAGATCGTCCCATTGTTCGTGCCTAAGGATGGGGAATGGGAAGAGACAGGGACGGAGAGATGTCCATATTGCAGAGTGCTGCTCCGGCATTCGCCTGGAAGTGAGCTGCAAAACACAGATAGGAGCAGTCTCCCTACGACTTCGACCCCGGCAGGCGCCACGAAATCACCGTTGCTAAACGCATCACGCAAACTTTTGGCAACTGGCAGGGATTGACACTATCTATATTACTCCGTACATACGTATGTGTATGAGAAAGTAAACGAAATAGCAGTATCCAGCCAAAAGGTGAAAATAGATTTACTCATTATAACGTTTTCTAAAAAATATGTTTCTCTTGGGTTACAAAAATAATAAAATTTGTTACCCTATTCAGCAGAAACAAGCGAAGTTTCATGGAATCCGGAAATATTGATTGATTGATTGATTGATATTTAGTCAAAGAACAGTAAGACCTGTACGTGGCGTATGAGGGAGAAGTACTATCTGCGCACGGTTTCTTGAGCTTCAGAATCCCTTCCAAACATTTTAACTATAAATAGTTGAAAGATGAATAAAGCCAGGCAATATAAATTCTGTGATAAAACAGAATTCTACACATTTTTTCTATGCTTATTAATAAGCATCCAAAATTATACAAACAACATATCTATCGTGGTTTTGACCAATACATCCGATCAAAGTAGCAGAAAAGATTTTACTTTCAACTTAAATGTGTGTACCAATTTTAATTGTTTAATTTCATCTGGCAATGCGTTGTAAAGTAACGTACATGTATTGTATGTAGATTTCTTGTAGGGAGCTGTTGGTATTGACACTTGATGAACATGATTTCTACGTCGAGTGTTGTAAGCTTGTATTCCAAGCTCAATGAAAATAGGCTTGCACGGATCACGGAAGGATGGGATTTTTTCATTATTCGGATAATTCTTTTTTGCAATCTAAATGTCAGGGCACTAAAGGATGAGCTTCCCCAGAATATTATGCCATATCTCAGGCGGGAATGTACATTTGCAAAATACACGCAACGAGCTGCATGAAGGCTGACAGAATTAGAAAGAGTTCTGAATGCATAACATAATGAGCTTAATTTAGTGTTTAAATCTGTTATATGTACATTCCATTTGAGGTTTGATTGAATTAAGAGACCTAGAAATTTTGTTACCTTAACATCACCTTAACATCTTTAAAACTTTTATTTTGAAGTCAAATGTTGCTGCGTTTTGCAAAAAAAGTAATCAATATTATTTTAATGTTCTGTTACAACACAGATAAAGCGTGCATTTGACGCTCTCTTTGAGTTACTTATGTTCTCTAGCTGACAACAAAATCTCTTTCATGAAAAGGTGAGTGCCAATGAGTACTAGTTTCTGTGTTAAATGATGGACGAGGAATACGTCCATTTCAACCACTGTAGTTGAGCTAATTTCCGGTTAGGTTACGATTTGATTGTCAAATATCTCAAAAATAGTATGATGAATTTACCAGTAATGAACAGTGATTCAATAATGCAAAACTGAGAGATAAAATGCTGAAAAGAAGAGACAAAACAAAAAAGCTTGCTGTACGGAAAAAGTAGCTTGTATTATTTGCGATGATCAAAAGAACTAGGGATGTCGGAAGTCGTTATAACAAAAGAAGAGGTTGAACTTTGCATTGTTTGCACATAAGTTGATTGATTAGTGATTCCTGGCGCGTCAACGGCTAAGGTCATTAGTCCCGTAAGTGTGGTGCATGTGTTTTCTTCGAGAGACGCACGGAGAGAAATGTTATGGCACAGTGAACAATACATGTTTAGTAAGCATTCATACAGTAAATACAATTATTCGTGAGGTCAAATTTACTAAACAGGCTTTGGTTTCGTTTAGTACATCAGACAATTCAAAATCGTAAGTGAATGTACAAATTGAATGTTCACTTTTACTATGCGTGTTTCGTAGATAAAACTATTCTGTGATTTTTACATCTCGTGTCGTCACAGTCACTAAACCCTGTTTAGTAAATTCAAAGTACAGGAGGCAAGCATAGGGGCGTTAGCATCGAGGCTGTGCAGCTCTCTCAGCTTTCCCGCGTTTTCATAAATCTGACCAATTGGAATGGTTGAACATATAGCACGTGCAGCGGAAGAATCTTTGGAGCCTCGTTTCCTTCTCATCGCTTCTCAATGAGAAGTTCTCTTCATTCATTACTCTTCCTGGTGGAGCCCAGCTGGTGTGTTCGTGAACGGTGAGGATTCTACTCGTATCTTTGGGTTATATTATAGTTTTACTTTAACATAATGGCACACATAATAAATAGTGTCTCGGATCTACTTAAGATTTGGGGATTCTCTGAATATATTGCAGCTTTCGAAGGTAAGTCGAAATTATAAAGTCATCAAATATTAGCTGTGTAGTTTATAGGTTAAGATTATAACTACTACTAATACTAGATGAGCAACCCAAACCCGTGATGTGTGTTTTCATTTGTACTTGATTCTTACAGCAGAACCATGGCCAGGTTTGAAAGGTGCATTAAAACGTAATTTCGCAAACATTAAGCATAAAACGAACTTCGACAAAAACTCTCATTTAATATTAAAATTAATATTTACGTGACCCGTATACTGAATATTACTATATACGCATCAGTTTACAGGACGAATGGTTTAGTAACACGCACTGCGACCTGTTTAGTAAATATTACTACATGCAGTCGTAAACGCTACGGTTTGGTTAGTAATGTCCATTGCGACCTGTTTAGTAGATATGACAATAGGGCATTCGTCAACGGAACTGTCTTTTTAGTAGTGCCCATTGCGATCGGTTAATAAAATCGACTACACGCGGTCGTCAACGCTATGATTCGTTTAGTACAGTCCACCAAACGCAGTTCGTTTTTGAGACCATACATGCATTAGTTCGTTGAACGAAACGGCCATTTCCTAAAAGCGACTAAGCACTTTGTTCTACGAAAATTTACTAAACCGTTTAGTTCGATATACTACGTGATCAATAGCATGGACTAAACATTTCTCTCCGTGCGGTGGTGATCTTCCCCCGCTGGATTGAGAGATCTGGCGCCGACTTATCGTCAGCTAGCGGGGTTTTCTCCAACCAGGTATCTCCCACCAACTGGGCACCGCCGCAACTGGGACAAGCTATAAGTTCCACAACGGTCTCCTGGCATGTGTGGTAGTGTATTGCATGTTTGTGTAAGTGTGTGAGTGTAAGGGGGTGAGGATAGGGCAAGGAAGAGGAAAGAAAGATCGCGCGCGCTCCGTTTGTTAGGGAACTGCTCCGGCATTCGCCTGGTGTTAATCGGAGAAACCACGGAAAACTACCGATCAGAGCAGCCGTGCGTTAGAATTTTCCCCCATACAACGACTGAATTTGACATACGTTGAAATGAAGAGGTAAGCCGGTGTTTTGGTTAAGAATCTTATTAAGTTCAGTAACTTAACAGGAATTTCCATATCGAAAGAAACCAAGTTTTAACTGTTTACGATGCACAGGCGTAAATGTATTGTTGTTGAAATACTTATTATGGTAATAGGACGCACATGGTTCGTTAAGGTAGGTATTCATTATATAAGCACAAAGTGAGTGATTGTTGGTGTGTGCTCACTACTGGAGTTCGGGGTTAATTTATCATTTTAAATTTCTTGACAAAGAAATTTATTTGCAGCTCTTCAGAATATCACACTTCAGAATATCGACATACAACCGATAATCATGTCCACCACAGTGTCCCAAAATCCCATAAAAACACAGTGCATGCAATTCAAGTGTTGGAATTACCATTTTCGTGCATAGAGCAAATGCAGAAAGTAAGATAATTCCTGGAATTTACTACTGATTGGGAAACAATTGACTGAAATGTCTAGAGAGTAACATTCGTGTTTTGTCTCTGCGAGATTGACCGAGTCTAGACTAGCAATAGTCAGGTGAGTGTTCCTGCACATAGTGCAGAGAGTGAAAAATTCGGAATAATAATAATAATAATAATAATAATAATAATAATAATAATAATAATAATAATAATTTTCTTTTTCTCCCACGGATTTCTTGTCTTCATTACGTCATGATTCATTAGAAGGATTAAAGAGGCCATGGCAGTGGAGCAGCTTTAGAAATGGGTCAAAACAAACACAAGCACACTCTTGATAAACCTTCTATAAGTGATAACTTCCGTCGCGGAGGTCACGTCTATTGCCAAGGCATGACATTAAATAGTGATAATAAATTAATAAGCCTTCATATTTCACACTCGGGGAAAACGTTTTGACTACTGCAATGCTCTCGGTTCTCATGAATGTAGGTTGTAGCTTGGCTGGAGCAAAGGTTGCTCTGCTGAGGAGTCCCCGAATGAGGACTCCTGCCAACCCCCAATAAATATGGCTATGGCAATGAAAACCCATGTCGACTTTCTGCACTGGGCTCCGAGTTCGTAGCAACGCCTCTGCAGAAATACATTACTAAATGCCTCACTGAACATAGTAGCTCACGTAGACTTATTAATAGAGCACTGTTAATCATTTTCTCGGGCTCCTGATTTGATAAAATGGGATTGAATGCAATTGCATCATTCACAATATTCCCTCGTTAAGAATAGTTTGTTGCATTTCTATTTGGCTTTTGGAAGCAGTGCACCTATTGATGGTTTGTTTACAAGAACCAGGCAAGATAAGAAGAGCCAATGATAAGAGAGCTTGTCGAGATAATACTCAGAGAAACAAAGGGAAACCGCTGTTTTAATGAGGGTGATAAGTAGTAGGTAACACATTTACCACACACTTCCCTTCTTCGTATTGACATCACAAGATATTTCTAGGCTGCTAGGTTCCTAACCTTTGCGTATGTGTGCCACGTAACACCGGTACTTATGATGTTTTAATTACTAATAACATCAATTCCTTTGTCGTGATAACACACACTTTTTTCGCCGTAAGTGGAAATAAGGAAGACTGAAATGCAGTTACGACACAACATGATCGCCGCTTTAAAAAAATTGACAAAACATCTAGGATATGAATGAGATAAAGAAATATGTAGGTAACAGAATTAAGACTACAGAAAATCTTTTTTGCTTTCGTTAGCTAAATTCTCTGGTATTCAGGCTTTAGAGCTTACAATACTCCATTTACAGAAAGAAATCACACATCTGAAGAAGAAGAAGAAGAAAAAAGAAAGAAAGAAAGAAAAAACTCAAGACTTCACATCACAGCAAGAAAATCAGTTCTATTAGGGGGGATGCGTCTTCATTGGATGGTTGTCTCTCGGGGCTGCTATGAAGTTCTTCTCGATTGGGATAAAGAATGGCTGCAGAAGGTGGCGGTACGGCCGAAAGGGGTGAGGGAAAAGAGTATCTCGCTTGACGCCGACAAGCTGTTTAAAGAAGTTTTGTATGAGGGGAGATTGACGAATTGTACATGAATGTGTTTATTTTAAATTACGGAAGATGAGTCTGATTATCTGATGGGGAAATGCCTATTTTCAGGGGGTTGGGAACGTGCTCACGTTCTCGGTGGATAGAGCTGAAGATCTAGGGGGTGAGGACACATTGGGGTGTGTGGGGTTCTGGAGGGCTGTTTTTGATACGTAGGTTTAGGTGTTTCATATTTGTCTTTTTCAATACGGGTGTCAAGATTTAGTGTCCGAGTCTTTATTAGTCATAGGTCGGGGCTGAAAAGTCAAACGGAGAAATTGGATTTTTGTTTTAATTTTTTTATAGTTAGAGGTAGCAGCCCAAGTCTCACAGTTGTACTTTCAGTATTGATTTTAGGTGTTGTACATCTTGAACTTAACTGTCGTTAAGGGGGGTGAGAGCGTTTCATCGTCTGTTCGCTTTCTGTTTAATGACGATGTGTCGTGTCCAAACTAGTTTTCTGATAAGCTATTCCAAGGTATTTCTTACAGACTGTTCAGTGGATAGGGGTGTTGTCGATATTAAGTGTTGGAGGAGCCGAGTGGGATGTGTAGTCCCGCGGTGGAAGATAACGTCGCAATCGTTGGGATTTAATCAGAGATGATTTTCTTTAACCCAGTGCTTACGTTGTCAATGTCTAAAATAAAGCTTCATACAACAAATTTCATCGGTTTATTTAACCAATCAGTCCCCACTATTATATTAGGTGACTTCAACGCTAAAAACACATCCTGGGGCTGTAGAACTTCCAATCCAGCCGGTAGGTTTCTTCAAAAAACCATCTCGGATCTTAATTTGCAAATAATAGCACCAGTCGAAGCAACGCACATCCCGAAGGACATAAATAAGCTTCCGGATATCCTCGACATAGCAATATGCAACTCTCAAATTAAATTTTTCACAAACACGCTTTGGGAACTCGACTCGGACCATCTCCCCGAAATAATCTCGACACAGCAACTCCCAGCTTCTCACTCACCCTCACATACTTTAAATACAAAACATATCAATTGGAAAACCTTCAAAACCATACTAAGCAATTCTACGCCAAAATTTAAAATTCTAAACAAAAAAATAGAAATAGAACAATCGATAATCGTACTAAACAACTTAATTTCAAACACAATCAGTTCAATAATAAAAGAAAACCCGCCGGCTAAATACAAAAAACCTGGCAACGATCTACCGAAATCCATTTTAAACATAATCGAAACAAGAAACAGAACCAGAAGACTTTGGATTAAAACCAAAAGTCCCTTAATTAAAAAAGAACTAAATACATTAACGAATATATCCAAAAAAGCTATTAAGAACTATTACCACACTTCTTACGATAACATGATCCAATCGTTAAACACTCATAATAATTCACTCTGGCAATTTACCAAACGAATTCTAAAGAAACGAACAATCATACCTCCATTAAATTCGCCCACAGGCAAGTGCTACGTCCCGTTAGCAAAAGCCGAAATATTAGCAGATCACTTTGCTCAATCGTTCTCACCGCACTCGGCTCTCAATCAGCTCGACCACAACTCTATAAAACAATCAGCCCTCGCACCCAATTTTAATGTTCCGAACAGAATCAAATTTTCCACCCCTCAAGAAATCAAGGCCCTGATTAGGTTGCTACCAAATAAAAAGGCCCCGGGACATGACAAAATTTCTAACATCATCCTCAAAAATCTCCCAGAAAACACTACAGCTTTCTTAAACAATATTTACAATTCAATTTTCAGATTAGGCTACTATCCACTAAACTGGAAGTACTCTATCATCATTCCGATACCCAAACCCAACAAAAATCTTAACAACCCGGAAAGCTACAGACCGATCAGTCTCCTACCCACACTAGCTAAATTACTAGATAAAATTATCCTTAAAAGATTAAAACATTACACTAATAACACTAAGGCTATTCCCCTCCATCAATTTGGATTCACCAATTCCATCTCAACCTCGCATCAATTACTAAGGATCAATGAATACATCCAAGAAGCCTTCCAGAAAAAGCACAACACAATCGTCACATGTCTAGATCTAACCCAGGCCTTCGACAGAGTCTGGCACATTGGTCTCATTCACAAATTAAAATCTATAGGCACCCCGGTATATCTACTTAACACAATAACTAGTTTTCTATCAGACAGAACCTTTGCGGTTACAATAGACAATCACACATCAAACCCCAGAAATATACAAGCAGGCCTCCCCCAAGGTTCTCCGTTATCTCCCATGCTTTTTAATATCTATGTAGCTGACATCCCAGTAGCACCCAACACAAACATCGGGCAATTCGCAGATGACACCATCATATACGGGTCCAGTTATTCATGCAACATCATAAGAAATAAGATTCAAAGACATCTTGACAAAATAGATGAATGGGCTTCAAAATGGAAACTCAAACTCAATGCCGTAAAATCTAACGCAAAAATTTTCACACTCAGACAAATGTTCACCCCTCCCCCCTTGCAAATTAATAACTCACCAATTCCCTGGACGCCACGTAATAAAAACATCAAATATCTAGGATTAAATCTGGATACTAAGCTCCTCTGGAAAGACCATATTAATGCAAAAACACACCAAGCAAAAGTAAAGATTCTTCAACTAAAACCACTCATTAATCACAAAAGCAAACTCTCTTTAAACAACGCAATAGCCCTGTACAAAAATTACATACGACCTATTATGACCTATGCGTGTCCCATCTGGTTAAATGCCTCAAGAACCAATTTAAACAAAATCCAAATAGTTCAAAATAAATACCTCAGAGCAATCACTCAAGCCCCATGGTTCGTTTCAAATCTTCAGTTGCACAAAGAACTAAATATTCCGTACATCATCCCGTTCATTACCAAGATCTCCAAAAAAATTCTACTCATACATCAACCAAAACGACCACCTATCCCATTTCAACCTCGCTCAAATCCCAGATTCCCGTACTAGAATTAAAAATAGGTTCCCAATTCAAGCTTTCTTGAACATGCAGTCAGAGTTTGATAATAAGTAAGGCGCTTCATGAGCTCCCTTATCCTAAGTAGTTAGTTTTAGAATTAAGTTAATTTTTAAGGTTAATTTAAGCCACCAAAATACATATGTAAAAGTACTATAGTACTGATCTATGTAAATTCAAGATCAATAAAAAGAAAATGAAATGAAAACGAAAAATGTCTCTGAGTATTTGTACGAGTTGGGGACTCGAATTTTAATTACGCGTGGGGCTCTGTGGTCGGTATAGATGCAGTTATTAGTCTTTGAGGAGATTGGTAGATTATTGGTGTAAAGGGAGAAAAGGACCGCTGCTTGAGGAATGACGTAGAAAATGAGTTTGGAGGTATGATTTATGAGTGATTCTTAACAATCTGTTGAAGAGATAGCTTTTTACTAGGTGAATGACCTAGGGGGTACTGAGATTTATTTCTAATGACGGATGTTGGGGTTGACAATGAGGAATGCTGTAGAGAAGTCGAGGGAGATAGTGGGTAATGGTAGTTTCTCTCTCTGCTGTACCTTTTTCACGATGCCCATTACAAGGCGTAGCGTTTTTAGTTCCGTCCACTTGTCTCCTCGGAAGCCAAATTGAGGTCATAGTCTTTTGCCTATTATTGGAGATGTTTTTCGGTGATATTCGTTTTTAAGCTTCCCTAAAATGGAGATGAGGCTTTTTGGCCAGTAGTTATCTGGGTCTTTGCGAGATCTGTCAGTTTTGCGGATCATTTCAACTTTGGCAGTTTTCCAGGTGGTTGGAAATTAGGCGGTCTTAATTCAAGCTACTGCTCGAGACAGCAGTAGACGGATGGATGGCGATTGACAGTGTATGTTTCTGACGTGGTGGGAGGCGTCGAACATTCACTAGCTTTGCATTTTGACAGTAAAATTGCAATCGTAAAAATGCCTGCATAACATATTGGTGTCTTATTGTAGAGGAAGCAAATGTCTAAAGGGTACCTCCGGATAAGATGGTTAAAAGTTCCCCTAAACCAAATGACGGATTAGTGGTTACATTATAATTCTATCATAAAAATAATATTTTTTACAGGTTTCTTAGTCCCCATCCCACCACCCACAGACCCAAATTCAAACACAAAACATATTTTTGAAAAAAATAACGAAAAATAATTTTTATTGTCCTAGAATCATGGAACAGACTCGAAAAAATCTCAAACGTTCCTCTTAAAAGACAAATTGTTGTAATTTTTTTCAGATTTTTTCGACCGCTGGAGTGCAGTTAAAAATATAAAAACAATTTTCCCGCCTTTACATCATCTTGACTTTAAATATACTTTGAAAATGACTTCAACAGTTCTGTGCATTTATTTGAGTGTTTATTATACATTTGTACTCATTGTTGTAGCACCCAGTAATATTTTGATTTTGGAATTCAGTTACAAATTATCATTTTTTTAATCTTAATAATTCTTTGCTTAAAAATTCATTGGGAAGCCCTGATAACGACAAAGTGGATATATTCAGATGCTAAATTAAGAATTAAAAATTCTCTAACATGTGGTGTAGTTAGAACCCGTTTTGTGGGTCCTTGATACCAAAAAGTCAATTGACGCCAAAATGTCCGTCTATCTGTGAAAACTATAGCACCTAAACCATACGAAGGATGTTTTCCAAATTAAAGAACCCCTGTCCATCTGGCTCTAGTTGAAGCTTTGAAATTTTGAAAAACATTCTTTAAAATTTGGGGGTACTTTACATGAAGCCTGGGTGACATTTTCAAAATTTTCTCAAAAATGGCTCCAAATGTTTCCTTTAAAGGATACAGCGGAATAAGATAGGTAAAATTGGCCCACAACCAAACTAGAGGAGGATGGTGTTATATTATTCTATTCCCAAAATAACCTAGAAAAACTAATTTTTATAATTGTTTATATTATTATAGTAGCGTAATATCGAAAAATGTGTTTTACGTCCTTTTCTCACTTTTGACGCTGTATCTCAGCGAAATGGAGATTTTTGTGACATGTAACGTAATTAACTGTATTCTTTAGACAATAGCACTTATAGGTTTTGCTCTTAATATGTCGGGATATTATGCACTCTTTAATTATATTTTGTTGTTTTTACATTCTCCAAATTAATTTCGTTTTCATAGTTAATCATCTCAGCCAAGTATATAACACGGCTTGACAAAACTGATATGTTACAAAAATTTCCAATTTTCATTTTCTACTTGATCAACAAGCGTATTTTTTTGTTTGGATTTAACATATTACTGACAATCTCATCACATATGCCATCATCTGAATTCAATCGTTTGCCAAGTACATTGTTTAAAAAGTTTGTAATTTTGCAATATACAGAAACTATCGGAAGCATCTTATTATCAAAATTCAACAAATCAGTCAGTCTATCAAATTACAAAGTACTAATTTGAACTACTGACTGATTTGTCCATGGACAGCTTCAACAACGCATCGTAATTTGGTAACGGTGCGAGAAGAATTGGACCCGTCAGAAGGTAATTGTTTTCTTCTACCTTTTAATGCTGGCCAAAGAACTTTGATTTTTACTTTCTCGTATACATACGTACATATATACAGGGGTAATATACGTAGTATAGAAGAAAGTAATGTAATGCTGCGGAAAACTGATTTCGAGATTTCAACGGAAATACACGTTTTGGGTTCCGCTGATACCGAAAAATGTTTTTTTCTTCTTCTTTCAAAACGTCCGTCCGTCTGTCGTGTGTGAACAAACCTAGCGCCTAAACCACACGTACGATCTTTTCCAAATTGAAGTTTCCATCTGGCTCTAGTTGAAGCTTGGAAATTTTGAAAAACATTTTTTTAAATTTGGGGGTACTTTTCATGAAACGCCCCAGACATTTTCAAAATTATCAATCTCGGCTCCAAATTTTTCTCTTTAAAATTTCTTGTAAGAACAGAGTTAAAATACACTTATGAAAGTGGCATAGTTCCGATTTCTACGGTTAACTCTGAATTTTCGAAACTTGCAAAAGTTATTTTTTTCCGGCGTCTTCCTTCAAATATAAAATTGAAGTTAGAGATTTTTCCTACAAATGAAATTTGTTGTCCATAAATATCTCTTTCATTAAGGTCATGTAGATTTTTTGAAAATTTTAGTAGTTTTCGTGCAATAATGCGTGCAATAATGCATGCAATATTTGCAATTTTAATAAATAAGATAAACAAGATGTTTTCATAGATGGCTCCAAATTTTTTCACTTAAAGTTTTGGTAGGGATAGTATCAAATTCGATGACATAAACATTACATTGCTCTATTCTTTTGTTTTTCAAAAATTACAAAAATGTAATTTGTTGACTTGTCTCTCACGTCGGAAATATTTACACTAGATGCGATTTCTTCACTTTATTAGATTTATGAGTACACGTGCTTTAAATAATGTCAAATAAAGTTTATCGAAAACCCAACAGTTTTCTGTAAAAACTAGCTCAAAATCCCGCCTTTTCAGAAACGCTCAAACGCCATTTTCCCAAAAATTGCTCCAAATATTTCCAATGGATAGTGCTAATTGCACTGTTCAGTATGACGTTAAGTTCATTTTGGTGTATTCTTTCGTTTTTTCAAAAATTACACAAATGTATTTTTTTGTTGAAATATCTCACGCCATTAATACGCATATTACCATCAATTTGTATACATTATTGCATTTGTTAGTGGAAGTACTTCAAATGTAGTTTTTCGAAACCTCAATAGAATCCTTTAAAAAAGAGCTTCAAATTTCGCATTTACAGTAATACTTAATAACCATTTTCTTAAAAACGGCTTCAAATTTTTCAATGAAAATTGTTATTTAGGACCACAATCTTCTTTAATATAATTAAAAATAATTAGGTTCTACTATTTAGAAACCGAAAAGTTGCGAAAATTTAAAAAAAAAATTCTTTGGCCCTCAATAGATGGAAGCAGACCAGAAGGAAGGACAAGACTGTACAGTACCAGTACATACTGTAGCGTCGTTTCGCTAAAACAGCGTGGGCATGTGGCGCGTGGTGTGCACCGGATGCGTAGACAAAGGCAGAAGCTATGACGCACGGGGCTTTTCCGACAGGTTGTGCGAGTCGTTAGGGCGGAGGCAATGGAGGCGGCGGGCAGCGTCGCGAGGGCTATTTAAGGGCCGTGAGAACAATAGCTCGCCCTTCTTGTGATCTTGGCAGCAGCAGCGTAGGTCGTCCGTGAGAGGTGCGAACGTGCACGCGGCGGAAGAAGCCGGCAGTTATTGTCATGACTAGTGAGACATGTAGTCGGTCTCAGGGCAGGCGGTACTACGCACGGCGAAACAATTGTATGTTGCGGTGTGGTAGCCGTTGTAAATATCTCTCCAAGCAGGGGGGTCTATTTAGTTAATTGTATACAATGAATTGGTTATTTGTGACTACGGTCTAAATTGTGAATAAACCTGCTGTTATTACAACCCACTCTCGTCTGTGTACTGATTACACCCGTATGACGCCACAATACCTACGAAATTAGAAAATTTAACTACGAGAAAGTCTGCGCCATTCTGTAACCACCTCTAGTTTTCTTCTGATACCCTTACTACATCTAGGAATCCACGATCAACAATGCATATGACGCTAGGTTTCATTATAGTAATGATGTCCTTTGGGCTATTTAAAACTTCTCGCATTGTTTCGTTATCATTTTTATTGCTTCTAAAGGTCCACAACAATCAACAACATATCCTTCAGTAGTGGAAACAGTGAAAGCCTTGCCCAATGGAATCCTTTTTTGTCGAGAGTATGCTCTTCTTTAGTACTCATTGTTAGTACTTTTCTGATGTTTTATATAAGTGCCATCAAATACCAAAACAAGTCGATTCCTGTCTGAGTCTAGCAGTTTTCGTGCAACTGTTGAAGTATGTTTAATCAAATATTCCCTAAAAAGATTATTTACACAAAACAAGTTGACAAAATTCTTGTTTCCTCCAAGATTCCAAAATAGTATCACAAATATTTGATACTAGCCGTTCAATAGGAAAGCTAAAAATTATAGCAATATTTTTGTTAGATAATCCAGAGCATATTTTAAATAAAAAAAGTGATTATAGCTTTTGTGGAACTACGATTTTTACTTTCTCGTATATGTACGTATATACTTAGTATAGAGAAAGTTATGTAATGCTGCGCGAAAAAACGGCGAATTTTCGACAGAAAAAAATTCATTGCCGGGCCCTGAAAACAAGAAAGTGAATAAATCTAGTTGCTAAATTAAGAGAAAAGAGATCCGATCTAACACGTGGTGTAGTCAGAATCCCAGTTTTGTGGGTTCTTGATACCGAAAAAACAATTGAAAGCAAAATGTCCGTCCGTTCATCTGTGAACACTACTAGCGCTTAAACCTTACGTAGGATCATTTCCAAATTGAAGAATCTTTTCGATCTGGCTCTAGTTGAAGCTTTGAGATTTTGAAAAACATTCTTTAATATTTGAGGGTACTTTACATTAAGCCCCATGGACATTTTCAAAATTTTCTCAAAACTGCTCCAAATTTTTTCTTTATATTTCTTGTAAGAATAGAGTATAATATACTTCTGAAGGTGGCATAGGTCCGATTTTCACGGTTAACCCTGAAATTTCGAAAATTTCAAAAGTTTGAATTCTTTTCGGTGTCTTCCTACAACTATGAAATTGAAGATAGAGATTTTTCCTTCAAATGAAATTTGTTGTCCATAAATAGTTCTTTAATGAAGGTCATGAAGATTTTTTTGAAAAATTTATTAGTTTTCGAGCAATAATGCGCGCAATATTTGCAATTTAATTTTTTTTACAAAAACAAGATTTTCTCAAAAACCGCTCCAAATTTTTTCTTTAAATGTTTGGTAGGGTTAGTGCCAAACAAACCATATATGATAACATAAACGCCATATTGCCATATTCTTTTTTCAAAAATTACAAAAAGGTAATTTTTTGACTTCTCTCACGACGGAAACATTTCCACTACAACTTTATTATATTTATGAGTACATTCGTTTTAAATAATGTGAAATAAAGTTTCTCCAAAACACAACAATTTTCCTTAAAAATGAGCTCTATATTTCGCGTCTACAGAAACGCTCAAACGCCAGTTTCTAAAAAATGGCTCAACATTTTTCCAATGGATAGTGCTAATTGCCATTTTTAATATGACGTAAAGTTCATTTTGCTGTATTCTTTTGCTTTTTAAAAAATTACACTAATGTAATTTTTTTAAAATATCTCTCACGCCATTAATATGCACATTTAGATAGAGAAATAGATAATTAAAATATTGTATTATTAAACTATTACATCCAAATTGAAACAAGATTAAAAAACTGATTTATTAATCATTTAAAGAAATTGAATTTAAAGAGAAACAAACGCAGATTTGTCGAATTGTAACAAAAATATTAATGAGCGTTGCTTACAATACTTTTGTGAATGACATTGCCGACAATATTAAGTAAAATTTTCAATCTTAACGTTAATTGTGAATATATATATATATATATATATATATATATATATATATATATATATATATATTTGTGACGTTTGGGCATCGCCACAAACCCCAAACGCCCACGCACGGAGACAGCGTCACTGATCGAAAAAGGCGCTACCTGTTAGTTGCGGCCTGAAGCGCGGCGGCGGTGCACTTTCGCAATATGGCAGCGCGGTAGGGTTGTACCGTGACGTCACTGCAACATTTAAACGGCGGAGCAGCGAGGAAAAGAGCCCTTCTTGTGTGAGACACCGAGGCGAGTAAGGAGGTGAGAAGCGGTAGTCTGGGGGTGTTAGGAAGTGGGAAATGATAGAGTAGCGAGGCTACGTGGTGTAAGGAGAACATTATAGGAGATTGCAGTAAGAACTGTGAAATTTAGAACGAATCAGAATAGTGGCTGTGGTTGCGGAACTGTGAGAGTTTTTGTAAAGCATTAGTGAGGCGACACGCTAACTAGCACACGCGGAGAGACTAGGTAATACGCGTACTCGTGTCGTAAGAAGGCGGGCGAAGGTAGGCGAGACGTGGATCTGGTGGTGGGCGTTAAGAAGACTGGCACGTGGATCTGGTGGTGGGTGCGAGATTACTGGTCCCTGGATCTGGTGGCAGGGGCAAAGGAGACCGGGTGGCCTTCGGAGCGGCATTGAAGCGGGCTACGTTGCAGGAACGCGAGTGGCGGCACGGCTGAATTTCAAATTTTGCATAAAACTGAGGTGGGAGACAGGAATTAGAAAGGTAGTGTTGGCACCAGAAACCAGAAATACTAAAATTTACATGTTCGCCTTAAAATTGAGTAACGGTGAAGTATTTCATAACCTCGTACGCCGGTAGTAAATTTCATTCCGAAGCTGTATTCAAGATAATTAATTTGTGTTCCTCATTTTGTATGTAAGTGACGAGGAAACCTCGCACGCGAATAGCAGTAAGACTTGTAATAATGTGTGCTGGTAAATTAATTCAGGAAGTGTGAAAAAAAGGAATTAAATTTAATTCACTAGTGTTGGCCAAGCAAGAACTCCGTGCACGGATGTTATAAGGAAAGTATCGCTAGCTAGGCGAAGGGTGAAACCATAAGCAAATATTTCTTTTGTAAATTGCTCTAAGAGGTCTTACCATCAGTGGTTTGCATGCGTTCAAACACGCAGCCAGCAATTGAGTATTTTTTTGTTCTCTTATTTTGGTGACAGTGTAAAAGGGTTGATTTGTGCAATATTTTAAGAATATATTACTGTTTTACCTAATTCTGTGTCTGGGTGTGTCTTTCTCATACCCTAAAGATCCTGCCCCCTGAGATATTCAAAGCTCGAAAGAGCATTCTTTCGGACGACTGCTACACTAGTGGTGGCGTTAGAATATATATATATATATATATATATATATATATATATATATATATATATATATATATATATATATATATATATATTGAGACGAGCTCGAATATACGCCCTGGTAACGGACCGGACCATATATAAAAATTCCCAAAATACCGTCTTCGGCAGTTCGCTAATTTGAACGCGGCGCGAGAACCCCGTCACTGTCTGACGTCGGCCGCGGCCGCGTCGAGCGAAACGCTTGTCCACGAATAAGAAATTCGAAAGATAAGCTTGGGAACGACATCTTGTGATTGGCCGGTATCCGAAAAACGAGGGAAGCCAACGGCAAGAAATTTTTTCCGTTGAAAGTTGAAGGAGTCTCAGAAAAATCTCGGAAGAGGACGGATCGCTGCGGAACGCGTCTCACAAATCACGTAAAAACCGTTATAAGTGATGGTTAGTGAACAGAAACCGGTCGCGAGTCGCTAGCAGTGAACTTCACGCGAGATTGTTTCATCCGAATACGGGAAGAGAACGAACATTGTACTCGTTTTTTTTGTTGATAATTCACAACGGAAAAGAAACGTATATCAGTGGGAGCGAATTATGTGAGTTCAGTGAGGGCTGAATCGGACTCTTTTCCGGCGTACGCCGAACAGTTTTCTGCATCGCCGCTACGTCACATCACCGAAGCAAGGAGCCAAGGCGATAACCATTCCTGAAAACACCGCCAGAGAAGCATTTGTGTTGGGGAAGGAAGACGGGCGCAGAGGCGAGGCCGAGGCAATTCTCAGCCGAGAAAATTGGTGCGGAAACGCAGCGGAAGGAGGGGCGGAGGATCGTGGAGGCCAGGCTACCCCGGCGCGTCGCCAGCACGAGCCGTCGCGACCAACGCAACGAGAGCCCGGAGGTCGCGTAAGGCGCGATCGCCACGTCCCCAAACGCCGAGGCGCCGCTCGCAGCACTCGACTAGGCCAGTTCACGCAAAACCCTATTGGAGAAGCGTGAGTACCCGTGCGACAGAACGGTCGCAGAAACGAAAAAGATGTAATCGAACAATGTTAAACCACACTATTCTTTTAAAAGCTTTTCAAATATTACGCATTTCAAGCCACATTTGTGAATGCTGGCGTGTGGAACTCTTGAATGAAAGCTTTGTTAAGAACATAAGTGATTAATTTGCTTTAAACAAGTCACCCAGTTAATTGAGTGTTCAAAGAGGTTTATAAAGTGTTCAAAGTTCATATAGTAAATTTAACTTTGGTCTGTACTGAGTTTTCTAAGCATTGGTGGTTAAAGTGTATGGTGAATTAAAAACCACTTATAAGAAACGAAAGCAATTTAGCGCAGGGAATTTAAAAATTTGTGTTCTTTGTGTCCTTAAGACGAAGGTATGCCTACACCAACTGGTGCATGAATTACAAATTATTTAATGAATGATGAAATAAGGTGTTTTTTTATGAGGTAGCGATAACTGCTTCGAATATGCATTTCCGAGCACGAAGGTTGTGTTCTAAATGTGATTATTTGTGAAGGGTTGTTATTTTTGTTGAATTTGTGTGTTGTGTTTTTTTTTGTTTCTTGATTTTAGAATATACAGCCTTGTATGCCAGAGCCACAAGTGTTTTGCTTTGAGTACAAACCTGCCCGTATTCCCCACCCAGGTGCATTTTCAGACATAAGCCTCATCCAGGCAAACGATTCGAAACAACTCGAGAGGTCCGACGTCGGGACGGCAGTGGACTGTCGAACGACGCCGGTAACGCCCACGCGATCTCACACATCCTTAGGGCTAACGACTCCTTCTCGCAACAGAGTTGTATTATGCGCGGCGCGCCGGAGGGAAGGCCACGACGTGTGTTCCGTCGCAATATATATATATATATATATATATATATATATATATATATATATATATATATATATATACACATTTGGGATTCAAGCGCAGACGTGGTTATGAGCGGAGTGCGATATGCATTTGTTCACTAACGTCATCCCCACCTCGAGGTGTAATCATACTACCAACTTAGGCGTAAGAAATAAAAAAACAAATTGATAGGGAGATAATAAATATTCGACACAATATTAAATCTTAAATTGAATTATTTATTCATGTCCAGTCATGGCCTTGTAATGCCAAATTACTTTCAATGGCAAGTTTTCTCGCTTCGCTCACCCGGACCCAAGTCATGGCGAGGCTCGGGCCTTCGGCCCACGCGTTCAATGTAAACTTATTGAACATTATATTGTTGAAAGTTTGGCCCCGTGGCTTCATGGGGCCTGCGCCACACTCGAACCCTACCACCAGCTCTTACCAACTGAAATTGGGACTCATGTGACCAAACCACGGTTTTACAGTCGTCCAGGCTTTCATCCATACGGTCATGAGCCTTCGCTTTGCTCTTCTACTGGCGAAGAGTGGTAAAGCTCGTTCGGGCAGCATGAGGCATACATTAGATCATAGAAAAAACATTAGTCATTGGGAAATAACGGCTTCTTGGTTTATCCATACATGTTCTTTTTATTTTATTTCCACTCACAGTATTTCAATGAAAAATATAAGTGATCTAGGGCCATTATAATTAAACCCAAACAAAACAATGATTTTAGACTTATAACAGATGCGTTTCTAAGTCCGAAAAAGGGGTGGACCACAAAGTGAAATTGAGTATATCAAACGATTACTTACGGATTTTTTGACGAGGAATTCAATGAAAATTGTCATTTGGTTCCTAAATCATTCATTGGTGTAAATGCGAAATTTGAAACTCCTTTTCACAGGAACCTATTGAGTTTTCGAAAAACGTCAATTAAAGCACTTCCACTCACAAATGTAATAACATATACAAATCGATACAAATGTGCGTCAGAGATATTGCAAAAAAATTACAATTGTGTAATTTTTAGAAAAAAAAAAAGAATCCATCATAATGAAATTTTCGTAATATAAGTCATGCAATTAGTACTATCGGTTGGAAGGGTCTGAAGAAACAATTTGGAACTATTGTTGAGAAAATGGAATTTGGGTGGTTCTGGAAATGCAGAATTTTGAGCTAATTTTCACAGACAACTCTTGAATATTAGAGAAATTATATATATTATTTAAAGCAAATGTACTCATTAATAAAATAATGTCAACAAATCGCCGCTAATGTAAATATTAACGACATGTGAGACAAGTAAAAATTTACATTTTTGTATTTTTATGTAAAAACAAAAGAATTGAACAATATGGCGTTTATGTCAACTTATAGGATTCATTTAGCACTATACCTACCAAACGTTTGAAGGAAACATATACAAGGGTCACTCCAAAAGTTTCGGGAATACATTTAAAATCGAGATAACAAGTTCTTACCTTCATATCTTTTCGAAGTACTCTCCATCACACTCTAAGCAACGTTTCATCCGATTAAACCAATTATCAAATGACGATCGCCACACATTAGAAATACTGCGAATCTGATCTTCATATGCAGTCACTGCATCCTGAGCCGACTCGAAACGATGACCTCGAATTTTTTCTTTCACATAAGGGAAAAGAAAAGTCACACGAGGCCAGGTCTGGACTGTAGGGTGGATGAGACAGTGTTTTAACCCTTGATTCTGTCAGAAATTCAGTTGTTGCTCTGGCTGTGTGGGATGAGGCGTTGTCATGGTGGAGCAGGATTCCACGCAAACCTGATTTTCGACTGTTCTTTCTCAGCTCTTCAAACAATCTGGGCAAGCAAATTGTAGTGTACCATCTCGCAGTGACTGTGTTTTGTTCCTCGAGTGGCACTGTCACAATATGGTCACTGGCAGAGAAAGAACAAATCATCATTTTGCCAACGCTTCTGGGGTTTCTCACTTTCGTTGGAGGATTTTCATCTGGGAAGACCCACACTGATGACTGCCGTTTCATTTCTGGATCAAATTGATAAATCCAGCTTTCATCGCCCGTCACGATGTTAAAAATGTTTTTTGAACTTCCTCCATTGAACTTATCCAGGGTCTCACGACACCAATCCACTCGCGCCCTTTTTTGTTTATTTGACAGATTGTGACGGATCCAGCGACAGCACAGCTTCCTAACGTGAAGCCTTTCTTTCAGGATGTCTCACTGCCGCTGATCCAATATTTAAAGCTTCCTGAATCTGAGCATATATACAAGGGTCTTCCCTTAGCAAATGTTCCACTTTCGGCACATTTTCATTCGTTGTTGCTGCGTTGGGCCTGCCAGAACGGTCCTCATCTTCCAGTGTCCCTTCCCCTCTTGAATTCGGCAAACCATCGATAGGCAGTGGCTTGTGAAGGGCAACCATTGCCAAACGCACGGTGTAATCTCTCGAGGCATGATTTCTTATCTAAGCCAACCTTAAAGTCATACAAAATCATAGCTCTGAAATGCTCTCTCTTTAGGTCCATCGTTACTGGCAGAGGAACAACTAATAGAACACAAATAGCTCTACTAAGTTAATAAATTACCCGAGTGTGTTCAAACTAGCGCGAGATTCTTACTAAAAGTTCCACCTAACAAAGGAAATAGTTTCATTGTTGCTGAGTAACTCATTGTTGCTCATTCTCAAAACTTTTGGAGTGATCTTCATAGAACTGTTTTTGAGAAAATCTTGATTTTATTTTTTTTTAAATTGCACATATTGCACGCAATATTGCTCGAAAATTACTAAAATGTTCAAAAAATGTCCATGACCTTATTGAAAGAACTAATTATGAACAACAAATTTCATTTGTAAGAAAAATCTCTATCTTTAATATTGTAATTGTAGCAAATAATTGAAACTTTTGAAATTTTAGAAAATTCAGAGTTAACCCTAAAAATCGGTCCAATGGCTCTTTAATAAGTGTATTTTACGCTATTCTCACACGAAATTTAAAGAAAAAATATGGAGCATTTTTGAAAAAAAAATAATGAAAATTCCCCGGAGACTCGTGTTAAGTATTCTCACATTTTAAAAAATATTTTTCAAAATTTCAAAGCTTCAACAGCTAGATGGACAGGGGTTTCTTCAATTCGCGAAAACTTCGACGCCTGGTTTAGGCGCTACAGCACCGGCAGCGAATAAGCGACTCTGACAGTTCGATGGGCTGTTGCCACATATTACTACGCTCATGGCATCACCTACATGACAAACTAAATCTCAAAACATTTACACTTACGGACCGTCAACGACACGTCTTGATATCATGTTCATAACTTTCGCCACAGTCGAATCTTATCGCCTCCGCGACTTCGTGCGAGTCCGATGTGCGGCAACGCTGAACCCTGGCTGAAAGAAGTAAAGAAATCCTCGCAAGCCGATTGCTTCAGAGCAGGTCACATGACGTCCCATGGCACTTGGCGAGAGAACTGCGAGTCGCTTATACGCTGCCGGTACAGTAGTAGCGTACTGTTCACAGACGGACGTTTTGTCGTCAATTGGTTTTCCGGTATGAAAGACCCACAAACAGAGATTTTCGCTACACCACATGTTAGAGGATTTCTTTCTTAATCCAGCAACTGAATTTATCCACATAATTATTAGGGCTCGGCTGAATTTTTTTTTCTGTCGAAAATGCGCCCTTTCTTCGCGCAGACTTAATTTTCTTTATACTACGTACTTATACTAGATAGTAACTAGTGATGTTACAAAATGGCACAGATTTTCCCGTAGTAAAGTTTTCTTATTTCCTTGGTGTGGATTGGCTTTACGGCCTTGCCTCATCCTCTTGCCACTTGCCATCTATTGCCACTCAAATTACAATTTTCTGAAATTTTTTCAATTTTTCAGTTTACTAATAGTAGAACCGAAATATTAATTCAAGAATATAAAATAAGAGTAAAATCGTTCTAAATGGCAATTTTTATTGAAAAATCTCGAGCCGTTTTTTAAGAAAATGGCTTTAAGTGTTTCTGTAAATGTGAAATTTGAAGTCCTTTTTCACAGTTTTCAAAAAAATATTCATTTGAAGTCACTTGAAGCATTTCAACGTACAAATGTAAAAATGCTTACAAATCGCTGGAAATGTGCACATTCACAGCGTTAGAGATATGTCAAAATCATTACATTTGTGTAATTTTTGAAAAAAACAACAACAAACAAAAATACAGCAAAATGATCTTTAGGTCATATTTTAAACAGTGAGCAATTATGACTATTAGTGGAAAAAATTGAAGACAATTTTCGAAGCCATTTTTGAAAATATGGTGTTAAGTGTTTCTAAAAATGAGAAATTTTCAGCTCGTTTTCATAGAAAACTATTGAGTTTTCAAGAAACTTTATATAACATTATTTAAAGTTTGTGTATTCATAAATGCAATAATGTGAACAAATTGCTGATAATGTTAATATTAACGACGTGAGAAGCTATTAAATAAATTACATTTTTCTCCATTTTGCAAAAACAAAACAATAGTGCAAAATGATGTGTATGTCATCTCATAGTGTACATTTCGGACTATCCCCACCAAAAGATTAAAGAAAAACTTTGGAATCATTTTCGAGAAAATCTTGTTTTTGTTACTTTTTAAAACTGCACATATTGCATGCAATATTGTGCGAAAACTACTAACAGCTAAGAAAAACGACCTTAATGAAAGAACAAATTATGGACAGTAAAATTTCATTTGTAAGAAATACTTCTTTCTTCAATTTTGTACTTGTAGTTAGAAGCGAACAAAATCAAACTTTTGCAATTATCGAAAATTCAGTTAACAGTGAAAATCTGACCTTCATATGTGTATTTCCACTCTATTCTTAAAAGAAATTTAAAGAAAAAATTTGGAGCCATTTTTGAAAATGTACCAGTGTTGATGTAAAGTTCTCCTAAATTTTTAAGGATGGTTTTCAAAATCTCAAAGTTTCCACTCGAGCCAGATGGTTAGAGGATTCTTCAATTTAAAACAAATCCTAGGCATGATTTAGTACTGTGGTGTTCACAGACGGACCTTTTGAAAAAACACTTTTTCGGAATTAGGGGACCCCAACACGTGTTTCCATTGAAATCAGGAAGTCGATTTTCTGCAGCATTACATAACTTTCTCTTTACCATGCATATTACCCCCATATATATGTACAAGAGAAAGTAAAAAGTAGTCGGTAACTGTCTCAGGAAGTGATCCTATGCCATTCCAAAGATTGTGGCGAAAATTGAAAAATAAATATCCTTCTTAGCCAGGTAATAATCATTTTAAACAATTCTGTTTAGGTGTTTGACAGATTGCCAGCTTGTAGAGGTCATTTCCACACGTAACATCAATCCGTTCTTAGATTTTTGTTCACGTTGACAGATTTCCGTTTGAGGTTCCGTTTTAGGTTTTACTGAATAAGGTAAACTGACAAAAATTGCCATTATTTTTTCGTACTTGTATGCATACTTTGATTAAATTAATTTTTCAATGAACATTTCGATACATACAATTATAGTTTTGTTATTTAATTTGAAATAATTAAAAAAATATTCAAACATTCAATGTTTTTAAAATTTTTTTTACCAAATGTTTTTTTGGGGTTGGGGAAAATGAAGCCAAACCTGCATTTGACTGTGTGGTAGCTCAGTATACACTGAGAATTGAGAAAATGTAAATAAAAACTAAAATTCTTTAAAGAATTAGTGCCCCTGAATGATAATTGGGTGACAGGAGTTGTAAAGTGAATTAAAAATATGAATGTAGACAGTGACTTATAAATTTTCAATTAAATAGAATAGAAGAATATTAATAACAAAAATTGTGAATATTACCATCTTTTTGTAATTTCAAAAATGTATTTTTGAAGAATTAGGCAAAGTAACTTCTTCCTCGCAATTTGCTAAATTCTAATTCTTAATTCTCTATTCTAATTCTATTTGCTATTCTAAATAGTAATGCTAAGAACATCGGAACACACATTTTTCCAACAAGAATTTTTATTATAAAATACTTTTTTTTACAGGCCATGACATCTTCAGTCTCTCCAAATGCATAACTAAAGTTAATGAGTAGCATGCAGTGCTCTGCTGGACTGTTCAACTGGTTCACCTCCCAACCTGGTGTGCTGAACTATGTATTGAACAGTTTCTGACACTGGAAGCAATACTTGCTGATTGGAGGAAAAATTGTGGACTTCAAGAAGGGGTTCTTGGTCCAATGTCTGCCTGCCCAACACTACTGCTAATGGATATCCCACACGTGCTGTGTCTCGCAATCTTCTCCCAATGGTTAAATCCAAACGGTCATCAAGTATTATATCATCAGCAAGCACAGGATCTTTATCAAGCAGATGGAAGAATGCTGAGATCAATCCAGACGCTACTTCACTTTCTTTGCTGCCAGCCTGGAGCATAAAATAAAGCACGAAAATTCTTGATACATTATATTGAATGATACTAACATGCACAATATCCATATTGATATCAAACTAGTATCTATATTTTCCAACAAACTTTCTATTGTTGGTTTTGTTGGTTGGTTAGTGATTCCAGGCGCGTCAACAGTTTAGATCATTAGTCCCGTAAATGTAGTGTATGCTTTTTTCCTCAGGAGATGGCGGTGATCTACCCCACTGAATGGCGAGATTCGGTGCCGACCTACCGTCGACTAGAGGGGTTTTCCCCTAACCAGGTCTCTCACTAGCAGGGCACCGTCCCTGCCGGGACAAGCTCCAAGCTCCTGACTGGTCTCCCGGAATATGTAGTAGTGTAGTGCATGTTAGTGTAAGTGGTAGAGGGGTAAGGGGAGAGGATAGGGCAAGGAAGAGGTAGCAAACATCGCGTGCGGTCCGTAGCCCATTTGTTAGGGTACTGCTCCGGCATTTGCCTGGTGTTCATTAGAGAAACCACGGAAAACTACCGATCAGAGCAGCCGGCCACTAGAATTCTCCTCCAAACAACTGAATTGACCTAGTTGAAAAGCGTGTGTCGAAAATCCTGCCGCCATCAGGACTCGAAACCTAGGACCTCCCGGTTAGAGGCGCTGCAATGACATCAGTTGATGCACTGAGCTACTGCTCCCGGTCTTTCTAATGTGAATTCTTAAAGCTTGCAAGCCATGAATTTTAGTACACAATTTTATATAAAGAGTGCATTGTCACCTGCAACAACACAAAGTCACTATTGGCATATTGTTGCTCACAAATAATTATTTCATGTCAAAATGACATTTGGTTCACTAAACAACTGAGAGTTAGGTTTTGCTTGTGATGCAGAATATATTAACTTGTTTAATGATGTAATTCTAACATTTTTTTTAGCTCAAGGCTATCCAATATTTTTAATAAGACAACAAACTCCCCATTCCTGATAACTAAAGTGTGCTGGAGTGATCGTGATTTACTAATTTAATGATGTAATTCTAACAAAATTTTTTTTTAATCACCGCTCTCCAAATTTTTCAACAAAACAACTAACTCCCATTCCTGACAACTCAAAGGGGCCGGAGTGATTGTGTGTATGCATGTGTGTGTTACATTTTTTGTGACGATGATGGCAATGACGTATTCAAAATGTATGATCTTGGCTCCTTCTGTGAGTGGGAGCCTACGAACCTCACCATTCATGATATTCCACAGCAGTAGAGCCAGCACCAAACCTTGTGGGATGCTGGCAGTGATGTAATGTACCTTGGGTCCGTTTGTATTGTACACTAGAATTAGTCAATTTAGATATTCAGCCACTATTTCTCTCAGATATGTAGGTACATTGATTTGATGGAATGCCTTAAGAATGTCACTCCATCTTGCCGAGTTCAAAGCATTCTTAATGACCAATGCTACGACTGCCCAGTACTCTTCCCCATCTGCTCCCTCTAATGGCGTGTCAGGCAGTGTCAACGACAAGCGCAACAGCAACGATTGTTCAGCGAAACTTGCGAAAGCCATACTGGTTCTCTGAGAGCCCACTTCCTCTTGCGGCCGTTGTAACAGCTTTATGGGGGGCCTTGGACTTACTTTACGTTAGGGGCTCCCTATTCTTACTTTCACCAACCCTCCAATTTAAAGACAAGTTTTGTTCAATCTCGCGATCAAATTCGCTACCAGGGCGCAGCCCCTAATTGCCTCTACCCGCGCGGGCACTCGCCGTTCTGACAGGATTTCGCCCACCCTCACAGAGCCCGCTCTCAAGGCATTCCAGCGCGCAGCCGCATATTGAAAGCACAAAATACAAATGGGCAATAAAATGGGAATAAATGAATTCGAGGCGTTGTTTCGTCGTATGTATTTATTTTAGCATAAAGCTTTTCGGTCGCATTGCGGCCATCTTCAGTGCTATTGGCGCAATGCGGCCGAAAAAGCGTTATGCTAAAATAAATACATACGACGAAACAATGTCTCAAATTCATTTACATGATGCAAATGTTAACGCCGCACCATTTCATACCAAAGTCAATTACGCAGTGTCTTCGCCCGGGCCTCTTTTTCACGGCTCCATCATCTCCGCTGAAGCACGTACTTTCAAAACAAACTCCTCTTTGAGCCTCTGCCCGCCGCGAGCACTGATCGCTGCTCCCCAGCGCGGCCCCGGCTGTCGGCTAAGAAGTCATTACCAAAGGCTGGGCCCACCCCGGTGGGTTGCGGGCTTTCACACCCCCATCGCAGTTTTAATGCAGTTTTCCATTTCAAATAAACAATTCTGTGCTCCATTGAAAATGAACAGTGTACCATTGACTCATGTTAATGCAACAAAATTTTTAGGTCTCTCAATTCAGTCAAACCTTAAATGGAACGTCCATTTAAATGAATTGAACACAAAATTAAGTTCATTATGCTACGCGTTCAGAATTCTTGCAAATTCAGTCAGCCTTCATACTGCTCGTTGTGTATACTTCGCGAATGTTCATTCCCGCCTGAGATGGCATAATATTCTGGGGAAGCCATCTTGCCAGCTCCCAGACCTTTAGATTACAAAAACGAATTGTTCGAATAATAACCAAATCCCACCCACATGATTCTTGTAAGCCTATCTTCATTTAATCTAGGAATTCTACCATTACCGTGTCTTTTATTTACGAATCAGTGGTTTTTGTCAAAAACGACTTGCTCAAGGGCGGGAATATATTTTCAGAAATGCCGATGTCTATTACTATAACACTCGACGTAGAAATCATATTCATCAGATGACAGTATCAACAGCTCATTACAAAAAATTCACATACAATACATGTACATTATTTTACAACATTTTGCCAGATGACATTAAACGATTAAATTCAATAGAAAAGTTTAAATCCCAAGTGAAATCGTTTCTGCTGCATAACTGTTTCTATACAATTAGAGACTATACTGAGCATCACAAGAAAAGTAACATTAATTTTAACAATGATACATGATGCATTAATTACCATTTGGACTGTATAAATGAGTATAAACAACCTGTAACAACTATTGTAACACAGCTTCGGGGTCAATGACCCCCATCTCGATCAGGTTTTTCGTCCAGTTTCCCTGATCCATTAAGAAAAATGCTGAGATGGCCCTTTGTTTTGCTTCTGGACATAAATGTAACTTCATTTTCTGTGCACGTCTTCTAGAATTCAGTGGGAAATACAATTATTCAAATTATCGTTTCCATGTTGTCGCGACAGGAAGTAATAAGAGCCAAAATTTATTGCTTATTTATCCTTGAAAATAGATTTTATTATATGAGAGTTTTTTTTTTTTGTTTTTTTTCCTCCCTTTCAAAATTTAAAATTTATTGCTTATTTATCCTTGAAAATCGATTTTATTACATGGGAGTTTTTTGTTTTTTCTCCCTTTCAAAATTCAAAATTTATTGCTTATTTATCCTTGAAAATCGATTTTATTCATGGAAGTTTTTTTGTTTTTCTCCCTTTCAAAATTCAAAACTTAAGTAGTATATGATTTAGTGTGGGGATCACAGAATTTTGAAAATGTACACAATTCACTTTTCCCCATAGCCCGTCATACGCAGTTTTTAACTGTTTTTTGACGTAAATAAATAAATAAATCGCTTCATTATCTGCCAGCGACCGCAAAATGTATACAATCATTTCTCAGAATTGCTACGTGCCTCCTTCGCCAATACAGCATTATTAAAGCATCTCGCCGACAAAGAGAAGCACATCGACAGCGCGGACGCGCCCGCATGGCCGCCCCAATCTTTCTGTATCTGCAAGCCAGATGCCGCGGTTCTCGTGAGAACAAAACCTTCAAATACAACAAACCGTAGCCGCCATCGCGGACATCTCACGTGACACCCCGCCTTAGCATCCGATCGTCGCCAACGTCACATGACGCTCCCCTCCCCGGGCCCGAAGACGCATCCCACAAATAGGAAGCCGATCGCGGGCACATCGCGTCTCACCGTCTTACTAGTCACGGTTCACGGAAAATAATTAATACGGCAACGTCGGACAGACTCAGACTTCTCGCAGAACTAACAAACGAGCAGACGCAAAACTGCAACTCATTTCGAACTTAGGCACCTGCCTACAAGATTTATTTCACGTAAGATGTGACCCAGAGAGCTTGGCAATACCAACCTCCCGTAAACCACCCGCCATACAAACTACATTGACTTAGGGACTTTTGATTACCATTTAGGTTGGAGAAAGTAGGTGCCAACACCAACGTAAATTCCCCACGTAATGGAAGTATAGCTGCCAGGGACTTTTTTTTGGCTGGAGACTGGCATGCATGCGAGCGAAATGAATTTGTGCCAACTTCAACGGTTTCAACCAGCAAAGCGTTGCGTGGAGATAGTGAGCTTATGCGAGTGAGCCGCATGCGTGCGTGAATTGTTTCCTAAGGGAAATCTTATTGTGTGCTGGGCTTGACATTTTTAGAAATGTCAGGTAATTCCAGAAATAACTCTCCAGTGAAGCAGAAGGGGAAGTGGATTTTATCGAGTGGTGAAAGGCAGGTCCTTCTTAATGTTTATAAGTACAAGAGCGAGAAAAATTCTCGTAAAGAAGTGAAACTTCCTGAGAGCAGTGTCATTGCAAAGGTAGCTGTAATTGTGGGGGTAAGCCATCAATGTCATAATAATTATTGACTTTTTATTGCATGTCTCAAGAACGTCTTCACAATGAACATGTGTGTGTGTGAATCATAATTATTTTATTGAAATATATTCATATATTACACGACGGAATAAAAGTGATATTCTTGTAAAATATGTAACTCAATATTTCAGATGTGCCTCAATTATAAAACTCCTGCCCCCGTAAAGCAACCACCAAGTCAAGATTAAGAACAAATTTGGTTACACTGTGCCCCAGAAAAGGTATAGCTAGAATAAACTCGATTATGGAATTGTGGTTATTGCAGTGAGTGTGCATTAATAGTTTTAATGAGTGTGAGATCCTGAGTGAACTCCTGCCTTCTCAATTCAACCGAAGACACTAGTTAAGAGCACCATTTCATTAACATTAATTAACCCCAATGAATTAACAGTTAATCAATTTCCTTTACATTATCCCTGTAATACAATTAATCATTACTGCCAATGCCTCTGAGTTTGTGTTCTGTTTAAGTACGGATGCTAAATGATATAAATGAATACACTTGAAAGATTTAGCATGTGTGTGAAACATACATTACATTAATAAATGTTTCAGATATGCAATAATAGAGTTCAGAACATACATCATTTTATTTAGATGTTTTGTTCAAATGGTAATCAGTTGTTAAGTGAAATTAGTAAGTACTTATTTCATGATATTATTTGGCATGATATAGAGTAAAATTTAATGTTTACTACTGATGTGCTATATTACTTTTTGGTAATTAACATTTCATTTTAAGTTATTTTTCAATGATTTTCTATTTATGTTTGTAAATTTTATTGGTTTTGTAGGTATTTTTTTTGGTTACATATTATATTGAATACTGTAATGTGAAGCAAAAATTCTTGGGCCAACTTTTCTTCTGGACAATTTCGTTTTTCATATGTTACTGGAGTTTGAAGTAATATATAAGTTAAGTAGCAATTTTTTTTATTTAAATGTGATAATGTCCTTTTTTAATTTTTTTTGTTTTTCATTGCAAGAACATAATTTCCTCGGAATAATTTTTGATCTTATAATAATAATAATAATAATATTTATTGAGTCACAGATACAATTTCAATCGTGTATGACGAGTCAGATATGGCAGAGTGAAGTTACATTTACTGTCCAGAAATCAAAACAAGGGGAACCATCTCAGCATTTGCTCAAAGGATCAAGGGAAACTGGACAAAAAACCCTGATCAAGTTGGTCATTGATCTTACAATACTCAATAATAATAATAATAATAATAATAATAATAATAATAATAATAATAGTAATAATAATAACAATTCTAATAATAGTAATATCAATTATAATAGTAACAATACTAATAATAAAATACTATTCATTCAGAAATGATTTAATGATATTAATGATGCCTAGTGCATTTAGCAAATTCAGGATGAAGGAAATAGAATTTTGGTTTGGCATTCTCCTTCTACATCAGTCCAACTGCAATTTAACACAGGCAGGATGGGATATGCCAGTTCTTTTTTTCTTTGCTTCAACTTGAACAGTCAAAATGAAACAGAGAATCAGTGGGATTAGAATTTTTATTTTTGTTTTTTAAGGGAGGTAGTGGTGTGATTTGTGTATTCCTTCACACTGTAGAATATGTTGTTAAGCAGGAAAGCTTTCAATTTACTTTTAAATCTATGTATTGTATTCATATCTTTAACATCATGGCTCAATTTGTTGTAAAGTGTAATGCCCTCTATTAGGGTACTTTTTTAATAAAGTGTAGTTTCAGAATGGGGAACATATAGGTTATCCTTTTGTCCTGTGTTATAGTTGTGTACACCTGAATTTAGAGTGAAAGTGACAACTATTTCAAATATGTACATGCACGGTAGTGGAAGAATCCTTAATTTTTTGAACAAGGGTTTGCAAGACTCCAGCTTATGAGTGCTAGTCATTGTTCGCAGTATTCTTTTTTGAATAATAAATGTACGAGTGCTATAACAATAACATGTCTGTTTATTGAATTTATCATGATTGGACAATAGATACTGCATTGATTGTTCTATGTTGCAGGGTTGCTGTGTCTACCGGATTTTTCATTTTATAAATATGGAATGTTTTATGTATATTATTTCACGTATTGTAAATGTCTCCATTATTTTGACTTATGTTTCTGTATGTATGCTAGAAATCGGCCCTCAGTCGTCATCCTGATCGGAAGGATGGGTATGCTATCAATATATGTAAAATTTTAAAGTAGTTTATTAATTTGTAAAGTCAGCCAAATTTCTTAATGTTGATTTTTAATGATAATATTTTTACAATCCAATTGAGGATTAATTCACTTTCTTATTCAATTTTTTTATATATATGGTAGCATACTAATTTGTTTTCCCTGGTTTTCCCTGATCGCTTAAGGTAAATGCCAGGATGTTTTGTAATGTTTGTAAGCCCAGGGGCATTAGGCTTTAAAATTGTTGTAAAAATTCAATAATTTTGTGAAAATAAATTGCTGTGGACCATCGGTGTTCAAGAAATTTTAATGACTGCTCCTTGCAATTTGTCATTAAAATTGACCACCCATGGTGCATCAGTTTATTCTTTACTGAACCTTCGCATTATATCAAATCATATATCTGATCAATTCAATTTTCATGAAATTTCAAACATTGTCATTTTCTTACAGTAGATTTGTTCATTCCTTAGATATGCTTTGATCGTGGTCATGTGTCGATATTACGTGCATAAAACTATTATTATACAAATATTTCTAGTTCAGTAAAGAATAGTTTTATTTCACTTCATTGTGTACTGTTGGAAAATTAAAATTATTTTGAGTCTTGTATTTCATTTCATCTCTATAAATCCCCTGTTTATACCTTTTTCCTATTGTATAATAAAATAACATAACTATTTCATTTATTCTTCAGTTTCAATAAAATTTTATTAATTCTGAGAGTTCAAATATTTTTAAATTTATAAGTAATTTAATTAAAAGTATTATATTTAATATTATAATTAATTAATAAAAAATTTCATATATAAATTATAAATTACATTATTTTACCATATGCCTGTTGCGATTTATAAGTCGTAAAACAATATTAACAAATCATTTCAGCATATCTGGATTTTTGAAGGCCACAACGTACATTTAAACAAGTCACGTCGGCGCTTTCGTGTTTTATTTCGATGAGGTTGGCAGTGCCGAAACTCCGCCATCTTGAATTTTTAGGGTCTTTTCTTACGTGGAAAGACCCATATTGTTGACTTATCGGTCAACAACAACGGACGAGTGTATAAACACTCGCACCACTAGGCAGACAGCCCGCGAACGTGTCGGCTGTTCCTGCTTCGCCTACCAAGGCTTCGTCAACCAATGCTTTAAATTCGGGCCACTCGCGTGCATCAGCCGCTACCTAGCCGAATTTACGGCAAACTCCGCAACCAGCTCCAGTTAACTGAGTCCGCGCCCATTCCAGAACGCATCACCGAATTGCCTGGGGCTAAACTCAATTCAATTCTGCTAACTACAGTTATTGCTAAGTTAAAACAGGAGACTCCTGTTTTAAATTATCAATTAACATACACGTTGAAATATGGAACTACAATACACAATAATGTAATGTGAGATGTAAGTATTTATTGAAGCATTCTTATTTATATTTTATTATTAAGGTATGTTTGTGAATTCTTTTTGTAACATTTTAATGTTAATCACAAGCATGAAAGTATAATACTTTCTTAAAAAGTATAATAAAAGTAACGAAGAATGCTGATGTAGTGAAGGTGAAGAAAATAACACTTAACTGACGACTTAAAATATCAGGGCGATCTTAAAATATTTGCAATGTAAAGATAGTAGATTGAATTTCTACTCATTCCATTTTAATCTGTTTGATATAAACCTTACCTTTCTCCACCACATATCGTACACAGAATCATCTGTACATGATCTACAACACTGAATACATACCTTTGGAGGAATTACACAGACTTTGAATGGAGCGAGAATCAGAGGCCACCGGATTTCTGACGTTGTGCTGAGACACTCAACAGCAGCAGCTAAGATTCGAGTCATTCCTATACCATAACATCCCATCTGTAAGAAACCAGGCTTGCCATCTCTCTGCATAAACTGGGCCTTAAGTGGTTTTGTATATCTGGTTCCTAGCAAAAAAGTATGGCCAACCTACAATGTGAACATTAAACTGCAATGTAATAATTATTTTCTGAACAAAACTACATTCTTCCATAGAATAAGATGAAAAAAGATGCACAGAAATAAATAAGATAAGAGTATACAGAGATAAAGACAATAAAAGAGATGGAATGTAAGAGGCTTTTCCAGTGGTTTAACAAGTCAGCTGCGCCTCTTGAGCAATAGCCCCAAAGGCCCCTCTCATCAATTGGCTTTTGCTGACTATTTGAAAAAATATTTTAGTTTTTGTTCTTCAAGGACCTCCTTTTATTTATTTTATTTTGTTGAATTACTAGAAAAATACATTCAACATTATTTTAACAATTTTGTGTTGAAAAATACCTTTTAAATTTTTATAATTTGTTACAAACCATCTCAGAAAGAGAGATCTGAAGAATCATCAAAGGAATGAATAGTATATCCCCTGCACGTCAAGCAATGCAAGCAGTTGGACAAAAATTTTAGTACGTTGTCTACAGAAAGAGACTGCAAAGAAAACAGCTACTGGAGATGACATGAATTACTTCTTCATTGGTAATTATTTGTCAGTTTCATTTGACTCACATCATGGCAAAATCGAAGGCGAAACATCCAATTATAAATCTTTGGAGATAATAGAAAGATACCTGATATGACATGATATGATGTGCTACAGTAGTCTCCACATGATAAGTGAGGAATTAGAGGTAATAACAAATATTGGATTTTTGAGGCGAAAATGGTCAAGAAACAGGTAAGAAGAAATTGAAAGAAAAGTTTCCGATTTGATTTGAATGTTTTGCAAGGTTTTGCATAATGACCTTAAGAATGAATTGATTGATTTTTGAAATTTGTATTTTCCTAAAAAGCAAGATTCTATCCTCCACAATATTTGGATTCTGCATTTAATAAAAAACCTAAAGGACGGTTTTTCAGAGAGCTCATGCTACTAAGTTGAAACTACTAAGTTGACTAAGTTAACTACTAAGTTGAAAGGTAACTACCACAAACACAGCACAAATTAGAGAAACAAGTCAAGGAAGCAGATAACCATTATTCCCTTAAATGATTGTTCTCGAGTGTTTAACTTCCATAATTGCATTTAAGTACACGGTAAAACTTGTGATTAGAGCCCGGAAGTTCAGGCATTTATTTGACCTAAAATAGGAATGCAAAAAGCCCTTTATTTTTACTAAAATAGGCAAAAAAGGCATTTATTCTGACTAAAGTAGGGGTAAAAACATGGAAACATTAAAAAATTACCATTTAAGAGTAATTATTGTAAAAAATTAATAATTAAAATGATTCACATTTTTATTCTGAACTCTAAAATTTACATTAGCACTTATTTTGAAGGAAAATACTTTTTCTTTGTAATCTAATTAATTGTACATGACAATCTGGTATGACGATTATGAATTTATTTTAATCATGATGCTGTTTCTACAAAATGTTATAGTGGACTCTAAATTGTATCATTTCATTTAAATTAAATCAGAATTGAAGATTTTGTCCTTCACACTTGTGTATTCGCCAAAAGAAGAGAGCAAGACGGAACTGACAAGGGTATATCATATCCAGACAGCTTTGTCCTCAAAAAGGATCCGAGGCTATACACAAATGTAGGACAAGATTTCTCATGGGCGAACAAGTCTGTCAGCAACAATGAAAGATATCAAAAATTTTTATTGGTATCATCTACCTTTCCCTTTTACATACTTTACACAATTTGACACTGGAGCCTCCGATTCCACAGAAAGACAATACACTATCGTGCCTTCATGTTGTCCAGGCTTGCAGGTATGCTTCCATCTCGATAGAAATTGTAGCCAGCAGGGAAAAGGGGGAAATTCATACCAAAAAAGGTACAAATTAGGTAGAAAAAGACACAAATAAGGCAAAATGCCAAAAATAGGCATCAAAAGCTCAAAAAGGCAAAATGAAAATCTACTAAAACAACTCCAGAAGTATAATTACAGAACTGGTGTGTAAGCAACTCTGACAGTTCTTTCGCCATGTGCTGTCGTACATCATGTGACCCGCTCTGAAGCAATCAGCTTGCGAGGATTTGTTTACTTTCTTACAGTCAGGCTTCAGTGTTGACGCTCATCTGACTCGCACAAGTCACAGAGGTAATAAGGTTCGGTTTTGGCGAAAGTTAAGATCATGATATCAAGACGTGTCAAAGCCTGTCAATACGTGTTAATGCTTTGAGATTTAATTTATCTGTTATGTAGGTGGTGCCATGTGTGCACTAATGTGTGGAACAGTGCATTGACCTGCCCGAGTTGCTTACACGCTGCCGGTACTGTAATTCCTATTGTTGAAAGTCATAAAATTGTATTAATAATAAAAAGGCATTTTGTCAAACTTCCATTATTATTATTTTATGCTTGGCTACTAAATTCAAAAATTTTTTCACAGAAACATGAAAAATGTATATTTACCTCAATTCCGTGCACATGAGAAAGAGAGGAATTCCCACAACACACACATTTGTTCACACATTCTTTCCCAGTGCTTTGAGCAGAATCTGGGAATACTTCAGCATTATTTCCATGACCACAGATTTTACACACAATAATACTATCCTCTCCCACATCTGAGGGAAAATGGAACTCATGGGAAATAGAACCTCCCATAGCACCAGTCAAACCTGCCACTGAAATTAAAAAAGAAAACTTTAAATGAAGAAAGGTTTCTGACCTCATTCAACACAACTACACAGAATATATCTAATTATCGTAAGTTTAAGAGTAATTGTAAATTGACCTAGAAACATTTAGCCTACTGATAGGAAGATAAAACAAGATATTTCATTTTATAATGTTATGTAATGCTGCGGAAAACCAATTTTGAGATTTCAACGGAAATACAAGTATTGGGGTCCCCTGATATGAAAAAGTGTTATTTTTCAAAACATCCATCCGTCTATTGTCTGTGAACAACACTAGTGTCTAAACTATGCGTAGGATTTTTTCCAAACTGAATAAACCCCTGTTGATCTGTTCTCATTCGAAGCTCTGCGATTCTGAAAAACATTCATTAATTTTTAGGGGTACTTTACATCAAGCCCCAAAGATATTTTCTCAAAAAGAGCTCCAAATTTTTTCTTTTAATTTCTTGTAAGAATATAGTGAAATGCACTTATAAAGGTGGCATAGGCCCAATTTTCACTGTTATTCCTAAATTTTTGAAAATTGCAAAAGAGAAATTTTTGTGGTGTAAAGAAGGGTACAGGAGATGTTTCACAGGTCTACTATTGACAAAAGATTTCTGAAATACTCAAGGTTTCAATGAGACTCTGTCCTAGGCCTATACCCGGGTTTTCCTAACGTGGTACCTGAGGGGCTTGTCTTCACAATGGAATGTGGCATGGATTTTTGTGTCTTTCTTGGTTCTGCTGCCAGACGTTGCATGATCATGACCGTATCAAGCAGTGCTGCAGATCAAGTGACACTACCGAGAAAGACACGAAAAGCTGTGCCATATTCCATCATAAAGACAAAGTCCTCAGCCGCCAGTTACGAAAACCCAAGTACAACAAACAACTTAAACTTCCCTCTATTCAAACAAAATCTTTACAGAAAAATGCAATACTATAAGATTGAAAATTGACTTTGAGATTTTAATGGAAATACACAATTTGGAATTCTTTGATACCAAAAAAATTGTTATTTTGCATTCTTGTATACAATCATATATAGGTAGTAATATACGTAGTATAGAGAATGTAATGTAATGCTCTGAAAAATCGATTTCAAGATTTCAATGGAAATAGAAGTTTTGGGGTCCCTCCCCAATACTGAAAAAGTGTTTTTTCAAAATGTCGCCTGCCTGTCTGTCCGTCCAATTTTTTTTCCAGTGGAATTTGTTCTCCACATTTAGTTCTTTCATTAACATCAAGTACATTTGTTTTTAAAATTTGAGTAGTTTTTGTATTGTTTTGAAAGAATTGTATTAAAAACAAGATTTTCTCAAAAATGGCTTAAAACTTTATGTACGAGAGTGGTCTCAAAATTTAAACTTCCGCCATTTTCAAAAAAACGTGTGAAGGAATGGCATAAAAATTAGACCAAAGATACCTTTTTAACTGTATTTCACTGTGTTCTCACAAGAAATTTTAAAAAATTTGGAGACTTTTTGAGAAAATTTTGAAAATGTTCAAGGGACTTTATGTAAAGTACCCACAAAATTCAATGAATTCTTTTCAAAAGTACAGAACATCAAGTGGGCCAGATACATCATGCAAAGTTCATTTTGCCAAAATCCCACAAATAGTTAGGCGCTAGCATTGTTCACTGCAAACGAGTGTTTTAAAGAAGAAAAAAGTATCAGGGGACCCCAAAATGTGCATTTCTGATAACATTTTGAAATCTATTTTTCATAGCATTATTTATCTTACTCTATACTATGAATAGTACTTGGTACAGAATGCCAGGAAAATCTCTCCGCAGTGGCACCATGCGGCTTGTAACAAAAATTATGTTGGTAGCAGTGTGTAACAAAAGAAAACGTAAATACCGCACTCACCACAAGCATAACAGATACTGGAAGTGTTGTCTTCTTCACTTGTTTCCCAGCTATCTGTGTGCTAACATCATTGCCTTTTTTAATTGGAGGTTCTGATTCGGCCCAGTGCAGAGACTTTCCTGGCACACTATATTTATGTATGTACACGAGTGTAAAAATCCAGCCTAACATACCACCAAAGATAAATTTACCTCTAAGTTACAGAATTACTGTTGTTTCAGTATCAACATACAAAAATTTAAGATCAGGGATGGGTGATATTCACAACTCCTGTCAATGATCAAGAATCTACAGATAATCATCCATCATGTTTTTTAAGTGTCATGAAAATCACATACACAAATTCTCAACAATGCATTATCTCTTTCATGCAACAACAATAAAAAGTCCTGGAGTCCTTCATTTCACCTCTGACATACTTGACTCCAATTCTGTTGAAAATAGTCTTGTATGATGCAGTTATTGCTTCATAAGTCTCCTTAGCATTTTCCAAGCTTGTATCAAAAGTATAGAGATCTTTCATAAGAAATTCCTTTGCTCTCATTAATCCAAATCTTGGTTTCATTTCATCCCGAAACTTGCTTGTGATTTGATAAAGACGTAATGGTAATTGGCGATAAGAAAGCTGGGGTATGGAACTCAGCAAATCTGTTACTGCTTCTTCGTGGGTCTGAAATATAATTATTACTCATAGTAAAAAATTTTACTGATCAATTACTAATTATTATTAATAGATAACTTAGCATGGCAGAAACTTAATAATTAAGATGGCTACTTACAGGACTCAATACAAATTTTTTGTTGTGGCGATCTTTTAATGTGAATAATTCATCAGCTACTGCAACGTCATCAAAACGTCCTACAACAAAATAAAAATAAATACTTTTTGAGTAGATAGATAAAATACCTTTTAAGTGGGCATCTCTCATTCATTAAAGGATTCAACAATCCAATAGATTATGAATCACAAATTCATACCCGACATTTTCCATAAACTTGAAGAAACCAAAGAAGGAAGGACCAATTTTTGAGCATCAATTCTATTCATTTCTTCATTCACAACTCTTACTAGCTTCCTCAATGCACGTTCGCCAAGAGGTAACATGTAGAAGAACCCATTATTGGCTGCTCTGATAATTCCCATGTCCATCATTAGCTGAAAAATGTGCACATACAGGAACTGCGTAAGATTCTTTAACGTCGAATATTTTTCAAAATAAATTTTATTTAATTGGGCGCTAGGGTTCACTAACATCAATGATGTATGCACTCATACCTTTTGACTCTTCGACGTAATGTCATCGTATTTCACTTCTGAATTTTTGGGAACAATATTTTGAGGTTGAAATAACTTAGAAACGTAATAACGCATTACACGAGCCATTTTAAACACAATTCTAGATTATCCCCGAACTACGAATTTCTATAATATCAAGTTTCGCAGCTGCGGTATGGTTATGTTTCATTTCAACTGTGGGAGACGCGGATTTTATCACATCCGTATCTTCTCAGTGAGATCTCACAGCTGATTCTGCATCCGAAATCGGGTTCCTTCGGAGGGCTTCCGACTGTTGAACATGTGAACCTTATACTAAACCCTTAGATATCAGCACAATCGTGTCATCAGAAATATTTCACTAAAATTTCCTCCTAGTTTTCTTCTATGATGGTACACAGAAAACGCAAATTGGCCTAGCACTCTAGCGAAAGCGCTCACTGTAATTTTTACATCTCAGACTTAGAATAACCTTACACCATATCGAATGGAAAATCCTTACACCATTGTCCACATGGAAATACAAGTTAGGCAACGCTTGCGAAAGAACATTTCTTGAAGCAGAAATAACCGAGAAGACCGATGCGCTTTCACATTTCATTACATCCAACAACCAAAGCACTTTGAAATAACTATGATGAAATAGTTATATTTTAATACAAGGCTATAAGCAAAAGTATTGTGAAATTAATGAAAATCCTGATTTTCTTGTATGTATGTCAAGTAGGCTTTGCAAATGTTGGTCAGACCTTGGAATGGCGAAACTGTCACCTCTCGTTGTCCCATGCTTTCTCATCGACCTGCTGTTACAGTCATTGGGGCATGTCTTTGATGCGCATTATGATTACCTTCCAAGACAAGAATGCTATTTATAAGATACTCGATAAAATGCGATAGCGAGTTATCGTAAAAAAAAAAAACGCTTCCTTTTCTTATGAAGTAACCCCACGTGACTTATAACAAAAATGTAATGTTCTCATATCAGGTTATTAGAAAAATTATAAAACACGACATAGTTTTAACTTTCACAAACGGCTCTTCACTTTCCATAGCAAAAAATCACATCTCCATTTCACCTACAGGTATTGAATATTATAGTTACTTGATCATCAGCAACATTAACTCTACTAGTTTAGTTTTTCCTTCATATATCATATTATAAATTGGTTATTTATTACCATCTTCTATTTCAACTTCAAGTCATGACAAAATACTGCATTAAAGATAAAGTAGTTATTTTGCATGACAATTTTAATATTTAATACATATATTAACTTCTATTACATAAAGCTCTTGTTACACAGAATAAATTTATGCAAATTATATCCTGATAAATCATAAGTACTTCAACAATCATTCATTTACAGCTAACAAACCGCAGAACTGAGGAAGAAATACTTGGCTAAAAGAAAACACTGACACAAAGAAAATTTGGCCTATTTATTGAATGAACCACAGATACAAAGTTCAGATATAATTGGTCAACATGTCACTACAAAAATTGTGAGAGAACTTCCAAGTATCAGTGTCACACCAACTCAAAAAACAAGTATACACATCGATCAATAAATAAAACAAGTACCATTGAGATAGACATGCATGTTTCTTTAACCATTAGATTGTCCATACAATCCATTCAATTCAAAATCTGCTTGCTTTTGTGAATGATTTATCAGAGACATTGTAAGACTTTGGAACACTTTAAAGCACTGTATTACATTCTAGATTGTTAAAGCTGCTCAGGTGATTTTCCGGGGTAAAGTTTGTGAAGCAGTAATCCAGATTCATCATGAATACATATTTGGCTTATCAGTGCTACATCAAGTCTTTAAAAAACAAATATTTCAGAATCTTTTGAAGGTTTTTGGTACACCAGAGCATACCAAATGACACTTCTTGGTTTTTGTTATGTTACTGACAGATGTCAGGTTCCTTACACTGAATATCTAAAACCGTGATTCAGGACTTATCAAAAATACAAGGCAGATGTTATTTTTTCATATAAGTAGTTTATGTACATACACACATGCATGTATAATAGGTACATAACATACATTATAAAATATATTCAAGTTCAGGTACAGTGACACACTTTTGAATATTACTAACCTCAAATAATGATCACTCTGAAATTAAAAACAGTGATACTTTGTTGCCCAATATCATTGCCATCCTGAATAAGTTTATTACACTAACAAAAATAAAGCCATCTAGTGCTAGTGCTAGATTAAGCTGGAAAATTTGGTTCTTAATGTTCAGTGTTCATTTCAAACAGACATCAAAGTGAATTACAATCCAGCGCCCGTCACTTTCGGTTTCTTTGACCTCCTGGTAGTGTTGGCTGTATCCGAGTCCGAAGAATCAGATTCAGACTCTTGGGTGTAATTATTTACAGTTTCAGACTTACAGTTCACAAGCGAAACTTCACTTGATTCGGCTGCAAAGTTGCCCGTAGCTTTAGCTTTTTCAAGCGTGCGGATCTGAGCTTCCAACAACGAATTCTGTCTTTTTAAGTCGTCGATATCTTGTTGATGAGCAGAGTTCTTCCTCCTCATGAACTGTATATAATCCGCAGCTTTTTTAAGGATGAGAGCTCTGCTAGCTACTTTTTCACCCTGTAACGCTGGCACAGATTCACGAAGACTGCTGAAGCTGTCCTTTATATGATCACGACGTTTCCTCTCCAGGGCATTGTGATGCGCGCGTTTCTCCGCCATTTATTTTGACTCTCTGGTGAACTTGGAATAAAGCAAAAATAGTTCTTTCGCACACCTTATATGAAACTGAGCGCAAAAATAGCGTTACAGAACACTTATCAACACACTAGAACTACTTCTAGACCAAACAAATAATCCACAACAGACGGTCACTCTAAGCACGATCCGCCATTACTTCCATGGGGGAAACAAACGAGTAAACAACAAAATTTGACCACACGCGAGTCTTGCGCGGTACTTCAGCCACGACCAAGGAGGTTATACACATCAGAGAAGAGCAAAATTAGAACCACTGTCAATGTTGCCATAGTTGAAAAATGAATATCATTCTGCGCCATCCATTATTGTTGTACGGCGGCAATATCAAATTATAGAAGATTTGATCTTATTACATTAATATAAGTATCGTCCAAAATTGTCGTCCTTTATTTTTCAAATTTATAATGGATATTACTTTAAATTATTTTTTAAAGGGACATTTTTCATTGAGAATACAAATGGTAATACAGAGAATTCATAACATAACTTATATAATGATTCTAATTATAGTTTGTCTGTCCAGAAGTTTTTAGACATTTTTAAACCATTGAAAACAAACACATTAACCAGAAAACATAATTTAGATTAATCTTAAAAAAAAAATTCCATTAATTTTTAAAGCCTTTCATCTCTACGTTTTGAGGATTTCTTTTCCTTTTCTTCAGTTACTCTAAATGCAAGATAAACAAACATTATTACAATAATAGTCAGATTTAAGATAAAGAATGGTAAACAAACTGCAGATTTGATTTTTCTGCATTGCTAACAATATAGTGACTCACTCTCAGCTCTACTCCTACCACATGCAAAAGGAGAGCTCAAGAAAACGTGCGCATAGTGAAGCTACAGTTATATATTCAGAAGCAAAACAAGGGGCCATCTCAGCACTTGCTCAATGGATCAGGGAAAGTGGACAAAAACCTGATTGATCTGTACTAAAGACAATAAATTTAAGTGGTTCAAAATAATTTTTGAGGTTTCTCCACTTACTCCCCTGATAATCATCCTCTCTCCTTTTCTGAACACTAGTGGAAATCGTTCACTCCAACTTCCACTTCTATCTATTGGGAAAGGAAAACATAGTTATTTCTACAAATTAGAGAATGTAAAGAGGGGGAAATAACCCATCTAAATAAATGTCTGGAGTTATAATACCTTAAGTTCCAAAAATGTGGCCATATGTCAAAGTGTGAATATTATGTATTTATTCACATTATTAAGAACAGCAGATTGTCGCAATTACAGGACTATCTGTAATATTTACCACATGTATTTTAGTTTTTGTTTATAAGATGTAGCAAATCCAAAATTATTTCATTACAACCAATCACTAAAGTCTTGGGTGCACTTCAATGGGTCTTGGGTTTCGTCAATGTGAGACCTATTTCATATCATGAATCACCATGCTTTCTAGGTGCTACCATAAGTAAATATCAAGAGGATTTGAATAAAATCCCCAACAGAATCTCCTCAAATGAAACCCACAACATAAATGAAGGACGCAGTTCACTCCATTGTTTACTGTTCACATGAACTGATACAAAATGCACCTAGATATAATATGAGTAAGGTTGTAAATACTTTTTTAAATGAGACTGTTGGTAATATTGGTGCTTTTGTTGATTCGTTGATGTCAATTACTTGCAAGATCAATAATAATGCTGGCACCTACTCATAACCATTTCATTTATATCTTACAATGGGCTAAGCCTGATGAAGGAAATTTCTTAAGCAAATGGCATAGTGTCTTATCAAAATAAATAAAGCTAGATTCCATGTTTCAAATTCAATGTCATCTTTTCTATTCAGTTTATGCTGAATTGAATATTGAATTAATCATCATTAAAAGGTATTACATTGATTTATAAATAAAAATTACAAGTTAAATACAATTCTTCTCTGGAGCTTGGAGACAATGTAGGTACTATTTGTACTACATCATTACAATTTTCACATAACTGGTACATTTTTTTCCAAAGCCCCATAGTCTTTATCCTCGCATGACACTACCTAGTGTCACACTTTTGTTTGTACTTTGAATCCACAGCCTGGCTTAATCCTACATCACAGTCAAATCCTTACAATTTACCAGTATATTGCTAATAAACAGAGCTGAGCCAATTTTTAAGTGAAACAGTGTGATGACAGACTGCATTCATACACAAGGACACCCAAAGAAAACAAAGGGATGGTAGATTTGAATGAAAAGAAAATATATTTTTTAAATATGAAAAACATTCCAAATAGGTTGGGTTCTGGGGCAAGTTGTCCCGTCTGTCCCCAAGACGAAACAGGGTGCCCCTGTTTATAAATGCCACTAATTACCGACTATATTTTTCATTCCAAAAAAGTATGTTTATAAAAAATATACACCTACAAGCATGATACTCAAATACTGAACCTACAGGGATGCTTTGTAGCTAATTACAAAAAAACTCTTAAGAAAAAGTTGTAAAAATTGTATGAGAATAAAATAATCCTCTCAAAAGAGGGATGACAAACCATATAATGAGAGATATCTTTCTTCAACTATAAGTGTGAAAACTACCAAAAGAAATGGAAAAAACATATTGAAAGAATGAAGATAGAACGTTTCCCAAGAAAAGTCCTCAAGTTCAAACCAAGAGGAAGAAGAGACCCTGTCAGACCAAGAATGTGCTGGGAAGATCAAGAACACCTTGGAAGCAACTGAGGGGAGATGGATAAACTGAAGGTACAGACCAATAATTTAAATGTTCATGATGATGATGAACTATAATTATTTAGAAATTGTAGATTCAACATATTTAATGGATAAGCCAGTTTCTCTATACCTTTTGCTTCTACAATTAACTACTCAATTTTTTTACACTATTCTCAGCTTTTGGATTTGAACATTTCTTTACTCTCGTTGGAATTAATTTTCTTATTCGAATTGAAAGTAATAAATGAAATAAAATACAAAATAAGAAAGAGGAGCAAGTTTACTTTCATTTAATGATTTTTCCAAAGAAACATATGTTGTTCTCATTTTTTTTCTTTTATTTTGGGCAAAGGTTAACACTTTCAATCCTAAGGATGTATCTCATACTTTCATAAGGAAGTTTGTCATGCGTTCTTGTACACTTATCTTCTTTGACAGGCTATAAACCTCTCTTGGATGTTTGTAGGTACTTATACAGAATAGGCTTCTTAATGTTACTAAGAAGGTCACAGGACTATCACCAATGTGTGCTTCTACTTGTCAAAAGTAATTGTAATTTTTTCCTGGAAGCGATTAGATATTCATGCTTGCAGGCATTGTCGATTACATTCAGAATGTCTTTCTTTGTAAGTTGTGTTCTTAAGGTTAGCAACACATACAGATGTTTCAAAGACACACACAGACATCAAATTCACAGTGACTCCCAACATTAGAAATTCAAGAGCTTTTGAATAATGGATCAAAACTGAATTCTTTTGATAAAGGTTGACAATTTTCTTCCAGGACTATTGACTAGTTTGAGCAATTAAAGTTATAGCGAAGTGAGTGATAATTGTGCAAATAATGATTCAACTGAACTAGACAATTATTGTTTTTACCACAGTGAATTTCTAAAATTAAAGGCAGAAACGAATAGATATGCAAATGAGACTATTTCTGAATTTCGATGTCAAAATAAAATAACATAAAATTCTTTCGGGAGTAAGTGGTATACAGTGACGTCATGAAACATGCACTAGTTTTTGCCATTGTTCTGCATACAACTCTCCAGAACAAACGTAAACTAAGAGATTATTGGTCTAAAAACCCTGCTCTTGCTTCATCATTTGCCTCTCAGCTAACATCAAGGAACCAATATTTTGCAACATTCAGAATATTTCAAGTGAAAAACAACTCACAGTGGATACCTTGTGGAGAATTGAACCACGACCCCTTGCATAAAATGAGACCTGTTTGGGACTTCTTTACTGAATGGTGCAGAACAGTGTATTGTCCATCAAAAAATGTTATGGTAGATGAAGGAATCTGTCCTTTTCGAGGGAGTTAAATTTATTTATACGAAGAACAAACCAGAGACATATGGAATAAAACTCTACATTGTAAGTAATGCCCTCACAGGTTACGCGTGCAATGCTGAAATATATACTGGAAAACAAGCAAATGCTGACAATTCTGTAACATTGCTGCTAAGGCTCTGTTCACCTTACCCAAGAGAGGGTCATGTAATACACTCTGATCAGATTTACATCAATCCTGCAGTTTTGACAAACTTTGGAAAAAGAAAACATTACGTGTTGATACACTGATGAAAAACAGGCATATTCTTCAACACCTTGTGAATAATAATAAAAAAAAAAAAGGTGAAATGTCATTTTGGTACAAAGGTCATCTTTTCTGCTTGAAATGGAAAGTCAAGCATGACATGTACATGTTATCAAGCATAAGATGACCGCATCTCATGTTGTTGTCAAATATAGGGCTGAAAATGCTTACAACGCATGATTATGTTACCTGATGTGGTACAGGATTACAATGCGAAAAAAACAGGAGTTGATAAAGGAGACCAGATGATGAGCTAAACTGAGAAACTCTGAAATGGTGGAAAAAGACTTTTCCCACATTTTAGTGAGCATAGTTGTCAATGCAAAAATTGTTTTCTGTATCAACAGTAACAAGAACCATCCAATTTAGCAAAGCAATTTGTTGCTAAAGAGAGTATAGATTAGAACAAAGAACAAAGCTTGGCAAAGTTGTAAGTACAAGCAGACTCTTGGCATAAAAAAACTGCTGTAAAACTCCTGTAAAACTGCCACCAACAGAAAAAAACAACAAACAAACAAATTCAGCCAGGAGATGCAAGGTCTGTTGGGAACATGGACAAACAACAGGAAAAGTGGTAAGAAATGAAACAATATACAACTTCAATTTTGTACAACAGCTCTATGTGAACTTAACTGAATACTAAAGGTAAATTCTCTTGAAAAGACACAACAGTTTAAAAAACAACTTACATCAACAAAATATCATAATTATAGTTCACCAGTATTGTTGTTGGATGAAGTTCACTGCATTTCCCCCCCCATATATTGTAACACTCTTTCAGCAGAAATAAAAAATTGAAAATGTGGGTTTTTTTATTTCCTTTCTCACTCCTATATGATCAAATACGTGATATAAATAAATCTGATTAAAAGACATGATCTTATCAAGATGTTATCAGTTTCAAACTGATATGTACAATAGTTTTACTTTACAATATTTTAAATAATTGCCCAGGTCACAGGAGTTAATCATGTAGTGCAACCCTCAGGATCGAATGTGTCAACACAGAAGTGAAGGATAAGTTACTTTTATCTGAATGTATTTGAATTACGAATATGAAATGAAGATCTTCGAAAGATGACAACTTAATGCTTTGACAAAGAATGAGATTATTTTGAACTTAGACACAAGTTATTTTCCACAGCAGAACAAGAAGCAATTTTAACAGCGAGAGAGATTAAATTGAATGGAAACAATTTGAATTATATTTCACTGGGTAAAGGCAGGTGTGACTGTTTTAGAAGTTGGAACTAGGGTAGCAATTTGTCATTAAACTTAAAACACAAAATGGCACAAATAATAATTTTAATAAAAAATATCATATATTACAAGATTAAATATGATCTTGTTAAGTATTCTTAGAATACTTTTCTCTGCATAATAATTGACATAGGACGGATATTTCAGATCAAAAGCATTTATACTTTTAATTTAATAAAATTGAGCTAACTTTGTTTGCCAACTTCTTGTTGGCAAGGAAGTATGAAGCATACTTCACCAATTTTATCACATTAGTATTGTACATGACATAAGATAATGTATGGGATGAGCTGGAGAAAAATGACAATTTGTCATACCACACCAAAGTGGACAACTTTAATGCTGCCTGTTCGCAAACTTTCTTCTTCCTGAACACCGTCTGTGAAATAAATTTTAATGTTAGTTCTTGACACAAAAGACACATAAAGATCTTATTAGAGACTGCTGTAGCTTGTTACTTAGAACTTTAAAGGGAGACAAATGAGTTGGTTTTCATGCCAATACTTCTGCAAATGAAAAGACAGAAACACAAGAAGAGGATTAATATTGCATTAAATTAGGCCTCACCATTGCTGGAGGGTTTATTAGCAGGGATTGTGGTGAGCTGTTGAGAAATGGAGGTGGGGAGACCCAACTCTGGCAGCCAGGTCTTCTGATGAGAAGCTTTTCGTGCTTCGTGCCCAAGGAATATGACAAGGCTGGGGGTGAGCAGGTCCAACTGTCTTCTTAACATCTAAGATTTTTGAGAAAATTGATGACCTCCAAGGTAAAAAAAATATTTCTTTCAATATATATCTAGAAGGGGTTCCAAAGAAAATATTTTTGAGGTAATTCAGTAATAATTCTGAATGTCTCTTGCTTATGAAATGTTATCAATCACAAAATCACTTCAATTCCATTCAATTCCAACCACCAATTTTTTTAAAACTTACTTTTACTTGTTTTTAACTTACTATGCAATTACGATCACCAACTCAACTTCAAACATAGGATTTGAATGATTGATGCTTATCACTTGCTAATAAAATACTCTGTAATTAGCAAGGCTTAAACATGAAGCAAAAAACAATATAACAAGAATTTTGGTTAATAAAAGTATTATTTTTTATGTAAAAAAATATATCAAATTTTTATGTAAAGATGTTAACAATGTTCTCATCATAAAAATAAATTTAAAGAAAATAGTATAAATTTTCTAAGAAGATTAAATCAAAAAGTATATAGCTTTTCAACTTTTATGTTACCTTTTTATGTGTTACTGTATTCTGAGGTTATTATTTTCTGTTTTTTTAAACTTGAGAATTAATTAAACATCAAATTTTAAGAAAAGATAATTTGTTATATTTGGAATTATCGCCATTAATCAGAGTACTTCAAGAGTCATGAGTTGACAAACCTATACTGAAATACAGCATGAGTTTGTAAAGGGATTAAATATTTGATTGTCTTAATTAAGCAAAATTTGGAAAATTAATTCGGTATTCATTCAAACATCAAGGATGGATAACCAAGAGACTGAGAATATAATAACTTACATTTTCTAAATTTTCAAGAAGTTCAGTAAATTCATCTTCATCACATTCATCTTCACAAAGGACAAATACATTCTTTAATTATACTGACGAACTATCAGTTTCAGCTAAAGACTTCATTTTAAAAAGCATTGATCTTTTTTGAGATTCTCTTTTATAAAAATTTGAAAAATTAATGGTGAGAACATAAAAGTTAGAATCTATTAAATTTAAAAATTAACATTTATTATACATTTTTAATGAAAACCGATTGTTTGGGGGAAGAATGAAGTTTATCAGTCTATCACCCAAAGGCAAATGGCATGCTTCCCAATAACCAATTCAATTTTAAGAAATAGAGGGAGGTCACTAAAAGTTTAGAGGTCAGACTGCTCACATTCCACCTCTGCCACAAAGGTTTGAATCCTAGTTCTTAGTTTGGAATTAGTGGTGCGCATCATGGGCTGGGTGGATTAGCAGTAGGTTTTTAAAGGATTATCCCAATTATTCCTGTCACACATCCCAAGTATCATGCAACATGCTCAGTCTTTGTCATCTCGCAGCCAAATTCTGGGCATATTTACCCACTATAAAGACTCAATACATGAAAGAGGAATAATGAATTAATGCATGAAATGGGAATAAAGGTGAAGAAGAAATGAAAGATTTATTGATATGGCAGAAACAATTCAAAGACCCAAATTTGAAACTGAATAACATGGCCAGCACCAACAATCAAGGTTGGATAATAAGATATTTTGGTACTCCCAAAACTGGACAAGTTTCAAGTTAAAAATCAATCAAGGCATTCAATGTCAATGATGTACTTAGTAATTAGTACCTGGACTGCAAGTTTTTTTCTATAATTTGTGGAAAATGTTAATTGATCATTTCTCCCTCTTCTCTAATTGACATTACCCCCACATTTGGTATGGTGGTTTTGGAGCTCATGCAGCATGTCTTTGCATCACTGATGTTAGTCGGATATATTCTTTCAGCTCATTGCTCAGCCATAAGGATGGGAAAGGAAGGATCACACTTAAGTCCTCACAGAACCACAAATCAGAGTAGTTGGCAATTGAACTACAAACTTAATTTCAGAGGGGGCCACAAGCTTGCTTAAGTTCATCACATCAAGGAAATATCTGTCACTTACACGGGATTGAACTTGTGATTTTTCAATCATCAGTGCTTTGTCTCAACTCAATGTCACAATGACCCTAACTACTGAAGCTAGTATTAAGTTTATGTAAGACTATTACCAGGTTAATTGAATCCCATTCATAACAACTTTAGCATTTTCACTTTACTTCCCCCCAAACTTCAGGAGTTCATAACAAATATCAACTGTTTTTTTATAGTTTATGAGTGGCAGCAGCTTTTATTTCATGGTGCACATGAATTTCAACAATTGCAAAACTAACAATAAGACTATCTTTGAAACTTCTGATCTTAGAAGGTTAAGAAAAAATCATTATTTTTGACAAAGGTCCCCAGGCTTTTTCATCTGAGATCATTAGAAACAGTAAACATCCGAGGTAAATAGAAGATTTTATTTTTAACCTCATTTTAATGATTCAGATTTACTTACTTACTACTTAAGGAATTATTTAGTCTTTTCATATTTCCCTCCATAAGAGAATGTAGCATCATTCAACTGTTTTCATGTTTCCTTCAAATCACATTCCTCTCAATCCAGGTTAAGTTACACAATAATTTATGCAAAGCTTTGTAATGAAGGCAGAAACAAGCAATAACATATCAATAAAAAATAAAAATGTTTTGTAGAAAAACTTTAAGGTACAAATGAAATTGACTTAATATTTTATGTATCGCTTCAATTTAAATTTTCTCATGTAAGTTGAACTTCGACATTGATGACATGTCACTTTTCACACATTTTTCTAAATAAAGGAACTTTTTATTTCTTTTTTACAGACATACAATTGTAGTTTTATTTCTAAATGAAATTTTAAATTATTGTCAACATTTACACACTTTGTTTATGTCTAACAACAGACTTTCAATTTTTTTTCTTTTTGGACCTTAAAATCTCTGATGAAACTGGAGATAAAATTCTGAAATACACATACTTGAGTGTATTAATTGAGATATGTTTTTAATAAATAGAAAATTATCTTTTCCCATGGATGTTTGCATGTTTGGAGAAATTCATATGTAATACTTATTTATTCACTTGTAGTAAAACATTGCACATTTAGACTTTTATGTAGCATTTTAAGAACTTTTATTAGAATTTTTGCACAAATTATTCTAACATTATAATTTATGCATAAATAGCATATTCTTAGAATCTGAAAAGGAAACAGATGTCACTGTTGCTTTTTTAATAGTTAAGCTGAAGACTGGATGAAAAGCAACTATGAAGTGACTCTTTTGTAATAAAAACACACATTCAAAATGTTTCTTTGAGTTTGTAGCAGTTTGTAGCCTGTGGTCTCAGGAGTATTAAACACTTGGACTACAGTGTGAAGTGAAAGGACTTTAGGAGGTAGCAGCATGCTAGTTGGCTGACAGCTGACCAGTATGTGGATATGTTAGGTCCTCATTGCTGCAGGAGTGCCATTCCAAGCCAAGGAATTAATATTGTAAAGGCTTTTGAAGGGTTAATTGGTGGAATGACAAATTTCTTCCTTTTGTATGCTCCTAATATGTCTTGTTTAATGTTTAATTAATTTTTATTTGTTCATGTGCATATGTATATATGGAATAATATATGCAGTATGAAGAAAGTTATGTAATGCTACAAAAAATCAAATTCAAAATTTTAATGGAAATATTTTTTTGGGTCCCTTGATATTGAAAAGTGTTTTTTTTTTTAACAAAACGTTCATCTGTTCATCCATCTGTGAACAACACTAGAGCCTGAATTATTAGTAGAAGTTTTTCCTAAATGAATATTCATGATCTGGCCCAACTCAAAGCCCTGCAAATTTGATAAGAACTCTTTGAATTTTGTGGTGTTTTACATAAAATCCCTGGGATATTTGAAAACTTTTCTCTAATAAGGCTCCAATTTTCTTCTTTAAATTTCTTGTAAGAATACACATAAAAACAATATATGTACGATTTTCATTGCATTAACTCTGAGTTTACAAAATTGTAAACGTTTGAAATTTTTGGACCAACTTGCAATACTACATTATTGGAAGAGTTTTTCTTCATATGAAATTTGTTCTCCACAATTAGATCTTTAATTACTATCATGTACACTTTTTTTTTAAAAATATTACTCGAGTTAACTTAATTTTGAAATACAAGCAATATGAAAAACAAGATTTTCTCAAAACAGCCCTCAATTTTTTGTACAGAGAGGGCTAACTGCACTAAGTTACATTGAAAAGGAAGGTGGTACAAACAATAGTAGTTGAACACACTTTTGTATATTTTCCACTGCATTATTGAAGCCAGTTGCTTTGGTATGATGAACAGTAATGTAATTAATTATATAGTGTGAGGTGGCAAGTTAATGCTTTAAAAAAATGTTAGGTTTTCTATCATTGCGATTACAACACTTGTTCCCTTTTAGTTTTTATAATGAGTCATTTAAATTTATACTTTCTGAATAGTATGAAAGATAAGCAAGGTGAATATCTTTCCTTTGCAGACTTCACAAATAAATTTAAAGAAAAAATTGAAATTGTACCAAATTGAAATTCATGAAATACATCATAAAGCAAATAGTTCATCGATTCATGCAAAAGAAGAGGTGCAAAAATGCATGCAAAATAATACCACAGAATGCCATATATCATACCAGATCATTGAGATTCACAATAAAAGTTTTAGAATTCAAATAAAGTTGGAAAAAATAACACCAACAATGTCTTAGGCCAATATTAAAAATGAGAAGTATCCTTTTAGTTAAGAGATAATTATGTTTTTGTTATTCTGTTATGTTTTTGAAAAATTATACTAGGAATAGTTACATGTTTTGTGAATTTATTATTCATATTATCAGTTATAACAGCTGTAACACATTTTGTTAATTACTAATAAACATCAATAAAATTGACGCAAACCATGAAAAACATTACAAGAAAGATATTCTATTTACAAATCAACAATTATAAACATTGACAATATTTATTATGATTTTAAATAAAAAAATGGAAAATTAAAAATATGTAAGTACAAAGCCGAATGAGATGACTTGCCAAATTTGAACTTAAGAATTAGTATAATAATTATATGTTTTTAGATAAACAATATCCTATAAGTTATCCATGTTTTAAGAGAAACTCTGAAGAGGGAAATGTAATAATTTCCAATGGCCCAAAATGGAAGTGGAATGAGGCCCAATGTAGTAAGCGAGAGGAGGGGGGGGGGTACAGACAACTCACTGGCTCTCCTAGGGGGGGGCTTAAACAATTTTTCTCAGAAATTGTAAGGTGAAAATTAGAAAGGTTGATTTTACCATCTAAAAGACTTTTCTTTTATGAAAGACGTGTAGATTATGTACTTGTCATTATTCACAAAGAAGAAATTCTTAATCTACTTGATTCGTATGCAAAAGTCTGAAATTTTTTGGACCCCCTCGTACAACTACATTATTGAAGTTGGAGATTTTTTCTTCAAATAAAATTAGTTCTCCACAATTAGCTCTTTAATAATAATTAATAAAATGCCAACAAAATATTTCTTTTAACTTTTTGTACAGTTAGTGCTGAACTAATGATGAATAACATGACATAAACACCATTTTGATATATTCTTTTGATTATTCAAAACTTATACAAAAGTAATTGTTTTAAAACATCTTTCATAAATGTTATTAATATTTATAATACAGGCTTTCTTTCAAAGATATAATGTGTAAATACACTTTTGAATTTGTTAGTACAAGTGCTTCAAATGATTTCTTATGAAGTTTCTCGAAAACTCAAAACTTTGTTTCAAAAAAGAGCTCAAAATAGTGTATTTACAGAAATGCTCAAAAATAGCTTCAAATTTTTAAATGAAAAGGACCCGGTTTTAATGTGCTTTCTTCCATAACATTCTTAATAATTACATTTTATTATTTTTTATTAATTTACAAACTGTTACTCCTGTTATACCTAATGATGCAAATAATAAATTCATGAAACATTGTTTAACTAAAGAAATATTTTGTAGTGACTTGAAGCAAATGCCTTCCTCTCAACAGGTGATAGTTCAAGTCTGAAGTTAAGCGAGAAATTTTTAAATTAATACATTGTGAGCAAAAGCAAATACTGTATCTGCAATCAAATTTAAATAAAATTCTGAACTTTTAATTGTGAAACATTAATTGGTTATTTTTATTTACAAAAATTAGTCATTGGTCAGATGATTATAAGCTACTTCATGCTAAGCAATTTTCACCTACAGATGGCACGGAAAGAAGTATGCAATATCTCTACACCTAACAATTTTCAAATATAATGGAATACAAAAATATTTCCTTCTTGAAGAGTAATTTATTGTCTCTAACTCCAAGGATACTTGTCAAGTTAAAATTTCATTGTAAAGTAACAGCTTCAGCAAATTTTCATTATTCTACTTACCAGACACTAAATCCTGTAAGCGTCTACAAGGTCCATTTTCTTGATCATGCTGTACAGGAATATCCAGATGGGTGCCTTTTCCCAAACCATCACGATCTGAACGGTCAGTAGTTTGACTACTGCTTTGCATAAATTGTTGGTATGTCAAAGAATGACTTAAAGCTTGTGGAAAATTTTCCTTGTTGTTCGGATACACAGAATTCACCACTAGATTACGAGAATAATGTGGGCTTGTCCGTGGAAGTGGATCTTTAACCACACCTGCATACAAAGGATTACCATACGGGAGTGGTGGAGTTTGCTGTCTATAGGATGGCACACACACTGAAGCAGTTTGTCTCACACTCGGGTGAGGGACACCATGACGTGGAATTGAAGCATATTGTACACTACACGCACTGTGAACTGGAATGTTTGATCCTGGAAGAAATGTATTTGGGGTTTGAGAAATGCATGTCCTATTTCCAGTGGTGGGAGTAGGTTTGTACTGAGGTACAGTGCGAGGGACACCTTTCATGAGCAAGTCGGTTTGAAGCACAGCACCATTTGAAGTGTAGGGCAGAGCATGTGCAGTCGCTCTCTTCACTTGAGGAGCCACTAAATGTGCTCCATGTGAGCCTAGGAGAGGTAGTTCTTCTATTCGAGACCGAGGCCATGCTCCTGGCAGTTCCATGCTGCGACGACTAGCAGCACTAGGTAAGGCTGGGACATACCGCAAAGGAGCACTTGAGAGCATGAGAGGGGGACTACCACCTGCATCACTTGAGCACGAATCCTGCAAAACCAATACCTTAATTAACTACTGCTAAAAAGCAAAGGAACAATGGAATTTTGGACTTCCAAGCATTATAACTAGGGCTGTGATTTATATGCATTTGCATATTTTTACTGTTAACTAAAACACCCTGTTGCAACAAATTATACATGTTTTGAGGCATTTAGAATCAATTTAAGCTATTTTTATTTTGCATATTTTCGCATATTTGGGCCATATCTGCATATTTTTATTGCATATTCACCCCTCATCCACAAAAAGAAGCCGAACAGTTCCAGTTCCGTCAGCGTGTAAGCGGCTCTGACTTCTCTCGTCATGTGCTATGGTACATCATATGACCTGCTCTGAGACAATGGACTTCCAAGGATGTTTAGGTTGCCATAGTCGCAGATCAGCGTTGCCACTTGCCTGACTCGTACAAAGTCGCTCGAGAAGTGTACTGAGATTGGCAGTATCAGTCGAAATGAAATATGCATCCGGTGAGCGCCTATATGTGCCCACACACGGCGTAAATGGTGTTAAAAGAGTCAGGCCCGTGAATTTGTGACACAGATGATGTGGGAGTGCATCTTTTGTTCGCTGAGTAGTAAAGGAGATGAACCAGAAGTGACACATAATGTTTTCAACGCCTGAGTTTTCAACATTTTCCACATTACACTTTTTATTTATTTTGACACTTACACATTACATTACCTATTTCATATATTTTCCTTTTTTCATTACATATATTGCCAAATATATTTACATATATATGTGCATATTTCATTATTTTTATTGCATATAAATCACAGTCCTTATTATAACTTGCCAAAATTATATTTGCTGTCAGCCAAAAATGTAATGTTTGCCAAAATCAATTTCAGCAGAGGTAGAACCACAAAGTTCAAAGGGAAAAAGGATCATAACATTAACTTTTCTACCAACTATTTGATGAATTCAATCTCTGAAGTCTTGATTTTGAATGAGCTCAATAGCAGTTTTGCCAGATCTTTCCTTGAAGTTACAGTAAAACCTGTCTTAATTGAACACTATTGGGTGTCAAAAAAATGTCAGGGATTATGGATGGACGATTATTGAAAGTTATGAGAGTATGAAAAGTGGATGTACAGTGATAAACCAGAAAGCACTAATTTTATTTAACATGAACAGCATCAAGATAATTGTAAATAGCATGTCAATATATGTAATTAATGTATACAGAATGCGAACCAAGTCAAAGAATACAGGTTGTAACAGCGACCAATAAATAAAAAACTATGTTTCATGGATACGAGCATAGCAATATGACAGAAAGGGAAGTTGCACAGCCCCTTACAATATATATAGAATATGTGTATAGGAGGCATTGTGAGGCATAATAGGGGAAATTTTTAGAATTCACCCCTCTTTCTATTGCCAACAGTTGAGGAAGTCACATTGGCTAATGTGGTATGGTTGGCATCATTAGTTAGGATGCACAGTGTTAGGATTGGGAATATATTTCAATCAGAGGGAAGTGTGTAGTATGGAATCGAGTCCTATATTTTCAGTTTGAATATTAGTAATTTAAAGATGTTAAAAGTATTTTTAAATGCTAATTGAAATTTGAAATAGATTTTATATTCAGAATGAAATTTCAGAACGATAGGGAAGAACCATAGACATTTCTTGTACTCAACAATTCGTGTTGAATGTAGGTAGTTGCAAATAGATTACCCACCATGGTATAGGATAGGGAAAGTCACGGTTGCATGATAATTGATTACAATTATTTGTCAAACTGGTAACGAACTGACAATATTTTGGGTGACATTTTTAACCTGAATTTGACATTGGAGAGGATATGGGAACAATAATATTAACATCAAATAGGTAGCATCAAGAAAGTAGACGTGATGGATGTTCCAATTGGAGTACAACCAAGAAGTCACCGATGCACACGAAGATCTTAGTATGCTACAAACTTTGTTTTTTTGTACATGAAGGATAATTATTGTATAAAAGAGCAATATCATTACTTTCAATTGATGAGCTCATTTAAAGGTGTAAATCAAAATTGTTAATAAATGTTAAGTTATTTTATTGGAAAAGGTTGATAATTTATAGTTAGTTCCCAATAATTAGAAAAATCTATTTCATTAACAGAACTTCCAGAGATCGCAACTTTGAACAGATTGCATGTCTACATAAACGAGGTAAGAAGAGAGAATATCAATACCTATATATATATATATATAGAAATAGAATCAACACAACAAATATTCCAGTATAGGGCAAATTTATGAGCACAGCAGGGCAAATCAATGATGGAAAAGTGTATAGATTAATATCATGTGAGTTTCAATAGCGTGTCCAAGTGGAAAGTGGTAATAGTTGAAGTTTGAATGAAGTAATTATTAATAGAGAGAAATTTGTATTATATTATACATTATTCATCGGTATTTCACAGTACAGTATAATTTTGATATTTAAAAAGAAGTTAAGAATGCTTTACTGGTGAAAGTCTTTTTAATTACACTTCAACAATAAAAGCTTTTTTATGCATGTGCGCTCAAAGAACTTGTATACAATATCATTTAATTTCTCTTTTCTTATTTTTGGGGAGTCTAGCTAGAATGATTCCATCCATTCTATCAAAGATCTGTTTATGAGTGGAGCGCAAAGTTCCCTGACATCAACTCCAGCTCTGTTTGCATTCATAGGGCCAATAATACAAAACCGGATGGACATATTCTCCCTTACTATCACAAATGTGAAGAAATTTACACACTTCTGTGAGAACATGGCATATTTAGAACCTCAAACTTCTAAGATGAATTGACACTTTGCTTCGCATGTCCAATGTCATGTCGAGGCTCTGGCCCACCAGATTAACATTAAACATACTCGAGACTGTCCAATGCATAATTTCCAAATCATTTTATTTCAAAGTAGTTTTTGACATATACTTCTAAGTTACCCTTGTTGCTTTGCTGTGAGTGTAAAAATTCATATCGAGCCTCCACAATTCAGCCTATGAGATAACAGACACTTGAGTCTGTCCTAGGCACAATTTCCTACATATTTCACGTTTAATAATCAATTTCAAAATGCCATTCTCCCTTGAGCTACAAACAGAAAGTCTTTATTTTTTAACGCTACTTGTTCTTCACTGTCGTTCACGGATCTTGCAATTTCGGAATCGATTCTTAACAATAAGGGATAAGACTTACAAAATCATTATAAGGAAAGTAGAATTCATGGCCTGCACTCAAAGGTAGCCAGACAGTATATGTAAAGTTGGACATCCTGCGCAATGACACTATTTTGATAAGCGAGTGAACGACATACTATGCATAACCAGATTAGCGGTAGAATACCCACACTTTTCTTCTTCACATCACCATTCATGGACATGATTTCCAATTCGACTTGAAGGTTTCAAACTGGGGAAACTTCAGAGGAGGCATGAATATCTATTATTTTTGATTATTCAAATTTTTGGAAGCATTATTCAAACCACGAGGGAATCAAACCCAGGCTCCAGATTTTTAAACTTTCTTTAAACTTTCACAGACCTCCTGTATTGTCCATCAAATGAAATTAAATTGTCACTTATCTGCCACTTTGAAGGATAGTCAATTATGTGCAAATATATTCAGCCTAGAAACTGTCTTCAATGATGTGAACTCGTCACTGTTAAACAAACGAATGAATGAATTCTTAAAAGCATTACCCAACCTAACTGGGAATCATGCAGTCTCCTAGTTTGTGCATGGTTGCTCTGTCCAGTCTGTCAAGATGAAAATGATTAGATAATACAATACACAACAGTGATGAAAATAAAAACCCATTTGAAACATTTTTGTAAAACAGTATGTAGTCACTTACAGGTAGAGCAATGTGGGTGACAGTGTCTGAGAATTTGACCTTCTGCTTCTCTCCAGGAGGGCGGCCCTCTGCTGTGGAGAGCTGGCTGCTGGGTTTGGCAATCGGCAGCGGAGGAGGCTCTTGGGAGGGTTGCTGGCCTTCTCCACTGCCTGCACTGCCGCTCTCTGAACAGGAACATGAGTCTGCAAACAACAGTCAATTACTCCAATATTTAATTTACATTACACATATTTTATATCTGTACAATGACATCACAATTGGTCTTAATAACTTAATACATTGGTGCAATGTCTTGTCCAGAATATTGAAAAATAAAATAAAAAATTAGATATTTCCCACATGTAGGTATTAATTATGGAAACAATAAGTTGTAGAAATGGTCTTCTGAAGAGGTATGAACTCCAATTTTGACTGAACTGATTTCTTATCAATTGATACACATGGAAGTTAAAACAAAACTGAAATCTTTCCATGCACATACGTATATGCCAGTTCAGGGCACTAAGATGTCTCCATTGAGAATTATTTTTGGAAACGATAGCAGGTTAATTTCACATGTTTTTTGAAGTAATTTGCAGTGACAGATGGGAGTTCTGTCCAATGGTGTGTGTGTGTGTGTGTGTGTTGTTTTGGGTTTAGAGCGTTGAGCATGCCACAAAATCATGACTTCTTGGAAAATCATTTGGCAATTATTATTGAAGTTTTGGATAACATACATGAAAATTCTGGTTTTGAATAATATATATTGTTGTTGCACACTTTTTATGCTGTAATTTTGAAATATATTAACAAAAAACCAAACTTTCTAAAAGTACTAAGAGTTTATGCATTTGTTTCACCAAAATAATTACTGATGTCACTTAAATTACCGCTAAATACTCTAGGTTCTGGGATCCAACTGGTCCCCAAGCACCTGGGGCTCAAAGTATTATTAATGTGAATTATTTCAGCTAAATTATCACGTACCTTCACTACCACTACTGCTTTCCTGTCCGTCTGGATTGAGGAGTTCTTGGGCTTTCTCACGTGCGGCAATAGCCATTGCATCTGCATGTACAGCCTGGGCGTAGAAATACAAGTCCACAAACAGGTCTCTGTCTTGTAGATCAATGGCTAGTCGAAATGCCTTCTCAAACTGCTGATATCTAACACATGCACACAAGAGGATACCATTAATGATCAGATGATAATTTTTGATGGCACCAGCTAAGGCAATTTGAAATTTTCTCAAAATTTGCAAAATCTCTCAAATGAACAAGATAAAACACAGACAAACCTCAGCAAATGGTGGAAAAACCTTCGAGTGAGATCCCGAACTTGGTCAGAGTACTGAACCTCTGTGGCAGGACTCATAGGACGTGATGGCATATGAAAACACCCCAAAGCTGACTGCAGTAATCCTATGAAAAACAAAAACAAAACAAAAACAAGTTAACTTAAGTTTTTTAAAACTAAGAGAAGAGTCAGAAGTGATGACAGGGATGAACAATAATCAGAAGTTATGTCCGGGATGTACAATAGTGGAAACGTTCTCAAATCTTGTTATGATCACATGATGTACTATCATAATGACCAATGAATAAAAAGAGGGTGTCAAGGCAGAACCAATCAAAAAACTTGGTTTCTAAGGAGACTGTACCAAAAGTTCCAGGGTTTACTAACATTAAGATTTTATTTGAAATAATGGAGCTGTCAAAGCACATACTTTCTCATATTGGTTTTTAATGCTCTGCAATATTTATTATACTACTACAGAAACCAGCAAAAGTGATTTCCACCCAGCAATTTTTTTTCTGCTCTGAAACCTGATCTAAGTTCCTCAGAGTTAACTTATCGGCACTCATACCACTTCTCCACACAAGAGCTGTATGTTCGGGCAGAGGCATGAGAAGGTAAATGCCTGATTCATATAAAAAAACCCATCAACAATCAAAATCTTCATTAGAAACTCCCAAAGCCTCCAGCCTATTCAGCTCAATCGGGAAATATCAATTTTGGAGAAAATTGGCTGAATGGTTTAGGAGCTACCGTTTTGTCCACAGATGGACCGCCTTATTTGATGTGGCAAGACTTGGGCCATCAGGTCCACTCTTCTGTCTGACCACGCAAATTTCACTACGATCCTTTCATCATCTAGAGGAGAAAGAAGGTATCCTGGGCAATGAAACAGGCGATTTGAATTTAACTCAGAAGCTTCTTTTAGGTTTGAGGATCTTTTACATGCAGTAAATCTACTACATGGACAGCCGCCTTTACTTCCCCTCTGAAAGAAGGTGTACAAAGGATTTTTTTGCCCTTAAAAATCCATGGCTTCAGTCAGGTTTGAACCCGCAAACTTGGGTACAACAGGCCGGTACACTAATTATTATACCACTGAATCCGCATAGGTACGTATTCTCTCCCTTTAGGTAAGTATTCTGCACTCCAAGAACCTTTGTTCAGTTTGTGAACTATAACATCTTTTCATACGAAAAAAATTTAAGGCAGAAGGAAGGCAAGAAAGAAATAAGAAAGAAAGAATAATAAAAAGAAGGGAAGGAAGGAATAAACAAAAAAAGTAGGATAAAGGGAAGGATACAAGAGGAGACGAGGGAGGAGGAGCAGAGAAAGAAGAATTTCTCTTTAATATGAAATCACAAAAGTACTCTCATTACAATTAGAAAAAACTTAATTTGACCATCACCAGTAGCATTGAGCAGAATGAAGCACATACCTGCAGTAGCAGGTGCAAGGGGCACCCGCAACAAATGTTCAATGATCCGCTGGAGAATGCAGAGGCATGATTCTCCAGCTGAGTCCCAACTTAGGGTGAGCAGCAGGGCAAGAGCTCGGTCAGGCAACTCTAATGAGAGGTACTGGGACACCAGGGCCTCCACCCCCAGTCCCCCTGCAGCAGCCCCTCCTACCAGACGAAGAGCTGCCAAGGGGCCCCTGCAATAGATTCAATACAAACACCTCCAGCTCAGCTTTCCTGTCAATGTTTTCAAGCTCAATACTCCAACATACTGATACACATCCCTCCTTCTCCCCTCAAAAATTGATTCTATATGTGTGCACAGAAAGCAGCAAGAAGTGTATGTAGAGAGTGTTGCCTGGTTTTACAAAAATCTACAGTCGACTCCGGTTATTGTGAACTTCTGGGGAGTAACATTTTTGGTTCACTATATCCGATGTCAAAATTAAATAGAATTTCTCCGTAACAATTGATTTTATTAATATACAGATACAGTAAAATACATGAACAGCACAATCTGAAATTTTCAATACCTTTATTTGTTCTTAAAAAATCAGTAAGTTTCAATGGTTTGCTTTATACATTTTTCATTAGAAATTTCTCAAGATCCTTCTCGAAAGTTTGTGTTCTTTTCATACTTGATTATGCATTGTCCTCTGGGTCTAAGTATTGTAATGCAGTCTTGACACCCTTCAATGCCTCTTGCACTGGCGAAACACCATCCCACTCTCTGAAGGCTCTTTTACTCGCCAAATAACATACGAGATGCTTTCGGTAGCAAGCAGTATGGTGTATATTCTCAGGCTGGGACTGTCAAGTGCTTCCTGTCGCCAACGTAAAAAGTCAATGCATTTTGTTCAGCAGAAAATCAAATAACACCAAGTTTGATACCAAAGCACGTAATTGCATGTTGCCACCACCAGTTGCAGCCCATACAGGATATGGCCTTTGTTTCCACAGTGAAAATGAGTGGCATAAGGTCATCAGTAAGGTCCTCCATTCTGGGTCCACTACATTCACCACAGGGGACACTAGTTTGATTATGACCTTTGGCCGTCAATATTTTTTTCAAGCTACCTAATGTAGGAATTTGTCGCACTGAGACGATATATTCTCTTCCAGCAATGGAATTAATTTTCCAGGACGTATTTCCAGCGTTCACTAAAGCCGAGGTTCAGGTTCTCTATAACCGAATCTTATGCTTATTTGTAAGGTCAGTGAAACGGGGCCAATGACTTAAGTTCACTATAACCAAAGTTGACTGTATTTTTCTTCTGGCTTCTATAATTCATTTACCTTTTTTTTTGTAAGACAAAACTAGAGATTACACCATCATATTTTCTATTGTTTGTATCAATAATTACTTCACTTAATTTGGTTACTTATGTAACTTGGAAGTTATCCTGTCTCTAACAACACTGGCCCAACCTCTTCCTAAATAACCTCTACTGAATTACGATGTTAATTGCTGAATCAAAATAAAATTATCGTTCGTAAACAAATCAGTAAACTTCAAAAACTAAAAGCAACTCTTCCAATTTATTAAACAGGAGAATTGAACTATTCCTTTGAACTTATTAAAATTCTGACCTGTCTAACAAAAGAAGCAGCAAACCATCTGCTGGGCTAAAGACTCCCGATGCTGGTGCATGTAAACGTCGACTGGGTTTTGCCCACGTTAAAGCTCTCAGGGTAGGAGGACGACGACCACAATATGTAGCTAAGTCCAGCAAGGCACCAGGTGGAGGATCTTCTCCACCACCTGCAAGCTGATGGCGAACAGCAGCTAAGGCAGCATCAAAACACTGGAACTGACATCTGTCATTGGCGACAAGGACCAAAGCTCCTCCAGGATGCCAGGATACCAACGAAGAGATCTGAAGAAGAAAAATGTGCTCTATGTGTGCATGAAGTTTGAAGCAAATGTTACTACTATTCAGTCAAATACATTTTTGATAAGCTATCTTTAATCTACTGAAATAAACATTTTAAATAACTGTCCTTATAATAAACAATAACTTTCTTCATATTCAAAGTTACATGGTAGTTACTTATTGTCAACATCCATATTTTTTCTCAACAAATAGTGAAAGATCATGAAATTAATGCTACGTATCTCAAGGATTTAGTCAAATTCACTAGGACAAAAAATAAATTAGATTGGAAGATCTTCACTAATTCATCACAGATGTTAATCAAATTTCACTAAGAGCCCTATACATACAAAGATGTTAAAACTTAAAATATATGTCACATTCATAATATAACACTTTATAAATAAGAGAAAGTTTAAAATAAATTAGTTTAAATTAGCTTCCTAATTTCTATTTAGGAATGTTAATTATTACAAAACTTAAAACACAGGGTTCTGAATTTCTGGAGGTGGGGTATTTATCCTCCTTATAAACAGTTCAGAATATCCCGGGTATACATAAAGAGAATACTTACAAATGCAGCCTTCGCCACGTGGGTAACTCCTCGTGCCTCATCAAATAACACAAGGGAACCATCAATACAACCTAGTAACAGCTTGTCTTCTGCAGGAGAAAAGCTCAGGCAGCACACTTGTGTCTGCAAGGGCACTGAGGCCACAGCAGAGCGCTGCAAGCGTGCCCTACGCACCTCATAGCGCCCACTCTCCACTGTCACCTCTCCCTGCAAAATAATTTGTTTAGGAACATGCTAAGTGAATCTTCAAAGTAATTCAAAATATTCAAAGTAATGTAGGGTTTGTCACACTGGTCATGTAGGTATTGCTTCATATATTGAATAATATTTGTCATTTAGAGCAATAAATACCTTGAGAGCTCAATGATGAATGAAATAAACATTCTAAAAGAACTTGTAAAACACTTATTTAAAAAAGTTGTACTGATGAACATCAATTGTATTCTACACTCTTTTGTCTTCACAAAATCTTATAGGTTAAATGGAAGTAAATGAATGTAAAAACGTGCTAAAAACAGAATTTTCTTAACCAATAATTAAATTAAAAATTATAATTAAATTAAAAATTTAATTATTAAATTTAAATAAAAAATTTAACTTTAAATATTAAAAATTTCATTTAAAATTAAATGTGTTTAACAAACTTCTTTCTTAGGCAACTACTAGTAAGTGGTTACTTTTAGGGCATGCAGAAGGCCCTAAACATTTGATTTCTATCGCTAGAGCTAAGAGTGAGATTATGTTCAAATGTTCAGAAACAGTGTGATTACAACAACAACAACAACAACAACAAAAAAGATTTCATCTGACCGAATCTGCTACTATGATTTATGTTTAACATAAACAACATATGTAACAATTTAGTCATTTGTATACTTGCAATTAAATAAAATGAAAGACAGTAAGGCTGTCGCAAAATTAGTATATGCAACATATGGTAAAAGTGATTTTATTTAGCTTGTAGGATTGTGCCCTTCAGCCTATCAGCCTTGTGTTGCAACCTTTCCAACTTGCAAAATAAAATGCCACTTTTACCACTAGTTTCATAAATAACTATTTCATATTTGAATCCAATAGCATTATCTTGTCTTTATCTACTGCTCACCTTACGAGACACTTTCTGCTCCACCGACAGAATAAGGGAAGGCTGGAGGAGGCTAAAACTAACCCAAATGGGGTCATGGTCAGTGCGATACCAGCACAGGAGTTGTGCTCGGGTCCTGCAAAAAATTGAACTTGGAGAAAACGCACTAAACTTGAATACCCATCTGGTTCCATTCTTGCTAATGGATATCTTAAAAAATCTTTGAATGAGATGTTGAAGAGGACCTCAACATTTAGTCATTGGCAATCGTAACCATTGGTAGTTGTTGGCAATAATAATAATAATAATAATAATAATAATAATAACAACAACAACAACTCCCTCCAGATTTTGAATTTTATATTGCTTACCCACTAATGCTATATACATGCACATTTGCTCTGTCCTGGTCCCTAACAACAGGACTCCATGGATAAACTTCATCTCTACCACAGCGCCACCACACAAGCACCTGTGGAACACAAAAAAAGTGTTCTTCAGAATAAAAAAATACCATGACAAGAATATTCATACTGTCGATCATTAAGATATAATCTAAACAAAATGCAGAATCTTATTTCAAAATAGATTTTAAGAAATCAATCTATTTCAACAAGTTACATTTTTGTTCTTCAATAAAAAAAAAAAGAGCATACACATTTTCGAAAGGCAATATGATAAATGTTAAAATTCCAGGAATAAGTAAATCATATTACATCTCTACAGTATGCGTGCTATTACATTTTTGTTATTACAATTTCAAAACAACACACAATCAACACAGGTTAATGAACACCAAAGACTATTAAAATTTCTGTCAAAGGCTTTGATATTTTTACATATGAAAATCATTCAAGTTGATAGCTAAAACAGAAAATATACAATCACTTGATATTTTATCATGCACAATATACTTCTCAATAAAATCAAGGTTGAAAAACCCATTGAATAAAAAAAAGACAGAACCCAATGGGCACTTCATATAAAATACTGATTTTCATCATTCGAAAAGTGAAACCGAAGTACATTCAATATACAGCAAAACCCCATTGTAAGACAGAGGGGGGAGGTGTGCAAAGTTCTCTTGAGGAAAGCTTATTCTGTAAGCTTCATGTCTTTTGGCAACAAGGAAGTCGCTGCAGTGCCCATTGTTTTTAGTGTTTTGTCCAAGGTTTCCAATTGTTACTTTCTCGTATACATGTGTACATATGGAGAAATGTAAAAAAAGTTATGTAATGATGCGGAAAATCAGCTTTGAGATTTCAACGGAAATACACTTTTGGGGACCCCTGATACCGAAAAAGTGTTTTTCTTACATCTGTCCGTTAACAACACTAGTGCCTAAACTATTCGTATGATTTTTCCCAAACGAATATTTCCCCATCAATCTGACTCCACTCGATTTTGAAAAACATTCTTTAATTTTTGGGAGTACTTTACATGAAGTCCCTGGGACATTTTTAAAATTTTCTCAAAAACTACTTCAAATTATTTCTTTAAATTTGTAGTAAGAATATAGTGAAATACACTTAGAGAGATGGCATAGTTTGTATTTTCACTGTTAACTCTGAATTATCAAAAATTGCAAAGGTTTGCAATTTTTCAGCGTTTTCCTACAATTACAAAATTCAAGATAGAGATTTTTCTTTCAAATACATTATTTCTACATAATTAGTTCTTTCATTAACATTATGCACTTTTTTTATTTAGTTTTCATGTGATATTAAATAATTACAACTTCCTCAAAAACGGCTCCAAATGTTTTCTTTAAACTTTTGGTAGGGATAGTACTAAATGTACTTTATGACTTAAAATGCCACTTTGCTCTATTTTGTTTTTTCAGAAATTACACAATGTAATTTTTTGATATTTCTCTCATGTTGTCAATATTTACATTAGAGGTGATTTGTTCACAAAATGCACACGTGCTTTAAATGATGTCATTAAGTTCACTCAAAAGATCTGGATAAATGGGCTCTTGCATCAAGTAATTTATGTTTTTTCAAGTTTAAAATAGTGTAAAAATTATACTAATCCACTGAAAAAATGGTAACATTTCATTAATCATGTCAAAACCCCATTTCTCACTTATACAAGACAAAATTCCATTGCCCCAAGTGTCTCTTATAAAGGGGTTTGCTGTATATGGTGCATCCAAGGATTAACCTCCCTCTCCTCATCAGTACTTCTCAAACTCATACAATCAATACTGGTATCAATTTTTTGTGAAAGTTATTGTTTGGGTAATAAAGTAACAAATGTGACAAATGTAGCAAAGGTGCCAAGCAAGTTTGCATTTCACTGCAAGGTAATTTTGTATTAGTTTTCTTTCTTTGTGAAATTGATGGATTGATATTTCCAGGCACTTCAACTGATAAGGCCATTAGGTAGCAAACAATTTACCCTGGGATGAAGGAGTGTTCTTTCTCACTGGATAGCGAGATCTGATCAACCTATTTGTCGGGCTGCAGGGGATATACCTCTCCAGGTATTAATCTTAGTGTGAGACTCCACCCCAGCTGGGACAAGCACTAAGCTTGTGATTGATCTCCCGTCATGTGTGATAAAGTAGGGTGTGACTGAGTGTGTTTAGGGAAAGAAGAGGGGACAAGGATGAGGAAAGGAAGATTGTATGAAGTCCATGGCCCATTTGGTAGGGTGTTTCCCTGGAAAACACCTAAAAGTGATTGAAGAAACCATGGAACACTACCTATCAGCACAGCTGGCCGCTACATGATAAAAATTCACCAGCCAGGATTAGAACTTAGAACTTGCCAATCAAACTCATTGCAGAGACAGTGGTAATGGTGACTCTGAACTAATTTAACATTTTTTGGTTATTTGTGTTTGTTGTTATAAAATTGGAGTTGTAAATAATGGCAAATGAAGTTTGTATTTTATTGTCGGTTTACTTTGCTTTGTACTTTATTCTCACACTTATTTCTAGGGGTATGTTGTGATCCAATTTGAGTTTTTAAGGATTATTTTGATATATAATTTTGTTATTTTATTTGAAATAATTTAAAAAATCATTAAAACATTTCTATGGTTTTTTTAATGGTATTTTCAAGTTTTTATTTTACATGCATGGGTAGGTGAGCAAAATTTAGCTAACTCTGGAAGAATTGTAGTCTTACAGTGTCCCCGCTTGTGTTGGCAGAAAGTCGACGTTCCAGTCTTCGACCACTTGGGCCTGCTAATTCCACAGTATGCAACCGTGGATCCAATCTACTGAGTTTCTCAGGCCCTGTTGGTCGCACACATGGTTTACTCAAATATACCAATGTAATCTGATTATCATTGTATGAACACACAATGTGAGTCTTTGTGAACACCACTGAAACAAATAAGCCAAATGTAAATTTGGAGAAATCCACTATTTGGATAGGACTTCATAGGCATTATCAATTATACATATTATTATTATATATTAAACATAATATTCATCTAGTTTATCCTTCTTTACTGTTTCAATTAGTTATCTTGAACATATTGTGCTTTTAATAACTAAACTAATTTGGGAATATAATGTTTGACTTCTCCTTACTCCTCAGTTCAGTAGTTCAGAAGAGAGCCTTTAGATTACAATAACTGTTACAAACAAATTAGTCATTAAATATAAAACCACAATAAAAATACCTTTGTCATCAATAACAGGGAATTTAATATGATATCTGAAGTTTACATTAAAAAAACTGTTTCCAATTCATACATACCGTCAACAACATATTCTGATAATAATTTTCCAATTAAATATTTATCAAAAGAAACTTTAAGAATATCACCAGTAGATATATCAACACAAATATTGGCTAGGAGGCCTGAACTGAACATAACTTGTAAAAGACAGTCATCACGCCACTGACAAAACACCACTCGATGGTTAATTAATTGTTCCTGAAGAGAAAAAAAGAAATAAAGTTACAGAAAAATATGTAAAAATTAAACATTAAAAAAATAATTAAGTTTTTACAAGAATTAATGTTATTACAAAGTAAATATTAAAGAAATCAAAACTAAATGAAAACAGGCAATCTAATTAATTGTCAATGCCAATTTAACAATTCTGAGGAAAATTGTAATATTCCATTCCTGATAACACAAATAATTTTACACTGAACTGAAGTTTTAATTCGATTTATCAAGATAAAGATATGTGCATTTTGAACTTCAACTATACATAATATCTAATTAAAAATAGCGGTAAGAGACTGACAACCAATTTTGATGAACTATGGATTAAAAGACAATTGGTTCTGTTAAATTCAATAATTTAATATAGTAAGCAGAGAACTTTATTTATTATTAGCTTTCAAAATGACTTCTCTTTGGTATAAGAAAATTATATCTTTAATATGTCATATTGCATCTCATACTGAGGAGCTGTACTTCCAAAATTTATTTCTAACATTAACAAAGAACGTCACAAGGAAAAAAGGAAATTAAGTATTTGGTCATCCATATCCTATATGATATTAAAAGTAATACTTACGTCTAATTCCTTTACTGAATCCCTGAGTTTATTAGGTCGCCTATTACTGACATTCCATGTCATTCCTCTCTTCTCAGCATATTGTTTCTTGCTCTCACGGTATACAGAATCTGTTGAGTCTTTCTTTTCGTAAAACCTGTATATTTTAAATATATCTTAAGTGACATATTTATTTTTTTGAACATCGTAACTCTCAGACTGGTTAAGTGACAAGTGTTACACTTACTTGAAGGCTCCAAAATCAGTATCCTTTATTACAATATCGTCCCTGAGAGTCCAGAAACGCGCTTGACTAAGTAATGTGAGCATGATTTCAGTTTCTTCTCATACGAAGTTTAAAATGTTGTGGTTTACTTACAACTATGTCACGTAAGGTTCATAATGTTTGTGACAAAATATTTGTATTGGCACGCACATCTTCACAGATAAATTAATTACACTAAATAATAAACTATTTTGTAACGACATACAATTATAGGAGGAATTTTCCTCCTAGTTGTGTGTCACATTCTTTCACTACAACACAACATCCTGTAACCTCTATTTTTTCATACACACGGACGAACGTACACACACATGAATGGTCACTCCCCCCTAACTAGCTCTTTCGGAATTCCACCGCCAGATGGCATTACTAGGCTTCTTAACCACAAGAATTCGGCTTCGAAGTCTATCGAGTATAGACGACTCTACAAACTTCATGACACCCAACCATGACGTCTCGGCAGGGAGGAAAACTCTCGGCTTGCACATCCATAGACATATCAGAGTACATACATAGATTAACAGCATGGTATAGATTAACACCATGGTATTCATCCATGGTATAGGTTTAAGCAATGCTTAATTTTTAAAATTTTAGGTCCCGGAACGCGCGTCAAATTAATTATTTGTGTAATAGCAATAGTTATTTATATATAATTTAATAATTATTCCCGACGTACCGGAACGCCGTTCCGTCGCGTTCCGACAGAAATCAAACCCTGGGTTTAAGTATTGATTGATTGCTTTTTTCATGTTTCCGAGCGCGTCAACTGCTTTGGTCATTAGTCCAGTAAGTGTAGTGCATGATTTTTCTCAGGAGATGGTGATTTTCCCCTGCTGGAGGCGAGATCCGGCGCCGACCTTCCGTCGGCTAGTGGGGTTTCCCTCTAACCAGGACTCTCACACCAGCGGAGCACCGCCCCAGTCGGGACAAGCTCTAAGCTCCCGACCGATCTCCCGGAATATGTGGTAGTGTAGTGCATGTTAATATAGGTGTGTGTGTGTGTGTGTGTGTGTGTGTGTGTGAGTGTGTGTGTGTGTGTGTGAGTGTGTGTGTGTGTGTGTAAGGATAGGACAAGAAAGAGGAAGGAAAGATCGCGCGCGGTCCGTGGCCCGTTTGGTAGGGTATTGCTCTGGCATTCGCCTGATGTTGATCGGAGAAACCACGGAAAACCACCGATCAGTGCAGCCGGCCGCTAGAATTCTCCTCCAGACAGCGACTGAATTCGACCTAGCTGAAAAGCTTGAGTCGAAAATCCTGCCGCCGTCAGGACTCGAACCTACCGGTCAGAGGCGCTGCAGTGACAGTTGATGCACTTAAGTACCGCTCCCGGTATTTAAGTATTAAATTACATGCTTGAACATGGGTATAAATGACAAATTTGAACTTTTGAGTGGTAGTTTGATATGCAGGAGTATGCATAATATATAGGGGCGGATTTTGAAGATCTAAAACATCGCCAAAAATGATCAATAAAGTGTTTTTAAAATGCCCTAAAAAAAGCAAATTAACATAAAAAAATTGATTAAAACCAGTTCAGTTGAACAACTCAAGCTGTTGGATATGTTACTGATTTAATCGATGATTATTCGTTCAAGTGAATTCAGCTTGCAAATGTTTAGTTTAGACTGTTCTTTACCAGGTTATAGCGAATTCGGCCGAAGTGCAATGGTGCTGTTAGGCGTCAATTTCATTTGAAACAACTACTATTAAAATGTATGAAATCAGCGAAAATGCTTTAAAAATGACGGGAAAAGGCAAAAAATTACTTGTTAGTCGAAATCAATGAAAAATGAAAAAATAGTATAAAAATTGATCATTTCCTTTTATCATTACATCAACTTTTATCATTACTTAATTCGCCAAATATAAGCATATTTAAATATTAAATTTTAAAATTACAATCATCACTGTTTAGTTTGTACGTTAATTTTAAAGACTTGTGGTTAATATTTCAATTAGAAGAATGGAATATTTTAATAGATTCAATCTCTACTATTAGAGTGGCCTCGTACTTCGAGACCCTTAAGAAATTAATCTGACTCAGATGACATAATTTCGCCACTCATTTTCATAACCCACTGAAATCATTTATTCAAATAAATAGATACAGTTCACAATCCATAATAAATAAATTAAACAAAATATAATTACTACTGCTAACTTTTCATAGAAAATCTTGATTAGCACCCCAATGACACAGGTAATTGTTACTAAAGTCTTAGTGGAATTTACAGTCGGGATTTTTCATTCCATGTTATTGCGTTCCATGAATTTTTCTTGAAGGTAGAGGAAAAAAAGGAAGTTGTGGGAATCACTTCGCGTGGGAAACAATTTACTTAACGTTTACGCGCGACTTCTTTCCCATCACTAGATTAAGCGTCGTCTTTCGTGAATCTGCACTGGGGTGAAAGATTAAGAACGCGCTGCTGAGTGTGCGGAGGATAGAGAGAACGTGTTCTCGCGCTTCGGAGGGCGTGGTTTGGTTCCAGGCTCCCCTTTCATAAGAGTCATCGATGTGGCAGCTTTCTTCAATTTAGTAGCCGTAGGTGGTCGTGACAACAAAATCTGAAAAGAAATGTTTGTAATAGTCAGACAGTTCTGACTGAGGCCCTAGGCTTCACGGAAAATGAAGCCTAGATTTCTCGATTAAAAAGAAAGATATTTTAAAATCTAATTAACATTAACGTAACTCCCAAACAGGGCCAAAAACTCATTGGGAATACTTAATTATTAGCTGATTGTGGCTCATATTTGATAGTACCTGTAATATCTATGGAACGTCATAAGATCTATCATTTATAGTATACTCTTCATTTATTTAAAACATTATATGAATAATAAATATTCAACATAACGATATTAACATTGTAACTATGGTAGAAAAGTAATATGAAATTAGTTAAAAAAAGCAATCCTAAAATTGTTGTTAATTCTAGGTAACATGCGATGTTGCGGGCAATCTACTTTACTGCTTTAGTACCCGGGCGAATGAGAAATGAGTTCGTTTGCATGTGAAGTACTACAGGAAAATTGAACATACAACCACAGACAAAACGGGAGTAAGTAGTTTGAAAACTCAATGGGCGAAATTATGAATTTTCAACTAATTAAAAATTTGTAGTATATTTACCAGTGTTGAAAATTGGTTAACGATAAATGTGATCAAACATGTTTTGTAACGAGTACCTCAGCAATGATTTAGAAAGGTCTATTCTGAATGAACGTTATGCCTCACCTCGTCAGTCAAAGCCAATTTGGAGCGTAAAGACGGCCGTCCTGCGGGGTCCTGAGCTCGGGTGGCTGTCTTGAGGTCGCCATCGGTGGTGTCGCCGGCCGCCAGGGGCGCTTCAGCCGCGGGACCCGCGACGAGGCGCTGTGCAGACGACAGCGCGTGCTGGCTGCTACTTGTGCTGCGACGCGGCGTCTGCAGAACACATGCAGGAGTGAGATTCAATCCAAGCGAAATCTTTCTCTGGATGGGAGATAAAAATAAAAATAGGAAGGGAACGAAGATGAGGAATGAAAAATCACACGGGGTCCGAGGCTAGTTCGTTAGGGCACTGCTCCAGCTTTTTTGTGGTATTGATTGATTGATTAGTGATTCCAGGCACATCAACTACAAAGGGCATTAGTTCCGTGACTGTAGTATATGTTTTTATCGATGGAGGTGGCGATGATCATCCTCCGCTGGCTGGCGAAATTCGGCGCTGACCTAGGTTGACTAGCGGAGATTTTCCCCAACCAGGTATCTCCAACCATCGTGGCACCGTCTCAGCCAAACAAACTCTAAGCTCCCGATAGGTCTCTCGACAAGTGTGATAGTGTAGTGCATGTGAATGTGTAAGTAAGGAGTGAAGAAAGGGCAAGGAAGAGGAAGGAAATATTGCGCGCGGTTCGTGGCCCTTTTGTTAGGGTACTGCTCCGGCATTCGTCTGGTGTTGATTGGAGAAACCACGGAAAACTACCAATCAGAGAAGTCGGCAGCTAGAATGCTCCTCAAGACAGCGGCTTAATTCGATCTAACTGTCAAACCAGTGTCGAAAATCCTGCCACCGTCGGGACTCGAATCCGAGAACCTCCCGGTCAGAGGCACTATGGCATCATTTGATGCTCTGGTCCATCTTTGCCGATTTATGTCGTATTGACTGGAGAAACTATGGTAAACACCGCCGATCAGAGCCGCCGGCCTCTAGAATTCTCCTCCAGACAGGGCTGAAGTCGACCCAGAACTGAACTCGAAAATTCGCCCTTGTCGGGACTTGAACCCTACAGGTCTTCCGTCTCAACGATGCTGCAGAGGCGTTGTCGCTGAGCAGTCGCGGGAGGTCACGTGTTAGCTAGAGCGAGGGTGGGAGCGAATGGGGAAGCCCCGAGCCACGCCCACCTGTCGCGCGTCCATGACAGGGGTGTGCGGCGCTTCGCGGGCCTCCACTCCCGCCGCCGCCACCGCCGCTGCCGCCGCCGCCGCCGTCCCCAGTCCGAGGTCGCGAGCGCGTTGCGTCATCCGGCGCACGGTGCCACCGGCCACCACGTCTGCGCACGCGCAGAATACTTATGGAGTACTAGTGGACCCGGCAATGACCGGTTATAGTGAACTCGGATATAGTGAACCCTCGGTTATAGTGAACTTAAGTCACTGGTTCCATTTCACTTACATTACAAATAAGCATAAGAAGATTCGGTTATGGTGAACCTGAACCTCGGCTATAGTGAACGCAGGAAATAAGACCTGGAAATTAAATGGAACTCGTATGTTATTAAGCGAATTGAAGGACCTTCGAAAAGTGGGACGGTGTTCCAACAGTGCAAGAGGTATTTGAATGGTATTTAGACCGAATTTTGATACTTAGAGATAGAGCACAATGGCAGAATCAAATATGGAGAGAGCACGAAATCTGGAGAAGTATTTAGAGAAATTACTAATGAAAAATGTACGAACCAAACAATTGAAAATAACTGATTTTTTTAAGGACAAATAATGATATCGAAATTTGCAGTTCGTGCTGTTAATGAATTTTGCTGTATCTCTATATTAATAAAATCATTGTGGAGAAATTATAATTAATTTTGACATCATCGGATATAGTGAACCTCTGATATAGCGAACCAAAAGAGTTAGACCCCAGACGTTCACTATAATCGGAGTCAACTGTATTTCACTTCACAAGCCACGGTCACATGATTGTTAATCACGTTTTACGCTACGCTCTGCAACAATTTTAACCCTCGGAGACCTCAGGAAATCCACACCTTTAAAGTACTGAAGGGGTACATTTTGGACCCCATTTGTTTTTGTTTTTCTGATCAAGATTTTCACTTTAAATTGATTCTAATATTTTTGTATATTTATGTATTGAATATTTATGTATTTTTATTGGCATTAGATTAATAATTAGTTACAAGGCTGCGTTTAAACTTACATTTATTGGAAACACAAACCGTAATACATACATACATATAATTTATTATTTCAACGTAATCACTGTTGAAAATAAGAATCTTGCAAAGACAGTCAACAGAACACATTGTTTACGCCTTTCATTTCCCCCCATTTTCCAGAAGAAGATCTTCAATCTCATTGTTCCCAATTGCCAGGTATTCAGATTTGTTCATGCTGATAGTAAATCCTGCTTCTAAAAAATGTTCATTGAGTTTACGGATCATGAAACACAAAACGTCCGCATCTTCTGCAGTTACTACCTGGTCATCGGCAAAATATAATGTATATAATTCATCCTCCCCGATCGTCATGCCCGTTATTTTGTATTGTTTCTCCCTCTGCTGTAAAATTTGATGCAGATATATTGTAAACATTGTTGGGGAAAGATAGCAGCCCTGACGAAGATCTTTATTGACAGGGAATGGATCTGAGAGCCTACTGTAGATCTTAATTTGAGAGGTGTTTTTCTTATATAGATTCTGTGTGGCTCCAATTAAGTTCTTATTGATTTTAAGTACATCCTTTTCTTCGCATACTCAATATGTTATAATAATGTATTTATTTAGCACATTCGTGTGAAGCCACGACAATAAACCCAGAACAATGTAACAGCAATACCTATGTGATATATTGGAAAACAACGCAACCACAAGTGACATGTACATTTAAACCGCTCTCTTAACGATTCATTCAGAAAAATGGTGGAATGATTGACTGCCACGTATGACATGGAGTACTAAAGAGGTACATTTTCTGTATATCTCTGTCTTAGGGAAATTTGAATCACTTATCCGAGATAAAGTTCAAGTAATAATTCCGGCCGCTATTTCCCAATCGCAGGGGCAGAAAATGCAAGGAAAACGCTCTTAATATTTGAGGGTGCGGAGGGTTACATAGAGCTTCTGTTCAGGAGCGTTTGAGTCAGCATAAGCGCATAAAATCATAATCAACGCGCGTCTATGTGCGACAGACATACGCACGCCATTGTACTATGGCTATACTTATCGCGCAAGTGCAAGTAATAAGTTGACAAAGTGTTATCGCAATCAGATGAACGGCACGGCAGTGTATACAATACGAACAATCAAAGAAACATTGATTTTTATATATTAGATTTGTGTCAAAGAACCTGAAAAAAGCTACACGACTTTCATCAGGAATAAGAGACATAATATCGCTACTGCTACTACTAACCGAATGCTGCCACTAACACCGGGAAAATGACAGAATGTCTTAAAATGTTCCCCTATTTGTTACAGTTATGAGAATAGGTTAATGCTAAGAATTTACCTACTTAAGTGTTATATGGAGACTGGATGGTATTATTTCGTCAACAGTACCATCAAATGTTACTTGTTCTGTGTCTCGCGGTAGTAAGTCATTTCCTTCACGCGAGGTGATAAGAATCAAAGACTATAACTCAAATACCAATGCATATAGTTTTTATTACAAAGGGGCAAACATTTCTTGTAATTTAGTTTTGACAAAAACGCTCGTTGCTAATTTTATTTATAATTCAACTTAACGTGGGCGTTTTAAGGCGCAGGCGGTGGATTAAAAATGACAAGTTATGTAGCAGATGTGCATGAATTAAATAATATTCTCTGGCAATTAATTTACAAATGTATTCAATACAAAAAAGTTAAATGTAAATTGACATAAACAACACTGAGATATATTTACCAGTATCACATACTTCTGCCAATTTTGCAAAGGTAGTGGATTGATAGTCCTGTGACAGTGACAATCTCAGGATTGATTGTTCTATGACGGTTACTGAATGCAGTAAATCGAGCAAATAACACGTCTACTTTCAGAAAGGCTAGCATATTATATTGATAATATGGAAGATTAAAAATATTATTCAATCATTTCAATGTCACGCTGTTTAATTACCATTAAGTTACGATTAAGTTTACGATTAAATTAATTACGAAAGTAAGTAACAATTAAGTTAATTACGATTTCACTCTTCGAGGCGAACTAAAACTTTGATCATATTCGGCATCATGTCTGTTGATTGATCGATTGATTGGTGATTGCGATTGCGTCAACTGCTAAGGCCATTCGTTCTGTAAGTGTAGTGCATACTTTTTTCGCGGGATATGGCGGTGATCTCATAGCACGCTGACCTTTCCCTTCGGCTTACGAAGTTTTCTCCTAACCAGGTATCTCCCACCAGCGGGGCACCTCCCCAGTCGGGACAAGCTCTAAGATCGAAAGTGGTCTCCTGGCATGTGTGGTAGTATAGTGCAAGTAAGTGTTCGTGTGTGTGTGTAATGGGTGAGGATATGACAAGCAAAAGCAAGGAAAGATCGCGCGCGGTCCGTTTTTTAGGATTCCGTGGTTTCTCCGATCAACACCAGGCGAACACCGGAGCAGTGACCTAACAAATGGGTCACGGACCGCGCGCGATCTTTCCTTCTTCTTCCCCGTCCTATCCTCACCCCTTACACACACACTTGCATGCACTACACTACCACACATGCCGGGAGAGCGGTTGGGGCTTAAGAGCTTGTCCCGGCTGGGGCGGTTCCCTGCTGGTGGGAGATACCTGGTTGAGGAAAAAAACCGCTAGTCGACGGTATGTTGGCGCCGGATCTCGCCATCTAGCTGGGGAAGATTACCGGCATCTCCCGATGAAAAAACATGCACTACACGTACGGAACTAATTACCTCAGTAGTTGACGCGCCCGGAATCACTAACAATCAATCAATTTAGAGAGTACAGACGCGTGTGTCGGGCTGCGTGGGGCGCTCACCGTTGACGAAGCGGCTGCGGGAAGCGGCCGCGGCGGCGGCGAGGGGCGCGATGGACACGTGGCGGAGCGCGGCGGACGACGCCGCTTTGGCCAGCCGGTCGCGCTGCCCGGAGGCCGGGGCGGCGGGGGATGCGGGGGTGGCGGTGGGGCTGTCGAGGGCCTCCTGGCTCTGCGCGCCCTCCGCCCCGCCCGCGCCCGCACCGCGCCGCTCGCCCTGCGCCCGCCCAAACGCGATTATTCGCCCGGGATAAGCAAGTGATGCTTCGGAGGCTGACTTTCCAAAGCGTCGCACATCCTAACGTGGGAGCACATTCTAACGCACATCCTCAGGATTGTCGTTTCAGTCCTATCGCCACGGTAGGAGGATCGAAACGTTGGTCATCAAGCCTATTACTCGGCGTGATGCACGGTGAAGGTGGGGTAAGGCGGAGCGAGCCGTGATAAGGCGGGGTAACGCGACGTTAGGCGGGGAAAGATGCGATAAGGCGGGGCGCGGGGTTAGGGGAGGCATGACGGGATGAGGCGAGGCGAGGCGGGGCTAGGGGGGGGGGGGGGGAAGGCGGGACAAAGCAGGGCAAAGCTAGAGAAACGGGTTGGGCCGAGGCGAGGGGGCATACCCTAAAATAGAATTAGTCGGAACAGGATGGAAATATAAAGAATTTCTTTTCCTGTCTAAGAAATGTGATAAATCTATATCCGGGCAACGCGGATCTGTTGGATATTAAGAAATTAAAATATATATTTTTTGGAAATTGTAAATTTCTTTGGAAATTGTAAATATACTTTATGTTTTTTCATTTAAACTTGCGAAGAAAGTGTAGTTATTGGTGTTAGTATGAAGCTTTTTATACAAATCCCGAGCAACGCCATGTATGTCAGCTATCTAATAGATAATTATGATAAATAAATGCCCTAACCGCGATAAATAAATGCCGTGTTTCTTAAGATTGTACGAAACAATTATCATCCTACCATGATCGCGTCCATTTTACTTTCTCTTGTATTTACTATTAATGTAGTAAAGATAATGTATTGTAATGCTACAACAAAAACAACGTTTTTTTGACAGAAAAAAAATGCAATGGGACCTTGATACCGAAAAAGGGGTTCATTCTTGTTTCTATCTGTAGAAAAAACAACCTCTAATACGTTGTAAAGCCAGAATCTACATTTTGTGAGTCCTTGATGCCGATAAATTACTTAACGGCAAGACGTCCGTTTTTCCTCACTCTCCGAAGAATGCTAGCGACTAAACTGTAAGAATCAACATTGATATTCCCCAATTATCAACATTGATATTCCCCAATCGATCTGGCTGACGTCGTGGCCCCTTGAATTTGAAATGGACATTTAGAATTTTTAAAGTTCTCAACGACACTTTCAATTTTTTCTCAAAAACGGCTCCGAAGTTTTGGAACACATATTTCTCAAGAGCGTAGTCGCTAGCCTAAAAGACAAATTTATTCGAAAAAATATATTTAGAATACGGAGAGATGATAGAGAATAATTGCATTATAATACATAAAGGAATCATCATGGGAAACGATATATCGTACAACTACGACAGAGACATAGAGAAGAAACTCTCGCGGTTCCAGGTAATGTGTGGAACCATAAGAAGAACCTGTGGTAAGAACACCCGAAAAGACACACAGTTAAAATTCTATAAGACAATGGCAATACCAACCCTTCTCTATGGTAGCGAGTGCTGGGTTTTGAATCAAAGAGAAATGAGCAGAATACAGGCTTCAGAGATGAAGTTTCTGAGATCAGTAAAAGGTTGTCCGAAAACATCACGAAAGAAATGAAGATATCCGAAAAGAGCTAAAAGTTCTTTCAGTCCTCAATCAAATCCAAAAGTATAAAAGAAATTGGACCCTACATCTAAATAGAATGGAAGTGCAACGACTTCCTCAAAAGGAATGGAAATATCGACCCCTTGGAAAACGAGATCCTGGGAGGCCAAGAAAACGGTGGACCATTGAACCGAAACAGCCCGCTAGGCCTAGATCTTGACGAAGATGATGATGAAAAAAGATATAATTTAATAAATTGAAACGTTGGCGAAAGTGCGAGTATCGTTTGAGTGATCTTAACAACCAAGTAAGAGAGATATTTGCAGATAGCACGTATGTCTGTAGAGCTGTATAACTGAAAGACTGTGTAAAGGATAAAGTATGACAATTCACATATTTCAGTCATGCAAGAACATCATCATTATCATCGTTATTACTTGCTCAGCACGATGCTGCGGTCATTGAGATGTGCACGAGATTGTCACAACACGACACGCCTGAAGATTACTGAGATCAATGAGGCGAATCGGATTTTGAACGTGATTCTTGCCTGCTGCTTGCTCTTGGATCTCCGTTTCTTGGCCGGCTTTCGCTTTGGCGCGGCCGCGCCGGCATCGGTGTCGGCGTCCGCGTCGGCGCCAGCGCTGGCGATCGCGGCGTCGGTGGTGTCGGTGTCTGATGCATCTGTCGGTGACGTGATGGGCAGTGCCTCCTTCACATCCTTTTCCAAGGCCTCCGACACCTGTAGCGACAACTTGAGTTCCATAACTGCGGTGCATTTTGATATAAATATCATCATATTCCCTTAAGTCCTCCAAAATTTCTTGACAGAGTCAAAAATCAACTTCATTGATACCCCTGAAATGTCAATTTATTGTAGTACCCTTAAATTTTCAGTATCATACCCTAAGAATATGAACACTACCATAGAAATCAATACAATTACAATTTGTAACTTTTGGCTAACTAGTTTTATAAACAACTTTAAAATATTTATATGAGAAACCTTAAAGAAAGATAGATAAGATAGAAAGAAAGAAATATAGTACTTTTCAGTTCTTTTTGAGGTGAAACCAAGTTTACTAAGAGGAAGGAACTACAGCAATATTACTTTCCAGGAAACAAACCTTTTCGGTCGGATTACTAGACGGAGCATCCCCAGTTGTATTCGCATCGCTTAGAACTTGCTCTTTGGATCGTCGTTGAACAAGATAAGCGGGAGAGGTTGCGTCTCCTTGGCAACCAAGCATTTGTGTTTGAGATGGTGTTGGCACAATTTGGATCATTGCATTGTTTGGGTAGTTGAAGAACATCCCGCACTCCATGGGAGCTCCAGCACTGTGCCCTGAGGGGTCTTGTTTCGGCACTATGTAGTACATGTTTTGAGGCGGGAACCCAGGAACAGCCATTCCAGGATGTTGGAGAAATGGCTGCGGTGGCATGAATGCTATGGGCTGACCATCTGCGTTGACCCACTAAAATTTCATAAGTGAAGAATTATATTATAGTTTGATGTTCTTATTCTAGATATTATAGATTAAGGAAGGAAAACATGTGATCAATTTAATCCCAGCTCCTCGTTGAAATTAATCCGATCTCGTTGTTTTTGTGACTTCGTGTATGTACCCTCAAAAATCAAAATTTTCTTTCGAGACTCCTAGAAACTGGAGTTTATTCAAAGTGATCGGGGCATATAAATTTTGGGGAAAATCGTTTGATCGGTTTAAGTGTGGTGACCACAGACGGACTGATAGACAGATGTTTTGCTGTTAATCGATATTTCTATATCAAGAACCCACAAAACATGGATTTTAACTAACGCGACGCGACACAACTTATGTGTTAGAGCAAACAATTTACTATGTGTATAGGAACAAGATTTGTCTACCTTTTCTTTACAAGGACCCGGCAATACAAGTTTTTCTGTCGACAATTCGCCGTTTTTCACCGCCCGATAACAATACTTTCTCTTCTTACGAAGTGAGTGCGTGAAAGTGAAACATCGAAAGTAAAGCATTGTTAAATATATTTAAGGGAAAGTAGTACATGTAAGTAAACAAATTAACCTTGAAATACAATACAACTGTTTACCAAACGGACCTCAAGTTGAATACCTGTAGCGCAATGCCCAAATCGTGTGACTTACAAAGGTTACGAATTGTAACTAAAATAATTTAGGGTCCCATACCAATTTATAGAGGACATTTTTAATTGCTACTGCAGTTTTATATCCAGGAAATAAATAATCCATAATATCTCATGAACTGTTTAAGAGGTGAATATGAGCACTGACACAAGAATCTATTTTGTTAAAGTCCACAAAATTAATAAAACCTTGCGAATTCGAAGTAAAACTCGTGTAGGGAGGAACAGCGAGAGTGGGTTTTGCGCGCAAACCTGTATTTGTATAATTTTGCCAGTGTTCTGAGGCACGGGGTGTTGATTTTTCGCAACCTGTCGTGTACCTGCGGGACCATGGGAATCGGGGTCGTCGGGGGCATTACGACCCCCTGCGGTGGGGTGGGCGGCGTGGAGGACGGCGAAGAGGCGGCGGCTGGGGCGTGCGTCTCCTCCGGTACATCTGCGCGCGCGCCGCGAAGACCAACCACGTTAAATGATGATTGATTGGTAGTGATTCCGGGCGCGTCAACTGCCAAGGTCATTAGTCGCGTAAGTGTAGTACATGCTTTTTTAACGGGATGTGGTGGTGATCTTCCTCTGCTGGATGGCGAGATCCGGCGTCGACGTACCGTCGGTTATTACTCTTTTCTTCATTAGGTATCTCCCACCAATGAGGCACCGTCCCAGCCGAGACAAGCTCTAAGCTCCCGACCGGTCTCCTAGCATGAGTGGTAGTGTAATCCATGTAAGTGTAAGTGTGTGTAAGTAAGGATGAGGATAGGAGAAGGAAAAGATCGCGCGCGATCAATGGCCCCTTTGTTAGGGTACTGCTCCGGCTTTCGCCCGGTTCCGCGCGCGATCGGAAAACTACCGATCGGAACGGTCGGCCGCTAGAATTCTCCTCCAGACAGCGTCTGAATTCGACCTAACTATCTAGCTAGTGTCAAAAATCCTGCTATGGATGTCCTAGGTTTCGACTCCCGTGGTGGTAGATTTTTGACACTAGCTAGATCGTAACTATGTCGAATTCAGCCTCGGTCTGGAGAAATGTATTGGCAGACTGATGTGATTGGTATATTCCATAGTTTTTCCGTTCAATTACAGGTGAATTCCGGAGCAGTACCATAACAAACGCACCACAGATCTAGCACGATATTGCCTTCCTCGTCCACGTCTTCTCCCCAATTACACACATGTAAACTTTCATGTACTACACTACCACAAATGACGAGAGACCAGTCGGTAGCTTAGAGCTTGCCCCGGCTGGGGAGATACCCCAGTCGCGTAGATACCTGAAGTGGGAAACCCCGCAAGCCGACCTGTAGGTATTAGCGGGCAAGAAACAGCGCCACTTCCCGCAAAATAATACACACTACATACACGGGGCTAATGAACATAGCAGATGATGCGCTCAGAAACAGTAATAAAAATCTTTTTTTTCCTCCCTAGGGCTTTTATCCAGCCGACTACCGGTAACCCTTTACGTCCCGATGGGACGCATATTCGACTGTACACTATACACCAACACACTTGTGGGCTCCTCTGATCTGGGGCCAGCAGAACGCGAGGCCCTCCGCGACAACGCATACATGAGAGACAAACAACATGCCTAAGACGGCACACGAACCCGCGACCCTCCGAACCGAAGCACTGAGTCGGTACACGCTCTTAGCCACCTCGACCGGCATAAACCGACCAAGCCGACCCGGGTCGGCATAAAAATAAAAAAAACAACAACAAATAAATAAATAAACAAATAAATAAATAAGTAAATAGCCAGTCCGGATAGCCGAGATCGCTAAGGTAGTAGTGCCGTGGCGATCTCGGACGGAAGGATCGCGGGTTCGAAACCCGCGTCGGGTATGGGTGTTTGTGTAGGTCTATTTGTGCAGATCCCCCTGATTGTTTCCATGCAAGACTTGCAACGTGATAAATGATACTGAGCCCGTGCAAGTGCATGTATGCGTGGTCCAAGACGGCCGACTCGCGAGCGAAAAAAAAAGAACCTTTTCGTAATAATGGCGGCTCCGTGACTGGAAGTGCTCACCGTCGAAGTTGAACCAGTCGGGGCGGACGCCGCCGCCCAGCACCTTGCGCCGGATGCGGCGTCGCTCCCTCGCGATGGCGTCCGACGCCTCCCCCAGCGTCTCCGGGACAGCGGCCGCCCCCGGCGCCGGCGCCGACTCCGCCGCCGTCCCCGGACGACCCCTCGGAGGCCGCTCGTCCAGCGGCGGCGCGTTCAAATGACTCGCACCTTTCGGGAGGCGGAGATGGTGGTTAGGGAGCAACGCGATTTGTGATAAGCCAAGAACCCCGGGTTTAATTTCAATGCTAAAATCGGCATTCGGTGTTAGTGATAATGGAATTGTACGCAAGCTTGGAAATCAATGAATACACGTTGTTAGGGCAACCAATAAACAAAGTGTAGTATTCCATTATGGGTGTCATAGTGCCTGTTCAGATGGGGAGACACGATCTCGAACTCATTACATGCAAAAGACGTGGAGTCTGCTTTGAAAGCGTAAAGTGCAACACGTAAAGAGTAAACTGTATGTCGAAACCCACGATTAAATTGAAGGTAAAATTAATAAATGAGTGTTAACATTGAAAGAATTTATGAGCATAGCAGGGCAACGGTAGAAATAACAATATTAATAATAGCAGTGGAAATAATCCCTTCATAAGATTAGTATAATTATTTGTAGATAACATAGAGAGCGAGTAATATTAATTATCGCGTAAAGGATAAGTATTTCTCAGATTCAGTTTTAATTTGAAGCTTCTGAGTTAAGTGTTTGTTCTGTTGTTAATACTTTATTCGTTTACCATATCACTGATCGCTGTTTTACCTTTAAATACTATTTTGAACTTCTTTCATCAAGTTTACACTTCAAGGAATGAAGAAATATCCAGAAATTGAAATCACACTCGTATTTAATCCATTTTATCAATACGAGACATTAAACAGTGTTGGTGTTCGGTGTTAGTGATAATAGAACTATAATCACTTAATAAGTTAATATAATTATATAATTAATTGAAATGGGTGCGTGCGTAATGTGCGTGCTCAATTGAATCAAGCTGAACCTTTTTTACTTTCCTGCCATTTTACGTCGTATTGGGGTGCGCTGATACCCAAAAAATGTATAAATCTTGATCCTAATTATAGCAAATTACTTCCTTAAACACCTTATATAGTCAGAATTCACGTTTTGTTGACTATTGTTAGAGAAAAATTGGCTGACGGCAGGTGTTCTCAATTAAACATTGCCAATCAGGAGTTCTCTGTCAGCTCCTTCTATTAAATATGTTCTTTTATGACAACCCTACGTATTCCAGTTCTAAGAAATATCACAATGAACGTACGTATTATTTTTACCTGCATATATTATCTCGATGGCACAATTGCCGTTGCCTCGGCAGCGTCGCTGACCAGGAAGTCTAGTTAGTCCCGACGGTGGCGGCTTATGGACACTAAATGCATAGCTACGTCGAAACCAACCGCACGCTGTTTGGAGGAGCATTCTAGCGGGCGTCTGATCTGATCGGTATTTACGTGATTTCTCCAATCAACGTCAGACGATTGCTGAAGAAATACTTTAACAAACGCACCACGGACGGCGCGATATTCCCTTGTCCTCTCCTCTTCCTTAGCATTCTCATAAAAACTACACTAGAACACACGTCGGGAGACCAATCAGTGGCTTAGTGATTGTTCCGGCTGGAGCGATGCCCCCTGTGGGGAAGATATCTAGTGACAAAACCGCGCAAGCCGACGCGCAGGACGGCGCAGTACCTTACATTCAAATGGAAAGATCATCAGTGCCTCCCGGGATATTCTACTACATTTGAGTAGAAATGGTTGATTTTAGCAATTGCTAAAAATAGGAAAAGTTACCAAACGCTGAGAAAAATTAGTAATTGTGTGATTGACTGTCGGTGCAGTATATTTCTGAAGGGTTTCAATCTGCAATAAAAGGCGAAATCACGTTCTAAGGATGAAATTGTCGTGAATCAGCGATAAAATTGCCTAATTTCATTTTATGGTTCCCTTCGGGTTAGCTAACTTGGAATGCGACATCGACAATAACACATCGATGATTGAAAACATTTAATTCCAGTGGCCAATACTGTAGAAGCTGAACGATTTTTCAGACTAAATAGTTTAATTGTTATTGATCGAAGAAATAAGGAAGCCAACATTAAAATATGTTGTGAGTTAATTTGTCACTGATTGTGTTACATATTGTTAATAGTTATTTATACAAATTGGTTTAATTTAACAAAATATATGACCTTTTAAAAGAACGTTGTGTTATTTTAATAAGTATTTACAAATTGCAAGACAATCCTTTTCCTATCCTTTGAATAATGTTGTTCTACACAAGACAGCAATCATCATAGGGATTTAAAATTGCATCTTTAAATATTTGTTGAAGTTTGCAAATGCGGAAATATTAAATTAGTTTCCTTTATTTCTCGATTTTCATGTGAAAATCTATAATGCATCAAAATATTTTTTACCTCAAAGAGAACTCCATTAATAATAATTTTCTCAATAAATACAACAAAATTCTAAATCTTAATTTTTTATAATGCTATAAAATGCTTTAGCTTTGTTGTCAAAATGCTATGTTTTAAAATTTAAAGTGCTAAATTCTACCATCACTACTTGTGGGATTAATGACCATAGCAGTTGACGCGCCAGCCAACACAAATAATTAATCAATCAATTCCGTACTATTTCCATGCGCCGGATGATCTTCCCGACCGCCCAGCTGCAGACTAGAGCCCATGATGTGGGCGCGGTTGCGTTGCAGGTCCGATTGGATCTGGTGCTGCGAGGGAGCGGGCGGGTGCGGCGGTTGGTGAGCCTGCGGGTGAGGCTGGAGGTGCGCGTCGGTTGGATTCCATGCTGCCCCCGGGGGAACCTCCACTGCCAACGTGGATGCATAAAGGCACAGTGAGACATCGAGGACAAGGAATGCCATGCGAACGCACGCCATTGTTGTGGCATTACACTACGAAATGGTTTCAATGCTAACAAGGTGATGCAGAAAAACCTATGAAACATCATTTGAACTGAATTTGCTATTCGAACATCCAGGTCAACCATCTGCTTTCCTGTCTAACGTTTTTGCATGACACTAAGGTAAAAACTTTCAAACTTTTTCAATAAAGTTGAGAAAAGGGTTATATTATACGTAATGAAACTATGTAAAGAGAGAGTAGAGTTTATTTCCCATTAAAAAGAAGTCCAATTAAGGATTTTGTTTTTTATTAGTTGTTTAAAAGTCCGTCGTTCTCCTCAATGTCCCTCTCTCATGAAATCAATTCTACAACGTGTTTAGAACGTCAAGGACGAATCTTGGAATTCAATGCAAATAATGAATTACAATTTATCTCACAATTTTATTTAACGTTTTACCATTTTTAACATAATAATTTCTTTAGTTTAGTTCTCTTCACAATTTCGTGAAGAATCTGCTAGAAAAATTCTACAAGAAAAATGTTTTTAGGAAATTTACACACGGTGCCCGGCAAGGAGTTGGATCACGAAATGATAGGTTACATAAATGAAACATAGATTTTATGCACTCAATTATTATCAATGATAATACTATAAGTTGATATATTCACATTTCCATATTTAGCTCTAAATACGTTACTACTCATGAAGATGAAATCGTAAGTAAATATAGATGTGGACGACTTGCTGTTCTATTGTTAATATTATCGGAAGAGTGTTAGTAAAAACTCACCTCTGAATGGATGAAACATGAAACCAAATTCACCAGCTCGAAACATGCTTAAAATTTTACTTTCAATCTAAATGTTTAAAATTACTTTCAATCCAGGGACAAATATTTCTGTTAATTTTAAGAAGACTGAGTGATGTATCGTAAATGGAGCGTTAATAAAAAAATAGCGTTAATAAAAAGTCGCATAATATAAATCTCGATTTTTATCCTGTTACTGTGGATACAAAGAGGCATTTGATCAAATTTAAACAATTATACATGATACATTATCACAAACGTCTATTATTATTGTAAATTCCTTAGGTCAAAGATCATTTAAATAAGTAGCAACGCACATCACAATAAATACCGAAGCACATCTAAATACTTATCTACAGAAATATGTATGTTCAGACCATTCTTGCACTAGGCTATTGCCATAAATAAATTATAAGTTCAAATAATGGAAGTCTATAATGTAATTCATGTGATGTAAATTTTCTCCTATTGAATTAAATTAATATCTAATTCTCAAAAATTTGTTAGAGGTTTAATAATTTATTTGTGGATCAAAAATTACTTGTTCATCTTGTTAACTAGTTGTAGTTTTGGCTGAGACTCTCAAACCTCCAGGCGCGACCTCAATGGCACTCGCCATGGTTTTTCGCTGTACCAGGAAGTGAACCTCGGGTCAGTTTTTACTTTCTCGCTACGGAGTAAAGACAAAGTTATGTAATGCTGCGTGGAAAAACGGTGAATTTTCGCCAGAAAAACTCTTATTGCAGGGCCCTGGTAACGAAAGAGTCGATAAATCCAGTTGTTAAATTTAGAAAAATATCCTCTCACACATGCCAGAATTCATGTTTTGTGGGTCCTTGATACCGAAAAATAGAATGACGGCAACAGGTCAGTCTGTCCCTCCCTCTGCCCATCTGTGATCAACGCTAGCGGTTAAATCGTTCGGCCGATTTTCTCCAAAATTGATATTCTTCAATTAATCTGGTTGATGTCGCAGCTCCTTAAATTTGAAACTGATATTTTAATTTTTGGGGTACTTTCATGAAGACCTTGGGGCATTTCTAAAATTTTCAAATAGTGGTTCTATTGTTTTTGATTAAATTTTGTCGTTAGATAGTGTGAACAACGTTTAAGAGAATGGTGTATGTTTCATGTTCGTTGAAAACTGATTTTTCGAAAATTGCAACAGTTCAAACGTTTTTCGGCGACTTCCTGCAATTAAAATATTAAAGATAGATATTTTTTCCCTTAAAGAAATATGTTCCTTAAAGATAGATTTTCAAATAAGGTCATGTACTATTTTTCGAAAAATTGAGTACTTTTAACGTAATTGTGCGCGAAAGTACGGGCAAGAAAGTAGTACCACTAGTTTCGTTATGTTCTTTCTAATTCCGTACTAGCGTAGTCCTTGAAATCCTACGTGCCATCCGGTAATCAGCTGGTAGAGGTATAGAGAAATTACTCTAAGAAGGGACCAGTTTGACAAGCCGGGAAACAAGTGAACGTCATGTAGGGTAATAGCATTGCAAGATATAGTGGGGAAACCATTTACTAATGATCTAACTGTAAACGAACGCATTGGCGAATTGAGTGCTTGGACATAACTCGCATTATTGTTACCAGAAGTAGCCAAGCAGTAGCTGCCAAGCCTTTTCTTATAAAAATCTCTCTACACAGATGCGAGTAAATAGCGCTCCTTCTGTGACGTGTAAGACCGTACGTAACGCCACCTGATGTCGCCAATCCTTCTCTTAGGTAAATCCTTACATTAAAAATAAAGTACCAAAAGCAGGTTGTTCGAAGCTATGGTTCTCAACAAAGTTACTGTGCGCCATCTCTTTGCTCTGGCATTTAACGAATCAAATTCTCTTTGTGTCTTGTGTCTCGTGAATTTCAATGTACTTCAGAATTGATAAAGAAACATTTCTTCTCTTTGCTGTTTCTTTGCTTAAAAAGATTTTCTTGTGCCTTCCGCTTGCATTCAAATTATGTACAATATTGGTAACAGAAATTTTTTATTGTTAATAATATCTTCTTGAATACTTGGAAACCTCGACATTGCAGAAATAAACCATATGCTTTTTCACATATGTTGCATTTTCTTGGGGGAGAATACTTTTCAGAGAAAGAAATTGAATAACTGAAGTCGCGTCAATCCGAATGGCGCACCTACCGACCAATAAAGTTGGATACAATAACCTTTGCAGGTCTCAGCAAATTAAAGTTAGTGTCAATTTGTAGGTTGTGTCCTTCCTTGTATTAAAAAATATCTTTCTTCGCATTAAAAAAACCTGTCAGGTTGCAAAGAGGTGTATATTTGTTTTACTCAATTTGCGAATAAAAGTTACACACGTTCATTTCTGACTTGAAAGTTTAGAAAATAAATTATCTAGACTACTTTTAAAACGTTATATTCACTTCAAAGTTAGTGAAAAATTATCTACGTAAAAGGATGCCATTCTGGAATAAAAGTGGTCACAATGACACACGTGTAGTACACCTAGAAAACAAATCGGCATCCACGCTCGATTGAACGTGCTTCGAACAATTTGCTTAGTTTAAAAAATCCTTATCACTCCACGCTTCATCGAATATCGCCTAATCAAGCTTTTTCGAACAAACCTCAGTTTACAATCTTACATCGATATCTCGAGGTTTTAACAACTTCGATTTGGGCAAATGTTCTCGTAAATGTGCAAAATAGTCTACTGTGTGGCGGGTAGCTACTGTATTTGTTAAGTAACTAGCGTATTATTTCACGGTCAATCTGCAAATCTGCTTTGAGATTGTATCTGTTAGGGTTTATTCTTCTCATTCATAAATAATACTTGTTTTTCAATAAATAATTTGTTTATTCATTTCATAGATACGATAAGAGTTGTAATAGATTAGTCACCGTTTCGCACGGGAAGTTACTGAAAAAAATACGAAATTTCCACATTTTTCGCAATGCAAATCGTTGTCCGCGTGGGGTTTGTGCAGCCCTGCCTATTGTGAGAATGTCCGCCCATGAGGAGGCTTAGGGCAGTGCGAAGATAATAATCACTTTCAAATGCATCTATGATTTAAAGGAGGCTTCTGATCAAAAATATAGAAAAATTAAATAATTGAAATGAACTTTCTAACTATACAACATATTACTGCAAAATTCTTTAGAAGCTGATTTCTCAACTCACGTATTTTACAACAGGTAACTAACTGACGAATACAAATAATAAATTCACAGCTTGAGTATTCCGGCGCGCAGTATTTCACGAACTGAATTGTTTTCCTCCCAGCAAACTGTCAGTCACAACCGGTAAGTTGATATCCTAACGAGCAATAACAGCACTACTTGAGTCGCTCGCGGTCACCAGTGTGACCTCTCTGCAGTAAGTGTTCTCAATGCCGTCAAAAAATCATCGCGACCAAAACCGACCAAATTATTAATTTTTTTCAGTAACTTCCGGCAAAACGGCAGCTAATTTTTTTGCAGCTGTTGTAAATAATAAATATCTTTCAAAAGAAAAAAAAAGGCCAGATTTCGACCTGAACCCGTTGAAAGGTCCCTTGTCAGAGCGAGAAGCGGACCGAGAGCGGTAGTTCAGTGCATCAACTAATGTCACTGCAGCGCCTCTGATCGGGAGGTCCTAGGTTCGAGTTCTGGCAGGATTTTCGACCCTAGCTTTTCAGCTAGGTCGAATTCTGCCACTGTCTGTGGGAGAATTCTAGCGGCCGGATGCTCTGACCGGTAGTTTTACGTGGTTTCTCCGCTCAACACCAGGCAAATGCCGGAGTAATACCCTAACAAATGAGCCACGGACCGCGCGCGATCTTTCCTTCCTCTTCCTTGTCCTATCCTCTTCCTCACACACACACACACACACACACTTACACTAACATGCACTAGACTACCACATATTCCGGGAGACCGGTCGGGAACTTGTCTCGGCTGGGGCGGTTTCCCCGCTGGTGGGAGAGTCCTGGTTAGGGGGAAACCCCGCTGGCCGGCGGTAGGTCGCCATCCTGCAGGAGAAGATCATCGCCATCTCCCAAGTAAAAAAACATGCACTACTCTTACGGGGCCAATAAGCTAAGCTGTTGACGCGCCCGGAATAACATACCACATGAAGGGCCGGTGGCGAGTGGGACTTCGGTCCCCGCGGAGAGGTAGCAGTGAGCGGCAGCCACGCCGGAGGGTGTTGGGGTGGTGGAGAGGCACCAGGGCGTGGAGGCTCGAGACCCTGTTCCCGCCCCCACCCCCGACCTCGACGACGCGTACTCCTCCGCGGCCACCACCGTGTCGCCAGACACGTCCGTCTGGCAGTCGCTCGCCGAGTCGTCGGCCACACCCTGCGCACGGGCATTCATTGCAACAGAAAGGTACACTCAGAGGTGTGTAAGCCCTATCATTACCAGGAGGGGGCAGAGGCCCACCAATATGATAGTTTGGCTGAAATGTGGTTCGTGATACGATTCGATGGGGTTACCAGATGTGCGTATTTAGCAAGACATGTCTGTATACTTAGCGATAGTCCTGGCGTCGGTGTTTATTTTCCAAAATCAGCAAATTGTCCGTATTTTCTGTGTTACGAATAGCGATTTTCCTATCAAGTACCGTAAAGAAGGGTTTTTCTAAAATTACATTTTCTTATTTTCTTTACTGCAATCTTTTTGACATTAAGTTAGTACCGTGGTTCACCGTTGCCTCGTGGTTCTTAGCGTGTTAAAAATCCATAGTTTCTATTTCTCTGAGCTTCGCATACCCCTCCTTACCTAGTAAGCCGGGAGCGTACCTTTCTACGATATTTTAAGTTTCACAGTTACACTGGCAGAAATAAACAGGAAGAGACAAATCTCCACTTCTACGCATGGCTTGGACAAGAGTGTGTGAGTTTCAGCATAGTTCATGTATTAACTAACCACTGTTTGGTATTCCCTGTATGGTCTAACGATAAAAATTGGTGTATGTTTACTGCTGAGTCGGGAGCGAAATAGAAAAACTTCTAAAAGGGTGGCACTGCTGAGGAACTGGAGTGTTTAGTTTGCAAATCCGGAACGTACGCATCTGTTACTAGCCGTTGTTTTAATATGTCCTGCATTTTGAACTCATTTGTCCCACTTTTCACCCATTCTCATCTAGTAACCCTACGCGCGAGTATACACGGAGAAAAAAAACAACGTATGAGACAGACATGAGGCAAGAAAATAGAGACATTCATATAAAACACTAAAAAAATATACACGTCAAAGTAATTTTAAGGTGTATTTGCATCCTATGCGTTGGCAATTATGCGTTGGGCAGACTCAAGGATGTTTTAGCGTACCGCGAGGGCCGAAAACCCGTGCCTCGTCCTCAACTTGGAAATGCGCAGCCAAGCGTCACTTTAAGCGGGAAAGTACATCGGCCGCGCACACTGTTGACCACGAGTGACTCGTTCTCGGAATCGACAGCAGCCTGAACGAATCGTATCACAAACGGCATTTCTGCAGAGGTCTCTCACTTTGCAGCCGACTTTTAGAGCTACGTTTCGTGTAACTATTAGGGATGCGATATCGATGCCGACGTTTTCAAAACATAGATATGTGTATAGAAACATGGATAGATTTAATGAAGCCGAGGTTTTTTAACATCGATGTTCTGTGTGAACGCTTCCGCAGCCGGAGTCAGTAACTCCTTGGCTATCCAGGAGAACTCGCGTCCTAAGCACAGGTGCCAACGTTTCGGCCACCATTCTGCGACCTTTCTCAGGGAGAAATGCACGGAGATGGACTGCGCACGAGTTAATATAGAGGTAGGTTCCCTTCCACCCGTCAGCGGTTCCGTGATTCGCCGATGCTCTTTCCGCAAAACTCATGAGCTCCTATTTCCTGAATCGTTTTGTGAAAATTTGGGAAATGTAGGAAATACTACATTTAGACAATGCAGATGAGAAATCGAAGTAAAAATTCTTGAGGCATATGCGAATTTCTTTAGCATTAATGTTCTTTGTGTTAATTAAGTTTGTGTTCGCACTAATGTCATTAGGTTTAGGAATTCCGATTTTTAATGTTTCATTTTTCATTACTTTTGTACATTGTAGACAACGTGACTAATAATTGTATTGAGTGGGCAGCAGTTCTAATTATCCGACTATAAAAACATCAAGAAACTAGAAGAGAAGATTCCTGAACGAATCAAAACATTCCATGCGATGGAATTCTTTCTCAACAACGTCATCGCAAGCTGCATGTCAACGAACTTTAAGGGCGACGAAAAACGCCGGGAGGTTTAGATCAAGAAATTCTTGCAAATAAATAATATTGAAATATTTTAAAGGCCTTAATAAATTGAATGGATTGTTATCTTAATTAAAAAGGGATGTAAAAATCCATTAAATGAGCTACATAACCTTAATATCAAAGTTAAAACTGGAATATTATTTGACATTTCCCCAAAAAAGTTGCAATTTAATATTCTATCAAAAATGCTGATTAATTTGATAATTTAATCCCTCAAAGCAATCATTTTTAGACAGAATAAATTTCAAGTGTATCTGATCTGAATTAGACAATTCGTAGAATCACATGAGTATTATTACAGAGCGTAGGTATTTAGGGAGTTGAGCATCAACTGGAATTGAATAGGTTATTTTTAAAACCCCGCATGTCAGAAATTAAAAGTTGAAGGAAAACAAGAAGAACTGAATAATAAGTACATAGAGAATTTCTTGTGCATAAATCTTGATTGAGAATGCCATGGAGTCATGTAATTTACTTGTATCCATAGTACAATAGTCGCTCGACTTATTTAAAAGTTTATGACTTTCGGGATTTCAAAATTTGTAAAAAAATACACATTGCAGTTTCAGTTTGTAATTTGACACGTTTATTACAATATTATGAGAAATCATAATGTGCATATGCATCAAACATGATTCATATGACAGCAACAGTTGCTTGAATTGTGTTTCTATAATAGTACATAGGAATATTTTCGTATTCAACATCCCTTTTAACCAATCTGTCAGTGATATCCCAATCATATACACTGTATACTTACATACATACCGCAACTCAATGACTTACAGAGTTTCAAATCCAAACTAAAACTTTGCAGTAGCCTTACGGCGATTCTGTTCCTTTGATTTACGGAATTTACACATAGAACGATGGATCTATCATGAAGCTTGTAATTTCTCACAAAAAGCAAAAATGCGAAAGAGAATGACTTACGGAGTTTTAAAAGTAACCGATTCAATTATTGAAATATTAAATATTATTGGGGAAATCATATTGTTTAGAAGCTGGGACATGTCTCAATAGCTGGCACAACCTGAGAGTCGAATAAAATTACAACGTATGAAAAACGTTTCAAATGGCGTGCCATAGGAGATGGAACGTGTAAAGAACGTTTCAGTATATATAGTTTTTAACCGGACAATCCGAATTTTGATAAAACGAACACCAATTACCACGGTTCCTTTGAATTCGTGTTAACAATGCTTTCCTGAAATACGCACCAAAGACGAAGGCGAGTTGGGCAGTGAGGCGGGCAAGTTCTGCTCTTGCTCTTTCTCCCGCCGTTCCGCCAGCAGCTGGGCGCGCTCCATCACCTGCACCAGCGTTTGACGCAAAATTTTCAACTGTAGCGTGGTGAGAAAATTTAGAGGCGTGGCAAATTTGAATGTCAAAATATACTTCAGCAATAACACAGAAAATAAGTAGAACACATATCGATTTCGGTTGTCCAGTTGGATTTTCTGGACGCCCCAAATGAACACGTATTTCTGAATTTTTCGGTGTGGACTGAGTAGCTCGTGCTCTTGGAGCTGTAGCAGAGTGTTTATTACTTTATTTACTATAAACTTTGAGTAGCTGTTGGTCTGCCACATACGGACATCGTTTAAACGTTATTTCATTTTGACGTAACTCCTTCTCCTCACTTTGCAATGTGCCTGTGAACGGGTGGTAGAACACGTTTTTTTGAATCATAGTATTTTACAGAATGCGCACAGAAGGTTTCAAGTCGTGACATTAGAAATAATAATTATACTCCAAGTCATAGTATCGGAAGAGCAGCGAGGCCGTTCGCAAACCTCAGTAAAGTGACGAAATTTCACCAGTTAATAACCACTCAAGCGATTACGAGGGGCACAGTTAGCTACTTGGGTCATGAGAAACATACGACGGAAAGTGTCCTCATAAATGGCAACTACAATAACAACAACCACAATAATAATAATAATAATAATAATAATAATAATAATAATAATAATATAAATATATTAAAATGTTTTTGTATTCTTTTGGAAACTCATTTCTTCTAATCACATGATCGTGTTATGAACGAAGTATCTTTATAATATTTAACAAGGGAGATGTTCTCTCTATTTTCTCAGTTTTGCGTCTCCAGACTTGTGTTTAGCTCTTTAATTTTAAATGAAGTCAAGGTGAACCTAGGGTTCGCCTATCATTTATCGCGTCTTGTGTTTCTTTATTTATAATATTTGGTGCATCTTTGAAGAAAACTAGAATATTGTATATTTTTTATCGCTGTATTTATTAATTTCAGGAACCGCATATAGGTTTAAGTCGATCAATATGCTATAATGATGTTCTTGCATTTCAAACAATTGAAAGGACAAGGGCACTCACTTTTACTCAACATTTCAGACTGTACTAACGATGATGAACTTCATCCGACTAATGTTTTCATTAGCCATAGGGCGCTGACTAAAGTAAAGTGATTTTTCGAGAGTGAGGAGTCTTCTGTGCTCGCAAGAAGTATTTTGGCATAGGCGTTTTTTATGAAAATCGCAGTGATCAAAGGCCGTAGTCTAGTCGTGAACCCGGGAATGCACGGCAAATGATCAAATGAGGTATATAATCCGATTAGGTAGGTTGGGTAGTATCATGTGAATAGTTGACTGACGCAGTGAAACTCGAAACTAACATCTTGCCTCTCACTAGCCTTAGAAACTTCCCACCAGCAGATTCCTTTTTATCTCGTAATGTCGCTTTTGTGTGTACTTCATCCGACTAAAGTTCGAAGTAAACTACGCTTCGACTAATTCTACTTCAGACTTTAACCAGCCATTTTGGATAATGTGAACGTTAACAGGACAATTAGAGATTTATTCAAATTCGGACATTAGCCGCACAAACAAAGTTGGTAATCAATCACTGAACTATCATCAGTTATCAGGGGGGGGGGAGATATCTCATTTGCCTGGATCCCAACATCTATGGAAAACAATATGACTCAGATGAGCACGGCGGCTTCTTCCTTGGTAAACCTCAAACAAGACAAAATAGTTCACAACTTAACCACCACAACTGATATTCTAGAATTTACGAACAAAAGAATGAAAACTAACTGGAATCAAGAATGGGCCAAATACAAAGCCAGTCACCTCCACAAAACACAACCAAATTTCTTCTCAACACATGTAGATAAACTAATGACTAGGAGAGAACAAATAGTGATATCCAGACTTTGCTCCGGACATACTAACATAACACATTCACATCTGTTCCACAACCAACCCGCGCCCCTCTGTGACTTAAGTAAGATTCAAGTAACTGTGTCGCATATAGTGAACGTCTGCCCTAAGTTTCAGGATGAATGAGAACACCTAACGCCAGAGCAGTAATTCGAAGCAATCAATTCCAAGCCCTACCAACAGGATGTTATAAGAATTTGACGAAAAACTAATATATCTAATAAAATATATGTGAATTCCTGTATGTGATTTCCTAAATCTTATCACACGTACCAAGATTGGATGCCAAGTTATGAATTTTTAAAATAACCTCACTGCTATTGTAATTAATGTTCTGTATATATAACCAATGTTTAAATAAATATAGAATACGTAAAATATTTTAGAGTCGCTTAGAACCTTCGGTTGATGCGACTATTATAAATTTAAAAAAAGTTGTTACACCAACCAAATGTTTGATTTCACACAACCTTCGTCGTGTCTCTGGCTCCTAAACATGGCGGCGCACCTGCACGGGGTCGTAGACGCGCGTCATGTACCACTCGACGAGGGAGCGCGGCGCGTCGCGCTGGTTGAGCGCCGTGGGCAGCTCGAAGGGCGAGCGCTCGGGCTTGTGCGGGTAGGCGCGCGCGCGCCCGGGCGGCGGGGTGGTGGGCACGCGCTCGCGCCAGTCGCCCATCTCCGTGCCCGCGCGGAACACGTACCTATTGAATTCAATTGAATTGATTATTTTACGTGGCGACACTCAGGCCACTTTTCCGTCTGACCATGCAAATTCCGCTACTCTCCTTTCACCAACTAGGGGAGAAAGAAGGTATCGCTTGGGCGACGAAACAGGCAATTTGAATTTAGCTCAGAGGGGATTTAGCTCCTCAATTAGGCTTGAGGATCTTTTACGTGCAGTAAAAGACCCTCAAGCCTATTATCCCCGGCTGTCCCATCTACTAACATGGGACAGCCGGTTTAACTTCCCCTCCGAAGGAAGGCGTACGAAGGATACCCTTAAAAATCGACAGCTTCGATCGGGTTTGAACCCGTAAACTTGGGTATAACAGTCCGATACTCTAACCGTTTTACCATCGTACCTACGAGTTAGTCCACTCGTTAACACGTTCACTGTCCTGTGATCCATATGTGGTTCACAAGACATAACACTCGATGGTTTTGTTGCGTCCGTGAACCACACGTGGGTCACAAACGTTTACAAGTTTTATGGCAAACATTTTCATTTAACTCCTCGTAACTGCACAGATTTTGGCGTGGACTTGCTAGGACCGTCATAGAATTTAGAAATGCACCAAGACGTGCGGAAAAATATTTTTATTTTTGAGAATATTACAGTAAAAGTTTCTTACAGTCGGGAAGGTTCGGACGTGAGGTGTTATTCTAATGTTCTCGTAGGAACAGAGATCGTTGGCAAACACTAATTCATCAATGCATCAATTCATAAATCCATCAATACATCAATCAATATTATCAATTAATTAATTCCCATCAATTTCATTTTCATCAATTTCAATTTCATTTCAATTCATTTCCACCCATCAATTCACTAATTCCACAATTCATCAACTCATTAATATGCCAATGCACAAATTCACCACCCAATTGAATGGGTGGTGAATTAATCGAACAATCAATTAATCCATCAATTCATTAATTCACCTATTCATCGATTCATTAACTCACTGAATCATCAATTATCAATTCATAGTTCCTCAACTTGGGGGTCGTGACCGCCCAAGGGTAAGCGGTGATATTAAGGGGGGTCGCGAAACAATGAAATCATTTTATGGGAAAATATCATTTAAACTCCGCCTGCTGTGGGCGCTGAGAGGAACGAGTAGCTCAGTAGCCGCCGTTGCCGGTCCCAAGCCCGGGTAAAGGAGGAGGGTTGGGTGCAATAGGCCTGCAACTCATTCTGTGTAAAACCTCTGTGAGGTGCTTTCTTCTCAATACAAAAGTCTCGGATACGGGCAGTCAACTGGAGACGAGTTTGGCTACGGAAAAGGACAATCTCCATTGGTACATGGAATGTGCAAGGTTTGAGACCAAAACAGACAGAAGTTGTGACAGAAATAGATAAATTGAAACTAGATATTGTAGACTTGAAAAAAACTATCTAATCCCGTAACTTACGAGCTACTGCTGGTGCTCCCCGGGCCACCTCCACTGAGCCGACCGCGCGGCGCCGCCCACGGCTCTGGCGACGGCCGCGGCGCCGTCAGGCCACTCAACCCGCCGCGGCTCTCGTCGCCTGCGCCCGCGCCCGCGCAGCTCGGCGGGCCCGCGGACCGCGCTGCGTACGCAGCCCGACGCAGCCAAGGAGTCACTCATGCGGCTGCTTTTAGAGCCGAACACCTAAAGGGCCTGCCTCGGTAGTACTTAAGAAAGATGTTTTTGTGTCTTCCGCTTGCATTCCAATTACGTAAAATTTTGATAGCAAAACATTATTTTATTGGCAATAACATCTTCTGGAAAACTTGGAAACTTTGTCAAGGTAGAAATCATCCTTATCCATCCTCACATATGTTGCATTTGTTTGAGAAAGAAGACTTTCCAAGTCCGGCAATGGTGCCTCAAGGCATCAAGTGCTGTCTGTCTCTGCAGTGCCTCTGACCGAGAAGTCGTAGGGTTTCACTCTCAATGGCGACAGGATTTTCGATGCTAGACATCTAGGTCGCGATCCGCTGCTGCCTGGAGGAGAAGTCCTGTAACCGGCTGCTCCGATCGGTGGCTTCTCCGATCAATACCAGGCGAATATCGGAGCAATACCCTAACAAACGGGTCACGGACCGCGCGCGCGATCTTTTCTTCCTCTTTTTGTTCTAACCTTCGATCCTTTTTTACACACACTTACACTCACATACACTGCACTACCGCACTTGTAAGGAGACCATTTGGGAGCTTAGAGCTTGTCCCGGCTAGGCTGATGGGAGATATCTGGTTGGGGGAAATGCCCGCAAACGACGGGTAGGTCGGCGCTGGTTCGCGCCATCCAGCGGGGAAGATCACCGACACCTTCCGCGATAAAATGTGCACTACCCTCACGGGTCTAATGACCTCACGCGCCCGGAATCACTAATCAATCAATCGGTGGGGCAGGGGAGCGGACCTTCACGTCCAAGTACGCGGAGCTGAAGATTGCGGGTTGGAGTCTCTCATGAGATATGGGTTTTTGATTGGTTGGTTATATAATGTTTGCGGGTGCGTAAACTACTAGCGCCATTATTCCCTTAAGTATAATGCATCAGTATAATGATATATTCCTGAAGATGGCAATGGTCCTCCTTTAGGAACGTGACTTCTGGCGCCGACCTACATGTGGCTTGAGGGCTTCACATCTAAGATTCAGCAAGACCTATGTCGGAATCTCTAAGCTCCCTAATTTTCTCCAGGCATGTTTGGTAATGTAGTATCTATAAGTGTATGTGTGTGTGTATTTCGGCGAGAGAAATATTTCAAAACAAATATATTTGCGTATTTTAAAAAACAACAAAAAATACAGCAAAATGGCTTCAATATCATCGTATACAGTGCATTTAGCACTATTCGTACAAAAAGTTTAAAGAAAAAAATTGGAGCCGTTTTTGAGAAAATGGCGTTTGAACGTTTCTGAAAACGGAGAAATTTAACCACATTTTCACAGAAAGATTTTGAGTTTTTGAGAAGCTTTACAAGACATATTTAAAGCACTTGTACTGGTAAATGCAATAATCTGAAGAAATAGTCGCTAATGTATATATTAACTAGATATATAATACGACACTAAATTTTTTTTTTTAATTTATGAAAAAACAAAAGAATAGAGAAAATGAGCGGTTATGGCATCTTATACAATAAATTTAGCACTATCAGCACTAAAAGTTAAATGAACAAAATTGGAACTGTTTTTGACAAATTATTGTTTTTGATATTTTTAACAGGCTTTGATGATACAGTGATTATGATGCCGGGCGGGCCGGTTTGATCGCGGGATCAAACCCGGTCAAAGTCGGGGGATTTTTGAGGTGCTAAAAGTCGACGACATGCATGCGGATGCTTGTCAGTATGTAAAACAGATTCCAGGAAAAGCATTTGGCGGATCCTGGCAAAAATAAATCCTCTAGCAATTTGTCACCAACCAGAGTTTCAATTTGAATTACTGGATAAGATTTCGGATATTGCATCTTGGTCTGCGCTATCTGGTATTCAAATCAAATGTGTAAATAGGCGCACTAGGGCCCCTGGGGACAGCAATTTCAAACAACCCGAGGTATACTAGCCCAGGATAAGTCTCACAAAAATGCGATAGGGGATTCTGCAGACTAGCCTACGCACTCGTGTATGTCACTAAAGGAAGTAGGGATATTTTTGAATATTGACTTATTTCAAGCAATATTGCGCAAAAAGTTCTATTTTAAAACATGAACATAACCTTAATGCAAGATCTAATTAAGGAGAAAAAATCATTTTAAGGAAAAATCTATATCTTCAATTTGTAGTTGTAGGAAGATGGCGAAAACATTTCAATCATCTGCGATACTCAGAATCTCAGCAATTCTCAAATTCAAAGTTAACAGAGATAATTGGACCTATGTCACCTTTATAAGTGTATTTCACTCTATTCTTACAAGAAATTAAAAAAATATACTTCATAAAAATGTATTACATGAGATACATGATTAACCTTTCAGTACCACGCCTAAATCATTCGATAAAAACAATCGATTAATATCTTAATAATTTCACTTAAAATAAAAATGTTGGTTAAGTCAATACCTTTCATAGATACTTGTTATAAAGGTGAATTTTATATTCTCTAGTATCACTTTATTTTGGCACTAAAAGTTAGATTGTTAAAATAAAATACAAAAAAATGTGTTTCTCGGGTTCGATTTTCGTAAAACATTGCTTGTAATACTTACGAATTGGTCTCCGCCGGGCGGCCGCTACTGCTACAGACATCGCCACCGCCGCTACCTCAGCGTCATCGCTGTCGTTAGATTTATCGTCGTCGCCGCCGCCACCTCCATCACAGCCCACCAAGCCACTCGCCTCTGTGCTCGCTTCGCCCAACACTACTTCGTCCTTTGATAAGGCAAATGAGGGTTCTACCAGTTAGCACAACGATTTTCACATTCCTTGCAAATTTACAATGAACCACGGCTATGTCAGAAATTATCAATATTAAACACAAGGGTTGAGTTGATGTCTACTATAATAGAGCTCAGAGTAAATGTTAGTGTTATAATGAAAATATTATTGCAAAGGTTGAAAGAAATTAGAACCGATAGTTAACAATAATAAAAAGGGTTGGATAAATTAGCACAGTAATATTCAGATTCTTTTTCTGCATTTCTTTAAGTGACAAAATATCTGACTCATGCCAGTTGATAGAAGTAACAATGGCAAAAGAATAATTTTTATACAAAGAAGGTACAATTCGCGACTCGAAATAAGATCAAACACTTTAGGGGGCTTTTTTGGGAGATCACACACTTTTTTGGGAGACTCGAGTTTTGAATTTATGCAGGTACTGGAGATAGAAACATCGCCGGGACAACTTGTATCAACGTGCTAAGGAACATAGTGATGTGAAAGACATACATCGCAACTCCTTTCTCTACCACTAAAGTGAGAGTTATGACTAACCTCACTATGACACAAGATAAATACTAGTACATATCTCATACAGAAAACGAAAGTATCCAGAAATGGACAATAGTGTATCTTACACCACTACGTTCCTCAGCACCCCATTAGAGGAGCAAACATGCAAAAGGTGACATGTCCATTTGGAAAAAATTGAGTTATTTTGTTGTTTTCAACTAGAATTTTATTTTCAGGAAAAAAAAAACTACGTGAGATATGTTACAATACATTAAGTACATTAAGCAATTCTCTATGTTTTGGATTAAAGAAGGTGTGGAAAAGTAAAATTTGCGTTATTTTTTCATTTTTTATTGGAAAAGAGTGAAGTGGACCTGTCAGGATTTGAATGTTTGCTCCTCGTTTATACCGCGATATAGTGGTGGCCCCGGTAGAGAGACAACCCCAAAACTCTCTGTTGCTCAAGGGGTTAACGTCCACCGCGGGTCGCGAACCTTGTGCTCCGGGAGAGAGCCCTCGCCCGCGCTGAGCGCCGCCTGGTTGGCCGCGCCGGTCACCTCGCGCAGCTCCTGAGCGCAGCGGGTGAGCCCTGCCACTACTGCGTTGAGGCGCGCGGTCAGCTCGTTGTTGAGCGCCTCGTTGAAAATCCCGCCCGCGCCCCCCGCACCGCCCTCGCCCGCCCCGCGCCGCGCCGCCGCCCCCGCGCCTGGTTCTTCTCGTGCTCGCATCATGGTGGTGCGCACCCCTGTGCACTGTTCCCGTGGAAACGAGCTTGCGCATGCGGGCAACAACCCTTGGAGACATTTGTCGCGGGAAGGAGCGACGTTTGTTACGTGATTTGGGAAGTGGGAAGTGCCAGATGATGGTTAATGACACACAATTTGTAGTATGTGAAAAGTAATACTGGGTTCAGTTATCACTGTGACAAGAACGAAAAGTCATAAGGCAGGCTAAAATCATGAAAAACGATCAGGATATTTTGAACTCAAATAATAAGATATATGACGTGCGAAAAATTTTGACAAGAACAAATTAAACGGAAAAGATACGGAAGATTATAGGTTTAGTTTTATAGCTGCTAGAGGAAATAGTTACACTGTCAATTACATGATTCAATCAGTAATTGAAACATTAACACTAATTTATGAGAATATCGAATTATAAAAAAAATATTTTTTCAGTTAAAGTGCAATTTTCAATACCCGCGGTACGCTAATGAGGGAGGGGGGCTTTGGTGGACCCCAGAATATGTGAGAAAATAATAACTGAAAGAAAATTTTGTGTATTTACTTACTAATCCTACATCTTTTTAGCATTAATTATTAACACAAAATTCAAATACGTTATGTACGAGGGTCAGTCAAAAAGTAATGCCTCCTATTTTTTTCTACTTAAATAAAATTAGTTAAGGGGAAAATTTGAATTTGACACTGTACCTGAAACCTTCCACAATCTACTGCAGAAGTAACTTTCTGTGTCAACATGTGGCAGCACAACAGTCGTTTGGAAAATGGCCCACATCCATATTCGTAAGGGATAGCGTTGTGTGACTGAATTATTAAATGGACAAGGTGAAATGCGACAGATGAATTGCGTCACATTAACTCCCTCACTTCATCTGCAATCACCCAGCGGTCACCACAAATGATGTCATCGACTTGCTGAGTGTTGCGAGGAATGACTGCAGTCACCGTCCTGACGCTCCGGTTTTCGTCAGCCAACGGTGTTTGCCCTTCAGCTTCGTTCCAGCAACGAACCATCGTCTAATGTGCTGACATCCACTACTGCATCAGCGTTCACATTTTTCAGACTTTTCTGAATGCGAGTAGGCAACGTTCTTCATTCAAAAGTCATTCACAAAGCACGGTCTCTTACGAACATCGGTGTCGGCCATATTGCAAATGACTGCTGTGGTGCCACATGTTCAAATTCTTCACTTAACTCTTTTTTTAAATTTATTTCTGCTTGCCAGAAGGCTCTCGACAGCCAAGTACGATACATTGGAGGTACATTGAATTATGTTAGTATTATTTACGAAACATTATTGGCAGATAAATTACATTGAGTTCATGCATATTAAATGTGCAAAGTCACATCGGGCCCATGATGATCAGGGAGGGTCGAAGAACTGTCGCGGTAGTTTACGCTTTAATCTATAGTGGTGAGGACTTTGTTTTCCGGTTTTGAAATGTACGGCTGAGGAGATTATCTTTTTTTATATAAGTAGAAAAAATAGGAGACTTTACTTTCTGTCTAACCTACGTAATTTTGGTTTGAAATCTTATCAGTTTTTGAAGTACAGCACGGACATATATATCACCTGGAACAAAAACTACATTTCGAAATCGTGAACCAATTAGAAATTATGGAAGTGGTCTGTAGTTGATGGCACATCCGGTATATAAACTAGTGGCCAGCAGCAAAGTAGCATGCACTCTGCTCAAGAATAATAAATAACATACTCGTATAACGCTGCAATATATTCAATATTTTAAGAAAGGTAGCCTTCAAAAATATTCTGCAATGACATTAATAGTGTTTTATATAGTGAAACAGATCTGTGCTCACCAATAATATAAAAAAGTAGCTGTTTCATGACGCAAGTTGTGAAAAACAAATATTTAATGGTGGGCGCCCTCTACTTCTACCTTAGTACCTCTACCTCTACCTATGTCATAAACAGCGATGCACTGAAAGGAGAATTCAGTCGGTACGTGCAGTATGAAAAGAGGTGAAATACCACAATCTTGCATTTTTTAGACTACATTGACACTGTTGCTGTTTTATGCCTTTCGCCGAGTTCCTTGACATCTAACGAACTGGGGCATCCGCACGGCGGCATCCACGAAACACCGCAGCGCCTCAAGCCCAGAGTAGCTACAAACGCTACTACAGTCGCGCTGCCTACCGCCCTAGAGGCCAGTCAGCGAGTCTGTGGACACAGCTCGCAAAAAGCGGCCAACGGCTCGGCAACTCCTAATTCACCTAGGAGGGGACAGTAGCGCCCGCCCCTCCATCGATTCGCTATGTAAGCGGGGCGCGGCGCACTACGAGGCAGTTGAGAGTTGAGAACGAGTCGAAGCTATTTGGAGTGATCCGGCCATTTGAAGAGAACGACATCATCACGCTACGCAACCGAAATAAGACAACGACCACTGGAAACACCCCGATTACGCCGACGCATGAATTATTACATCTTCTGGAGGACGAGACCTGGCTTTTGTAATTGTTTTTTTTAATTTTTGGATTTTGGATGAATAAATTGTTCTAATTGAAATGTGCAATCTCCTTCATTTAGTATACAACAGAAACAAAGACACCTCTCACATGTATGGAAACTAGTTGTACTTCTGCGCGCTTGGAAAATTAGTAATATTATATACTTTGTATTTTTATGAGTTCCTCTATATCTAAAAGAAAACCATAGTCACCTCTCACATGGCTGTAAGCTGCATAGTTTTCTTTCAATTCATGCGTGCATTGGATATAAGTAATATAGACCTCCTTATTAATGTTTCTTTCCTGGGACTCACATTTTTGTTTTCTCAATTTACATTATAATTCGTGTTAAGTCAGTATGTGATAACGAGTGTTTACTGTGGGTGAAATTATTGTTAACGTTTCATTGCGTTCTCAATGAAAATAATGGTGAAAAAGTAGGAATGAGAGTTTCAGTTGACATACGTTTGGTGGAAATATCGAGACGTTTTGAATCAATATTTCTAAAAAGGTAGTTAGTCAGAAAAACTAATTAAGTAGGAAATTAAAATCTAGTAGTGCTGCAGAATGGACAAGACTTTCTCGTCTTAGTTTTCTATTCTCTTGAGTCGTAGTCAAGGTTTTTGTTTTGCCCCAACTACTTCCTAGCTGCTATTTATCGGCTCCTAAAAGACCTACCAAGACCTTTCGCAGTGTCTATCTGTTGTTTCGGGACATACTCACCCAAGAGCACCTTCGTACTTTCTGCTTATTGTATAGGTATATCTCAGTCCTGTACTTCTACCTATTTTCCCTAGATATTCATTAATACCTTCTTGGTGTTTGTACCATTGTTCTGGCTGTAGGGGGCTAGTTCCTTAATTGCACTACAGTCAGATGGTACACACAGATTCCCGTCATGCTAAGAGATTATTGAAGGATTAGAATACAGATGAAATACACGAGGGGCTCGTAAAGCAACCCACGCCACACATACAAGTTAAAACATTCATGTTGTCATTTGTGTAATTTGTAAAAAAATCAAAAAGAGTACTTGAAAAAAAGTATGAATATTTGAAAATTTTGCAATTTTCAATAATATTCAGAGTTAAGAGTGAAAATGGTACCTCTGCTCACTGCTAAGTGTATCTTACTCTAGTTTTTTCTTCCTGGGGCTTTTTCCAGCTTTCAGGAGATGCCGATTTCGGATATCCACGCCGGGTACCCACTATAAACCTCATTGGGACACATATTAACCTTTTACAATAGACACACTTGCGAACTCCTCGGTCTTTGGTCAGCAGATTTACAAAGTCTTCCGCGACAACACATACTTGAAAGGCAAAGAACGAACAACCATTTTCACGGTGGGACTCGAATCCGCAACCCCTCCGAACGAGGCGCCGAGTCGGTACAAGCCATCCAGGTCGGCGTATTACTTTATTCTAGAAAGAAATTTAGAGAATAAATTGGGTAATTTTTTAAGAAAATTTGAAAATGTCTCAGAGACTTCATATGAAGAGCCCTAAAAATATTCTTTTTTAAATCGCAGGACTTGGCTCAGATCCCAGACTACTCAATTCGAAGAGCAATCTTACAAACGGGTTAGGCGCAAGAGGTTTTTTTTACGGAGGAGAGACGAATTGTCGAACAGACAGACGGACAGACCAACAGGCCGGACAGAACAAGAGCTGACAGGACGTTGTAAACGTTTTCTATATCAGGGGCCTCCAAAACTTATACATCCGTTAAAATCTCAATATCGATTTTCCGCAGCATTACGTATGTATCTATCCGCTCCTATATTATTTCAGTTGTATAGATGAGTTTTGCGACTCTCACACGCAACCAAACATTATAAATGATATGTCTAAAGAAATAGAATTTGATGCAGATTTGACGAATTGTAATTTAGCTTTAAAAATATGAAGGATTTGTTAAAAAAAATGCATCTGAAGTCAAGTATTCATTTCATGCCTTCAATTCAATTCATGTCATTCTATTACATTTTTGCTGGTTCCGCGCTTCTCAAAACTTCGTTGCATTGCAATTTCAATTAGTGTGCTTGCCCGATTCTGTATTTTTGTGTGGACAACTTTACGTAACTTTCGCAAGAATAAAAAGCTTTTCTATATCAAGGAAAGCAAAAAGCAAATATTGACAAGGAAGATTCTATTATTTCTTATTTTATGGAAGTTTTAGGAATAGTTCCAAGAACATCTGTCTATAATACTGAATAAACCGTTATAGAAAATTTGTTTCAAATATGAATTGCATTGTTTTTTATTTTTAATTGATATTCAGTGAGTTCATTGGAAGTAATCTTTATACAGTTTTAAACTAATTAACAACTTTCCTCCTTAGCATGGAAGGATAAGGAAAAGGATGGGATTTAATGCGAGTTTTCGCACAAATATGCTAGAACTACATATTCGAGAAAGTAAAATGTCATTCATTGGTAAGGGCACTAAATGTATTATTATTATTATTATTATTATTATTATTATTATTATTAGCGAGCAATTACGAACATTTTTAATGATAATTAATTAATAAATTATGAATCATTTATGAACGTTTTATTTCTTGATTATTTCTCAACGCTTTAGTGTAGTACATCTCAATAAAGACAGCACTGTGATACCTTCATTGAACTCACACAAAATGCAGAAGTATTTCTTAGGAACAAATTACCTACTTCTTACCTTTTGAGCCTTGTGTTGATCGTTCTTAAAATCTGCGAGGATTGGTCAAAAGGGAGTTGGTCCCACATCCGCTGCTGAGATGTATCGTTCAGATTTCAATGCAACAGCGATTTCTGTTGCTTTCGGCGCCACTCATGCAAACTATCTTCGAGTTCAGACTCACGATATGTGATGTCCTGATCTATAATTTTTGGTTACTGGTACACCTGATACATGTTCAGTATAAAAACTACTGAACCAAAAGGATGTTGATACATTCATTTTATCAGATAAAACATTTTTTTCTTTGGAGATAACTTTTTGAAATATTTCAGGCTTGTGAATGTAAATATCACAAAGCAAAAATAATATTGACTCAAGTATACTAATGGACTCCGAAATGGTCAAGGTGTATATTAAATTCACAAATTTTCTATAAAAATGTACTGTGTTTACTCGTTACCTTTCAACGGTAATAAAGATGAGAAACATTAAACTTAATATACACTTTGCTTGTGTACACGAACCCTTCAAAATATAGGCTTTAATATCTTGCAAATAAATGAATGTCTTGGTGTTAGATGAAATGAGTTCTGTGTACAAATATCTTGCAATAAGATACCATATGACTCAAATTGATTTTCGAGAAAAATCGTATGATTTTTTCCATTTCTCTCAAAGAATGGTAACTAGAAGGAGCATCCAGAAAGTAAGTTACGACGACCGATAAAGAAAAAAAAATCACCAAGTAAGAAATTTTTATTGGAATATTTACATAGATTTACTGGCTACTTCTCAACATAGTCACCACCACTGTTGACGCGTTAATCTAACGATGCACCAACAATTGTATGCATATATCATAGGAGTCTGCCACCAACATCCGGAACCACGAAGTCACTTCAGTCTGCTCCTCAGCATCGTTGTAGGAAAGTTTTCTCGCCAGATAACGCTTCGTGAGACAGAACAGATCAAAGTGCGAGTATTAACTGTAGGAAATATGACCGAAGACCTCCCATCAAAACTGATTCAACACATTTCGTGGGGCGTTGGCTGTTGGTGTAGGGCTTGCATTGTCATGCACAAGCGTGATTGTCAATATCCTATATCTCTTGTTTGAATTGCTCTCCTCAGGGTTTTCAATACCTGGCAATACTGATCAGCAGTCACGGCCTCCCCTTAAAGTAAGAGCTCGCACAGGAGGACATCGCGTCAATCCCAGATAACAGTGCACATGATTTTCTCACAGAGACTGTGTGCTTGAACTTTGTCAGGTGAATCACTATGCGGGACAATGCATGAATTGCATGTATTGTTTGGATTACGGTGTGGCATGTGACACCCAGGTTTCATCCCCAGTGACAACATCGTCGAAAAACTCGTCACCTTTCTCTGCGTATCGCAGTAGGAATTTCAATGCTGTGACCAGATGTTTGCTTTTGTGTTCACTTGTCAGTTATCTTGGTACCCGTTTTGCACACACTTTATGAAAATCAAGGGAGACATCACCTGGAGACAAACTCGTACAACAGTGAGCGAGACATCTGGGGGAATTGACAAGAGGGTTCAGAAATTGTGAGGCGCAGATTCTACAAAATTGCTGCGGCACATTTTCCGTCAGTTCTGCTGGCACCAAGGACAGTCGGGCCTCCGCGGTTCTTTGTCACGAATATTGATTTGTCCTTCACCGAATTGCCTGTACCATCGTCCAACCGTAATGTCGTTCATAATGTGTTCATTCACATGGCACAATTGGCGATGGATGTCCACTGATTGCTTCTGAGCTTGCAAAAATCGGATGACTGCCCGAACCTTGCAGTTGACGGAGACAATATCAGAGCAATCAATTTTATCGTACCGGTAACCACTGCCATTACAATACTAAAACTGCTCTGCAACCCCGCATACGGTCTCTCTATTCCTGCGCATGCGCATTCCTATCCCACTATTCATATCATTGATGGATACGATCGGAACTTACTTTCTAGACACACCTCGTAATTCGTTAAAATTGTTAAATGTAAAAATGTAAAAAAATTAATGTAAAAAAAGTTAAATGTAAAAAAATTTTTACACCAAACGAAAAATCGAACCCGGTTAAACGAAAATAAATTGTTGTTCATATATGTAATAAAATGTCAGAATCTGAACAAATCGATATATTTAATTGTTGAACAATTACAAACGGTTAAAATTAAGTTATGCTAAAACGATGACATGTTCTCTAAGAAAAACTAGGCAAAAATTATCAGGAAAAACTACGAAAAAAATTACTAGGTATATGAACTTCATTTACTTAGTTCTTTATTACTCAACAATAAAATAACAAGTTTTTGTATACTTCACATTGGAATATCAGTGCACAAAAATAACTTTTCATATTTTTTTAAGTTATACTTTCATCACTTGCCGTTTTTATTCGCTTTTTATTTTAAGCTAGGCGCAAAGATGCTTCATTCGCACTCGCAAAATATCACATAAAATGTATTTGTATTTTCACATTTTTTTTCGATTTTCCTAATATAAACTGGACTGTTTGACTCACTTATGGTCCGATTTGTCCCATCGTCTTCTCTGCAGCAGTACAATACAAACTTTCATTTCGACCAAAATATTTTTATATTCCAAATGAAGAGGATCCTAGTTGTTTCGTGAACAAAACATTTGACTGACTATTCCACATATGAATTTAATATCAATATCGTTTAACGAAAGTCTTGTATGTCTCAGTCAAAGAGGGATGTTTAAAGATATTGCTTTTGATGATGAAGTTATTGCTTTTCCTGATTTTCTACTGGCCACTCAAAGGCTGTAATACATCAGTTTTATGTGGTAACGGGCACTAGGAGTTTTATTGATGCAATTGATATTTGCTGTTTCCTGAAATTTTTCGACATTATTCCATTCGTGGAATAGTCGTATTAAGTACCTTTCCGGCGTGGAACATTTTCAGATAAATTCCCTCGTTTCTTCCTAGTCACGAAATAATTGAGAAGGGAATTAATCTGGACATTTCCAATGCGCTTGTGATGAAAAATTATTTTGAGACTGAGAGAAAAATAGTTTTTAAATAAATTATATGCTCAATTTTGAACAACACTGAATATATTATTAAAATTAGTAATTCAAGAAATGCTTTATTATATTTACTAAGTAAAGTGATACTGCAATGAATGCGTTGCAAATGAAAGATATGCTCACTAAAAGAACTACCTTTCTTCAGAGTTAAGATTACTCTGCCGAGAAACTGCGATATAAGACCATTTTCTAAATAATTCCCTATGTATACAGCTGCAGCGAATGCGATGCACAGTTATTTCGATTCTATAAATTATCTCTCAAATTCTAGTTTGAGAGTAAAAGCAGCTAATGATACACATTTATTAAAAGTATTTTGTCTTCCCGTTTTCTGTTTTATCAGTCAGTCTTCAGAAACTTCCAATTAACGAGTTTCTCATTTTTTTCTTTCTCGGGTTTTGTTGTTTTAGGAGTTTCACAAATAGTGTTCTGTTACGTTCAATGAAAATGCGTTGAAACGTTGATCTAATTGCAGTGTATGTTGAGAGTAACAATTAACTTACTTTCACAGTGGAAATTTTCCATTACCTATTTAATTACCATTACCTATACCTATGTAATGGTATTTCCACTGGAAAAGATAATTATTCTTTATTAAAATGTCTCATAAATAAGACATTTTTCATGTGTACAAATGTTCTCAAACACGAAGTATTTTTATCAGTGTAATCAATTCAAGAACAAAATTATAATTGAAGGTTGGTCATGTTCAATATATTACTTGAAATTTTATTGTAATACATAAAAGATGTACTTGTTTAACTATTTTCAAAAATCAGTGATGAGATAATTTTAAAACAATTTTATTTACGATACGCGCAAATTCCGTGTTCAGTGGTAATTAATTACGTATCACGAAATCGGACTCCAGATTCCGTTGAATATGGAGTTGCATTGAGAAGAAACGATATTTATGGAAGGGGACAGGTACATTAATTGAACGATGTTATTTGACTGCTGATGTTAATTAAACTCGTTTCATATCCTACATCTCCACATGAATTGGCAATGTGAAATCATTACTTCTTTGCTCGAAACATACAAACAGCAAAATATGTATAGGAACATATTAATTTTTCACGTGATCTCGTCAAATGGCTTTTTCGAAAAATATTAATAACTTTTTACAGATAACATTTATTATATAACTAAGGTAACGATTTGCAGAAATTATTAATTATATACCTTTCAAGCACTATTTCATTTTTTATGAAGCTATGTTTGTATAAAGAATGGCGCCAAAGACAAGTATACTGAGTATAGTAAAAATCAATGATACCCTGATTTTCTGGGCTTTTAATGCCACGCAATAAATGCACTCGATGTAAGAAATATGATGAAGACACAGACTGCTATCCAATTAGTTGGAAAACTTACTCTTACCCACAATAAAGTGGTTCACATATAGCCTAATGGTGTTTCTCCATTTGTTCTTCCATTGATTTTATAATTTCGAAGAATTACAATGAATGCTATTTGGTCCAGCAATGGTTTTGGCTAATGTGTTCCTGTTGTGATCTGTAAAAAAGTGATTTATGTGTTTCGAATCGCCCTTCCTTCGAAGGTTTATCACGAATGTGAAAGTTCACTCATCACCAAGGGGAAGGTTCCTTACAACTGTAACGAAGATCAGCCGGAAATACTTATACAGGAAATGACTATGAGATTTGATTCAAAGGAATAGGATACGGAGATGAGAGGCCGGGTATGGAATAAAGTTGAGGAAACAGAATACTGTAATGTTTACAAGAAAGATATTCAAACAGAAAGGGAAAATAGGACACAGAAGGAGGAAAGTAGGAGACAAGCGATAGGACGACAAGAAGTAGGGTAACAAGGGAAAGGGCCTCAAGGGAGAGGCGTCGAAGTTCTGAGAGAGCGACAGAGGAGAGGGCGACAAAGGAGAGGGCGACAAAGGAGTTGGGAGATAGATTAGAGGCAAACAGAAAGAAAAGTGGAAGTGAGTAAAGCATGGAGAAGTGGGAAGGACGAATATACCGCAAAGGGAAGACGAGACTGTAGGGAAGAGGAGGGCGGGGCGAGGGGTCTACTTGATGTCGCAGAGCAACGCGACGCCCCGCAACGTCCAGTGCCGAGGGTTGTTGTCCGTCTCGAAGTCGATGGAACCCACGTACTTAGCGTCCGTGCGCTGCGGTTTGCGGTAGATGGGGCACTCGTAGAGGCGCGGGTCCTTGCCGGCCGTCGTGTTGATGGCGTAGATGTAGATCACCGGCATTTGCTCATACAGCACCTGGCGAATGATACGTTTTCTTACTACGAGGCTGCAGAATTAACATCAACTGAATAAAAAAAAATACCTGGCCTCTAAACAGCAGGTAAGAAAAGGTTGAACTTGCATTTAATGTTTCTAGTACCAAACTATACGTGTTAACAATTTCATTTATATTCTTGCATCGATTCACAAAATTACTGAAGCATTAAATGATTAATCACTCCACTCATTTTTTCTTTATTTCATTTGTTATCGTGTTATTTTCTCTTATTTTAAAAATCACTGTACCCTTAATTAATCCTATATTAGTAATCTATTAGTCCAACATTGAATATTTTAAAATCAGGTTTTTGTATCAGGTCACTGACGATGATGACTAAGCTATCCAAAATCGCTCTTTTGATAAATAAAGTTGTTCTGTAAAGATAACACCTATAATTATTTTATTTGGGATGCCGACAAAGACAAATCACAAAAAATTAATGTCAACATTTGAAAATGTAATATTTATAAATTTTTCAGCTAGCTTGTCGATTGTACTTTTAATGGAACCTATTATTATTAGATAGAATCCAACAAATTATTAGACATAAGTTTATTCCTTAGTGTTTACATTACAAGTGACCACTTCAAAACAAAAATTGTGGAAGATATTATATAGGTATCTTTTCAATAACAGGTCGTAGTGGTTTCCCTATTCCTGCTATAATGCTTACGAGTCATCACATCGGTCAATCGGCTTTCAAATTCCATAGTCTTGTAGCAATGGGAAAGTCACCGAGCACTTGGATAGTTAGGAATAATTCTAGGAACATTATTTAGGTATGTTAGGAATAATTCTAACTTTGTTGAGAAATGAAGAGGGAGTTCCAAAATTGTACAAATGTATTATTATATTTATATGATATATTATTATATATTATATTATATATTGTATCCTTGCACTTTTCTACATTTTATAAAGTTATTAAATAGTCAATTGAATATTGGTTTTCATTTTTTATAGTAATAAAATACCGTTACATAAAATATAAATAAAATAAATTAATATTAGTATAAAATTTAAATATATATTTAAATATAAAAAATATGAATTCATGAGTTGAATGCTATGGCGAAGTGTATACTTAAGCGGCCGGGTTGTATACATGGAACAATTGCAGCTAAAGTTGACGAGCACTCATAACAACATATACTACATAATCATATGCATAATACGCTGAAAGAGAATTGTATTCTGCTCGCTATTTTAAAAGTTATTACAATTTGAATAGTCTGCCGCAAAGCGAACTTGAGCGGTTGGGTTGAATTGTTGGGATATTTTTAGCTTAATTATCACGAGTTGAATGGTCTGCCTCGAGTTGAATGGTGTAGCAATTTGTTAATATTTTTACAATACTAAATATTAATATTTATAAATAATATTAGTAATTTCTATGATCCTATAATTTCCCTACAATTCGTGTGTAAGTTGTTTTCTTTTAATTTCAATTTTTGATTTTCTGTCAGCTGGCTTTATTCTAAAGCTGGCTGAAGATTGATATTTGAGGAAACTACAAAAGGCCTAAAATTTGGGGATAGAGAATTTAATAGCCTAAATTGTTTAATAATAAATATTAATTAGCCTAAAATTATGAGCTACTTTTTTTGTGTTCTGCTATAGTGCGGCAGCCAGTTTTATAGGCGTTATGTTCTTCATGATTACGTACAGGAAAAGAAATGACAGGGTAAAACGCTGGTGTTAGTACATCCAGCTTTGATACATTCAGATTAGGTAAAAAATGCTAAATTCATTCAAGGTATCGATCGAAAGGATATACTCTGCCCAGCATGAATATTCAATAAACTCGAAAATAAAAATTATAAATAATATCAATAAACTTTTAAATTTTCGAAAATTCAGAGAATTCAACGAAAATAGGATCTGCGTCATTTTAATAAAGTTACTTTGTTCTACATGAAGAAACTTTAAAGAAAAAGGAGAGAGAGAACAACTTGAAGATTTTTGAGAACAATTTGAAATAGTCGTTGGAGTTTATGTAAAATAGGCCTACACCCAAAAATAAAAAAAATCCGTTTCACATTGAAGGGGCAGCGATATCAGCCAGACTGATTGAGGAATTTCAATTTTTATAAAAAGTATGCCTAAGGTTTAGCCGCTAGCGTTATTCACAGATGGATGGGCAGATGAACAAACGTTTCGCCTTAAACCAATTGTTCGCTATCAAGGTGGAATCGGTGCATTCTCGCATGTACTCGATGGATTCCGGGTACGTGTGAGAGAAAGTTGTTTACTACATAGTACATAAGGAAGAATTATCCGTATTTTCGGTGTCAGGAGCCAACAATACGAATTCTTCTGTGGGAAATTCGCCTTTTTTCTCTGTAGCATTTCAATACTTTCTTTTTGCTACATAAGTCGTACGCGAGAAAATAAAAAAAGATCCAGCAAAGTGGGCTTTAAGAACGCGTCTGGTGGCTTCGTAGCCTGCGGCGCGAGTGCAAGTGCGAGTGCGAGTGCGAGTGCGAGTGCGAGTGCGAGTGCGAGTGCGAGGGCGAGTGCGAGTGCGAGTGCGAGGGCGAGGGCGAGGGCGAGGGCGAGGGCGAGGGCGAGGGCGAGGGCGAGGGCGAGTGCGAGGGCGAGTGCGAGTGCGAGGGCGAGTGCGAGGGCGAGGGCGAGGGCGAGGGCGAGGGCGAGGGCGAGGGCGAGGGCGAGGGCGAGGGCGAGGGCGAGGGCGAGGGCGAGGACGAGGGCGTGGCTCACCTTGGGTTTGGACTCGACGAGTTTTCCGGTGCGGCGGTCAAGTCCCGCGCCCTCCAGGAACAGCCCGTGCACGTACACGCCCTCGGGCGGCGAGTCCGTCAGCTCCTCCTTGCTGTGGCGGGTGATCATGTTCTGCAGCACCACCGAGTCCAGCGCCCAGCCCTTGTGCGCGCGCGTCACCTCCTGCGCAATCACCCGATCGGTTTTAACGCTTTGCCACGAACGGGAAATCATATTAAAATCACGAGGAATCATTTTGTCATCAACAGCTTAATAGAAAGATTGATTGATGTTTCCTGACTCGACAACCACTATGATCATTAGTCTCGCTAGGATAGTGAAAAATTTTCTTCTTGAAGCTGGTGGTTTTCCTCCTTCGCTGGGTGATGAACCCCGCGCCGACCTACACGTCGGATGGCGAGGTTTCCCTCTCCCGATATCTCTCCCAGCGAGGCACCGCCACAGACGAGACCAGTTCTAAGTTCTCGACTGGTCTTCTGACATGTGTGGTAGGGTAGTGCATGAAAGTATGTAAGGGAAATGACAAAGAAGAAGAAAGAAAGATCGCGTGCGGTTTGTGGCTCATTTGCTAGGGTTCTGTTTTAGCATTCGCTTGGTATTGATCAGAGAAACCACGGATAACAACGGAGAACAGAACACTTAGAATCCCTCTAGACAGCGGCTGAAGTCGATCTAGCTATCTAGTTAACGTCGAAACTCCTCTGTCGGAACTCGAACTCTACGGTCTCCGCTCAGAGTCGCTGCTGTGTGAACGGCAGTGCTGGCTCTGAGTTAAACTCAGTGTGATACAAGGTGGTACGGGTGTGATACGAGTGGCAAACAAAATTTCTGGATTTCTTTCACAGAAAGAATACACAATTACTCTACCCAGCGAGTCTTGTCATTGTATGATATCAATGATGTCAAGCGATGTCACGAATATCACGCAAAAAATTTCTGAATTCTATAATCGGAATTCTCGGAAAAATATTAGTGACATCAACAGAAATAAGTTTGTTATGGATGGCACACCTATATACCTTATTTTGTTAACGATGTCAAAGCTATTAAAAATAGAGTGAGTGGATAAGAATCAGGTGTGTGTTGACAGTTTCCTTGCAAGTGTTTGAATGATGATGTGGATATATTATTTGACAGGTCTGCTAAAATAAATTAGTATGAAGATGTTACGCCAGATAGATACGAGGGAGATTATTCATTGTATATATTTCATGCAAATACGATCCGTTGAAAGTGTAAATAATAGTTATTTATGCAACAAAGGCATCATTAGAACCAGTAAACGCTCGTGGAACATGCATAATATAATTGTTTACCTAATTTTAATGATTAATATTTACTTACTAATTAACTAAATATCTTAACTCAATTTCTCTTTTCGTATTTCCCTCCCGTAATTACCTTTCATAATTCCCACCATAAGAGAACATGTAGCATCATTCAACTATCATAATATTTCCCTCGTATCCACGATCCTCTCTCTATCCAGGTAACGCAGGTATATCGAGCTCCATATCGAAGACAATATCAGGAAGTAACGTCCCAGTAAAAAAATAAATATGTTTTTGTGGTGAGCATTGCTTCACCCAACAGGCAACAACATGGCACTAGAGGAGTCAGAGATTGCACCTGTCGCATGGCGGTGAGGAAGCCCTGCGGGTTGAAGAAGCCCGTCATCCAAAAGACGTTGGGCCGGCCCTTGGCGCACCAGCGACGGAACTGCGCGTCCCGCTCCAGCAGCTCCGTGTACCAGAAGCCCAGCGTCGCCGACTCCCACGACACCTGTGCAGTTCAGCGCCACGCGCACATCTCTCATTTGGTGCGTGAAAGTATTCCAACCGGAACAAGGGTCAAAAATAAAACAAGGATTGGGTGGAACCTGAGCAGGTGAGTATGAGTTTCAATAGGGATGGTCGGGTCTGCTCTAGGAGTGATATGTCAGAGGGTGTCCCAGTAAAAAGTCGAGGAAGAACCCGAGTAAGCGAGTATGAGTTTCTGTAGGGATTTTCAGTAGGGCTGCTCTGGGAGTGATACGTCAGAAAGAGTCTGAGTAGAAACTCGAGGGAGAACCTGAGAAAGTGAATAGGAGATTCAGTAAGGATGCTCGTAAATGCTCTGGGAATGATACGTCACAAGGAGGCTGAGTGGAAACTCGAGGGAGAACCCGAGCATGTGAGTATGACTTTCAGTAGGGATGGTCGGGGATGAAGTCGAATACGTCTGAAGGAAGCGTCTGAAGGAGGCTGAGTGGAAACTCGAGGGACTGGCCAAGAGTCCAGCGTGGGGAGACTGAATAGGGGTTGGCGCGGGTAGGACAAAGAGGAATTGGATACACCACATCTGAACGAGCAGCGAGGAGCGTCGCACCTTGAGCCATCGGTCGGGGATGCGCGCGTCGTACATGGCGTCGAGCGAGGCGCGCAGCCCCTGGCTCATGACGATGGTGCCGTCGATGGCCAGCTTGAGGTCGTTGAGCGTGTTGCGCACCGTGCTGAGCACGCGCCGCAGCCGGTCGATCTCCTGGCGCAGGAAGATGTTCATGGGCAGCAGCGCCCCCATCCGCGCCAGCGCCTCACGCACCTGCATAGACACACACACACCGCCCCGCCCCGCCCCGCTGTAGGATTCCGTCGCGAAGCGCAAAACCTTAAAAAAACTTCTATATAAAAATGCCAATTCAACCACATTTGTTTTCGAATAAGTAAATTTTTATACGTTAAGTGTCGTACATTAATTGTCCTTCATTCTTGTCTTGGAAGATTTGAAAAATGCAAAGTGCTATCTATAAATCTTGCGGAACTTTGTTGACGGAATATACTCATGAAGATTGGTTTACTTGCAAAATTATAGTAGTTGTAACTCACTGGTTTTCTGTTTAAAAATTAACTATCCCTTTTCTTTGTTCTCTTGAAAGCTGTGGTTCAAGTTTGATGACATCAATGAATGAGTCTTCATTGTTTCCGCGCGCGTTTTATTTATTATTTTCTATAATTTATTTTGCTGTATTCTCTTTTCTTAGTTTGTACTTATATTTAATAAATCAGTTATTGAGAAATATCTATTTTCATGAAAAATTGCACTGACTGTTAAAGACATCACACAACTTTTTGCCCGTTATGTACGTGTGATCATTATGCACGTTGTGTACTTAAGAAGGAAATGTAGTTCGGTCCTGTAAGTGAAGTGCATGCTATATCCCGAGAGGTGGCGGTGACCCTCTCCGCTGGAACGTGAGATTTGGCGGCGTCTTACTCGTCGACTTGCGGGAGGTCTCTCTCCTGAGCGGGGCGACACCACCACAGTCTCCAACTCTCGATTGGTTTTCAGGCATCAGTGGCGGTGTCATGGATGTAAATGTGACTTAAATCGAATAAACGTTGCTGCAGGGGTAAAAATGTTCCATTGAGCAATTGAAGAGAGTCAAATCTGTTTACAAACGCAGATGTAGACTAAACAAAAAGCATTTCAAGGAAATTTTAAAAATAAGTTTTAAATCTTATTGTAGACATCGTTTACTTCCGAGATAGGAATGGAGGACAATTAATATTAGTAAGACACATAACGTAAAAAAGTGACGTATGCGAAAACAAGTGTGGTTGAATTGGCATTTTTATATTTAATTAATAGAAGATTGGCCGCTACTGCACTAGTTATTCGGGGGCGTTCAGTCGCAGTAAACTCACAAAAATGTAATAAATTTAATTCAAATGCAAACATTTGAAACTTTGTGAACTACTTGTGATAAAATGTTCAAGAAACAAAACAAATGATTGATACACTAACGGGACGATGGCAGATAGCACGGGGAAGGGTATGTAACAAAACATGCTCGAATAGATCTATTAAAAGACTTGTCAGACTAACGGATAATTGTGTATCTAATGAAAGTTGTGTGACTTAAGTTTACTACACCATTGGCCTGCCACAATTCTGATGAAGCAGTAGAGCGTAGCGAAAGTTGTAGCGCTCACAGTCCCGGTAACGGCGCAGTGAACCAACAAATTTCCCTTTTGTGAATATAAAATCCACGTTCAAAAGACTGCAGAGGAGTAACAGTGTTACGATTATTGCTCTTGTACTACACCAGTGATATCAAGGTCCATTGTCCGTGGCACGTGTAGCGCGGCGAAATCACCCCTCCACGCAGTTGATCACCTCGCCACAAGAGAGCAGTAGGCAGTCAAAGTCAACCTGAACGCTTTTACGCTTTACACATGAAATACGATTAAGCAGGACTTAGATAAATACATCTAAGAACGTTTATTGTTATTTTTATTTATAATTTTATTTTTCTCAGCGTATCTATTTTACGCGCGATTCCACGTTGGAAAACGGTGGGGTTACTAGTTTCTTTTCTTAATGCTATGTTGAGAAGCTCGTAGCATGCCACGAAACGACTCACTGCCACCATTAAGAGACCTTGACATCACTCTACTACACCGTGCTTCTGGCAGCAAAGGGGCGGGCGCACCTCGAAGACCGAGTATGAGGGGGGCAGCTTGGCGAGCATGTCCTCCGCCAGGCGGTACACCACCACCTCCCGCGTCTCGCCTCCGCCGCCGCCGCCCTCCTTCGGCTGCACCTCCAGGATGGCGTCCAGGATCGCCTTCGCCGTGTTGATCTGGTACCTGCGCTCGCAACACACACCTCATCTTTTTACTTTCTCAGCTTGCTCCGTACATACGTAGTAAAGACAAACTAATGTAATGTTGTAGCAGAAAACTGCGATTTTTCTGAAGGGAAACTCGTATTGTCGAGCCCTGGTAACAAAAAAGTGGGTAAATCTTGCTTCTATATATAATAAATTACTTCCTCTTACACGTGTAGTCACACCCCACATTTTGTAAGTACTCGATACCGAAAAATCGATTGACGGCTAAAGGTTTTTTTCTGTCTGCCTGATCCTGTCTGTTGTCAACTCTAGCACCTAAACGTTCGGATGATTTTCTCCAAAACTGATATTCTCTGATCGATGTGAACGAACTTGAGACCCTGTGATTTTGAAATATACTTTTTCATTTTTGAGGTGCAGGTTTTTACATCAAGCGTCTACAACTGTTTCAAAATTTTCGAAAAAATTGCTTCAAATATTTTAACTAAGTTTCTTCTAGGATAACTCAAAGGAGACTTAAAAATGGTACATTTCTTATTTTCTTTAATCTCTCTCAATTTTTGGAAATGACAAAAGTTTAAAATTTACAAATAACGCGAGAAAGTAGATGCTGTTCTAACACCACTACTTTATTTCAATTATCCCTTCACGTTCCAAAATGTGCCTCTGAGGATTCTCGGCGTGGACACCGTATTGCGATCTCCGACACTTGTCGGACATTCTCCAGGTAGGTGGGGTGGATCATACGTGGATAGAATATTCTCTTATTTATGGGGAAATGGGACAAGATAGGGAATGGAGAATCGCACGCGATCAGTGGACCATATTCTGGGGGCTCCTCCGGCATTTGATTCGTAGCGATCGGCGAAACCACTTATCAGGGAAGTCGGCATACGAATTGTATTTGGCAGGCGTCAAGTTCTTGTGTAAATTGTAATCGTACTTTATCAATCAGTGATAATGGCGTTAATTTTAACAGATTTGCATCTCCAGTGTTGGGAAGATGTTTTGTCTACAAATAAAACATTCAGCTGCAATGCTATACATCTTCCTTGCAGATATTTTTATAAAAGAAAGAAATTTAGAAAATCAGCAATATCCAAGAAAATTCATCATAAATACAAAATCATAAATCGATGTCACCAGTGAAATAATGTGTTTTTTCATTGACAGAAATTTTATTATAAAATGCGATTTAATATATTATGTATAAATACAAAACTGATAAAGAAATATGACATTTTCGTTACTCCCAGAAAATCCAAAAATCGAAAAGAGTGTTACAAATAGGTAATTTATCCATGCGTAATTGTCATCGAAAACACTCTAGGACTTCTCAAGATTTTATTACCCCGAAAAGAAAATGGAGCGTGAGATAGGATCCTGCAGCCGAGGCAGGTGCACTCACGTGATGTCGGCGTTCGCGTGCAGGCCGAAGACCTCCGGCGTGTCGGAGGGCGGTAGCTGGTTGATGTAGTCTACGTAGCCCTGCAGCTGGCGGGTGTTGGGCACGCGATAGCCTTTATAGAACTCGAAGCCCGGCCTCAGCAATACGTCGCAGAACCACACCTGTGCACAGTCGCAACCAAAAATGGAATTGTGATTATCTCTTATAATAAAGAAAGTGACTTCATTTAAAGGTGAGTCACGTTGCGAAATGAGTGCAGATGCTCTGCATACCTAAAAGTTTCACTCCTCTTAGTGTTAAAAAGTGAAGAATTTTAATGTATACTAAACTACCACTTCTAGTACTTATATACGGGTACAGCGTACTACTATGTACTTGTAATGAATACTAAAATACTACTGTACTAAACTTCTATATTGTAATGAATACAAAAACTGGCTCATGATAACTCTTCATTATACCTAAAAGTAGATTGAATGTATTGACTTCGTACTTACTTCAGCATGAACTGTGGATAGTTTTGAAGAATACCACAAATTACGTTAAAAAGTCGCTATTTGCATGGGTGGTCAGAAACGAATCAAAATTAGCAATGTAAAATAGAATTGACGTATCAAAAAGACATATTATGACGGGCGTAAAATGATTGAAAATGTGGTTTAGGAGACGGCCTTTCAAAATTGAGATTCAGTATGTAGAAGCTATATTAAATTTCAAAACAATGGTTTACAAAGTCTGGAATGTTCGCATGGGTTCAGCGAGTATAATTTAAATATATTTAGTTTTTTTCTACTCCCACTACATTTATTATCTCTCTTTCTCTCTCTCCCTCTCTCTCTCTCTTTATATACACACACACACACGCACACATACCCTTAGATGTCTGCAGTTCATTGATCATTAAGATAGTCATTATGACACAGTTTCATTATAGTAAAGTCGTTAGACCGATTAACAGAGAAGTTTGCAATTGAGAAGTACTATATCTTTGGACATCGTTCTGTTATATGTTTCGGTGGAATGTGTATATAATTGTGTCGAGTCAACTCGTGAGGTGGTGACGAACATGCCGAACCCTGTTTCCAAAACTCAGGAGAAACTAAGAATGCAGAATCTCCCTTTGAGAACTACATGAGTTATTAAGCTAAGAGCAGATACTGGAATTTGACGATACTTCATTAATACATTGAATTTTACACAGCTTTAGTCAAGATGACTAAAGATGTGTACTGCACATTTGAAGTCGGATTGTGTTTATACATAACCAATGCTTCCTGGAACACATGAAGCTATCTGCTAGGTAACATTGGCTGAATACAGCCATTGTTATGCATACATGTGATTGTTTAATGTAGACGTTTAACTTATAATAAATATTATTAGTCGTAGAAAAATACCGTATAATACTCTTGTAATGGGAATTAATATTCTCGTATGAAGTTTACGATACATGCTCGTTCTCGCTCGTATTGTCTTATAACTTGACACTCGTGAATTAATTAATACTCATCATTATATCATCGATTCATAATATACTATTTTTTATTATTGACTATTACGTCTGTGACAGTGTTTGTGGAGTGGCAAGGATTTCTCAAACTCCTTTAGGTCCGCTCTACGTACGTGCGTGAAAGTGGTAAGTAGTCGCTTGTCGAAGTCATCGGTGACGCGCCCGCCGTACTGCACTTCGCCCAGCATGTAGCAGACGGTGGGCCACGAGATGCCCTTCTTGGGGTCGAGGTCGTCCAGGTGGTTCTGGATGAACTGCACGGACGCGGCGAAGTCGGCGCTGTTGAACTCGTAGGGCACGTTCCAGCCCAAGGGCCCGAACTTGCGCCGCTCCTGCACCACGGTGTGCAGGAAGGCCACGGCGTACAGCAGTGGCGGCCACTGCGCCTGCGTCGAATAGTCCAGCGTGTCCTGCCACACACGACAGCGCGCATTTATTGATTGACTGGTGTATCTGGGCACGTCAACAGCTATTTTCATTAGTTCCGTAAGTATAGTGTATGTTTTTATCGCGAGAGTTGGCAGTGATTTCCCTTGCTGAATGGGGAGATCCGGTGCCGAACTACTCATCGCCTTGCGGGGTTTTCTCTAACCAGGTATGTCCCACCTGAGAGCCACTGCCCAGCCGAGACAAGCTCTAAGCTCCCGACTGGGCTACTGACATGTGTGGTACTGTGGTGCATGTGTGTAAGTAGGAGTAAGGATAGGATGGCGCGGGCATTTGGCCCTTTTGTTAGGGTACTGTTTCTGCATTCGCCTGATATAGAACGGAGAAACCACGGAAAACTACCGATCAGAGCAGCCGGACGCTAGAATTCTCCCCCAGATAGCGGCTGATTTCAACCTAGCTATGTAGCTAGGTCAGCGCACGTGTGCACGTCATTCCCAGGCGTGCACCGAATAGGGGTCAGGGGAGCCCGTAGTCGTCCGTCATCAAACATGTAATTTCTGAAAATATGATCAATTCCTTTGTTTCAATTATATTTAAGTTGGCAATTTGGGGAATTGATACACATTTGGAGAAGAGGGCCTGCAAAACCATCTGGCAACACTAATATTTCAAATCATCGAATACAATTGCATACCAATTTAATTTATTAATTGTGTCGTCAAAGTTATTTCATTATCCTTGTATTACATTTTATTTATTTTTTAGTAAATGTAATTTATAAATAAACATGTTTAAAGGAAAAGAGAGCTCAGTGGGGAACAGAGGGGCCCAGAAATATAGTTCCCCCTCCCTTTTAGGCTCTGCACACATATGGTCATTTCACGTTAAGGCATTGGCGTCTTCAATACGAAAACCGTGAGACGGGGTCATAAAATTAATCATTTAAAAATGCGAATTCTAAGCTCTTGAGTAGATTGAGGGCAAAACATCGTATGCAAAATCGTGATGTACGCACGTCCACCATGATGGTGATTTGAGCGACACATCCCTATCTAAATGTTTATTTTATGTTCACAGAAACGTTATATTTTGAAAGTAACAAAACTTAAACGACATGAAATTAAAATTTACCTAGGGGAGGGTCGGCGCTGGGATGGGGTTGGGCAGCGGGTCAGCGACGGGGGCGGGGTTGGGCGCGGGGGCTGGGCGGAAGTTGGTCGGCTAGTGCCGCGTGGGGGCGTCACCTGCGTGATGGCCTGGTAGGTGCGCTTAAGGAAGCCCAGGGGGTGTCGGCGCTGGGGCTGTTGGTGCATGGGGGAGGGTGTCGACTAGTAGGTGTGTGGGGTGTCACCTGTGTGATGATCTGGTAGGTGCGCTTGAGCAACTCCAGGGAGTTTCGGCGCTGGGGCTGTTGGATGGGGGGAGGGGGTCGGCTAGTAGGTGCGTGGGGTGTCACCTGTGTGATGGCCTGGTAGGTGTGCTTGAGCGAGCCAAGGGGATGTCGGCGCTGGGGCTGTTGGTGCATGTGGGGAGGGGGTCGGCTAGTAGGCGCGTGGGGACGTCACCTGCGTGATGGCCTGGTAGGTGCGCTTGAGCGAGACAAGGGGGTTTCGGCGCTGGGGCTGTTGGTGCATGGGGGAGAAGGGGGTCGGCTAGTATGCGCGTGGGGGCGTCCCCTGCGTGATGGCCTGGTAGGTGCGCTTGAGCGCGGCGGGGGGGGTGTCGGCGCTGGGGCTGTTAGTGCATGGGGAGGGGGTCGGCTAGTAGGCGCGTGGGGGCGTCACCTGCGTGATGGCCTGGTAGGTGCGCTTGAGCGAGGCGCGGATGCCCTGCGGGGGCTCGTTGGTGAACTTGATGGCCATCTGCAGCAGGCCGATGGGGAACTGCGGGTGAACTTCCGTGGTCATCCACAAGCGGAACGAGTCGTGCACGCGCTCCGTGTCCACCAGGGCGTCCATGGCCTCTCCGCAGAAAGGCAGCGACAAGTGGATGTTCTGCAGCAGCACCCACCCGCCCTGCGCCATGCTGTCGGCGATCATGCGCCGCGCCACAAGCTCCTGGCCCTGGCCCATCGACACGGCGCGCAGTGCTGCCAACATACACCACGCACAAACATTCACTTTGGCTGTAGTAGTAGAAAGTCGTTTTGTTCAGTTTTATGTACCGTGGTATACGTATGTTTTATACTAATTTCATTGTAGAGTGTGACTATTGTATTAGTGTGCCGCGATCGTGGAAAATTCTGCTTGGATCCCGGGCAACGATGCGCTGAACTCCCTTCGGATATTTTAGTTCACCATGTTACCAAGAACTATCAAGAACTACTTGACACTTTTGTAATGTTTCTTTCATTCTAAATTCATAACATGTATGTTTTCGTTTTAAATTCGAAATTTGAATTTGAATTAATTTAGATTACGGATCTCTAAACTTACATGATAATTTTTAAGTTTAAAAATGTTGGATGTGTTATAACGAGATTTCTAATTGTAATTGTTAGTTTATAGGAAATATGTTTCAACATGATACCAACAATTAAGTTCCGTATTATAATGCTCTCTCATCCAATTCCTTGTAAAATAAGTATTCATCTAAAATCTTAAATGTTATGTAAACTCTTTATAATGTTAGACACACCCATTTAATCTTAATATAAGTTGTTTTAATCTTTATTTATATTAATTATTTAATTTCGTATTTTAGCTGACACATTGTTAAATGTGATGGAGGCACAACTCGATCTCTGAAACGTTGCCACGCTATTCTTGTACAAGATACTACTTGGAATGTAACAATCATTTGTGTTTTAATAAATGTAATTATGACTGTCTATAAAAAGAAATATTGGAACTTTTATTAAGAAAAAACTTAGTAGCAGACATCCTATATTTCATGTTCATTATTATTATTATTATTATTATTATTATTATTATTATTATTATTATTATTATTATTATCGTTGTTGTTGTTGTTATTGTTGTTATGTTTTCGACTGGTTTGTTTAATTAGTTTTAGGCGGAGGGGGGAGGGGCGGGCCACTCACGGATGGTCTGCTGCTTGGCGAGCGCGGTGACCTGCGGCGAGGGGTCGGAGCCGATGGACAGGATGCAGATGAGCGGCGTGCGCGGCTCCGACTCCTGCCACGTGGCCTCCAGGTCCAGGATGCGCGCCTCGCCGTACCCCGGCCCCAGCGACTCTGCGCACGCCACATTTCGCTTGCCACTCACTCACCCACCAAAGCGCCACCATGCGCTACGTAGTAGTCGATTCCCAACTGTACACGATGCATCAAAGCTCTGTGAAAACGCAATTTCATAAAGTGCGCGTTTGTTCCTATACTTGGTTCCTATCCAAAACTAGTGATGAAAAATAATTTAAAGATTTAAGGAGTATTCATTCAAATCTCTTATAGTTAAACTGGGATGAACTCATTATTTTGTGGTTGATAGCAGTTTGTGCAAAGTGAGTGCAAAGTAAACGTTACTGAAATAATTTTGCTAGATAGTGGAGAGGGAATTTAGAAGAACTTTGGAGGGAACAAGAATTTCACATCTCTGGCCTGTGAATTGCACGTCAAGAAGTAAATAATAATCGTTTAATAATACAAATTCATCAATATTGACTAGGTATTGCATTTAAATTTAAAAATGGGTTTCATAATTTTCCGTTAGTGAATTTAGAACTTGTAGGCACAAAAAGCGTTTTTAGACACTGTAGGAAGAATCTGTAGAAAAATCTACACTGATTTGCAAATTAGCGATGACGATTTGTAACGCTTGGCTATTGTTGGTTTAAGTCTTATTTTTTACAACGAAAAGGGATTCACAAAAGAAGCGGCGCGCTGGAAGAAATCAAAATATGAAGAAACGTCACCGAATACAACTCCTTTTTAAAGGCTTCTCTGTATTGCATTTCTCTTACTTTTGTGTTGGGTCACGGAGAAGTTGGGAGGATCTCCGATGCCACTAAATCCGTCCATTCTGCACGGTCCGTGACACTCGTAGACCCTGAGCTAAAGCGCCGGGGGGCGCGACCGTGCACAGTGCATTGTGTATACCATCCCAATCCGGAAGGACTTCCAGTTTGTCCTCGTAAATGTGACGATTACACCATGGTAGTTCCTCGCAAATCCCAGCGCGACCTTCCGCTGCTGCCCTAGCCGGCGGCGCCACTCACCGATGACGTACTTGCGCGCCTGCGAGAGCGTGCGGTCGGGGCTCCAGGAGCGGATGAGCAGCAGCTTGCGGAAGACGTCGAGCGTGCGCCCGTAGCCGCACGGGATGTCCTCCGCCTCGGGCCGCTCCTTCTCGTACCACACGCGCCACTCGCGCTCGTGGTCCTCGATCTACGCACACGCGCCACAAAGCAACGAAAGAGCGCCACTTCACTTCTCACGGATAACCACATTGCAGTTTGTTGCTAAAAGAAAAATAAATGAAAAGGAATGAATGAATAAATGAAAGAAAGAAAAGGAAACAGAAGAGAAGAAAAAAATATAAAGAGAAAGGAAGAGAGGTAGAAAGATAGATATAAAGACAGATAGAAAGACAGATAGAAAGAAAGAAAGAAAGAAAGAAAGAAAGAAAGAAAGAAAGAAAGAAAGAAAGAAAGAAAGAAAGAAAGAAAGAAAGAAAGAAAGAAGAAAGAAGAAAGATTAGAAAGAAAGAAAGAAAGAAAGAAAGAAAGAAAGAAAGAAAGAAAGAAAGAAAGAAAGAAAGAAAGAAAGAAAGAAAGAAAGAAAGAAAGAAAGAAAGAAAGGAAAGAAAGAACAAAGAAAAAGAATCGTGGACAATAATATATCTGTGGATTGGTGAAAGAAGGGCCAATTTCAATATTGAAAGTTTTAAATAATGGGATTTCTTACATCAACGAAATGACATAACATTCGTAAGCCAATCGTCATCAATGTGAAATTAGGAAATAGGATTGACTTTTGATTTTAAACTTTTCTTGAGTGAAAGAAGGGGTTTTCAAGCATACATTGGCCATACAAAACAAAAATAACTAAAATCTGACATTGGCCCTTTTTTGCACCAAGCCACAGATTTAATTTCGCTGTAACTTCTGGCCTCCAGAAATTTTAGTCTCTAAGTAGTATAGCCATCAGGGTGACCAGCACTTTTCAAGTACAACATAACTGAAGCCTACTTGTCTCTCTTACTAGGTTTCCTAGAAAATACATCGCAATAAATATTAAGGCGATTTACGAAATTCAACTCCGTGTCTACTCGAAATGCAAAATACAGAGAACGAATACTAAATGTTGGAGGAACTGTTTTCTAATCCCAATCAAACAGAAAGCTGCAGCTTTCACATAAAGTTTGTTTCTTCATTTATTAACTTGTACTAAAATATTTTAACAATACACCTTCAGAAAAACAGCTGAGGTTACTGTTATTAAAGTGACGTGAAGTAGCAGATGTTTCAAAGTATACTTCTTGTTTATTAATTATTTTTCTATCATATTTATAGAAAGGTTCAATTGTATCAAACTGAACTCAAACGAGTTAGCATTCAAAGCGCTAACCATGTACTACATACAAGAAATTGAAGTGCTAATATGAACCCACCTTGACTAGAATGTCTGAGAATACATTCAGTTTACTGATCTCCACCAAGTTCAGCCACGTGATGTCGAGGATCCAACGGAAAGGCTTTGGCTGCACCGCATTCAGATCTAGCGAAGCCCCACCTGCATATGACAAGAGTCAGCGAAACAACAAACAAAATAATAATTATAAACATGAAATGATGGAAAATATATAATGAAAAATCACTCTACAGTCACAAAGAATGCGAACATGGGTTAAAAAGTTGCTACGAATAATTCATTTTAGATAAAATACAATAACAGAACCCATAAATTGAGATACCCTTGCCAATAAATTTTACAACAATAATCACGGGACGAAAGTAATTATGAAATGTGTCTATATTTTAATTTTTGATGAATAATTTAATTAAAAATTTTGTTAGTTTATTTACCGAGCATAATATTTTGAAATATATAGAATAAACTTTGAATTTACATTTAAAAGTGGAAGAAAATATTCTAATATACCTCAGTACAGCACAAACTAAGAAGGAAGCAAAACAGTGCAGTCTTGTGAAAATACGATAAGGAATAATAATAAAATTAATCAATAGGAAAAAAAAGATGTTCACGAAAAATATCGATATCTAAGGCATCTGAATCTATAATAGCAATACAAGCATGCATGACACACCAAGTAAGGCTAGATCCATTTCATCGCTTCCAAATAATTTGCGAGAAAGTCAAATCCCACAGACCTTTGATGAAGGCATTGAACTCGTCGTGCGAGATGATGCCCTTGTGGCAGTCGATCTTCATGGCGAGCATCAGCGTGAAGAGCTGCTTGTGGCGCTCGTACAGGCTGCGCAGGGTGAAGTTCCACACCTCGGCCGTGAGGTAGTCCAGGATGTTGGTGATGCGCTCCTCCGTCACGCTGCTCTTGGTGGATCTGCGCATGCGCACGCGGAAAAATGATGATAATACTTATTAAGGCGAATGTTGATGGGTCCTGTGTGAGAGAAGGGATAAGACCTTTACATCTTGTCCATTTTGTAGAGAGGTGATTACAGTAGTGATTCGCAATTGTCTTTTACATTACTAGATGTTGGAATTATCGCGAGAGGTGAATGGTCGCAAGAGATGAATGATCACAAGATGAATGATCTCGAGAGGCGAATGACCATGAGAAATGAATGATGGTGAGATGTGAAATGAAGGCGAGAGATCACTGATCGCGAGAGATGAATGATCACGAGATGAATGATCTCGGGATGAATGATCTCAAGACGAAAAATCTCTGGACGAATGGTCACGAGAGTTGAATGATTTTGGATATGATGGATTTAGGTGATGTGCGTGGTAGTATGAAAAGTCACAGTCATATGGTGAGAACAGCCCTGCCTTAGGACGTGACCCTTCAGCCGTCGGTTCCAGGTGCCTCGAAGCTGCTCCCAGCCTGTGGACCACCATAATGAGAAACATTTTACGGATGTAAAGATATTTAAAACATCTTCTCTTGATAGTTAAGGCATTAAACATTTAATTTATTTCAATCTTTAAATTTTCCGAATTAAACGAGGACTGACTACTTCTTTGTGCTGGTGAATATTATGTAGAAGAAAATTATTCAGGACACTGTAGTAAGTGAATAGTGTTCATACCATTCTTGGTTTATAGAGAATAATAAAACAATAGTATAATTTGTTCTTAAGGTCGACGTCACCACACTATTAATGATACCATTAGAATCATAAAGAGAGAAGAGAAGTACTAGATTTGAAGATGTAATTTTCAGTTGGTCGTGTCTCAGACAGAAAATAAATTTAGTTAACCTTTCTACAATATTAACGTTTTATTATGAAATTTATGACTTTGCTCCCTATGATATTTTACATTAAATGAGCATTTTTATTAGGTATATTTCACCGCATGATGTTCCTGATCATCTCAAATCTTTGATTTCTTGACAAAAATCCGCTAAGATTACATGTAGAGCCTTCTCATATGACGACATCATGATGGAAGAACATTGAAATATGCAATATGCAATAACTATATTCAACATGCAATACATAAAATCAAATACCAGAATACATTAACAGCAGGAAGAGAAAAATAAATAGGAGATGGAAGAGGAGAGGGAAGAGAAGGAATAGTAGAAGGAAAAGGAAGAGGAGAGGGAGAGGAAAGAAGAGTGGGCATGAGAAGGAAGAGGAGAAGAAAGAGGAGAGGGAGGAGAAGAAAGAGAAGAGAGAGTGCGAGAAGAAACAAGAGAGGAAGAAGGAGAAGGAGAAGGAAAAGAAGAAGAAGAAGCATTGGTCGCATAGGGAGGAAACGAGGGGAGGGGTAAAGGAGTCTGTTCTATCGAAACAGTGGCACGCGGGCTACAGACAGCGGCCAAAAAATGTTTCATTTGAGCACCACTGGTTTAAATCATGAGCAAAACTATGGGTACAATCGTAGGCTTCCGCAACCAGAGTTATATGAAGGATATCGGTTGTCCGGGTGACACGGCGTCACCCGGACAGCTGAGAGCCTTCAAAAAAAACCATGGTTGATTTAAACCAGCCCACCCGACCACAAAGTACAAAAATGTTGGGTTGCAGGAGAGAGGCGACGCACTTGGTGATGGAGTTATCGAAGATGTTGAGGAACTGCTTGAGCGAGTTCTGGTACATGGCGTTGACGTTGCTCATCTCGACGATGAGGAAGTAGAGCAGCGAGCCGCGCGACGCCACCGCGCGGAACTCCTCGCGCGCCACTGTGATCTTGCGCTCCGTGTGCGCCGCCACCTTCAGCTTCTGGTTCACCTCTTCCGCCGTCGTCTTCGTCTCCTGCAGCACCTGGATCAGCGCCTCGTCGTCCACCAGAGACCCCTGCACAAACAAGTCGTCAGCTGAGAGAGAAACAGTCTTTTACATAATATCAAATTGTTATAAATATTTAGGTACGTTCTTTATTTATATATTGGAAATGCCTTTCTGTCTTTTCAAATAGCTGCCGTTTTATTTGGTTACGTGGTTATCTACATTGTACAAAACTCCAGTGAATTTTTTAAATATTTTTGTCTGCCTCGCCTAATCTCGGGAACGACGAATCCACTTTTTGATAAGTTTTCACTGAACGGCAGATGATATTTTGAATAATTTAATCTACTTTTTCATGTAATTATTTTGTATTATATAGAAAAATGTTTGTTTCTTCGTTTTTTAATAAAACACTGTTTTATTCCAAATAAAATTTTGACCATCAAAACAAGAAGGGCATTTGTATATGCGAGTAGAATTTAAGAGAGCATTGTTTTGATTTTCGCAAATTTCGTGGAAACGAAGAAGAAAACTGTGACTGAGTTTTATAAAAACCCGGAAAGTTTACGACTAAATGCATTTTGATTCATTCAAATGGCAAATTTAAATGGGATGGGGGCACATGTGGTAGTATAGTACATATAAGTGTAAGTGTGTGTAAATGGTTATTACAGAACAAGGAACAGGTAGGAAAGATCGCGCGCCATCCGTGGGACATTTGCTATGGTACTGCTCCGGCATACGTCTGGTGCTGATCGGACAAACCTCGGATAACTACTGATCAGAGTAGTCGGCCGCTATAATTCTCTTCCAGACAGCGGCTGAATTCGACCTAGCTATGTATCTAGTGTGAAAAATCCTGCCACCGTCGGGACTCGAACTCTACGGTCCATAGGTACTGCAGTGACATCAATTGACGCCCTGAGCCACCCAAGCCAATGCGCTACTCGTAGAAGTGCTTGACTAGCAAATGTGTGTGGAGGGAGATGGTTTACCTGCGAGGAGGTGAGGCGGCCCAGCAGGTTGCTCTCCAGCTCCTTCATGGAGCGCTGGTTGCGCATCACCGACTCGAACAGCGCCACGCGCTCCGCCTCCAGGTCCGACTTCTCCATCAGGATCACGCGCCCTGCGAGCCAGTGCACAGTGGAAATACGAACACCTTCCCCGAAATTAATAAGAGTTCTCGGGGAAATTAATTAGTTTATACTTAAATACGATGTCATGAATAAATATTTTGAATACCGACGTATCAAAATTAGGCACTATATAGATTTCAAACTTCCGGATAACCGGCTCATATTGAATTCCGTAATAACGATGTACTTGCATTGAACAAAAACTACGGCAATTTATTACTATTCATTAATCAGTTGGTTTATAAATTAACCAAATAACTAATATGAATCTGTTAAATAATTATGTTCCTACCTAAATATTTAATTATTTTTAACATATAAAATATAATAAATGAGAATAATTATAGGCAATATTAAAGTACAAAAATATCAACTATACGTAATATACTTGCCAATGGTGATTTCGAAAACGAGAGTCGAAAGTACAAATTCGGAAACGACAACGTACAGCCCTAATTTAGACGCCACTTTCTTTATTGAAACATGTTTTAAATGTAGATATACAATTCTCAATTATAGTTTCAGGAGTAGCTCTTTTATTAAATTTGTATTATTTTTTCTACGAAAAAATATTAAAAAAGGACTAAAAAATGCAATGCTTAGTGGCAGTACAAATTTGTTCAAGAAAGTACATCCTAACATGGAGATCGCCAGAATGGGGTGTGAGGAAGAAATAGATCATGTACTGCCAATAGTATACCCAGTATATCACTCTTAAGAGCATAGAGGTGCTGATGTGAAATGAATGACTCTGGTGCAGTGGATTAAGACCTTGCATGGTGACAGTAAAAGGACTAAAGAGCAGAATTTTGATGTTGAGAAATTAAAAAATGGAATTATAGCAAGGGATTATAGAGTAAGCGTAGAAAATACACAATGAAGGAACTACCAGAATATCAGGAAGAGGATAGTGTTGAAAAAATATGGGGCGGTATTAAAAATTCCGTAATTGAAGTATCCCAAAATATATTGGGAAAACAAAAATGGAATAAAAGAAACAACTGGTTTGATGAAGAATGTAAAATGGCTTTGGAAAACAGGAATAAAGCACGGCAAAAAATGCTACAAAGAGCAACACGATGTAATTCTTACAATTACAAAGAAGCAAGAAAACTGGCAAATTTTTTTTTTATTTTTTTTTTTTTACAAATATTTTTTTTTATATGAAGAACAAAAACTTGAGGAATTGCAGGATAAGTTTAGAAACAATGATAGCCGAAAGTTTTATGAAGGAATAAGAAATATAAAAGAGGGTTTCCGCCCACGAACAAGTTTTTGTAGAAATAAAGATGGAGATCTAGTAGGTGGAGAGAATGAGGTGTTAAATACATGGAAAAACTATTTTGAAGTGCTACTGAACCCCCAGCAGGAGGAACGAACTCCTGAACAGAAAGTGATTTACTATGGACCTGAGCAATCACAACCACCACCAACATTTCAAGAAATAATGAAAGCAATAAGAAATATGAAGGGAAATCGAGCACCAGGAGAAGATATGATCACAGCAGAGCTGATTAAATTTGGAGGCAGACAGCTGTGGAAACACATTCATTATCTATGCCAAAAAATTTGGGAGACGGAAATAATACCAAAGGAATGGAGCACTGCAATAATTTGCCCTGTCTACAAGAGTGGTGATAAACTAAATTGTATGAATTACCGTGGAATATCGCTCCTTAATACAACATATAAATTATTTACAACTGTATTATCATGGCGGCTGGAACCATATGTGGAGGATTGCCTTGGAGATTATCAGTGCGGATTTAGGAAATATAGGTCTACCACTGATCAAATCTACACACTTAGAACAATTTTAGAGAAAACATGGGAACAGAATATCGAAATACATCAGTTATATATTGATTTTAAACAAGCCTATGACTGTGTTAATAGGAAACAACTCCTACAAATAATGATAGAATTTGGTTTCCCAAGTAAATTGCAAAGGCTAGTCAAAATGACTTTAAAAACACAACAAACAAAGTTAAAGTACAAAACATGCTATCAGAAAGTTTCGAAACTATGACTGGTCTTCGTCAGGGTGATTCACTATCCACACAACTATTTAATATATGCTTGGAAAAAGTAATCAGAGCCGTCAAAATAAATCCTAGAGGTACAATATTTAATAGAACTGTACAACTTTTAGCATATGCAGATGATGTTGTTATCTTAAGCAGAACCCAGAAATTCCTCACAGAAAGTGTAGAAGAATTAATAACAGCTGCTAATGTAATCGGTCTTAAAATTAACTGCAGTAAAAGTAAGTATATGATTAATCGGAAAAAGAATGAACCACCCTCAAACTTTGAAATAGGTAAAGAGAAATATGAAAGAGTAGAAGTATTCAAATATTTGGGATCTCTCATTACTTCCACAAATAGTATAGAAATGGAAATAAAAGCACGAATGACCTCAGCCAATAAGTGTTTCAGAGCACTAAGATATGTATTAAGGAAAAGAAATATATATAGATACCTCAAGATCCAAGTATATAAGACTGTTATAAGACCAGTAATATTGTATGGTGCCGAGTGTTGGACATTAACAAATAGACTTGAATGTATGCTGATGTCCTGGGAGAGGAAAATCTTAAGGTGCATTTTCGGCCCCACATGTGAAAATGGGCATTGGAGGATAAAGAGTAATTTAGAACTCACCAATATGTATAAAACAACATATATTGTTGCAGAAATTAAGGTCAGAAGACTACAATGGCTCGGACATCTATTACGAATGGAAGAAGAAAGAACCCCAAAAATTATTTTCTGTAAAGAACCCGAAGGAAGAAGAAAGAAAGGAAGACCCCGTTTAAGATGGCTGGATGATGTGGAGATGGATCTGAGAGTGATGGGAGTGAGGGGGTGGAGAAGAAAGGCAAAAGAGAGAAGTGAATGGGCATTGATCGTTCGAGACGCCAAGGCTAAACTTAAAGGGCCGTAGTGCGACAGAAGAAGAAGATGCTTAGTGGCATGGGTAATATTGTTTAATGAAAATGTGTACCTATCATTTTTCACGTATTAAATGAAATGTGAGGAGAGAAAAAGCGGGGAAATTTGCCAAAACATATTACCGTAATATGTGTATCTCTTATAGACTTTGAGTACTTAACGATGTGAAAATCGAATGACTCACCGAGCAGTTGGTCTTCAAGACCTTGCATGGTGACAGTAAAATCGATAATAGATGTCTTCGCAGAGATTTCTGGCGAATAGGCGGGATTAGGCAGTTTGGTGGTGATATAAAGAAGAAATCCAGGCATTACATCACACTCCTTGTCTCCGACAACCACCTACAACAAAAAATATTCTTCGATTGCTAGGACGTATGTAATTACTTTCATGCGTAAGTGTGATAATGTTATGAGAGTTTAAATGTCGGTGAAATATCAAACATAAAATTCTTCAATTATTATCACATTTAATCCCAATAAAATTCTTCATTCATCAATTCTTCAATATCATTAATTCTTCATTCAATCATTCATGTATGTATGTGTCTGACGTTATTGGGTCGGTAGTCCGACTTCGCTGGCCAGCTACCGGTGTCCCCCATGCCTCAGCCTAGTTAAATTCCCATGCTTGGGGGTAAGAGCGACATGAGGCGAACATGGTATATTTTCTTCAACATAACTAGCAAGATCCGCCTGCTAGAGCTTTTCTTCGTCACACAGCCACAGAAACTGGGACGATTTTAAGGGAAAGCTACAACCTCGACCTGGAATTGAACCCGGGACCATAGCTTGGGAAGCTAGTACGCTGTCTATGAGCCATCCCAGAGATTTATTCAATCATTCATATTAGGCTTTTGAAAATAAAATATGAACTATAAAATCTTTCATTAAAAGTATTTTGTGCAAACATGCAGAAAAAGAGTACCGAAACGAAGTTACGAAATTGTTTAACGTTTTCTCTTTTTACCTTCTCGATGGAGCCCGACTTGATGAAGTTCTTCTCGAGCACGTTGTCGATGACCGGGTCGAGCTCCTCGCCCACGTCCTCGATGAGCAGCGGCCGCCCCAGCGAGAGCGCGTCCTCCAGGTGCGTGCGGAAGTACTTGTGGTGCAGCGACGTGATCTGCAGCTCGTTGCCGGCCTCCTTGTGCTTGATCCAGAGCTTGCCCTGGCTCTGCGGGTCCACCAGCAGCGGGTACGACGACGACTTGGTCACGATCAGCGCGTTCTGCACCGACAGCTCGTCGTTGGGCAGCCCCTGCAGCGTCCACTCCGACACCTGCGCATGCGCACCACGCCTTGCACTTGCTCAGCTCGGCGAATTTCCGTTTGCGCTTATGTAAATACGCAATGGACATTTATAGTAGGATATTACTCATTTTTAAAATACATATCATTTATTGTGAATGTAATGTCCATGTCCGAGTACTTTGCATTTTCCAATAAAGTATAAAGTAAATTTGTTGTTCAAAATTCACAATTTAATTTTGTTGCTTATGATGAGCATCAATCGTCACTGTTGTTAATCCTTGTTAATGATGAAAAATACAAATCGTATTTTAATATTTCTGTTTTCATTATTAACAAATTAATTAAATATAATTCCAATAATTAGCATTTCTTGTGAGATTAAATTTTTATGTCAACAATTAATTAGAATGTAAGGCAGTGTCGCCTAAAGTGCAGTAATAATAAAATTGATAGTAAGTATAATTATGGAGGAACTAGAATTCGTTCAGTGTACCGATTTTCTGTGAACATAATAGTTTGTGTTCGCATCACAAGTAACTGCTTACTCACCGTGGCGGAATCGACGAGCATGTGCGTGATATTCAGGCCGTGAGTGAACGGAATGGCGCGCACTTCCAAGATACTCATCCAACTGTTAACCAGGCCGGCGCGGAACTCCTTTGGACATTAAGAGGAAATAGTTTATTAAAATAAACAATGATCGGACTCATCGGTTAACTTGTCGAACTTGTTACTTACAATTGAAATTCGAATGAAAAAACTAGAATAACGAAATATCCTTATATGGGCAATTTTATTAATGGAAGAGGGAGAAAACGATAAAAACAGAGAGAACGCGTGAGTTAACTCGTACCTCGGTACATACACAATGGTTACTCAAATATCACCCTATTAATAATTTTCTAAGTCATACATCGTCTTTGCGGAGAGTAGGGGAATAAGTGTAAACGATCACCTTAAAAGTGCTTCCTCAAACCAACTGAAACGAGGTATGCCTTAACACGGTATTAGAACGGTGCATTGGAAATTAGTATTATTGATGAGAGAATGAAGAATTGTGAAATGAGATAAAGAAAACAAGTGAAAAGAAGAAAGTCATATCTTAATGTCAATTGCAGCAACAATTTCTAATAATGCCATTCTAATGCTATTGGGAATAACGTGTGTGAGATGAGTGTGTGTGACTCGCTGGATTGATTGATTATTTTGTGTTTTCAGCTGCGTCAACTGCTAAGGTCATTACTCCCGTAACTACAGGGCATGTTCTTCCTCGTGAGGTGGCAGCTGCTGGGTGGTGAGATCCGACGCCGACCTGCACGTCGGCTAGCGGGGTTTTCCCACCCCGGTATCTCCCACCAGCGAGCACCGCCCCATCCGAGACAATCTCGAACTCTAGAATCTCCCGGTCAGAGGCACCGCAGCGACATAGTTTGATTGCGCACTCGCCTGGTTGTAGGGTCCGCAATAGGAGAGGAATCCGGTGGCGAGCAGCACGTCGCCGACGAGGCGGCCCAGCTGCTGCTTGAAGTCGCGCGACTGCTCCGTCCAGCGCACCTTCTCGCCGCCCAGGCCGTTGATGAGCGCGGTGGCCGCCGTCATCTTGCGCAGGCACACGTTGGCTGCGTCCGTCAGCCGCTGCTTCTCGCTCACCGCCGCGTCGTACTGCTCCTTCACTTCCTGCAGCGCGCGCTCGCGGTCCGCCAGTTGCTCCTCCGCGCGCGCCAGGTCGTCCATCGCCACCTTCAGGCGCGCCTCCTGCAGCGTCAGGTTCGCCTAAACACACAGAAAAATTTGCTTAGTTGGTTATTGACGTTCTAGGTCCTCCATCACCATCTTCCGGAATGCCTTCTGCAGCAAAAGGTTCACCTAAACACACACAAAAATTGGATCAGATGGATATGCACGTTCTTCGTTCTCCATCACCATATTCTGCAGGCACTCCTTCTGCAGCGTCAGATTCCGCGTCAGCGTCATAAAAATGGGTCGATTAAAATATTAGTTCAAAAATATTCATATCCAGAAAAATTGCATCAATTAGAGGATATGTTACAAACGTGATTGCTAAGCTCGGTTAACATATTAGGATGTTATAATGTTATAACTAATTCGAATGAAGCGCTACTCGTATAGTGCAGTCCATAAGTCATTTTGCCTTGTAAATTGTGAGGTAGAAAATTTTGTTTTTTAATTTGGTTTATATTTTTACTAGTAAGCAAGTCTTAAGTTTTCCACCTCGAAATGCTTCGGGAAAAGTTTTGATAACAAAAAACAAAAAAACAAAAAATCGAGCATTTTTGATTTTTGCCTAATAACTTTCTAATGGTTAATCTTTGCGAAAAAATAGTTATATACAATTTGAAAGTTCATAAAATTCTCTACAACTTTGCTTCATTAATTATTTTTATATCAAGCAATTAGCAGGCTCTTGAAAATCGTCCAAGTGTCCTTGCAAGATTTGGTAAATATTAATACAACACAAATGCGAAAAATAAATAATTTACATAATATGATGGTAGATGCACCACGATCATTATTTTTCGGCGATCGCTAAGAGCAGATTGGTTCCTAATATATTTCACTAGAGGCCAGTAACGGTGCGGCAGAACTGGTATCTAATAGATCGCTAGTGATCAGTAGCAGTGCTTACGAGAAACAAAATCAATAGCAATACTGTAAAATAAAATGAAAAAAATTACAATATTTTATCATAATTTGAACCAATTACATTAAAATTAATCTTAAACGCTATGGTTTAATTAAAATTGAGCTTTTTCTCTTTCACACGGATTGAATATGAAGAAATCCAGGAAACGCTAGGTATTTTGCTAGTGTTTAGTATTTAACAACAACCATTTTATACAAGGGGTACTTCCGCGCGCACCTTGAGCGGGAGGACCTCCTTGTTGACGGAGTGGAAGAAGGCCATGGCCTTGGTCCAGGACAGCAGCCCGGCCACGTCGCCGCACACGCGCTTCGCCGTGTCCATGTTGTAGTCCTCCATCTCGAAGTACGGCTGCAGCAACTCCACCATCTCGTTGTTGATGGTGTCCTTGGGAAAGTTCTGCAGTTGCAGTAGGAACGTCGTGCTTGCCATCATCTGCGCATGAGGGCACATCATAATCGTCAGGGGTTGAGATTATCAGAAAAAATAATTTTAAAGAATCTGAAAATAAAAGAGAATTTTAACGGTTGATCGGCACATGTAACAGGAGTATAAATGTAAAATTATACTGGCTAATAAGATAAACAAATGTAATGAATCTCTTCCATTATACTATTTTGATGTCTAAACAAATCATCTGTCCACACTGAACAGCACGCATACATGTTACGCGAAAAAAACTTACAAATTCAACGATAATATACTTAAATTTTATGTTGTAACTGTGTCAAATTACGTCAAAACTGACTACTTTTTGGTGTGGAAAAAATGGGAGAAGAAAATTTCAGCACGGAGACAGATTAAAATTCAAATTCTTAGAGTAGAAGGCAAATAAATTAATTCTCTAGTTTGTTCAGGACAAATTTAGCCGTGATGTGGCTGGAAAAAGACATCTTTCTAATTAGGGTTTAAATGTCAGTCATCTACCAAATTGAATTTCGACAGATAGTTGGTGTTAATGAGCATGAAATGACTATATGTCTAAATGATAATACCATAGAATTTGAACAGAATATACAACGATCTCTAAAGCTGAGCGACAAATCATACGAAATATGGTGATAATGTGTTTTACATTGCAACTGAAAAAACTACATTTTAGCAAAACTCTTGACATTTCGTCAATGACTATTCAAAAATCATTAATATTTGTATGATGGTTCAAGTACCTAGGAGTAAAGTTGAAGACATAAGTCTGAAATTGGTTGTAAAAAATGGATATAGGGAGATCTTCATAGTTGCCAAATAATTTATTGATTATAATATTCTTGTCATTATTACGATGGAAAGGCAGTTTATTACATTTTTTGGTTAGATCGCTTTATAACCGTCTCTAAATAATTCTTTCGTCGACCCATGCATCCTGTTTTCCCTAAACCTTCTGTTCTTGGCTGGTTCCCCACGCAATTCGCCCTTCGTGTCTACGAAGCAAGAGTAAGGACCTCCTCCTCTTCGCCCCTTCGGCTGCCAGAGGTGGTCCATAGGTCTCAGCGAATAGTAAAGTTATTTTTATTCATGAGGCACACCGTAGGCACATCTCTGATGCGTTTTTACGATTCTGAGGAAGTTTGGTAGGGAAAGAAAGGGATTTGAAAGACGATACATAGCAGACAAGGAGCCCTCTCTCCATACCACACTACGTCCACGCCTTACTCGGGATGTAACGTCTTCTTGAGCGCAACTGCTGCAAGCCCCTGTGCCACCCAGGACGACAATAAACAGAAGGAAGAGGGCTGAAAGAGGACCCATGGTAGTCAGGAGAGCGCCACCATGTCACAGCACACAAGCAAACCTCCATGCCTGGGACGGGACTCTAACCTGTGACCCTTCGATCGCAGACAGTAAAGACGCATTCGCCCTGAGGGTCGACCCTTGCTTCCGTTGAAGAGATCGTAAACAACGATCTCGTGCAATCATCTCCAAACAAATAAAAGTGCTGAAATTGACGACAAATGCTTTGGAGTGACCTTGAGCGACTCGGCCCAGGAGGGCTTGGGGCATGGCGCTGCGGTGTCTCCAATCACCGGATGCAGTTTCCGCTGGAACAGGATGATCACGCAGTCCATGATCCGCATGATGAGGTGCGGCGGCCGCCCCAACTTCCGCACCGTCGCTGAAACATGAGAACACAGTTTTAAGTAGGAGTAAGGGGACTAGAGTGTAGCTGAGAATCCCGGCGTCAATTTCAGACCTTTGACGCTGCCAGAATAACGAGACCATGAAATCTCGAATATCTAGTGCCCAACTGCTTTGACCGGAAGTTTTCCGTGGTTTCTGCGATCCACACCCGGCGAATGTTGGAGCAGTGCTCTAATTAGAACTTGACACGGTTGGGGCGAATTCTAGAGACCAGCTGCACTGATCGGTAGTTTTCCGCCATTTCTCCAAGCAACACCAGGCGAATGTCGGAGCAGTACTCTAACAAACGGGCCACGGACCGCGCGCGATCTTTTCTTCTTCTTCCTCCTTGTCCAATACTCAACCCTTACTATTACATACGCACTTACGTGCAATACACTACTACACATAACGGGAGACCAGTATGAAGCTTAGAGCTTGTCCTGACTGGGGCGGTACCCTGCTGGTGAGAGATACCCGGTTGAGGAAAACCCCGCTAGCCGACGGGTAGATCGGCGCCAGATGTCGCCATCCAGCGGGGGAAGATCACCGCCACTTACCGCGATAAAAATAAGCACTACATTCGGGATTAATTACATCAGCAGTTGAGGCACCCGGAATCACAAATTAATCACACAAAAATACATAGTTACATGGTCACAGGTGTATTCGTGCGTGTGCGTGACGCACCTATGTGCGCGGGCTTGATGGTGTTGAGCGCGGCCTCGGCCTCCTCCAGCGCCGGCTTGGCCGCCTCCAGCTTCTGCTCGGCGCGCGCCTTCTCCTCGGTGATGTACTTCACCAGCGCCTCGGCCTTCTCCTTCACCTTCTGCACCTGGTCCTTCACCGTCTCTGCCTGCTGCGCGCGCGCCGTCACCTCCGTCAGCACCTGCAAACGCGCGGGCATGCCGCTCCGTTGGTCTCGCACGGACGCTACCTTCTGGCTCTGCTTCTCCGACACACTAGAGGAAGATTTCATAAATGTTGTGCTCACAAAACCCTTTTACTAAAATTAAGAAAGTCATTGATGACCACAGTTATTTGCTTTACTTTCGCATTATCAATTTATACATTACTCGATGTATTAAATACTGCACTAGATATGAAAAATAGTTATTTGTGCTTCAAGGGCGTTATAAAGATTCTAAAGATCGAGCGGTGACCAAAAGCCCGAGGGCTTTTTGTCACCCGAGATCTTTTGAACCAGTGGTATACACAATATTTTATTTTTTTACCTAATTTTAATTGTTCAGCTTTACTTATTTACTAATTAATTAGATGTTAACTTGACGCGGTTTGCCTTTTCAGATTTCCCTCCCATTATTCCCTTCATAAGAGAACATGTTGCATCGTTCAACTATTTTCATATTTCCCTCGTAACGCACGCTTCTCTCGATCCGGGTAATTATGCAGAGTATATTGATCTACGTGTGGAAGGTAATAACAAGCAAAATCTTATCACTAAAATATACGAACGTAAATACTTTCTTGTAATACTATTAGGTTATATCGAATTAAGACTATCTTAGCTACTCTCAACGGCAAGAGTGCGTTAAGAATTTTAGTTCACCCTCCTTTCAGAACATTTCAAGTAAGTGAATTGTAGGGAGGGCGGATGAATACTCCCACTCCATGAAAAGGTACTTCATATTTATATGATATTTTCTTTTAAGAAGGCGTGTTACTAAAAGTAGTGAACGACACACGGCCCATATCACACAGAAGGAACTTTGTTACAAATCTCGGCTAACGCGTCGCTTTTCAATCTTCACCTGCGACCATTATTTGCTCTATATTGGTCTAATGATATTCATTTGTTAATTAATGATTGAAAGTTAGCTGAACTCCTCCACGCACGAAAGTACTGTAGGAAAGTTACAAAAGAGGTGTACAACGTATGCACTCTAAGGAAAGTACTTATTCTCCAAGACTAATTAAATCAGAGAGGTTTACAAACTTTGGCACCATGCAATCACTACGCACTGAGCACACTGATTTAATATGGGTCTGAAAATGTAATTGATGTGTTTTGTATTTGATAATATCCGTAGAAGAATGATGCAGTGAAACATAGCAGGGACTTTTTTCTAACCGTGTTAACTTAAAACATTATATTTCACATTTATACAAACAATGATTTTTTATGAAAGAACACGTGTGAATCTATTGCTGGACACACTAGTTTTTGCTTTTAAAACACTCAATATTTAACCTGAAAAACATATTTCCTTCGATAACTACAACCTCACGAAACGACCTTTTGATAGATCAATTGCACCTCGCACAACAAGCAGGTCAAAGACAACCACATTCCAACTACACAATATTGTTGATTTCAAATTAGGCATAGTGACAAATGAAAGAAGATTAGAGTTGATTGTATTAATTTTAAGATATTATTAAAATTTAGTATTTTAACTCTAAAATATGTTGATAAGAGCAAGTGATAACACATAAGGACCATCACCTTTCATTAAAAGCAAAAATCATGAAATTTGACTTACAAGAAACCAAATGTCAATAATTATTTGCAATATTAAATATAGAAACATACCCTAGCGAAATCTATAACCCCAGAGCCATCCTCTTTCTCTCCCTCCTATTCCCCTGTTGCGCCCCTCATTGTAACTCCGTTTTAAACACAGCGGCACTTGAAAGTCACGAGCTGGTCGGAGAGAGGAGCACTGTCACCCAATCGGGAGCTTTGTTACGATTTCCATTTTTTAGTTCTGGATCTTTCGATTGGATGACTGTCCTCTCTCTTCTTTCGCTCGTGGCCTTGAAGTGTCACTATGTTTAAATTGGAGTATAGCGTCCCGGTAAATTAACATCCAGAATTATCCAGGTTTACCAGAAGGTTTTAAAATTGTATTGGCGAATTTGCAATTGCCAAACAATACCAGAAACACATGCACAAGAATAAGGATTGTACAGCCAACTACCAGGTAACCCTAGGAGAGTTTTACCTGTATTAGGAGGTCAACTGCCCTTTGTGGATCATTTAATGGCTCAAAATAAAATAGACAAAATGAATAGCGTGCCGGTGGGATGGAGTTCGACTCACGCGCTCGGCCTTGGTGGAGGCGTAGGCGAGCTCCTGCTCCATGACGGCCAGGTCCTTCTTGAGCAGCTCCACCGAGTGCGACGCCTCGTCCAGCTTGGCCAGGCCCGTGTCCATGCGGCGCGCGCCCTCGCCCAGCTCGCGCTGCTTCTGCTGGTAGATGCTCTTGTAGCCCGCGATGAAGTTGAGGTAGCTCTTGGGCGTCACGTGCGTGGCGCGGCGGAACCTGGCGCAGGCGCATGCGCAATCGATTGATTGATAGATAGACTGATTGAGGTTTCCACGCGTTTCAACTGATAAGCTCATTAGCTCCGGGCACGTAACTGCTAAGATCATGTATAGTGCACGTTTTTTATCGTGGTAAGTGGAGGTGGTCTTAAGGGTAGACGGGTGTTGAGAACTGGGGCCGACCTACTCGTCGGATTGCTACATAAACTCGCAGTTCCCGACTGGTCTCCAGACATGTGTGGAAGTGTAGTGCGTGTCAGTGTAAGTGTGTGAAAGTAAGGTGTGACGACAAAATACAAAAGAGGAAGAAAAGACTGTGTGCGGTCCGTAGACCGTTTGTTAGGAAACTGGTCCAGCATTCGCCTAGTGTTGATCGGGGAAACTACGGAAAATTACCGATCAGTGCAGCTGGACGCAAGAAATATCCGAACATCGGCTGTAATTGACCTAGTTATCTCGCTAATGTCGAAAATCCTGCCACTGTTAGGACTCGATCCCTTGGTCCTCCCGGTTTGAGAAATTGATGTCACTGCAGTGACTTCAAGTGAGGTCATGAGCCAACCAAGTCGGTGTGCATACATCGAAATTACCCCTAGAAAAAATATATAATGAAACTATGATGGGGATATTAATACACGATTGTGAAGTGATACTACGATACGCGCGAGGAACGAGTGAATATCGTAAACTTCATGCGGGCGTCTTAATACCCGTTACACGGAGTTTCATACAGTACCTTTTCTACAATTAATAAAAGCTATTATAAATTCAACCTTTACATTGGACGATTATGTCACAGCTGACAACAGTGTTTAACCAACACCAGATATCATGCTTCAACGAGTGAAGAACATCGCCACCTCTCAGGATGTAATACGCAATACATATACGGAACTAATGACCTAAATACTTGACGCGCAATATATTAATACTCATTCTATCGCTGAGAAATGTGGCTCAGTGCATCAACTGATGTCGCTGCAGTGCCTCTGACCGGGAGGTCCTAGGTTCGAGCCCCGACAGCGGCAAGATTTTCGACACTAGCTTGTCAGCTAGGTCGAATTCAGTCGCTATCTGGAGGAGAATTCTAGAGGTCGGCTGCTCTGATCGAGAGTTCTCCGTGGTTTCTCCGATCAACCCCAGGCGAATGCCGGAGCCAGTATCACGCGTGATCTTTCCTTCGTCTTCGTTGTCCTATCCTTACCCTTACACGCACTTACACTAACATGCACTTCACTACTACATATGCCGGAAGACAGGTTGGGAGCTTAGAGCATATTCCGGCTGGGGCGGTTCCCCCCTGGTGGGAGATACCTGGTTGGGGAAACCTCGTTTGCCGACGGTAGGTCGGCGCTGGATCTCACCATCGATAAGGGAGGATCACCGCCACTTCAAGATGAAAAACATGTACTGCACTTACGGGAATAATTAGCTCGGTAGTTGACGCGCCCAGAATCACTAACAACCAATCCACAACTCATTCTGTACTACACTGTTACGAAAAAATAGTTCACGGGTATTTGTTCATATGAAGTATTAACAAGCGTGGAAAATCGAAACGGTGCGAGCCGTACCTCTGGAAGTACTCAGTGCTGGTAGTGGAGACGACGTCCTGGATAGATCCCAGCGCGTTCACCAGCTCCTCCTTCACCTGCTCTGTGCATGCGATTTCGAAGTCAGCCAGGAAGTGGCGTGCCACCAGTACCAGCGCGTCGCGCGGCCACGGCTGGAACCAGTCGATGGTGCAGCCCGACACCAGCGCCGGGAAGCGCATGGCTCGGTTGCGGAATTTCTCGCCCACCTGGGACACCAATCGATTTTCTCAGCCCACCACTCCTTGAGCACATTCTAAAAATACCCTCGGGCCGAACTAACCCATCAACTATGTTCAAACGCATCAACCCGTCAACAAAGGGTAATCGAATAAGAATTCATTGTAGCTGACATGCTAAATTAGTTCATCTAAGCCAAATATTCACGGAATTCACGGACAGACGCACTGGAAAGATTTGATCAAAGACCATTTATTTGGGGTCTTGAAAACAATGCTTAGACATTTCAAGTGGAGCGTTTGAGTTAGGGAGTGAGGTGGGGTATTTGGAAAATGAGGGGAAGATGCAGAACTATGGATTTATCCCGAATCGCTGACACTGACGAGTGGAAAAGTTTCAAATATAAAAATTTGAAACTTATATTAGGAAATCGATCTTTCAAACGAGTCTTAAATTAATTATTTACAAGCTCATCCCATTGGTAAATTTTAACCTCATATTGTGACTCCTTTGGATGACGTTCGGGTTTACTCACGGGCGAGAAACAGAAGACGACGTGCAGGTTCTGGCAGGTGCGGGTGAGAAAGAACTCCATGACGAGCTCTTGGGTGAGCGTGCGTTTTGGATTCTCACGCTTCATCACAGGTGTCAGCTCCGAAATAATTTCAGCCTGCTCATCGCGGGTGAACAGGTTGGAGATCACTCCTGTGAAAGAAGAGGAAACAGATTACAATTAGCTGTGAAAAAAGTGTGCCCGAATAAAGCATTAAATGAATACAAGAAATCTTCATTTTCCAAATCAGAATATATTTTGAATATTAAAATAAATTATGAAAAGTGAGAAAGTGGCAAGAAATGAAATTTAACTAGTATGTGAAACTCCATGTTCAATGTTACATTGCGTTTTCTTGAATCTAGCATATTCGTACTAATTTCTCTCTTAGCAACTTTTAACTACTCATGATTATAAATATGAAAAAACAAAATTATTAGAATCAAAATATACATATTACAATCATTGGATCAGAAAATACACCAAGGGTTATGAAGCGCATCATAGATGATCCTAATAATTCACTGCAAAGTTTACAAAGAAATAACATTTTAATGAAATTCAAACGAGAAGAATTGAACTACTCACCGGAGGAAAGGATGTTGTTGAGATATTCAAGGAAGCCCTCTTCTTTGATATCAAGGTCTGTGAAGATGAAAGTAGTACCTTTGCCCTGGGCCCCACAAGTTCGGTACAAGAGCTTCAAGTCCTCCAGGAAGTTTGCAACATTGTAGGATCTACGAGAATTTCCCATATGAATTAACGGCACACATTCCAATATGAACATTGACTGACAACCATGTATTCAACAAAACTACCATGTCACAATACGTAATAACAATTATTTCCATTTCATAAATTTAATTTTGTTCACATTGTCTCTTTCTGATGAATTGAGTTTCTGGATCATCGCGTACACCAAAAAGTAAGTTATTTACTTCAATGAGACATTCATACTGAAGTGCTATATTTTAAAAATGGGAAACTCCAAGAAAGTAAAAGGGAATAAAAAGTGTACAGTAATTGATTTCCGAGAAATAAATATCATAAAACAGTCTCGCACAGCTAGTCTCGCGAAGTTATTCTCGCTCATTTCTCCATTGACATTTCATGTTCAGTGACAGATCAATTTCATCTCGAAATTGGGAGATAAACATGGAGGTTGAACCATACGTACCTGGTGAGCGTAATCTGGAAGGTCTTGTAGCCTGCGATAAAAGAAGACAACTTGGTGAGTGACTGTTTGCCTGAGCCGCCTACTCCCACCAACATGACATTGCCGCGGGGGTGCCGTATCACTCGAGAGATCTGGGGAAGTAAAGATCAATCTATGACACAATTGTAAATATAAGCTGCGATAATCTTATTTAGACTAGAAATTAAAGACGTTATAGAGTATTTGGTTTTTCATATTTACTATGAGGAAGGTTCTAGATCATTAAGTGTACATGAAATTCAATAGAAATGAAAATCACTAAGAATCAATTATAATTGAATAAACCAATATATTTAATAGTCGATTAAAATAAGCTTCAAATGTGCAAATTTTTTCGGTGATATTGAACTCTAGACTACTGCATTAAAGATATTGCCCATAGTACTATACTACAGGGAGAAAACGTAATCACTTCAATAATAGGCTCATAAATTTTCGATCCTAAAATACATGAAGTTAAAATTCTTCTGAGCTGTAATTTAGAATTAATAGATCTTAATCCTGATGTATGTACCGTTTCAAATATGATTAATATTGGCAGGTGGCAAACAGATAATCAAAATTTTGGAGCGAAAACTTGTCTTTTCAAATGAATGGCGCATGGAAGTTCATGTCTCGCATAACTCTGTTGGATTAGAAGTTGTTGAGCAATAACCTGGTAAATAGGAGGAAGATGTGATTGTGTCGATACGAGGATCATTAAGATATTTTAATTTTAGGGGTACTTTACACGAAACCCCTGCAGTATTTTCAAAATTTTCTGAAAAATTTCTACATTGTTTTCCTTTAAATTTGCTGGAATATGGGAAGTTTATTTAGCAATATGGTATAGCACCGGCTTTCGTTAAAAACTGAGAAATTTGGATAATTACAATAGTTTAATATCTTTTCTACACCTCCCATATTAAATTCAAGATTCTCAATGTAATTCATCTCTCGATTTTAGCTCTTTAAATGATGTCATTCACATTTTAAAAACATGAATATTTATTGAACAACAACATCAAAAGGAGCAAAACTTTCGGCAAGCTTCCCATTTCCAGTTGTTTCAGAAGGTTCTGGTGGGCCCGTTCATTCGCTGAGGATACTACCTTGACGAGGTGGAACATGGCGTCCGGGAAGAAGACGAGGTCCATGCCGGCGCCGCGCACCATCTCGTTGAACTGCGCCAGGAACATGTCGAGCCGCTCGCGCAGCTCCCGCAGGTCGGGCACGGGCTCGTACACCTTGGGCAGCTCCATGTCGGCGTCCTCGCCCTCCTCGCCCGTCGGCTCGGGCGCGTCCCTGGGCACGGACCGCGCGCGGTGGAAACGGCACTGCGAAGCTCCACTTCACTATTTAATAATAACAGTGGCGGCTCCTGAACGAATGTTCATGGTAGGCAAAACTGACCAGCAGCGTATCCCGGAAAAAGGGCATGGGAGCCATACCCCACATCAATCCAATTTTTTGTAGTTTTATTCAATTTATTCAAAGTAATTCACTGATATCAATACATTACAAAGCATTATTTCCATGAAGCACGCGCAGATGTGATTTTAAGATATTCAGATTGTAAAAAAGTGTTGCGAGTTTGTGTTGCTCTGATAGTAATTCAGAAATCGGATTAAATTTTTTCCCAGGCGTTTAAGATTCACTGAATTACATAGTATGTGATCTTTTAACATTTCATGTTTTTTTATAGCTTTTGATAAATTTTTCATGTCAAAATATCCATCTATATTCCAAATACACTCCTTAATTGCCAATAAAGAACATAGCCAACAATAAAGGTTAGCTTTAACATCGCTACCTGTTAGCCATTTGTGTGAATCATACCATTTGTTTGTTTGTATTCGTGTGAATCATACTGAATTTTCTTGCATTTTTCTCTCCAGCATGCTGTTCAAGCGTACTCAATGTAGGAGTAGGTCGACCATTGTCCAAAATTCGTCTCTTTTCTACATCGTGAAAATGATAAAACGGTGTACGTAGTAGTTTATTCATTGTATCTGTCATAATAACGTACATTCAGATTTACATAAATATAAAAAATCATTTAACACTAGTATGCATGAATGCCTTATTTTACGTGGCGAGACTCAGGCCATGAGGCCTGCTTTTCCGTCTAACCACGCAAATTCCGTTACGCTCCTTTCACCTACTAGAGATGAAAGAAAGTATTACTTGGGCGACGAAACAGGCAGTTTGAATTTAGCTCAGAGGCTTCATTTAGGCTTGAGAATCTTTTACATGCAGTATATCTACTAACATGGGCCAACCGGCTCTACTTCTCCTCCGAAGGATATTTTCGCCCCTATAAATCCACGGCTTCGATCGGGTTTCAACCCGTGAACTTGGGTATAACAGCCCGATACACTAACCGTTACACCATCGCCGCGCTAATAATCCGCAGCATACTAATTTAATATGAAAAAATAAATACTTCCGAAGTAATAATCACTTTCTCCGGTTTTTAACACGCCAACAAAACAGTAAACAAACGCGCTACGCGGCTTGCATGTGAGTGGAAATCGGAGTCTTCTGGGCGAGCAGGCAGCAAGCGGATTTGCTAGCCTAAGCACAACGCACATGCGTCAAGTATGGACACGTCATGCTCGCGTTCTTCGCTCATTTCAGGGCCGTTTGCCGAATATTTATGTGATTATATATTTATTTCTCTTTTATCAGATCCACTTTCTGGTCTAGCTTTATTTTTATGGCACATAGAAATAAAACGAATATTTTCTTATATAGAATTATAGATATAGAATTAAAATGAAATATTTTTGAAGATATTAACTGACTTAAAGAGCATACCTCATGAAATCGACAAATACTAGGTTAGGTGCAGCCATTTCGCAGTAGTTAGAACCGAGCATCTCAGCAACTACACTCAGCAACTCCTGGTCAAACCACGCTTTGTCAGCGGCCAATGTGAATCTGCGCACACAAAAGAGAGGCAATGAAAATGATAATGAACGAAGGTAAGGTATGCTCATATTACAGTAACGGAAGTAAGATGTTTTACATACAATAGTTTTTGATTTAGAGTATGCAACTAACCGGAAGAACAAAAAAAGTTTTTTGATTTTACGCAATTTTATAGCAATTGAAAATCCAGATAATTATGTAAACATTTAATTTATGATATTTCAGTGGAATATTTTTACTATTCATAATAATTTGCACACTGAAAAGACACAATTTCAAAATTTTAAAATTAGAGAAATACAACTATCATTATATAAAATACAACAGTATACGAGACCAGCAGGTCAATGTGGTCAATTAAGTACAGAAACTTCAATACAAGAGAAGTTTGTATTACTTAGTGTCACAAATGTGTCATAAAATCTGTAGAGTTTTAGTGTGTGATAGTTAACGGCATATGAGTGAAAAGAATCTGTTGCTTGATGCCGAATGAAATACATTACGCCATTTGGATTGTTAGCGTTTAAAACTGTACCTTCAAACCAAACTGATGTCTTGTGTATCACTTATGCGGAATATCTAAGAATAGATGATAAAAACTTCTTTATCATGTGCGGGGGTTGATGAGATCACTTTTCATCAACGAATATATGGTGGGAAATTTCAAAGTTACATGTGACATGATTGGTAGGAATCTCACCGTGCCTTACATTGGTGTTTTACACGTCATGTTCTCACAGAGTCAAAGATTTACCAACAGTGCAAAGTTGAGATATCTACCAATCAGAGGCGAATGCCACTTGGATAATTTTGATATTTGAAATTTTCTACTACGTTTCTTTGGTGATAAGTGATCAAGGTCTATCCCGTAAATGTCCTAGAAGTTTTTAAAATTTGTTCCAGAACACATGTGTACACAATGTTCATCGTTGTGTGTATGATTTATATACTTAATGGCATGTGGAGAGTGAGAGAGTGATACATCTCTCAGGTCACATGTATCAAAATTATAGTACATGCCGCAATTCAGATTCTGCCCCGGAAGAGGAACAAAAAAAGCTCAAAATGTTAATGTCAATTTCCAATTTCCCCTAAACTTTGGTTTATTTATAATGACACTAGACATTTAGTCAACTTTTACGAAGTCATTCAATCGGAAGCTTGAACGTCGTTGTGGTGACTTTCAAAACCTCCCGATTGGTTGACAGCTTAACAGTTGACTTACGTCAAGTGCCATTACAAATAAATCGAAGTACAAGAGTAAAGATTGGTTGCATGACGCTTGGTCGGAGATCGTCACTGTAGTGACTTTCCAGCTCCCGATTGGTTGACAGAGTAACAGCTGACCTACGTCATGTGACATTACAAATAAATCGAAGTGTAAGTGTAAGATTTGACTGCATGGGATTGGACCCACCGGTCGGAGAAGACGCGCGTGCACTCGTGCTTCCAGAGCTCCATGAGCACCTTCTCGCTGTCCACGACGGTGCACAGCGTGCCCACCATGCCCTGCCAGATGCGCGACAGGTCGCGCAGGCTGAACACGTAGTGGAACTTGGCGGGCGTCGGCAGCAGCGCCGCCTGCGAGCATACCAACACGTGCACTGCCACTGTCTTACAGCTACGGGAAATACAGACAACACAGGAATCTTTCAATCGAATATAATAGTTATATGTGCACCAAGGGCACATAAGGGTTGTAATGATTGAGCGGCCACAAAAAGTCCGGGATCTTTAAAACCAGTTAACGCCCCCTGTGTTACATGACTTTATTTTTTACGTCATTTTCTGGATTCAGATTAACTTATTTATTAATTAACTAATTGTTATCTTCAATCGGTTTTGCATTTCATATTTCCATCCCATAATTTCCTTTGATAATTCCCTCCATATGAGAAAGTGCAGGACCATTCAACTCTTTTCCCACTAAGCACGATCCTCGCGATCCAGGCAAGTAATGCAGTGTATATCGAACACCGTATGAATGTCAATAACGAGGCAACCTATCAGTAAAAGGTAAAATATCAGTAAAAACGTATGAGTAACAAGTAAAAATAATTTTAGTACTCGTAGTAGTTCCCACATAGTGGAAGTATATAGAGTGGGTAGACGTTTTGGGCACGTAGGGGTTGTGGGGTTCTTCCTCTTCCTTGTCCTACCCTTTACCCTTACCAACACACATTTTATGCACTACACTTTCACAAATGTCGCGAGACCCGCTGGAAGCTTAGAGCTTGTTCCAGAGGGGGCGGCGCCCCGCTAGTAGAGATAACTGGTTGAGGAAAACACTACAACCCTGTGATAGGTGGTTTGGCGCCGGGTTTTGCCATTCAGCGGCGGAAGATCACCGCCATCTCCCGCGATAAAAGCATGCTCTACACTTACGGGACTAACGCCCTTAGCAGTTGACATAGTATCACTAATCAGTCAGTCAATGAATCGCGCGGTCAGACGCGGCGTGGACCGTGCGCGCGTGCGGGCGTTGCTCGCTCACCCTGGTGCGCTGCCAGAGCACGCGCGTGGTGGGGATGAGGCGGCGCACGAGCGCGCGCACCTCCGCCGAGAAGCCGCGCTTGGCGTTGTAGTGGCCCTCGCCCACCACCGAGAAGATCTTGTCGATGCTCGCCTCCGACGGCAGCGTGCAGTTGAACACGCAGAACTGCCGCTTCAGACGCTCGGGGATGTCGTTGCGCCCGCCGCCTGCGCACGCCCAGCGCGGGTTCATGTACAGCGTTAAAAGGCCGGCCGTCGGTAGTCGAACTGCTTAACCACGCTCCATCAGGTCATACAGGTTAAGCAATTCGAGACACTGACTTAAATGGCCGTCCGTTGTTCGTCGAACTGCTTAACCACGCTCCGTTATGTCACGTAGGTTAAGCAGTTCGAGACACGGAAGTTCCCTGGATGGGTGACCGTCTGGGTAGTGACGGCGCTGAGCCTCTGACGGATAAAAGACAGAGATAACACGACAAAACCATTACGTTCAAGGTGATTAACTCCATATTTAATGGCAACTACGTTCAAGGGGAATTACTTCGTGTGCTCTCTTCTCTCCGTGAATTACAACTTCAATAACTTGATACAGTGCATGGCTCAACCTTCCCTTCAAATAATCAAACTACGTAACTAATAATATTTAAATATTGAAAACAATCATTCAAAATTAATATGAAAATAAACTAGTATAATATTTTCTATTTAAAAATTGAAGTTAAAATATTTAAAAAAATATTACAAACTAATACAAAATGTTGATTAAAAATACTGGGGGCCTCTATTAAACGGAGGGTTTACGGGGAGGCGGGGCTAAACACGTATTTAAGTTGCTGTTAATTCAGCCCAGTCCACGCCAACACACGTTGATCCACAGACAGGATAATTTTTGAAGTCGGAATGTCATTACAACTAATTGGGAAAATTCCATGAACCCAAAATATCCATTCCATGAATTCCGTGAAGGGAGAGAGTTCGTTTGCATCCAATTTGAAGGCAAGGAAGAAAACTGTAGTATAAATTGGTCATAAATACAGGTATTTACTTCTTACACCTACAAATTCACGTGGATTAATGTGTGTTTGGCACTTTGGTAAGTGAAAACATTCTTCATTATCTTTTTATACTTTGGCATGAAAAATTATAAAGGCAATAAAACTACTCTATCTTGTTCAGAATCTGAAACTATTAGAATTTCTTCTGTGAACAAAAAATATTGTCCTTCCAGTGATAAATACTGTATTACGTTGAACAAGAGAACAATAAGAATGTGTAAGAAATCGGATAAGACTATCGGAAAATTAAATAGTTGGTCAATTTTAAACTAATAATTATATACTAAACAAATAATATATGTAGAAAATTTCAGTCAAATAATGCACATGCAAGTGCCACAAAACTAAGTCCAAAGTCATAAAATATAATAATAAAATGACAATTTGTTGCTTCTAGAACTTCTTACATAATAGTAATATGATAATTAATTAGTAAGTAATTAATTAGGGATTTCTTATCGGATGACCATCAATGTAATATGTTTATGTATTGTGTTGAAACCGTTTTAAGGATGCAATTGTCGATTAAGAATAAAGTACTTATATGTTTCTACAAAACGCACAATTAATCCATATCTAGTTTCCTCGTTTATGATTTGTACGCATTGAAAAGTTCAAGTCAGGTAACACAAATCGAAGGTTTCGAGAAAGAAAACATTACCAAAATCATCTTTAGGTTTTTTCGGACTTTTTCCGCGCAAGCAAAGCAGGAATGCGTTTTAACCTTCAATTCATTGGTTTGTCCCTCCCTAGTATTTCGGATGTCACCCTGGAGATAATTATCACTCCTCACAATTTTTTTTAAATTTTATTTTTTACGCCTAAAAACAGTTAAAACTGTTTATGACGTGCTATGCGAAAAGTGAATTCTGTGCATGTTTTCAAAATTCTCTGATCCCTACACTAAGCAATATACTACTTGAATTTTGAATTAATTAAAAAAACGCCATCGAGAAATCGAAATCAAGAAAAAAAATCGAGAGATCACATAAGGGAAAGTCACAATCACTCACCCGGCTGGCCCATGGCGCCGACGAAGAGCACGTCGACGATGTTGGTGAACTCGCCGGGCTTCTCGAGCGAGTAGAAGCCCTTCATGTCCATGGTCTGGCGCACGATCTCGTTGGTGATCTGGTCGCCCCACTCGTTGATCTCGGGCAGGTTGACGTCGTCGATGAACACCACCATGCGCTTGCCCCCCGGCGGGCCGAACGTGCTGCCCATGCGCTTCTCCACGTAGCTCTCGATCGTCTTCTGCTCCACCGAAACACGCGACGCAATTGTTTAATTAAGGTTTAGGAGCGCTTCAACTACTAACGTCGTTGATCCCCGTAAGTAATCATATAATGGGTTTAAACATAGGTAAAACTATAATTATGAGATGACTGATAGTAGAATGTGTGGCAGGGGAATTGGGAAGACCCCAAGATAATCTGTGGAATGCTCGCTTTGACATTCTCATATTCCATAAGGATTGGATGAGAATTGAACCTGGCCCCAGCGGTGGAAGATATATGTGGTATCCCTTACGTCTCGAGCTCGTGGTCAGCCACATACATCGGATTCAGTCGCTGTCTCGGATAGAATTCTAATGGTTAGGCGCTCTGATCGATAGTTGTCTATGGTTTCCCCGATCAACACCAGGCGAATGCCTGAACATGAGCCAAACAAATGAGCCACGGACCACGCGCAATCTTTCCTTTCTCTTCCTTTTCCTTTCGTCATCACTTACACTTACATCCACTACTCTACCACACATGTCGCGAGTCAAGTCGGGCGCTTAGAGCTTGCCCTGGCTGAAGTGTCCCTTGGGACAGACTGATTGAGGGGAAAATCTCCCAAGCCGACGTTCGGTTTGGCGACGGATCTTACGATTTAGCAGGTACGAACAGTTGATGCGCCTGGGAACACCAATCAATCGATAAAGAAGAGCATGAAGAAGTCTCACCTGGAACTGGAAGGGGCTGGTGGCGGAGGAGAAGTTGAAGGAGCGGCTGAGGAACTTGTCGGGGTCGAGGCGGCGCATGAAGGCCTTCATCATGACTGTCTTGGCGCTGCCCTGCTCGCCGATGAGCAGCACGGCGTGGCCCTGCTCCGCGATCAGCTCCACCAGGCGCGCCACGCGCACGTTCTCCACGATGGGCACCAGGATGCTGCTGTAGTCGGGCGTCGAGTTCTCCGGGTACGCGTAGCTCGTGAGCAGCTTCGACCACAGCTCCCACGCGCCTGCCGCAACACCACGTTGCAAACGCAATTAAGACAGCGATATATACGAGATCTAGAATACATAATTTAACTACATTCGGTTGTTATTCCTAAACACACACACACACACACACACACACACACGTGTGTGTGTGTGTGTGTATAAAAATTTATGTTCATTCAAAAAAATATATAAATACTGTAATGAAAGAAAACAGGCGAAACATTTTCAAACAAAATTATTAATAAGTGATATGGGGCAGAAACAGCGTCTAGATATTTTCTTCTTTTGGTTGTTGGGCGTTGATGTGAAAGTACAATTATTTTAATACTTCAGTGGAATGTGAATGTCTTCGCAAATATGAAATCGTTCTTTATAAGCCAAATTATAAATCTTAGCGAGAAAGTGGCATTTAATTTGGGTTCACTGTATGCTTGTCTGCTTATGTTAGTGAGGTGAGATAGGTTTTTGAAAAAAAAATTGGAATTAGGAGTTCCTACAATATTAGATAAAATGTATGTGTTGTGTGTAATTTCGGGTGTAGTTTAGTCGAGTGCAGATTGAACTAGAGTGCAAGATGTTGAAGACAACGTAAAACAAACTTCAAAATTTTGAATTTGTTGGGAAATAAATAAAAGAATTGAATTGGACTTGTTCGGCTATACTGCAATATTTGAAGATGGCGATACTGATGATTCGAGAAGAGAAACGAAAAAAGTTACTTTTCGAGAAAAATATCAAGTATACCAGAGAAGATAGAGGTGTGATAAGAGTCCTAGAAATGTAACAGTATGTACTATGTAGTTAAAAAAAAACAGTAGGAAACTCGGAAGACAAGAAAATTGAAAATGGGGAGCATAAACTGTTTATTGGGAGCATAAACTGTTGCGGGGCATAAGTTGCTAGATACGTGTGGTAACACTGACTCTTCTTGTTGATGGCGAAATCGAAGATGGACGTCTCCTGGGTGCCGGGCTTGGCCTGCGGCAGCTGCAGCTTGGGCAGGCGCTCGCGCATGTACTCGTCGAAGCGCTGGCGGTCGGCCAGGTCGAGGAAGGCGCCCAGCCCCCACACCAGGGCGAACACGTACATGCGGCACAGCTGGTCGGGGTCGCGCGACGGCACCTCGGGCTCCGGCGCCGGCTCGCCATCCGCGCCGCCCACCGCCGCCGCCCCCGCAGCTGCTGCCGGGGGCACGGGCGTGGGCGTGGGCGTGGGCGTGGCCACCCCGCTCGCTCCCTCCGCGCCCTCGACCCCCGGCTGCGCCGGCGTCGCCGACGGCAGCGGTGCCAACCTGCGCGCACGCGGTGGATGCCATTTTGATCGACTGCTCAGGTCATTAGTTCCGTAAGGGTAGTGCATTTTTTCTGGCGGGTGGCGGTGACTATTCCCAGCTGGATAGTGAGGTTCACGGTCGACCTACAGTCGGGCTAGCGGGTTTTGTACAACCAGGTATCTCCCACCAGCAGGGTACCGCACCGCCCTAGCCAGGACAAGCTGTAAGCTCCCGACTGGTCTCCCGATATGTGTGGTAGTGTAGTGGATGTTAGTGTAAGTGTGAGAGTATAGGAGAAGGTAGAGGAAGGGAAGGTCGCACGCAGTACGTGGCCCATTTATTAGGGAACTGCTCCTACAATCGCCAAGAATTAAACGGAGAAACCACCGACAACTACTGTTCAGAGCAGACGGCAACTATAGAGCGTTCAAGCATTTGATTGCAGTACAGAGCCTTATGGAGGATTGCTCTCTCTTTCTATCCAATACAATTTTACATAAGACTCTCTTCTTCTATCGCAAGCTACGTTGCCAATTCATGAAGAAGCTCAGAGTATGACTCGGTCATCCTGTTTCTAACGAAAATATTCAACATGTTTACTCAACGATAGCTTCAATTCTTTTGATCTTAGACAAGTGAGTTTTCTACCAGTTATTCCCAGAACTTCTATGAATGTGATGTTATTTTGTAATTGAGCTTTAATGTTTAATTACGAAGAAATTAATTATAAATGATTGTCGTGTGTTTACTCCTACATTTTGACGTCCTTAAATTTTCACCATGCGACAACCTTTTTGTTATTGAAGAAAAGCACAAACATCCAGGAAATGAAATGACTACGGAAGTCCAAATTTTGATATGAGACCAACCACATTTCTGTGTGAATCATGGTTCTTGAGTTAGACGGTAATAAAAACAATATTCAGTGTGCTCGGAACGAACATCTCATGTCCTTCGGTGATACGTCTTAGCGATTCTAAACTGGCGATGGGGGAAGGAAAAGTAGAATATTTATTTTCGAATTTCACTTATTACAGTGAAATACAAATAAGCATATCTAAAACTAGTGGTGCTAAAACAGCACGTACTTTCTCGCCTTTAGTAATGGTTATATAATACTATTATACCACAATTTATCTCCGAATTAACACATTTCAGCCACCATTTTTTGTAAACTCATTTGAAATCGTACAACATTTGGTGCGAAAATTAAATAGTTTCAAACAATATATTTTTGTTTAAATTTTTAAACGAAAATATATTTCTGGCATTGAATTAATTGTATAAGGTATTCGATACTGATAGCAGTGGCAAACAAATGTAAATGGAGCGAAAAATATATAATAGCAATTATTTAACACTATTATATTGTAAAGTTCAACTAATATATAAAAGTATTAGTTTACATTAACGCGAACGAAAGGCAGCGATCATCGCCTTTTGTTATCAGTGCGGCGTTACAACAATGTTACAAGTAACAATGATCTCTAATTCATGTAGAATACACATTTTGCCTATTATCATTGTTGAAACCGCAAGAAAATGAAAATGAATAGAAAAATATAATAATTAAAAATAGTATTTTTATATTCATCAAGATTTTAACATGCATTACTCTCCATTCTCAGATCTTATTAAGCAAATCAACATTTTTTAAACAATTTACCATTCAACATATCTTTGTATATTCAAGTTTTTTTTCGTTCAAGTGGTATGCGATTTATTCGCGGCAGCCGGACGTTGAAGGAGAGGGGCATCAGCTGTCGGCGTAGATTTCGACTTTGGGGTCCCTTGTCTCCCAAGGCGTAGGCCGTAGGGGAATTCCCTCTCTCCCGACTCTCTGAGTTTGGGAAGGTGTACGGGTACTTCAATTCACATATCTCACTGCCCCGCGCTGAAAATCATAACCCCTCGACCAGACACGCATTGCTCGACGCCATGCGAGATATCAGAAAGTCATAGTACTGGGTTGTGGCACATTTTGCGTTGAAAATCGGCGATCAGTCCGAATACAGTCAATAAGGTATGTATTTTTCAACTCAGAAGCTGTCAATGAAGTGATTAATATTTATTTAAAGGTGATTGATTCCATAAATACGCTATTTGTTAATGTATTTTGATAATTATAATAGTCATGCAATTTACTACTCGTTACAACATTGAAGCCTTTTTGGTAAGTGAAAATTTCATTACTTGATGACAATTATTTTACTGAAACTTATATAACATTGGGTAAGGTATAGCGACATTGGTTAAGGTATAGAATGGCATTAATGTCCTCTTCATTCTCCAGACTTTTCCCAATTCCAATCACCCGGTCACCGCCCCCCCCCTAAATGCCGCACTTTCCTCACTCTTTAAATTCAAAATTCCACCCCATACCTCATTACTCTATTCTCATTTTTCATTCCCTCTCACACCAACTAAATTATTAACAACCACATATTTTTCTGTGTATCCTAATGAAATTGTTCAAATAAAATATTTAAAAGTGATTAGCCACGCTCCAAATAAAATGCTAAAATACTTATAGCTATCTTTATATTGTCATCACTGTTATCATAACTACAATATATTGGCCTTAACAATTGATGTTACATTACAATTGATGTTTATATCCTTTTGTACTTTTAAATTGTTTCTTAATACTGTCAATATTATATTTTAAATTACTGGTACTATTAACTTAGAGGCTATTGTGCTTCTCTAGTGTTACAAATGTTCGTATATTAATTTTAAAGTGCTAATGTATACCAAACGTAACATTTCTGTCCGCTTATGGAAAAATTTTTCTTTTCCACCTACTTCTTCTTTCTCCTTTTCTTCGCTTTTTCTTCCTTCCCTTTCCTTCACAGACTTCCCCATTTATGTCTTTACGACCCTTTCCCCTAAACGCCTCTTCTCTTCACCTTCACTACTGTGCCTACTGTATTTTTCTATATTAATGTTCGGCCATAAGCCGCCATCCTGATTGAGGTTTTTCTGAGATTACTCAATTACTTAAGGCGTACGCCGGGATGGTCCCTTTGCTTGCTTTGCACTCCCAGTCATAAATGTACAGTTTGTCCCTCTTTAGTCTCTCTCCTTTCTTCTTTCTCGTTCGTATTTTCTTCTTAATTTTCATTTATGATTCCCTTCTCTCATTTTTCTCTCAACTTCCATTTCTATTCATTGATGCTGTTCGGCCCTAAGTCGCCATCCTGATTGAGGTTTTCTGGGTTTACTCAATTGCTTAAGGCGTATGTCGGGATGGTCCCTAGTTTTGCACTCCCAGACGTAAATGTACAGATTTCCCTCCCCTCTTATATGTTACTACCCTGTGGTGAGGCGGAAGAGCCCTGTGGTCTGAGCCTCGCCATTAATAAAGACATTATTATTATTATTATTATTATTATTATTATTATTATTATTATTATTATTATTATTATTATTATTATTATTATATTTATTATTATTATTATTATATAACATTTGAAAGTGATTCAAAAGTACATTAGAATTCGACCATTCATTATAGGAAACCGTAAAGAATCTTACAATGTAAAGGATAGTTTCTAATTTTTAATTCAGGAATACCGTATAAAAATGTCAAAAATGTTTTGAAACTTGTATATTACAATAATTAATTGTATTCGGATTATTCATAGATGTGTTCGACCTTATCATCAGCACAGGCAACGCATGGATAATTCCGCACACTAACAAGCAGCACATTATGAAACGTCTGAATTCTAATTGTCGGAAAAACACTATGTAATAGTTCATATCACATTTTAATTTATTTTTATGGATTTTGAAAGGTTGGTAAACACGCTGGTAAAATTTCCTGTCAATCTGAGTATGAGCATGGCGAGTGTTGCGCGTAAGCGCTGTGTGAGAAGTGGCAACGCTGTCCGCTTATGCGCTGTACTACTATCAAACGCTCTATAGAATTCTCCTCTAGACAGCGACTGAATTCGACTTAGCAATCTAGCTATTGTTGGAAATCTAGCGACTGTCGAGACTCGTACCTACAATCTCCCGGTCAAAGGCACTCCATCAGATGGTGCCGTGAGCGACATCACTGGATTGGATACGACTGTATGCAAGGTCGTTTCAGGTGCAACTGCAGTCACTGCTCAGAAATGTGTAGTGTACGGTCACTATTAGGCTAAGCTTCAAGCAACCCTGCATGACGACCGAGACAAGCTCTTTCGATTGATTGATTGGTTAGTGTTTCCTGGCATGTCGACTACTAAGGGACAATCACTGGGTACTCCCGTTAGTGTAGTGCATGTTTTTATCGCGGTAAAAGGTAGTGATCTTCCTCCGCTGGATGATGAAACCCGCTGCCGGCCTACACGCCGGCTTGCGGGTTTTCCCTCAACTCGGTATCTCGCCAGCAGCGAGGTAGCGTCCTCAGCGGGGACAAGCTGTAAGCTCTCGACCGGTCTCCCGGCATGTGTGGTAGTGTAGTGCGTGTAAGTAAGAGGTGAGAACAAGGAAGAGGAAGGAAAGATAGCGCACGGTCCGTGGCTCTTTTGTTCGGGTTTCTTTATTATTTGGTATTTTGATATCAATTATTTCTTTAGTCGTGAGAAAAATATTGAAAGAAAACTTTTATTTCCCTCTAGTATTGAAGGAGAAATAGCAGTCTGGCAAGTTTATTACCTGGTAGTTACAGTATGTGGGAGTGCAAATGTGTAGAATGAGCAAATTATGACGAATTTCCATTTAGAACAAATTTAGGACTTGAGAAATACATTTTTGGAAGAATATTTACGGCTCCCAAATTTAGATAAAATCCTCGAATTTGGAAAAATAAATATTTAAGATTGTGTTTGTGTTACACTTCATAAAGTTTCCTATATGTAAATTGATTCATGTTTATCGGCGACAACTGCTTTGGTCATTACACTCTTATGTATCTCTTATGTACACTCTTATGCATGATATATCCCTGGCGGAGACGGTCTTCTTCTGCGCTTGCCTGAGCTATTCGCTGTGTCGATGTGAAATCAGGGCGAATTTTTGGAGAAGGCGAAAGCGTCACTTACCCTTCGAGAAGGCGGATCATCTGCATGATGATGTTGCACTGCAGCACCTTCATGGTGAGCGTGAGGTTCTGCGTGGCCCAGGCGTACGTGGTGGGGAAGGAGTACTCGAACTGCTTTTGAAGCACCTCGGCCTCCTTCGGCGGTCGCGTGCGCAGCCAGGCCGCCACCTGCAACGCACAGACCCCTTCAACATGCATTGTAGAGGCGAATTGCTAATTCAAATGGAAACAAACGATATGATGAATGGATTGAGAAGGAGGCAAAAGGACTAGGGGGTGCACAGAAAAAGAAAACAGTATATGATGTAATATGAAATAATTAAATTGCCACCTCACTTCCTTTCAACACCCATGGGGCCTCCTCTGTTCCAATCGTGGGTCGATTAACTACACTCAGGGTGGAGCGAATTGATCTGTTTTCTGGCAATCGTCGCCTTGTTCCTCAGTTTCTTATTATACAAGACCCCAAATTTGGTTAATTTAAAAATGAAATCAGAATTGTAGGTTTATTGCATGTGACTTGTTTAAGAACGGAGTCTTAAAATCTTTTACACCTTTATATATGAGCATTACACATCCCTTCAAATTTTTTGACACGAAAAAATATTGTGGATTCATTACGCATTCTTATTAAAAAAATTGCTTAAAGTAATATGGATGTTGTACAATTACAAACCTTACATTCTATAACGTATTAGAATAGATTGAGATGAATTTCTGTCTTTGAATTTGACAAAACAGTCTTATTTCATGTATTTAGTATTAATTTGACTAAGCCTCTCCCTGACTCATCTACCGTTATAGAGAACCGCATACCGCTATCGTTTTATCCAACAGCATTTTCGTAAATATTTTTATTTCCATTAATCAGAAAAACTTTCTTCCTCTGAGAAGCTTAGTTTCTAATATATGTTGTCGGGAAACGGATACAAAATACAGTCGTGTCTAGCATTTTTTTAAGAACACATCAATACATTTGAATAGAAGTATATCTTGTGGAACACACTTTCAGGCGCGATAGTTTAACATTATGATACTAGTTATAATTAGTGGAATTTTCTAACCATCCTAACAATGAATTCGAAAGAAGAGAAGAAATGTTTCATAATTAAATGGTTCAAGCTTGATAATAGATAATAAAACTTCATTAATATTGTTTTATAATAATTTGATACCTTATTATATAGATTACTACGAGTAATTATATAGATTACTCGACAGTTTACATTCCCCTTAGTCATCCCCTTAATTTTTATTGAACCCTTCTAAAATTGGGAAACTACGGGCTAGACGAATCCGGTTCGAAGGTAGACAATTCCTTAGACACTGCAAAAGCTTTCTGCGGGGACGAATGAACGTGCGCGCGTGCAGAGGGAGCACTCACCACGGGGTCCCAGTCCAGCCCCGAGGAGCTCATGTAGACCATGCCGTTGCGCGAGACGGTGGCGGGGGAGGCGTTGTCGATGTTGTGCGGCTCGAAGATGATCTTGCAGGTGGCCGCCATGCCCAGGCGGTCGCCGTTGGCCAGCGTCAGCGTCTTGTTGTCGTCCAGCACCGAGTTGAGGTTCTCGATCCAGATGCTGTCCACGGGTCCGTCCAGCACCAGCCACACGTGCTCCCCTGCGAGTTGCAAGCGTTTCATTCAGTGCTAGTGATTCCGGGTGCGTCAACTACTAAGGTCATTAGTCCCGTAAGTGCAGTTCATGTTTTATCACGAGAGGTGGCGGCGATCTTGCCCCACTGGATAGCGAGATCCGGCGCCAACCTATCGTTGGCTAGGTTTTTTTTGTCAACCAGGTATCTCGCACCAGCAGGGCACCGCCCCAGTCGGGGCAAGCATAGAAGTGTAAATGAGAGTAAGGGGTAAGGATAGGGCAAAGAATGGGAAGAAAATAAAATCAATATTATTTAATAACTGCATGAGTATTTTAGTGTTGCGTAGCATTTTGATGATGTAAAAACTGCATAAGTAATTCAATAATTATTCATTTTAACAAAACGCAGAATGTTTGGAAGTTTTCCTTTAATTATTGTTTGTATGCTCTTCAGCGTTTACTTTAAAGTGTTTGTGCAATTTGTAGTCGACACTTTTGCAAAAACTTTATTAAAAAATTTGCAACACAGGGAAATTCAGAGTGACAATAATATCTTGTTCGTCTTTACTACCCATTTTTGCAAATGTAACTTCTTTTAAAACTTACACGATTTGCTTGCCCCTTAAAATTACTTATTCAATAAAATCACTTGTGCATACCTTTCTTGAGTTTCAGCGTTTTCCTCCACAGCGCGGAAAATATTCCATCCGTCCAGTCGTTGGTAGCCACGTCCAGCCTCCCGAACATCTGAGACGCTGTGATTGCTTTCGGGTTCATGCGCATCTCTCTGCAGACGAAAGAGGGCGTGGTTGAACCAAAGTCTTATCAAAAGTTCTCTGAAGAACTTCTATCGCCATAATGAGAAATGCACAGTTGATCATATTAATGTCATAGGGGTCGAAAATATGAAAGTGTAGAAACGTGCACGTATTCAGCAAATTTTCGAAATAATGTATATAAAAAATTTAAATGGAGCAGATTGTGCAGGTAGGAAAAATTGGAAGTAGAATATTAAAATAAAGTAGTTGTAAAAGATTTATAAACCACAGAAGTTGTTGTAAACCAAAGTTATATCTGTTAAATAAATAAATTCAGCAAACTAATTTTTAGTTCGTCGTTTCTTTATTATTTGGTATTTTGATATCAATTATTTCTTTAGTCTTGAGAAAAATATTGAAAGAAAACTTTTATTTCCCTCTAGTATTGAAGGAGAAATAGCAGTCTGGCAAGTTTATTACCTGGTAGTTACAGTATGTGGGAGTAAAAATGTGTAGAATGAGCAAATTATGACGAATTTCTATTTAGAACAAATTTAGGACTTGAGAAATACATTTTTGGAAGAATATTTACGGCTCCCAAATTTAGATAAAATCCTCGAATTTGGAAAAATAAATATTTAAGATTGTGTTTGTGTTACACTTCATAAAGTTTGTCGCCTTATGAAACGTCGAGAAGATGAAAGGTTTTACTACTTAACCTACGTATGGATCAAATATGAAAGCAATATCATTTGTACGACTTTCGGATTTCGTCAGCAATATTATGAGTAATCGTAGACATTATAGTAACTTAAATTTATTCTGAATATTGGATAAGTAGTATTTTTATTCATATCTTATGATCATTATGCTTTTCAATTATTAGAAACGAAACATTAAGTTACTCGTATTTAATAATCAATTCAGTAAAATGATTATATTTTGGGGATTGAAAAATCCTAGAATTTAGAGAGCTTTAAATAACTTAGGCGAGTAGTGTTTCTACATATCTGCCAGAATTATCAATTTTTGCACTGTTATTCAATTTATTGGTATTCAAATTTGCGTTAATAATTAGAACAATTCTCCCGGTTACCGCCAGTGTGAATGTAAAATATCTAGTGTATCATAAATATTTCACCTCTTTAGTAGCAAACCCTTCATAAGTTTTATTTTCATGTTATTTTGTGATCAAAATAGCTCTCTCTGTAAAGATTAAAAACTCAGATAACTCTACTATCGATGAAAATCATCTGTTAACTGCGTAAGAATTCTATTGGGGGAATGTAGAACCCACCTGACAATTTTCCACTCCACGGAAACGAAGTACACTACTGTTCAAGAGTGCAGGTCAGCTCAAAGCAGTTCAGTGCAGGTCAAGGCAGTGCAATGTAGTGTTGTGCAGTGGAGCGCAGCGCAGCGCAGAGGGCCCACCTATGGAAGTCTCCGCAGACGGTGAGCGCGCGCATGAGCGTGTGGATGCACTTGGTCTTCCCGGCGCCCGCGGGCCCCAGCGTCATGATGCCGTGCCGCACGCGCTGCGTCTCGTACAACTGAAGGATTTACGCAAACGTCAACTGTTACAGCCTGGACGATTTCTAATACAAATAAGAAAATAATATAAAAACACGCTACACGAAAAACGTACTACGTAGATGTATACAGATAAGAAATTATAAATTCAGTTTTGCTAACCATCACAACTGGTTATCGATAGTTAGTAAGTAGTTCCAAGAAACTACAATGTAGTACATTGTGTCTGTAAAACAAGATGGGAATAAATATTATTATTATTATTATTATTATTATTATTATTATTATTATTATTATTATTATATTGAAAAATGCGAGAACTATGTACATCAATAAATTGAGTTCAGGAAATAAGAGAAATGAATAAAATATAGGATAAGTTCTTTTAGGTGAAAAATATACCATGATGTTCTTCCAATTAACAAGCAATAATTTCTTTACTCTTATGTTCCCAGATGCATAATTTCCCATAGAATGTATATTTTGGTAATTTCCCTCATTTCAACGCCGCCTATCGCGAGATCATTTGCATTATTTGAGATCAGCGAGTGCTCTATAATTAAGACGGCCTGCTGGCGAGAGTGGACGCGGCCGCAAGGTCGCGCACGATTTAGGGCAGTCACAATATGCATCTCAATTCCTTCAATTCACAAAATTTGCATTTTTAATCGTTTGAAAAATGTAGTCGTAATTTTTACTCCAAAATACTTTTAAATTTCTCGACACTTCGACTTTGCACAACTATCTAGACGCCATAAATGAAGAGAAATCGTTAGAAAATTACTATGCAGGAACGAAGCATTTTACAGCAAAATTACGTAAGAAACATTTGTTCATCTTACGGAGAAGACGACGACGTGTTTTTTCTCAACCTGACAACACTCTCTCTTTATATGTGTGTGGAATTGGCTCACCTGGATGAGCTTAAGCACCCAGGGAGGATGGAAGATGAGACCCGTCTCCTCCACCACTTCCTGAATGGCCTGCTCGAGCTGCGGGTAGCTGGTCTTCTCCAGCGCCTGGTTGGGGAACAGGTCGGCCACTAGGGAGATAAACAATGGCTCGTCCTCGTCTGAAAGAAAGGAACAAACAACCACATCATATGAAGTGAAATTGAAGCTTGCAATATTCCACCGATTGTTTTAGCCTGGAACTATAGATTCTAAATAAATTTTGCAAGTGAATTTTCTTTTACACGGCTTCTTTGAATGAAAATTAATTCATGCACATTTAAAATTTTTCACAGATTAATCAAATAACTAAATAAATAAATCAGCGAAAAATATTACAAACTCGTATCTTGCCCATTTTTTAAAATTACTCGAATTTCTCTAAGCTCATATGCAGTCAAATGGAAACTTGGTATTCTTTCGTTTCTCCCCCTGCATTAAAAGATTCATTTTTATAAAATACAAACATTCTCATCAAAATATTACTTTCAGGCCTAACAACTCTGTCCACGTCCCCATGTATGGGAGCATTTTTCAATTTCATATGTAAATGAGGTTTTACACAATTAAATTGTAAAAGAAATAATTTGTGGCAGTTAAATTAATAATGAAGCAAAAGAAAAAAGAAAGAATTCAAGAGGTTCATGGAAGAGTAAAGGAGAGTAGGAAAGATAGAGGATGGAGAGGCTTAATGAGTGGGGAGAGGGATAAGGGAGAGAGAGGAGTGGGAGAGAGAAGAGAGGGAGGGAGGGAGGGGAGAGGGAGAGACGGAAAAAACGGTAATAAAATTGTTCGAAAAAATATTATGAAATATGTTTGCATTTGTAAAATAATTTTTTGATCAAATAGTCTACTTACTGAGAAGTTTGCGTTTAAATAAAAAAATATATGATGCTATTTAGTAAAGCTGGAGAATTTGTTTTACTGGTGGTGGGGCTGCAAGTTTTTTTACTTTGCAAGACACGGACCGCCAGAGTATCACTGCAGTGCCTCTGACCAAGAGGTTCTAGATTCGAGTCCCGACGGGCTGGATTTTCGACACTAGCTACATAGGTAGAACACTAGCTACACACGTAGAGCTCAGTCGCTGTCTGGAGTAGAATACTAACAGCCGGCGGCTCTGATTGGTAGTTTTCCGTGTTTTCTCCGATCAATACCAGACGAATGTCGGTACTGTACCCTAACAAACGAGCCACGGACCGCGCGCGATCGTTCCTTCCTCTTCCTATCCTTACTTACACTTACATGCACTACACTACCACACATGTCGGGAGACCAGTTTAGAGCTCCCAGTTGAGGCGGTGCACAGCTGGTAGGATAGACCTGGTTGGGGAAATTCCCACTGGCCAACGCTAGGTCGGGGTCGGAACCCACCATCTAGGGGGGAAGATCACCTCCACCTCCCGAGAAAAATCACTACACTTATGGTACTCGCGATCTTAGAAGTTGCCGTACCCTGTTGCTTCTTCCTTACCTATGAGCTTGGAGAGGTTCATGTCGCGCAGCACGCGCATTACGATGGTGCTCTCCGAGTCGCGCGTGGCCACGCGCTTCGCCGCGCCCAGCGTGCGCAGCACCGACAGGATATTGCGCAGCCCGAAGTCGTAGTGCACCTGCGCAACACGCCAAACACTGAGGTGGCTCAAGGTATCCACTAACGTCACAGCAGTGCCCGTGACCGCTCTCGACATATGAGGTCGTAGGGATCGTGACCCGACGGTGGCAGAAGTTTCGACAATAGCTAGATAGCAGGGTCGAGTTCAGTCGCTGTCTGGAGGAGAATTCTTGCGACCGGCTGCTCTGATCGGTAGTTTTCCATGGTTTCTCTGATCTACACCAGGCGATTGCCGGGGAGGATAGTACACTAACAAACGGTTCACAGACAGCGTGCGATCTTTCCTCACCCCTCCTTGTCCTATTCTCATCACATACTTACATTACGCACTTACGCTTAGATTCAATACACTACGACACATTTCGGGAGCATTAGTACTTGTCCAGACTGGAGCGGTGCCCCTCTGGTGGGAGATACCTGGATGGGGAAAATTTCGCAGGCCAACTTGTATAAGTCGGATCTCTCCACCCAGCGGGGGAAGAACACAGACGGATGAAAAGACACACACTACACGTACAGAACTAAAATCATAGCAATTGGCGCTACCGGAAACATAAATCAACTAATCAAGCAACATTTTGAAAACGTCTTCAGTTTTCGGATGATGTACCCCCTAATAAATAAACGATTAGCTATGAATTTGCTTCAAGTTTGACCAGATTGATCAAGGAATATCCCTATTGCGTAGAAGCGAGTGTACACGGCCTCCACTGCTACAGAACAAAAGTAAAGGCTTTTTTGTACCAAACACACATTTTCGAAATTCCGAACATCGAAAAGAAGTATGTCCCTCAAAATCTGGACATTGATAGTTTAGTAACATTACTTAACTTTCTCTACACTACTTATACAAGGGATAAAAAAGGAATCTAAAATAATGAACCATAGAATACGCAGAGAAACTAAACTTTCATTTTACCGTCACAGAAACGAATTTCTTTAAATTCATTCGTGAGTTGAAACTGAAATAAAAACAAAAACAATCTTCCTCAACTTAGCAGTCTTTACAACGTAATGCATTGTGACCAATGAACTTAGGATGTGTGTGAAATTACAAGGTGTATTCAGACAAGAAGTTTCGTTAGGTTGTCAACAAAAAGAAAACAGAATTTAATGAAATAATTTAAGCACTGGACTATAGTGTGGATGTTCAGACACCTTCCAACGAAACTGCTACAAAAGATCTGCTGTATGCCAAGCCGTTTGTGGCTGACCGTACGACCATCCATCCTAAAGCCCGGATCTCGCCCCCAACAATTTCCATCATTTATATATCTCAAGAAATTCCTCTCTGATCATAATTTCGGGTACCACAGTGAAGAAGAGATGCATGTGGCAGGTGCTGATCCTAGGCGAGAGAATTCTAGGACACAGCGATATCGTTGTGCAAGAACTTTTAAATTCGCCGCCCGCGCGTCATAGGCAGCATGCGCGCTTTGGAGGCCGCTGAAGCAGCAGCGAGCTGGAGACACGCGTCTCCGCGAGCAGCGACGCGAGACCATAACAGGGGCTAGCCGGCACCTCTAGGGCAGAGTATGCAGAGCCGAGTCTTCGGGAACGGACAAAAGATACGTAACAAGATAGTGCCCTATTGCTGTTTGGTAACCGAGCTACGCATTACATCTCCAGTTGAACGGTTCATTCTGGGCTTGGTTATGCTCTCCTAGCAAAAATCTGTTAGTTGACTCTGTTGGCTAGTACTAGTTGGATTATGGAAATTTGAAAAGAAGTTTCAAATGAACAGTGTTTTTTAAACTCAGCCTGCTGATATCGATATATTTCAGATATAAAGGTTGATTCCATAGTATGGCAAACGTCCCCATTCAGGTGGTGATAATAAAGGAAAATAGGGAAACGTTGTAACTTCGCAAGAATGTTTTTCATGAATGTTTCTATTGTGTTTTCTTTTTGTTGACGATTTAGGGAGATTTACTTTATGGATACCTGTTGTACTATGAATATGAATACACGGGGATACCTGTTTCGTAAGCTGCTCTTCGCACAGTTTATACAAGGTATAGAATTTTCTCGCGAGGGTGATGTTTTCCAGGAAACCGCAGCTGGCGAGTTTTACTCGAATAATGATTTGTCTGTCAGGGACCATCATAGCCACTGTACGGAATTGGATTTTTAAGTTCTCAGGGAGCTCTTTCCTTCCAGCATAGCCAGGATTCTGTAAAAGAAAAAATCAGTTCAATAGCTGCATTCATTTCTCTTTCTTGGTTGCACGTTATAGAATTATATGAACATGTAAAATACTTTTATTTGTAAATGTGTACTACTTTTCCGTTTTATTATTTTTCTTAATGCTCATAAAGCGATTTTACGTACCCCTGAACAGTTTTCGCATTGAATATAAAATATCAAGACCTATTTGAATATATAATTCTACCTTTCTTTGCATGGGTATTTTATACTCAATATAAACATTCCAATTCATTCTTTAAATATCTATGCGTTACTAGAACTCAAGAAGAATTTATTTAATTCACATTTAAAGTAGCTTGCCTAGGAAAATTCTCGTAAAAACTAAAACGCGTCAAGTTTATTCAGAAACAATACCAATCCGTAAGACTGGTTTGTAAGTAAACATATTCTTAGTATTAGTTGAATAAATCACATGAACTCGTCAATAACATTCAAGGGAGAATCAGATTACGGTATCGGACAGTTTCCACACCAATATAATTAATTCTGACATTTAACACGGCACTTCAAACACTCACCATTGTGATAAAGATTCCAAATTCCGGGCACATGTCGACGGTGTCCCCGTCTGTGAAAACGAACTGCTTCTTCTTTTCCTTTTTGGAAGCGAGCACTACAGCCACTTGTTGGGCGGCCACGGACAGCACAGGAAGTTCTATACGGTTGAACTCGTCGAAGCAGCCCCACGTCCCAGACTGGGCCAAACCTGCGATCGAATAATTGTGCAAGTATTCATTTCGTATGTGTCAAGTCTTTCAATGAAAATAGAAAATGGAAATATTTTTTTTCTGTCCATATTAATTCTTTGTTTTCAACTTGAGTAATATACTCTGTTATCTTTGGATCATTGTCAGGTCGAATCCCACCTAATTTATTTAAAATTATGAACGTCACTTTTATTTAATTTTCATTAAGGAAATTGTTTTAACATTATGTTCCGTACGGTTCTATAGTTTACTATTTCAGTGCACAAAAATATAATATTTTCATTTCAATTGCAGTGTTACTTGCGTAAGTTGGGTAGATGTGTAATGTTTTACCTTTGTAAATGCGACCGAGACCGCGGAAGTCCATTTGGTCGGAGCAGTTGAAAACGACGACGTACTTGGCCAGAGTCTTCCCCATATCTTTCACCGTCTCGGTTTTTCCTGTACCAGCTGGCCCGCAAGGTGCACCGCCCATTGACATGGCCAAAGCCTGAAAAATAATAGCAGCAAATTATCAAATAATTAATACTTATATATAATAAACGTTGCATGATAACGAAGGCATTTTTTGAAGAAGAAAAGTAGTTAAACGGTTATTTCGTAGTTTCAGCGGAGATCGTGTAACATTCATATTACAGGTGAATAACTGAAATAATCTTCACCATAATATGATAAGGATTTTATTTGATTTAATATAAAATCTATGTCCAACCAAGTTTCGGTGAGAATTTCTCCATTCTAAGTGGCTGTTACATCAACAGCATTTGTAAAAACGTACAATTTCAAGCTAGATAATAAATACAAAAATTTGAATTAAAAATTAACTATATGTAAAGAATAATGAACATTGTACTTAAGTACGTAACGTAGACAAATTCACTGCTTCTCCTTTAATACAGTTAAATAATATTGAACTTGGTGATATCGTACCTGCGCCAGGGTGATGTAGCATCTGTCGGTGAGCGGAGTGATGACGAGGCGCTCGGTGCAGCCCAGGAACTCGTTCTGGTAAGCGAAGGTGACGTCGGTGATGGCGATGAGCGTCTTGTCCACGTCCTCTTTGAAGTAGAAGCGGCACTGTTTCAGCCACTCGAAGTCCGTCACGTGGCGCACGTTCAGACGGCACTGCGCATGCGCAGCACACGTTTTACATTTTTCGAGGCTTAACATGCGAACATCTGTTTAAAAATACGGGTTTTACTTAATGTTTTAATTTATTAATGGGTTTAAAACCTGAGATAATATGATAAAAATTAAATATGAACAACACGCATAGTATTCCCAGTGACATAAACGTACGGTATGGCAAATTTATTGATAATACTTTAAAATTTATATAATTCCAATAAATTTTGTAATTAACACACTTGAAAAAATATTTACTTGTATACTATATTTCTACATATTTATACACCTGATATCAAGTTAAATTTTGAAAGCCAAAACTACTTTTTGGAGAGGAAGATGTCGTTATTTCTAAATTTATTTGGGAAATGGATTTAAAGAAGAACACTAACAACATCCGGCACATTTGTGAGAAGTTACAGTGGATCATTATTTGTCACAGTCGGCTTTAATTCCCCGCAGACATACTTTAAGATATATTTGTACAAGGTAGATACTTGCACCCCCAAAAATAACACTCTTTCTCTCAGTAAAAAGTTCAGAAAGAGCACAGGCATACAATCAAAATCTGAGGCACATCTGAAAAACAAAATAAAACCAAAAAACAACTGTAAACATGTCAACATACCTCTCCTGTGTAAATGTTCAGCGTTGGAACCTTCGAAACGACCTCACTGTGAAACATTGAAACGAAACTACTGTCCTGCTAGAACAATAAAACTCGAAATTCGAGACGAGTGCGGTATGTGAGAGAGACTGACCAGGATGTCGAAGATGTCGCGCTGGTGCACGTGGATGGTGATGAGCGTCTCGAACTTGGTGCGCTCGATGCGGGTGAGGTCGCGCGTCGTCTGGTCGATGAGCGTGTTGAGCAGCTCCAGGAACTTGTTGTTGGTCTCCGCCATGGCCTTCTTGTCGGCGCGCGCCTGCATCAGCGCCTGCTCGCCGTCGCGCGTCCAGATCATCTGGATGCCCAGGATGCCCACCTGCGCACCGCCACGCCCACCCGTCACGCACACGTACAAAAGAAAAAGGAAATAACTAATGCAAGAATGCAAGCGAGTAAGCGAACAAGCGAGTAAGCAAAAAATTAAAAAGCGAGAAAGATACTCGTCATTTGATATAATTAGTAGGATAATTAATAGGAATTCGTTATCCTATAAAACACAATGGGCAACAAGCATACTTCTTTTCAAATCGATCCCTCATCTAAAAACTACCAATTTTTAATTTGGTCTATTTTTTATTAATTTATTTCCATACTCCAATTTTGTTCCAGTTGTGGGCACTTCAAAGATGCAGTTTTGGTTATGGTCAGATTGAGGATCCAGCAATGACCAATAGATATATCTCCTGATCATCTATAAAACCAAAAAAGTCCCAAAAGTATCATTTCAGGTTCTATTATTGCAATGTCAATATTAATAAGATGATTTTAGCTTACTGTTTAAATATAAAGGAAGTGAAAAATAAATCCTCTTTGTTGTAATTATCAAGAGTGGAGGGCATAAAGTCCTCCATCTGCCAGTAAACGGGGGGGATTCAATTCTAATATTTTGTATTGTTGATTTTGTCCTTGTATTGCAAATATGTCTTGAGGGTAGGTGAATATAAGTATGTTTTTCTACTGAGCCAACTTTTCGGCCATTTATTTGGCTTACTTCAGAGCTATAACTGTACGAAAGGTACTCAAAATAGTAAGTGGCAACAATGACATCTTATGACAATAATCGTCGGGATAATCGTTGACCGAAATGTTTTATTGACCCACCCTCCCGAATAACCACATATAGTTCTTATTTTTCTAATTTTGTGCTTCTAATGGTGACTTCTGACGCAGTGGCCCCTACCGGCACCCATCTGGCGCTGCAGCACAGAAGCCGGCAGAAGGAAAGCTTTAGCGGCGCGGCCTCGTGGCGTGAAGCGAGAGTACCTGCGCGGGCATCTTGTCGAGGAAGTTGAGCAGGTTGAAGTTGGGGTCGTTGATCATGGTGTGCGCCTGGCGGATGATGGAGTGCAGCGACTGCTGCGCCGTCTGCAGCAGCGACGTCAGCCACGTCTCCACGCTGCCCTCGGCGCGCACCGCCCGCTCCAGCGGGATCACCTCGCCCTCCGACGACACGATGTCCGTCATCTTGTTGTACTCCACGTCGTGGAAGCGCACATACCTATTACACATAATAGCCGTTTTCACAACCTATCGTCTTTGAGCGAAATGTGTGCTTTTTCCGAGAATTAATATGTCTTTTTATATTTTTAAGGTAGATTGATACCTACGTTATTTTTAATCGTGATAGTGTCCGGGTCTAAAGTCACTAGTTCCTAGAATATGCTACATTCCGGATCGTGAGATTCCGCGTCGATATACACGACCGTTTTTGGATTTTCCTCCCAGGTATCTCTTTCAAACAGCACAACCCCTGTTCTAAACGCTCACATGGTCTCCTGTCATGTGTAAAATGTAATTTACGCATGTGTGTGTGTGACTAAACATAGATGTGGGGGTAAGATTTCGGTGTCAGAACGGGTCTGAAAAGCTACTGGTATTTCCAGTTATTGTAATATTAATATATCATAATTTCAAAATATGTACAACCCAACTTTAAAGAACGAGCAAACATAATTCTGCAAATTAATACGGGATAAGCGAGTGAAGATTTTATCTATGATGAATCATAAAAGTTAAGAGACTGAAAAGCTAAGGTTAAAAAAATATCTCCAAACAACACACAAGTTTTTAGAATAAAATTTGGTATAATTATCACGTTTTCCCTGTTGAAAAGCTACAGACACAATTGGAACCTTTCTGTTTCTGAACCTTTTTGTGTCTAGGTTGAACATTTATTATAAATTGAAAGAAATAGCGATTTACTACTGTATTCGTAATTCATCAAATTACTGAGCAGGTTGTTCTTTCGAAGACAATAATTAACTACTACAACTATCTCACCGCGTATTGTCGAAGATGGACAGCAGATGGTTCTGAATGGTGTGGCTGTCGGATGCTTGACCGAGGATCTCCAGCAGCGCCGGGTCCGACACGAAGAAGAAGCGTGGGAACATGGTCCTCTTCTTTTCCAAATACCTGGGGAAACACATCGCCATGTAGTAACATACCTCCCCTATCATATGATTTTACATTTGACATCACCATTTTTCCTTAAAAGTGAACCTGAGGGAACGTTTGGGACAGGCTGTTCCAACTCAGCTGCCCGCGAGCCACCGCGGGAACTGGCGAAGACCGGTGAGTACAGGCTGCTGTCAACATTCGCTGTCGGCGCCTGGCGAAATATAAGCTCTGGGGGCCGCCCAGCGAAATATAAGCGCGAGGTGGCCTTGGCCTTTGGTAACAATTCATCGCTGATAGCCGAAGCACGGAGCGATTAGTTTGAGGAGCGGAGGGCACCCCAGGGTTCATACTAAGAAAGAAGCCTTTTAAGTTTATCAGGAAGCGTACAATTCGAGTGAATACAACAACCATATTTTAAGAAATTAAATTTAAGACATCTTTTTCTTAAAGTAAGTGAAGTAATATCTGGTGTCAATCCTTGGGCTGTTGCGATGAATAAACGTACTTCAATGTCTTGTTCGGAAGTTGGGTTCTTTCTCTAGTTTTTATTCTTTTCATTACACAGAAAAGTTGATCACAACAATATGTTGACCCAAATAAAGATATAATCTTTGCTGCAATTTTTTGAAGCTTGGGGAAGACTTCTACTTGTAAATTCTAATATCATCGCGACCAATAAAGAGTATTAAAATGTCTGCCCTTTAGAAGTAGGGAATTCTGCAAATCTGTTATCTCTAACTGTAGGTGCGAAGGTGAGATAGGAAAAGGGGTTGTGGCTTCCTCTGTCAGCCATCGCACTACTCATATTGCTTCGATAGCGATATGATAGCAAAGCGATAGTGATAAGAGCGCTTTCCCCTCCACAACCTCCTCGGCTAGCCACGAGGGCTCGTGACGCGCCCGTGCCCGCGAGAGGCCGAGTTGGAACAGCCTGGTTTCGGAAATATTTGACGACAATAAAGGACAAATAGAGTAGATAATGTTTTTTTAGAAACCCAAAGAACGTATTAAAAGGAACAGAAATTATTCTTAAAAAGCTATTAAAGACGTCAACAATTTTTATCGAAGTTACAGACAGTGTTCAACATATTGTGTTCGGTCGAATCCTCGTTCGAACGAACACGTTCATTTGCGATTGAATACTTTGGGCTCTCACACCAGCTGACGTGGATCACGGCAACAATTGATGGTATAGCAGTGCCTCCGATCGGGAGGTGCTAGGGTTTGAGTCCCGAAGTTCCGAAAAAGAACTCGGGCGCAAGTGGCTAATCTTATATATTGCTCGTTGTTACCTGCGAAGCGACTTCTGACAGAGCTGGAATTACTCATGAAGAAGCAACTATTATTATCTACTTCTCGCCACTCACCCATTGTCGTCATTCACCCTGTGCAGTGTCATTGTTGAAACACTCAGGTAGCATATATTCGCAACTTTTATTGCTAAACAATTGTTATGTTGCTTAATTATACTACTAGAGCGCCCCAAAGCAACAAAAGCTGGTGTATGAGAAAATGTCATTTTAACCCGTTTGAAAGGCCGTAACGTAAAAAAAAGTTTTTACATAATTAATAAAAGTACAAAGAATAGAAAAGCGACGAAAACCAAAAATCGAAAATTTTCATCACACATAGCTTAACACCTCCCCTTAACCAGAATGCTCGTTCTTACCTCCGAAGCGACTTCTGACAAAGCTGGGAACTACTCATGAAGGAGCAACTATTATTATCTACTCGCACATCTGGATGCTCGTTCTCACCCAGGAAGCGACGTCTGGCAGACCTTGAGCTGCTCGCGCAGGTGCTACCATTATTATCACTATTACATTCAGTTGCTCGTTATTCCTTACATAGCAACATCTGGCAGACGAGCTGCTCGTGAAGCTGCTACTATTATTATCATCTACTCTTACATTCGGATGCTCGTTATTACTCAGATAGCAACATCTGGCAGAGCTTGAGCTACTCGTGAAGGTACTACTGTAATTATCTACGTGTATAATTGGATGCTCGTTCTCACCCGGAGAGCGACTTCTGGCAGAGCTCGAGCTGCTCGTGCAGGTGCGGCAGCAGCTGGCGCAGCATGTCGTCGCCCACGCAGCACGCCACCACGCCCGGGATCTCGTGCGCGCGCTGCATGATCTTCTGCCAGCTCTTGTCGATCTTGGAGAAGCGCTTCGCCTCCTTGGGCAGCTGCTTGGCGATGTCGCCGCCCACGAACACGGCCTCCAGGTACACCCACATGTTCTGCACCAGCAGCCACCGCTCCAGGATCTCGTTGGTGTTGCCCAAGTCGTGCACCCACTGCTCGATCTGCTTGCGGAACGGCGCGTTGTAGCTGGGAGGAGACGGAATGAGATTATTGAAAATTAAATATCAGTACATATACATTTTCCCCCTGCTATCCGTTATTACAATTTTAATGTGTAATTGAAGACAACATATTAACTCTTGCAATAAGCTACTCGCAAGTTACAAGTCTAAGGACTTGTATTTAAATATTTATTCTTTTCTGATACGAAGAAGAGTCCAAGAAGATCCTCGATAGAGCATAAAAAATCATGGAACGTCTTGTTACTTACATTTCGTCATTGTAAATATTTTTCTACTTTGAGATAATTGGAGTTTTAGGGGGCAAGCTAAAGCATGAGTTTGGATATCAAGTATGACAAAAATTTCATTGGAACAAAAATGAAGAGAATTTTGCAGAATATCACAAAAAGTTTGTAATAATTTACTGTAAAGCTTGTTCGCCATTTTTTCATACCAGTGTTCTAACAGCTTATTTCCTGAAATATCAAGCTGTATCTAAAATATTTTTTTAAGGTTACATGGAGAATAATAATGTTATAAGTACTACTTTGAAATGTTTTAATTTTTCACTTCTTACATGGGAGAGGCAAAACTTTTAAAATAGAAACTTTTATATTCAGAATTTATTAATTGTTAGGAATTGTTTTATGAGAGATTAAGGAGATGTAGCAAGTCTTTGAAATGAAGCGAGTGTATGAATGAGGTAGAATTGAAGAAAAATATTAACAATAGGGAGCCTCTTGAGAATAAACTGATAATATTTTATTGCAAATGAGACAATAATATGTTGAGAAATATAATGAAAGGCTTTTTTAAAACATGTCTGTCCAGTGTTCGTGCTCACCGAGCCGGTTATCAGCGAGCAAGCGCAACACAGGTTGGGGCAGCGCTCACAATACTCTGCCGTGCCGTGTCCCTTTCGCAAACTGGCAGGGAAATATCTAGAAGGAAGAATTCGGATGTGGACAAGAAAGTTTGGTTTGGGAAAAAAAGAAAGAACGAATATACGCGAAGTAAATTTTCATTAACCGTTTTTTTAAACTACAAAGAATATTTAATTTATAACGAATATAGCTATTTAAAAAAATACGATTCCCTACAACGATTAACAATATACAATATAATGCACTTCGTACATCTAATTTTACAAGGAAATGTTATTACTGTTATTATTAATACACAGTTACTATATGCTATATAATTTGATTTTATCTCTGTTTACAAGGAAATCGAAACAAGAAATCACGTTCTTGGCTGTTGCAAGAAAATGGGCTGATTTTAATGAATTATTAGATAGGTTTCGTGACTGTTTTTATTAAGGTATATCACGAAAATCACGGGTCATAAATGTACGAATAATCGATGCAGAGACAAATAATAATTAAAATTCCGCATTTACGAGACAAATAACGATCCCGATCTATTCCTACCGAAGGCATACCTAACGGAGCGTCTATCAGAACTTCCCTCACCTCTGCGTCATTTACCTTCTACTCCCTGGACTCACGAGTTGCTGGCGAATGCACATGCTCGAAGTACGCTGTTTGGCCATATATACTTTAAAATAACAAGCATAGCTTTTAGGGGGATGCCCCACTAAAATAGTCGACAAAACCCAAGGTGGAAGGATATGGGTGCTTCTCTTGCTCGGTACGGCTTTGCGTAACGTTTGCAAAATTGGGACGATAAATATTTGACACATTTTTGGAAAATAAGAAATACACGGGAATGAAGTATTTATAAAGATAATACATGGTAGGTTCCATAAGTTTCTAGCCTCACTAATTTCTATTTTTGATACAAAGAAAAACGTTACGTAACTTTTCAAATAAATCATCCTTTACTCCAAACAATTTTCACACCTGTATATTAACATTTTCTAGGCCTCTGAAAGAATACTCCGAATTTTTATGCGCAACAACTGCTTTTTTTATCCCACTCTCGTCTGAAACTCTTCAGAGGTTTTTCTTCAGTTTTGATAAGTTGTTGACCAATCTAAACTGTAGTGTGAATGGTCCAACTCCTTAAAGCCACAGTCCTTCACAACATTCTTTGCAATCTGAGGAGTAAGCACAGGTGTCGTGAAGAAGCAAAATACCATGAGATTTCACACACCGTTGCTAAATCAAGTATATCTATCCACAAAAGAGGTGAGTGAGATGTTGGCTGCAAACTTAAATCATTACAACAATTAAGGGTAATACTATATATTGCTCAGAAGGTTTCCCATAGATGAGCTGCATCTAGGTCAGGCCAGAAACTTACAGAACCACCTATGTATTTGCTGAAAAAAGAGACTCCCATCAGCCTATTTAATAATATCTATCTCAACTTTGGCAGCAGTTTTTCTCGTTCCTTCAAGAAGGTGCAAGGATAGATCTTTCCATGGGAGTTGAAAGGCCTTGATGATGAGCTGTGAGGGCGGGTTGTGAGGGGTTACCCACCGGTTGGACATGAGCGAGCCGAGGATCATGAGACTGTCCTCCAGCTGGCCGATGGTCTCCGCCGTGGTGTCTCCTCGCAGCAGAAGCTCCCCGCGGTTGTTGAAGGTCTGGAAGGTGAGCTCGTGCACCGTCCACTCGTTCGTCACTTGCCGCAGCTTCGCCTCGATGTCCTTCTCCTTCATCGCGGAGATGCAGATGTCCTGCAACAGGCACAGCGCTCGCTCGCAACCTGCTCTTTCAAACTGCATTTATCCACTCACAAAGGATGACCCTCCATTACAACATCGCACCATGTACAGAAGTGCGGCGTACGTACATGAGCGAGCCGAGGATCGAGGCGGGCGGCGTACGGGAGAGGTGGCTCACGGTATCAACTGATGACACTGCAGTGCCTCTGACCGGAAGGTTCTTGGTTCGAGTCACGACGGCGGTAGGATTTTTGACACTCGTCGTCGGCTAGGTCGAATATAGTCGCTGTTTGGATAAGAATTCGGCAGTTTTCCGTGGTTTCTCAGATCAACATGAGGCGAATTTTGGAGCAGTAACAAACGGCCACGGGCTACGCGCGATATTTCTTTCCCCTTTCTTTGCCTATCCTCACCCCTAACTTACAGATACACTATCATGCACTACGAGTACAGTACCACACATGCCGGGAGACCAGTCGGGAGCTTAGAGCTTGTCTTGACTGGGGTGGTGCCTGCTGGTGGGAAATACCTGATTCCGGAAAACCCCACTAGCCGACGATTGGTTGGCGCTGCATCGCGCCCCCGAGCGGGGGAAGATCACCGCCACCTCCCGAAGGAAAAACTACACTTACGGGAATAATGACCTTAGACGTTGACGTGTCCGGTATCACTAACAAGCAATCAATCAAGCGAGCGGTGAGCAACGATGCAACCATTTCGGTAACGACCTCTAAAAGCGCTGCCGAATGCAAGGAAGACAGCACATGTTTACGTATCCTGCAGAATACTTTGATGCGCAGATGAGACAAGTGAGTAGTCGTGTCTACGCCGAGAATCAGTGGAGGAAGATGCCACGCTGGCAGAGCTCCGTCCCCTGCTGCCGTCGCTGGAGGAACGATGGGATCATGGAGGGATGGAGTAAGAGACCGACATCTCTGAAGACGCTCGACTCCCATCTACTCTCACTACATTCTCTCTCTCTCTCTCTCTCTCTCTCTCTCTCTCTCTCTCTCTCTCTCTCTCTTACTAGGGTAATAAAGGGATTTCATAGATTGAACGTGATCTTTCACTTGGCATGCTCGCCCTTCCCCTCATTATCTACTCGTACCATTCACTACAGTACACCTAGTGACGCGCTTCACTAGGAATACGCTGAGGTCAGTCACTTTTCGAAGGTAGCAAATCACACCTGCTGAAAGGGATTTAGCATTCATTCAATTGCTTCGAGAAAGATTCTTATTCTCATACATGAAAAATCGAATACATTTTACAATGTGAAATATTTACGAATAATTCCGTAATAAGTTAAAAGTTAATCTTTATCACCTACATTTTTTGCGAGAAATAAAGATAAAAATAAAATTATAATAATGGTACATTTACTTTATCTCATGTTTGAAAATAAGATTGTGTTTTGATCAAAATTCAAAGATGTAAAAATAAAAAATAGGATATATAATTTGAAGAGAATTTGAATTATTATTTGGCTCATTTTTGGAGCCGCAGGTGAATGCTCCGAGTGTAATTGTGAATATTAACAAAGGTAAAATTTTTCATCTCACTTTCCCCTTACCCAATTTTAATGCACCTATTCGATTAATGAATATTATTTCATTTCTGAGATATATTATATATTATAAATGAATGCGGTACATAGTAAAAAATAATATCTATAGAAGAGTGCAATAAACATTTAAAAATGTCACTTTTTAAATTAAAATAAAACTTGTACATCAGAGACAATTGGTACACAAATAATGAACAGATTCACATAAATATTTTTCCAAACGCAAATACACTAGAATTGGAGATAACTGGAAACTAATCTGACTCATGCGTCGTAATTCAAACTAGAATAGGAAGAAAAAACGCACCCCCAATGCAACAGGGCCACAACTGCAAAATCATTCATTTCGCAAGAGAACCTTTGGAACAATTCTGAAGGGCATAGAAATACACGAATTGAATTTAAATTGAATTGCTATAACTTGGCTATTTATAAAACTAAAAATATGGCATTGTTGCATGTCATGAAATGGAAAACGAGGAACCTAACAATGGGTGTATCTCAATTTTCAATTTTACGGAAATTTGTCTCTTTTGGATTAGGGGTGCGAAATGTCAATTTTACAAATTTGATTTGAGAACAAGTTAAAAGAAAGAGGAACAAAACACAAAAGATTGCTGGGAGTGGAACTGAGTGCAGTGCTGACCTCGATGTCCTCCTTGTTCTGCAGCAGCGGCGCCTCCAGGATGTTCTTGAGGCAGAAGCCCTCGGCCTCCAGGTCGTACGGGTGCTTGGTCACCTCCATAATGCGCTGCCAATGGCGCGGCTTCATGGCGCGGTTGGCCATCAGCTCCAGCAGCGGGCACATGTCGTTGAAGTCGTCCACCGTCTTCTTGAGCGTGTGGAACGCCGGCCACTCTTTCAGGCCCTTGGGAAGCTTACGGCAACGGTTCTGCGCAACGGTACATAAATACAAAGTGGCAGGAGGAATTTTGTTCTTGGAATTGCTACAATAGAAAGGTTAGAAAAATTGTTAAATCGATTAAAAATGCGCTATCATAAAGATAGCTGTATAAAATAAAGATATTGTTACAACTATGGTGGAAATACATGGGTGGGTTCCTGCAGTGCATCTGCTTTAACTGGTTCTGCGCATCATCAGTTTGCCATACGACTACATTCCATATGACTACAGCACAGGCACTCCGTTTGAAAAGCTAGACCAGACTTTGGCCGCCATGTTGCAAGGAGAGCGAGAAATGTTGACAAACATTTTGAAAGTGGTACAAAGTTTTCAACAGTAACCAACCAAAACTTAACACAAAGGTGTACAAGATGCAATATTCAAAAGAAACGCTTCCTAAATCTGTTTTAATGACTTGTAACGGAGTGATAATTTTGGTATCTGGCTGGATTTAAAATTCCCGCTCTTATTGTGACGCAATCTGATGTCTGAAGCTCATTGGCTGAAGTCGGATGCGATGCCCAAGAGCCCTCCCCCCCGGTTACAATTATGCTCTCTTTCGTCCCTTTTTCCTTCCTTTCAAACCGTCTCTTTAAAGATTTCAAATAGGATACTAATACCGATATACACCAAATATGTCCTATATATTTTTTCCAATATATGGTTGCGTAACTAATTTTGATTGGAATAACTAAAAGGTCAAATTGAACTTTTTGATTATTTCCATTGATAATTAAGTCCTATCTAGAAATGCCTGAACCATGAATGCCAAAGAATAATGAGAAAAATTATCGACTTCTTGAGACAGGTCTGTAAGAAGACAAAAATGAGTTAAATATCAGATAATAAATTACCTACCTGGAATTCCATAAGCTCGTTGTTGATCTCTTCAATGTTCACTTCACCCCAAGGAATGTCGTAGTAGCTGCTTACGCGATCTATTACGTCGTTATACAGCTTGTACAATTTCTGGGGAAATTGGTGTATTATGTGAGCTGAGTTGAATTAAACTAATTGTAAACTACTTAGTACCATTTCAAGTTATCATAATTATCACACAAAAATATGAGAAAATAATGTTTTTATTACGAATGTAGAGATATGGTACCTGAAGCAGATTTAGTTCCTTGCGTATTTGTCCCAATTCAGGGTAGTCAGTCTGTGGTAACCCAAATAGTTCTTCGCCTGAAAAGATAATTTCATTGTACAGTGACTCAGTACATGAATAATAAAAGCTTATTTAAAGATCAATAATAGTCACTGATATTTTAAATTTGTAATTCGAATGAAAGAACCAGAGACTATAGTACAATAAAATATAATCATGTGTCTTGACAGTTGAACACGAAAATACGGGCATCATTTTCATGTCGTGTGTGTGGGAAGCTAGTTGTAAAATGAAGAGCGTAAGGCTAGGATGTGTGTATAAGATTGGTAGCCGAGTTTTGTGAATCGGGTGAATGGGTATGTGATGGAGAACCACGTGATATGCGCGCGTAATGACGGGGCGTCTGATAGTGCGGCGGGAGGTGTTGGGGTGTGATGGTAAGGGTTGTGACGGCGGGGCTGGTGACGGCGGGGCTGGTGACGGCGGGGCTGGTGACGGCGGGGCTGGTGACGGCGGGGCTGGTGACGGCGGGGCTGGTGACGGCGGGGCTGGTGAAGACGAGGCAAGAAAGAGGACATGTCCGCTCACCCGACTGGAAGGTCTGCAGGCGCCGCCACATGCCGTCGAAGCGGTTCTGGAAGAGGATGAGTCGGTCGGAGGCCTCGCGCGGGGCGAGCCCGGGCATCATGGGGCCCTGTGTGCGGTACTCGTGGCAGTACTCGACGGCGTCGCAGCGGAAGCGCTCCAGGCCGCCGCGCAGGTCAGCCAGCAGGTGCGGCTGCATCTCCAGCAGCCCCGTGTTCACCTGCCGACAAGGGAGAACGTGTTGAAAATACTGCACGCGCTGAGAAGTGAGCATGTCAGCAAATCACCATGCTTAGGCGCCGGGAAAGGAGAATGTGATGAAAACATGTTCACCCGTCGTCAAGGAAGAACATGATCAAAATACGTGCACGCGCCGAGAAGTGGGTGTGCACGCGCCGAGAAGTGGGTTTGTGAGAAAATCTCCGTGCTTATTTGCCGGGAAAGGAGCATGTGATGAAGACATGTTCACCCGCCGTCAAAGAAGAACGTGACCAACACTATAGCTCACGTGCCGATAAGGGAGCACGTGATCAAAATATGTGAACGCACCGAGAAGTGAGCATGTCAATAAAACAGAGATCACGTGCCGGGACAGAAGCATGAGACGTAAGCAAAGAATGAGCAAAACAACAGGCTTCCCTGGCGAGAAGGGAGCATGTGTCCAAAAAAGACATGATATTACTTATAAGGAAATTCATAATTGATTATAACCACCCCAAACTTGCGCTGTTTGGTGGAGTGATGTGTATTGATAAATTTATTTTGAGAATAGTTAATACTCATAGTTGTTCATTTAATTGAAAACTTCTAGATTGCCAACGATTTGGGACTTCATTTTTCCCTCCTCAAGGCAGTTTAGTAGTCTCCCTTTGCGCCCGCTATTTGTCTTCCCTTGCTATGTTATAGGCCTTGAATTCACAACCACGCTATTAATTCTAGGAAAACTTCTAGAATTAATACTGCGTTCGCCATTTACTCTTCTCTTGGTATGTAATAGCTCTTCAATTCACGACCACACCATTAATTCATGGAATATTCCTAAAATTAATACTGCGTGCGCCACTTTGTCTTCTCTTGGTATGTAATAGCACTTGAGTTCTCGAGCACACTATTAATTCTAAGAGCATTTGAAGAGGAGGCGCAAGGCGCGTGCTCACCTGCATGGCGCGCGCCAGCAGCCGCTGCCAGGAGTAGCGCAGCGCGTCCGCCTGCTCGGTGTCCTCGCGGCTGGCCGGCAGCTCGTAGCGCGCGATCACGTTGAACGCCTCCTGCGCAGGGGCATCAAACAGCACACTTTCAGACAAGCACAATGTGCATACGCTTTGAAATTTATCAAACTCTCAAGAATTGCTACGTCAATATTCAGTGTAGCTAATTCGTACCGTCTCTGATGAAATGAAGGGTATTCATTAGTATTAGTTCAGTTATGACTGCGATTTTTTGACGCTCATTGACACCAAACAACATTTTGAAGGCGATCGGTGTATAACGTGCAGAAATGATTCCTATTTGTTTCACAAACATTAGGTAACCTATGCAGAAGAGGTTATACTCCCTATTATTCTTACCATTCTACCAACTGAAGAGTGTTCGCATAAAATGAGGGTATTTATTTATTCAGGATGCAAGAAAACTACTCATTAAAACGTTTTTTAGAAGAAATAATATTTTCACGATTACATAATTATTTTATTAAAATTTAATACATTGTTAATTTAATAAAATGCATGATGAAATTAAACAAAGCGGGCTCATTGAAATTCGGAATTTATGGTTCGACCATAAATGGTTTAATCGATGTGATCAGGTAAATCACGTTTATAGATTCTCATCCGCGTTTCGATTTGATTTGTATCAATTCTTACAATATATTATTGCGACGGTACCGGAAGCATGTAAACCACTCGCATTGTGCCCGGGGGAGGGGGGCGCTGCAAGTTTGATCTCTGGGGATACCAGCTGGGGAAGAACGCCACCACGTCCCGTTCTTACTACAAACTACAACGTACTACATACTATAAATAAATAGAGGAAACTATAAACAAACCATATTGCTACTATCTTCCTCAAACAACACAGTTTCAAGATTTTTGTAAGGCCAAATGTAGAAAATCTCTTTTGTCTTTTCCCCCATGAATTTGACCTAATACCAATGAAGTTAAGCCCTCTTTATGATTTATTTTAAAACGATAGATTCACTGTGATAGTCAAGAGCAACACCATTGCCTTTGGGCCACCGTTGAATGGGAGATCCTCGGATTCGATTCACAACCGTGGAGAATTTTTGACACTTGCTACTGTAAATATCCGCGTCGAATTCAATCAATATCTGTGGGAGAATTGTTGTCACTGGCCGCTCTGATTGGTAGTCTACCGTAGTTTCTTCAAACCAGAAGTCACGCAAGAAGCAGAAACCCAAATAACTGACCCCAAACCATGCACCATGTTTCCTTCCTCATCCTTGTCGCCTCCACCCCTTGCACATACAGACACACATTCTTACAAGCACACAAATTCTTAAAGGCAGCACACATATCGGAAGACCAATCTGGAGCATAGAGGTTGACCAGCCTATGGCGGTGTCCTGCACGCCGACTGTCGGCGCCTCAGCGGATTCCAGCAGAGTAAAGGATGCCGCCATGTCCCGGAGTATAAGAGACACTACATTGCCGGGACTAAAGACGGGACTAAGGGAAGTAAGTAGTTACCACGCTTCGAATGCGTGTATGATAGATTGACTTACAATGCCGGGTGTATCAACTACTAAGGTCATTAGTCTCGTAAGTGTAGTGCATGCTATTATTTCTGGAGGTGTCGATTATCTTCCCCCACTGGATGGCGAGATCCGTATCCGACCAACTCGTCGGTTTCTGGAATCTTCCCCAACAAAGTATCTCCCACCAATGGAGAACCGCCCCAAGCCGGAACAAGCTCGACGGTCTCGACTGGTTCTGACAAGCTCCAAGGTCCTGACATGAGTGGTGGTGCATGTAAGTGTAAGTAAGGGGTGAGATAGGACAAGGAAAAGGAAGGAAACATCGCGCGTGTTTCGTGGCCCGTTTGTTAGGGTACTGCTCCAGCATTTGCCTGGTATTGACTGGAGAAACCACGGAAAACTACCGATCAGAGCAGCTGGCCGCTAAAGTTCTCCTCAAGACAGTGGCTGAATTCGAGTCTATCTAACTCGCTAACAGCTATCTAACTCGAGTCTAAAATCCTGCTATTGTCGGGACTCGAACCCTAGAACCTCCCGGTCAGAGGCAGTTTGGTCGCATCAATGGACTGCCTGAGTAACCTAAGCCGGTGTCACGCCACGAATCAGTACTCGCTCGCTCGCTCACTCTCTCCCTCGCTCACTCTCTCGTTCGCTCACTCTCCCTCGCTCCCTCTCTCGTTCGCTCACTCTCTCGTTCGCTCACTCTCTCGTTCGCTCACTCTCTCGTTCGCTCACTCTCTCGTTCGCTCACTCTCTCGTTCGCTCACTCTCTCGTTCGCTCACTCTCTCGTTCGCTCACTCTCTCACTCGCTCACTCTCTCATTCGCTCACTCTCTCATTCGCTCACTCTCTCGCTCACTCTCTCGCTCGCTCACTCTCTCACTCGCTCACTCTCTCGCTCGCTCACTCTCTCGCTCGCTCACTTGCTCACTCACTCACTAAAAGAGGTAGTACCTCGATGGGGTCGATGCGCAGCTCCATGTCCACCTCCTGCTCGCGGATGCGGCGCAGCGTCTCCATGACGAGGCGCACGTCGTCCAGGTCGCGGATGGGCCGCTCCAGCTTGCGCGCCATCTCGCCCATGACGGCGTACACGTAGTCCATCTCGCGCCGGTACTTCTTGCGCAGCGCCTGCCCGATGCGGCGCGTGCACGCCTTCAGCTCCGTCAGCAGCCCGAACTTGAGCTTCTCTGCGCACCCACGCCCGCCAAGCACACTCGTTAGCATCCCCGTTTCGGTCAGCACGGTTGCTGAGAGACGGGGGCAGCGTGGAACTTGCCTCCACGGAATTGGGGACCAGACTTTTTTTTGCATTCAAAATATATAAAATCGTATTTACTTACGATTCAAACTAACCACTAAAGAAAGCTCGGAGGCAAATTTAAGCACTGATTTTTAAATAAAAAGTATGGTGTATGTGTAAAATAAATTTAAAACCATGAAGGCTGTCTTTATACTCTCAATTATATATTGTGACAAAAGTATAAAACAACAAAAGAACAAACTGGAAATGATTGAATGCTTGAAATGTAGCCATGCTAGAGGACAAAAGTCAGGAACAACATCACGCTACAAATGCAACAAATCTATCTTTCAAAAAACGTGGATGAGAGTCGTGATTTTTATGTAATATCAACTCACTATAAGTGAATCTAAATTGCTGTAGACTTTAAAAAATATTAAGTATCCTTGTATTCTCATACTTGATTCTACACTTTGAAGTAACCCTCGTATCCATCTCTCGGTGTAGCAACCACGTGTGTTTGCAGGGTGAACGCAAGCACAGCTTAAGGGCGTGGGCTGACCTGTGGCGACGAGCAGGCAGCCGCCGAAGATGTGCGCGTTGGGCTCCAGCTGCAGCTGCGCCTCCAGCTCCCCGTGGCGGCGGAGCCGGTCCTCGAACTCGGGCAGCGCCGCCGCCTGCAGCGCCGCGCGGCTCTGCTCGGCCGACCACAGCTCCCCGAAGGGCTCCCAGCGCGCCAGGAACTCCTGCACCTCCTGTGCACCTCGCACACAATTCAATTCGATTCAATGCACATCAATTCAGTTCACATTAATTCAATTCAATACACACCAATTCAATTCACAACAATTCAATCCACATCAATTCAATTCACATAAATTCAATTCGATTCGTTTCAATTTAAATTCAATCCAATAATACCATGTTAAACCCCGCTGGGCGAGAGTTTACCCATCGGAGTGAGACTCAGGCAATCAAGTCTGATCTATCTGACCATGCAAATTTCGCAAAGCTCCCCTCACCATCAAGCAGTTTTAACTGTTTTTTGACGTAAAATAAATAAATAATAAAAGCGGAGAAAGAAGGTATCATTGGGGCGAAGAAACATAAAATTTAAATTTAGCTCAGACGCTTCTTTTATTCTTGAAGATCATTTACACGCACGGGACAGAAAATTAATGGGACAGCCAACATTACTGCCGCTCCGACGAAAGCCATACGAAGTTTGTTTTCGCCCTTAAAAAATCCCGGGCTGCTCTGATCGGGAGCTTTCTATCCAACCATTACCAGGCGAATGAGGGAGCAGTACCTGAACAAACGAGCCACGAACTTCGTGCGCTGTTTTCTTGAGCTGTCATCTCTCCTTACACACAGACATACACTTTCGTGCACACACGTGCTGAAGCTGACAGTTTGTCTCGGTCCCACTGAAGCAGTTTCCCGCTGTGGAATGACCCGGAGTGGGAAAACCCCCGCAAACTGTCGTGTAGGTCAGCGCCGGATCTCACCGCCCGTCAGGAGAGGAGCACCGCCACTTATGGCGATAAAGCAATCACTATTCTAACGGAATTAATGAACTTAGCAGTTAACTTATTTAACGAAATTAATGAACTTAGCGTCGACCTGCATTCAAAGTTTCCCTCCTCTTCCTGGTTCTTTCCTCAGTTCTTACTTACACACACACACTTACATGCACTACACTACCACACATGCCAGGAGACGAGTGAAGAGCTTAGAGCATCTCCCAACTGGGGCGGTGCTCCACTGTTGGAAGATAGTACCTGGTAGGGAACAACACCGCAAGCCAACGGGTAGGTCAGCGCCGGATCTTGCCACCCATCGGGGAAAGATCATAGCCACACTCCCGCGATAAAACATGCACTACACTTACGGGACCAACGATCGTGGTAGTCGACGCACTCGGAATCACTTATCAGTAAATCGAACAATGAACGGGCGACTCACCGGGCGCAGGGCCTTGGCGCAGCCGGAGAGCAGCGCCAGCGTCTTGGCCACGTCCTTGTTCTCGAGCACGTGCGCGTGGAAGTTCTTGGCCTGCAGCGGGAAGGCCGGCCGCTCCTCGGAGCGCAGGCGGTAGAGGCGGCGGCGCCGCGCGCGCGCGTCCTCGCCCGGCCCGCCCCCGCGCGCGCCCTGCTCCAGCCGCGCCATTGCGTCCAGCAGCGCGTGCGGTTGGCCGCCCGCCAGGCGCTTCCAGCCGACGCCCGCCGCCCGCTGCCACGCCCCCGCGCCGCGCACCACCACACACCCACACGCGCACACCGGAAGGGGCAAAGGAAAAGGATTGGAGGAACGAGGCAAGATGAAAGGAGAAGAAATGGAGGTACGGAGAAGGGAAGAGGAAAAGAAAAAGGATTGCAGGAACGAAGGAAGATGAATGGAGATGGAATGGAGGAACGGAGTGTGATGAAAGGAGAAGCGATGGAGGAGCGGAGTAAGTTGAAAGGAGAGGAGGAGGAATGAAGAAGATAAGAAGCAAAGGAGAAGAAATAGAGGAAGGGAGAAGAGAAAATTATAGGGACAAGGATTGCAGGATCGCAGTGATTAAAATGAAAATAGAAGAGATGAATGAAAAGAGTAGGCAAGACGCAAATGAGAAGAAATGGAGGAATATAGAGGATTAGAAGAAAGGAGGAATGCAGGAACGGAGAAGGTACGAAGTAAATAAGAAATGGAGCAAAGGAGTAGGTAAGAAGATAAAGCGGACGTAAAGAATAGCAGAAGGTAAAGAATAGATAATGTAAGAAAAAGAGGACAAGATAAAAAGAAGGCAAGGTAGAAAAGAGGAGGTAGGAATGGAAAGGCGAAAGTACGAAAATTAAAATGAAAGAAACAGTTGAGGTAAAAAGATGAAAAGCGAAGAAGAAAATCATAAGATAATGATAAGAACAATAAAGGGGGTATATTTTATCAGTACACGGTATCACATGAAGAAAATGAATGTTTAATAAAAATATGTCATTTAAGACGTAGAAAATGTCATAGAAATTAAAAGTGAAGAGGATTAGAAATTATAGCACGTGGATGTAAAGGACAGGCAAAGAAAGAATGCAATGAATATGGAACATGAACAATAGAAAGGAAGGAAGCAAATAATGAAACATTAAGGTGAAACAGAAGAGAAGAAAAGAAGGGAGTTTTCACAAAAAGAGAACAACAATTTACATGTAATGGATAGTCGAGAATGTAGGATTGAAAAAGGGAAGATGTATTAACAGTAAGCAAAAATCAAAGAAATTATTAAATTAATTAAATGAAAAAGTGTAATAAATATGGAAATCAAGGGAGATATGAAATGAAAATTTGGAGGGAATGAGATAAAAAGGAGTAATATCATTAACATTGGTTACATGACAAAAGAAATGGATTATAAACAAATACGGGATGTTAGGAGGCATGAAAGATGCGAACGAAGGCAAGGAAGCGGGCAGAAAATACAAACAAAAAAGTGAAAAATAGAAAAGAGACAGAAACAAGAAAAGGAGAATTGACAAAAAGATGGAAAGATAGAGTGAAAAGAAATTAATAAGGAGAAGGAGGAAACAAAACAAAAAACAATAGAAATTATAAGGAGAACAGTCAGAATCACATTCACAGAGAGAAGGAAGAATATGAAGAAAACAGATGACAGACCAAGAAGAAGAAGAAAATTGTGTGCAAAATACAAATTCACAAGAACATAACATCCAAAATGCAAAATTTTAGGAAGAAGAAAATGGCATGACAGAAAGATGAGAAGAAAGTAGCAGAGAGAAAACAGAGAAGGGCCCGCGTGTACCATGGAAGTCACAAAATACAGAATGAGTTGGCAGGCATAACAGAGGGCAGGCGTCATGCACAGGCACCAAGCACACGACACGCAGGCGGAGAGAAAGAGACAGAAGAAGAAGAAGTTCCATTAGGGCACTGCGATTGGGCAGCGCGGGGCAGGACTGCCACTACAGCGACCCACACCGCGTATCACTGTATCAAGATACTAGACACATACATGCAAAGGTATCAACTAAGGTACATAAAGTTTTCAGTTACGGAACACAAAAATTCTTTATTTTCCGACTTTTGCAAGAATACTTCATGTTGTAAAGAATCTTTAACTTTGTGATTATGTTAACCTTAGCAAATGACAGTATGTTTTTATTTCCAATGCCAGAATTCTTACGTAATTGCTCATGTTTGAGGAATATTGCTCTTTTTTCTTTCACTTGGCTTCATTGAAATTGGTAATCAGTAATTTATAGTAGTTTTTAGGCAATATTCGTCACAAAGGTGTCAATTTTGAGACAAAAATTGAACCTCTAATATTCCTCCAAAATAGCATTTAGATTGTCAATGTTTAAAACGGGAAAGGAAACTGCTGGTAAAAAGGAAGATATAAGGTAGTATATTTTTGTATTCTGTACTTTGGCACAACAGTTCTTTACGAGCTAAGGCCTACCAGCGGTGTCCCGGCCTTGCGGTCATGAGTTAAGCGGTACGTGTGGTTAGCACACAGCGATCCGTACGCCGTATCTTTGGTCTTCTCAACCTGAGAAGTGAGGTTTCTAACGATCACACAGCAACAGATACTGGGACACTACAAGGAAAGAGCACAGTTAACTTTTGCCCCGACCGGAATCGAGCCCGGGGATTTTTGTATTATATTGGTTTAAATATATAATTACGTGAAATATTAAATACGTAAATTGACTGGAATTTCTTTTAACATTCAGTCTAGATCTTGTTTCTACTAAACATCTGCATAACAGTTAATATTGAAACGTATTTTTAAAACTCCAAATGTGAATATACTCTCTGAAGGAATGTATAAAAAACCCAGAGCGCAAAGGCTGATGGATAATACATTGTTGCATGCTTTATATTCAGTAATCTAATTATGAAAGAATATTTTCAACAAATTTTGAGACATGCAAAAAGGTTTCCCAATGATTTCGAAAAATTATAATATATTTAAAGAAGAAAATTTCAATTTTTTATCAAGGATAAATAATTTATTAAGTTTTCAATAATTTACAAATAACATGCATTTAGCATATTTACTTTATTTGTAAATTTCAATGAAAGTCAAAATATATTACCAAATAATTAGTTAAAGATGATAATATCATCTACTATTGGCAGATTGTGATGAATGTGGGCAGATAAACAATTGGTTTCAAGCATTATGACTAAAATGTGTTATTTTTAAGTATCCATTATATATAAGAAAAATATTTAAAAAATTATTCTGCATTTGTGCAGTTTTCGACTGTTCTTCAATTTACTAATATACTGTAGTGTGAAAAAGTTGAGACAGAGAATGGAAGAGACAGAATTGGACAGAACAGAAGAAGTCGCACAGGGGCTGATGCTGCGAACGTTAGGGCGCGGCTGGGGGGGGGGAGGAAGTAGGAAGGGGGCAGGGTCTTTCAACACCCATATAAACTGAAGGGAACTCTTACAGTGGCGAGCTCTATACTTTTACCTTCTTGAAAGAACTTAAAGCCAGACTACTACAAAAGTTACTCAGAGGGTACATAGGGTGGCAAAGTCCGCGTTTTGTACAGCCGTGTCTATATAACACTACGTAACAAATTTTCACTTTTTGTCGGTCCTTGGGCATTAATTGCGTTTTCCTTTTCTCACATGTCCAAAAAAATGACCATCATGCTGTAAAAGATTAATTTTGTGGCTTGGGTACTGATATGTGGAAATGGCATTTTGTCGCATTATAGTTATGTGATGGTGTTACACATTTGCATGCTGTGATACACATTTCCTCCCTCTGAGTTTCCTCTCTGTAATGGAATGATGGCCTTTGAACTTCGATGCCAACAACAGCACTAAGAGAGCATGATGAGAGACTTCATATTTTGATATGTGTGGTTTTTCTAAAGAAATTATTACTATTGTCTTTTCTAAGAATAAATAAAAATTACGTTTGATCTATATGTTGCCCGTGTATCACTAAAAACACGTTTTACCCGTGTAAGTATGAAAATATACGTTTTATTCTCCTGAGCACAGAAACAACCTTTGGAAGGTACAGTATCGCCTTTGTCGTATCGTGTGGGACATCACACAGCAGGAAATAGCACTCACTTGCCAAGAACAAAAGGAGTGTTACGTAGTGTTATTATTACAAACAATTCATCCCCGCGTATCTCGCATTTCCCACAAAAACGTAAAACCAGCATCGTGCTCAACTGGCAAACTGTAGTGCCGAACCGGGCGACATTAAAGTCGCTATCCTCGCACCCTAGAGATTTGCTCAAAGTTCAGATGGGGGGTTGAGAGGCCCTGGGAGGGGGCGTGTACCTGTCCCTGGCCGGCCGTCCACTGGGCGACGCCGCGCGCCGCCCCCGACACCAGGCGTCCGGCCGCCACCAGCGCCTCCTGCACCTCGTCCATGGACGGCCGCACCGCCACCGTCGGGATGAGCAGCACCGCCTCCAGCCGGAACACGGGCTTCTCGGGCACTACGGGTTAACACATTTGATAGAGAGAGTTACATAAATGTACTGGCTAAACGCAAGTGTAAAGCATTTCATAAGAAAAGCAATGGTTACTATCTAAAAATAGAAGTTTATGCAATTAGTTTATAATGTTAAAGTTTATTGCATGAATACATGTTTCGAAAATGAGCAACGTTGGGAGCGAGTTTCCAAATTTGTACGAATGCAATAACGTAACATTATAAACGAGTTGCATTTGTTATTCTTTGTATATCAGCATTATAAATTTACAAGAGAATCAAACTTAATTTTGCGAAACAACTTTCTGGTGATGTCTCGGGTATTTGACATCTGTGCGAGAAAACGTTCGTTGGCTGTTCCGTTTACTGCTGTGACCTCACGATTCTCTTATTGTCATTGGCTAAACGAGTGATGATGTAATCATTGTGCTGTAAAATGATAATCAATTGTCGATAATCAATTTTACGTCATCAATTGTGTCGTAAAATGCCCGATTATGAACGATTTCTTGCAACAGAAAATGTCGTTTATAACGCTGGTATACAAAACAAAGTACACAATTATTTCTTGATATTATTGAATTTGCGGTTAAGCCGAAGCGGGCGCACAAGGAGAAACTTTGCCTTCAAACATATTCCAATCCTTAGGCAAAAAATGCGTAAACAAGATAGAATTTAAAGAGATAAACATCCGTATACAGCATTTGAATAACTGCCAGTGTGCGTATATTCGGATGTCCGGATGTGTGGTTCCGTCACTCACGGCTAGACCATTTACCGTGCCATTTACCATTTACCTTATGTCTCAATTGGTATTGAGACATAAGAAATGTCATTCGACGCGTCTCGGTCTTCTAATGGGGAACTGATAATTTGTTTTCGTATTCAGTCGGAAGGTTCAAGGAAATTTCCAAAACCTTTTTTTGCGTGTTTTGGCGCTACGATCTTCGTGAGTAAGCCGGGAATTAAACCAACTGAATAGATCTATGTAGGTGGTGTTGATTTAACTCCAGTACCCAAAGGCATTTTTCTCTCAAAATGCCAAAATCATCTTTCACGACGTTAGCAACACTGATGTTGACATCTTTAAGTGAACAAATGAAGTTAATTTGAACAAATGACGGCATATTTCAATTTATGTTTTATCGATAATGCCTATTACCATATTTAAGAAAATAAATTTGCAAAAACATACGAACAGTATTGACTTAGAACTTATTAAATTTGAAGAATTGCAAGTGAAAACTGAGAAATCAAAACTGTGAATATTTTAGAGAAGGAATTAATGTTCTTCTTTCGATTTCTCACTTCTCGTTCCTAAGTGTATAAATACCGAGTTACAATGAATGTGACACCGAACTTATTCTTATTAACTAACTCCTTATTCAGATAAACATACAAAACAGTCTTCTTTTAATATTTATATAGATTCGCATACGAAACGATTAATAGATCAATTGCAGAAGTGGAAATGAACACAAATTAGACTGAGTTTGTAGTTTTAATATCTTCAGAAAGTGGGGGAGAAAAATATGGAAGTGTTAAGCAGATCCGGGGAAGAATCAAATGTAGTTGTAGAAGATTTTGCGACACAATTTTTGGAACTAATTGGGAATGATCTTAAGGTAGGATTAAAGAATAACCCAGAAGAACAGCTTACAGGTGATCTTTGTGTATTATTGGGCATATTAGCAAAAATCGTAAAACAATGTAGCTGTACTAAACTCTATTCGCATCATTAATGCTTTCCAAGTATTTTTTACGGGGATTATAATTTTCAAATTGCAATATTACCAGTTCATATCCCGTATGGAGATAACATACAAGGTCATTAGATGGTGGGAATTTTTGAAGGAGGGTATAATATTATCAGCTACTACGATTCATTAGTAAGACCAATGATAGATACTGTAAGAACATATTTGAACAAATCTACGCTAGAAAGAAATGAAGGAAATTTTTAACACATGAAAATACTTTTAAAACTGTTTACAACGTCGGCGACGCCACATTCAACTAGAGAAATAGTAATAAATAATAAAGAATAGAAAAAATAATTCAAATCTCGGTTCTTTGATAGGACAAATCTGGCAGACATTTTCGTACGAAGTCTCGATTTCCCGACTCGTGCTACTTCAGCTTCCGCTTATAGTATACCCTTATCTGGATTTGGAGGAGAATGAGAGGGGAGTCAGAAGAAGTTACCCATGCTCGCAGAAACCTCAGGTGGGAAACTACTGTTGCTCGTGCGGGCACGGTATGACATGCCTGCAATAAAAAATAAGGAATCGCAATATACGTATTTTTGTACTTCGCTTATTCAAAGGTCTCGCAGTAAAGTATTTTTCTCGTACAAGCACAGTTCACATAAAATTGAATAATTATTTCTAGAAGCAGTCATTTACGCGTTATTTCCAACCCTCATGCAGCACGTAACAGGCATTCCAAGTGGAATTTCTCTTGAAATTATAGTATGGGACAGACTTAGGTTTGCTCCAGAAAATCAGGAATAACCAACCACAGCACCCCAGAAAAGTCTCTCCGCAGTGGCGCCTTGCTGGTGAAAGGGCTTGCAGTAGAAATTATGTTGAAATGAAAATTCACAATTTAAGTAGTATATGACTTAGTGTAGGGATCACAGAATTTTGAAAATGTGCACACAATTTACTTTTCCCCATAGCACGTCATACGCAGTTTTTAACTGTTTTTTTGACGTAAAATAAATAAAAAAATAAAAAAAGCAAGAGCTACTTCTTGTAACAAAAGTAAACGTAAACTGCGTTTTCACTACTATCATAATGCTGGAAATGGGGTCCCTTTCTCTTCTTTCCCAGAGATCTGGTTGCTCCTAACTTAGATGCAACTTTTAATTGGAAGCCCTGATTGGACTCAGTGGGGAGAGACTTTCCTGGCGCACTGTATTGTTACAATATGAATCTGGTTGGGTTCTACAACGGGACGAGTTTTGTATGCTAGATGGTGGAGGACGTTTGATATTCATTTTGCAGAAGTTCGACACCGACAATTGTTTCAAGGCGCACTTAAGAAGAAAATGATTTCATTTGTGTCAAACATTTTCACCAAAGACTGTATGAACGCAAGACAATAACTTGGGTTATTTATAAAAATTCTTTTTGTAAATCAATATATTTATTTAATTTGTAATTAATAAACAACGAACGTGTTCAATGTAAATGTTTTGCACAGAAATGGACTTTTTCAGATCCAACATTTTCACACATACTGCAGATTAATCATACAAAATCCGACAAAGTTCATCACATAAAATATGTTTAAAGTTATGTAAATATATCATTTTATTTGTTTATTACTTTTGTTTCATTGTATATTTTCAGAGTTTTCTCTTTGTCATCCTTGGTTCCTTGTGTGGAATTATTTGCTGAACAGTACACTTTTTACTGTCTCGTATACGGAGTTATATGCGCAGGACAGAGAAAGTCATCTAATGCTTCGGAAAATCGATTTCGGAATTTTAACGAAAATACACATCTTGAGGGCCCCTGATACCGAAAAAATGTTTTTTTTAAACGTCCATCCGTCCTTCTGTCTGCAATCTGGCCGATTGCCTGCCGGACTGCACGTCTTCCTGCCCGTCTGCCAGCCCACCTGCCCGTTTCCATGTCTGCCCGTCTCCACGTCCGCCCGCTATTTCCTCTGCCCGTCCGGCTGCCCGCCTGCCCATCCGTGTAAGAATAAATTGTACATACTAGTATAAAGATGGCATTAGTTCGATTTTTTCTGTTAACTCTGAATTTTATAAAATTTCAAAAGTTCGAAATTTATTGGTTCCCTTGTACAACTACATTAGTGAAGAGAGAGATCGTCCTTCCAATACAATTTGTTTTCCAAAATTAGTTTCATTAATACAATGTTGTTGTTGTTTGAGAATATTAGTTGTTTTCGCGTAATTCCGAGGTAATCTTCGCGCATATCGTCGGTTTCTGGGGTGAACTCCATATCGTCTCACTTGATGCTGTCCGATGCTGTTCGTGATAATGTCCCTCATATCGAATTCTTTTCTAATTTAAACGTCAGTATGCCAAACGTCCCCGGAGTATTATTTGCTAATTAATGGTTTCATAAAATATCAAACTGCAACATAAATTATTACGCGTTCGCGAACTTTCTCTGGCTGTACCTCAGGTGAGAACCTATTCAAGACTGTCTATATTCAATATGAATTCTTGAACATAATCCCCATCTACAAATCTTTCCTATTCTAACTTTCGTTTCACATACGAAGTCTATTTTAGACTTAACATTCGTAACAAGAATTAATACATCTTTAAATTATTAATATCTACAACTCTTAACAATCTCGGAACTAATTACGTGTCACCCACATCCCTGTAATTGAGAACACTAAACCCAATCTTAACTGAAATATGCCCTTAATGTCTGATCAAATGCGTCCGCTCTAGCCGCTATCATAAGTGAGATTGAATATTATGACATTTCTATGAAGCCACATCTTTCACTGCCCCCTCTATGCATTCCTTATTTACACTCTAAGGTGCCCTGCTTCCCATCATGCTTGTGACCATTGAACATAATTTCTTGTTTTACCAGTCGCCCTGACAAAAGTATTCCTTGACTATTTGTATTCTACATACATTAATTTACGTCCTTTCTACAACGTCTTGATATCGTTTTCCTGTTCATATAAAACCGGGGGTTTCTGGCTTATTACAATATATTATTGTATTTATGAGTACACGTGTTTCTACTCATTTATATGAATTTACCTGGACCTATTCTCTTGAAAACTTAACTTCTTCTCTGAAAATAAGCTCAAAAATAATAATTTTCAAAAAATGTTTAAATGCTATTTTTTTAAAAAAAAGGGCTCTAAAGTTTTCAATGAAAATGTGCAAATAGTAGATTCAAGTTTTACTCTGCTATTATTTTCTTAAAAGTCATACTTCAATTCTAGTTTTAGAGTAATGAAAAATTGAGAAAATGTGAATTAATGTCTTTCAAGAGCCAACTGAGAAGAGGGTGGGGCAAAACAGCAAAGCTAGTCCATAGTCAAGAGAATAGGAAACTTAACTAGTACGAGAAACACACTCTTGTGTCATTCTGTAGCGTTACTAGTCAGAAGTTTGGAAAATATTTTACAAACAGTATTAACCAAAATAGTGTGTATATAATTATTTATATTGGGTCTTCAATCCCAAAATTAAAACTAGTAGGGTTCGAATACAACAAAATAGGTCGTTCCACAATTGAACACGCAAAGTTTCGAAATGAGGAAACAACGATACCGAATGTTTGTTACCTCATCTTCTCTAGTAGTGTATTAAAAAAGTTTTCATGCAAAACCGCATCTATTTACGAATAAGTGTTTGGGATATAATCGATTCATACAATGAACTATTCATATGGCAATGAAGTTAACTACTTTATAGCATGTGGAGAATAATTGTGGGGCCCTCGCTACACCAGGGCCCAATGTGCATGAGGTGACGACGAAGAGACTTCGTATCTACGTCAATTTGCTCAAGAATGTGCTTTGCAAATCCAAAATGTACTATTTCTTCTTCGCCTACGGTGTTCATGTAGGACATATCAACAGTGATGATGACACAGCATGAGAAAATATTTTTGTTTGACATCACTTTTACTTTCTCGTATACATACATATATTCGGTTTGTACACATAGTATTGAGACCGCGGACGCGTTCACCACTCCTAATTTTATTTGCATTATTTAATATTAGTGTTATTTTTTGTCTGCCCCTGTCTATCTCATTAATTTATTACTATTTAACAATTTATCACTTTAACGGTTTAACAATTTATCAATTTATCATTTTATCATTTATCATTTTTAAGTAGATATCGCTCATTGGTCTAAGAAATATGTATAATTCTTAGGTAGACAGCATTGTCTTTACGGAATTCAAGTTGTGAAATTTACATAGGACTTTATTGTCAAATTTGAACAACTTAAACAAAAACACATTAGTCATTCCAAAATATAATTTGACTTGACATTGATAAAGATTATTGCAAGCTGAGTGTAAATGTTAGGTTTTTTAAAATTATTATTGAAAAAATTGAAGAAATAAATAGATTTCTTTCACATCGATCTCTTTCACGATACTTAAGAGCATGCTTTATTTCAATACAACCCTGTGGGACCGTGGTATTCTCAATGCTTTACTGAAATCGGTGAGTCGCTTATCACAGATTGAACTCGTTGCAGTCTCCGCTTTCAACACGGTATACATCCGGCGGGAACAAAAGTAGAGAAAGGCATTTTTGGACTGATCTTCGTAAAGAGTGCTGATCCCGAATAAGGGCACATTCATGAGGTTTGCATATTGTTCAATGATATTTTGATACCGATATAAATTTTTAAAACGAATTATCCATTTTCGCCAATACTTATAGCTCGATTTACCTTAATTGACGAATACAGTAACACCGCGCCGCAAATTTCTAAAAGTTCGCCAGTATTGTCGTTTGTCGAATAAATACGATACATGTATGTAAGTTTCTTATACTCTGAACCATGCGGAACATACAACAATGGTGGGAAAAGAATGTTCAATGATACATGACTAATGACCCGTGTATCAAATACACTGGAACTATCGTAGAATTATCGTTTTTATACATTAACGTGCTTAATTATTGTAGTTATATCAATAAAAAGTCGTCGACTAATCAATTCATAGATATCAGAGTAACAACATTTTTTGTTATGTTAGCAAGGACCTGGTGAGAAAATGCTAACCTATTATTCTCTTGGAAAAATGCAGCCTCATTTCTCAGGCAAGACAGGCGTTATTGGTCAAAATAACATGAGAAAAATAGTAGTTATTATTACAATAAATTTTATATATCAACGGTTCGCTAACACTTCAAAAATTACACAATGATTGTTACGGAGAGCAAATCTAAAAGGTGCGGACATATTCAAAGCAAAACTTTACTAGCTTGAAAATCTCTATTCAATATTGTCCAGACATGAATTTACGACATCCATAAAAAAACGTGGAATTTGGTGCCTTCCTCTCCCAGCGCCCGAGCGATAAGTCGCTTTATTTTTATCAGTCTGTGTCCACCCGTAACGGCGCGGCGCGGCGCGGCGCCAGGCGTTTATTCCGGGCGCGGCGAATGATGGCCGGGGAGACACATCGCGTGCAGAAGCGCGAAGCGATGCGACGCGATAGGCTGTGCCACACACTCCCCTTCGGCGCCACTCAATATACACCAGCGCCCATGGGAACGCTCCGTTGGGGGCGAAGAGCACGTTTCTACGGCCGGAGCCTCCCGCACGACTGAATGCATGACTGAGACCGGAAGTTGGCAAAATATCTTTTTTTTTTGGTTATTTAAGGTTGCAGCAACATCTAGGTCATTAGCGACCACTACTGGAGTTAACGGTATGGTAACTATGAAGATGAAACGATATTGTGATGATAAGGGATGAAAGTACGAACACAAATACAACCATGACCGAGGCGGAACTCAATCCCCGCGACCCTCCGGTTCGAGATCATTACGACATTACTGCCTTAGCGATCTCGGCCATCGGGCGGCTATCCTTTTTTATTATTGTTGCGATTTTATTAGTTTTAATAATAGGTATCACTTGGTTAAACGTCTGGAGTTCTTTAAGTAGATTTTCATTTTGCCTGTTTTTGCTTATTTTAGCTTCTGATGCCTAGTTTTGGCAATTTGCCTTATTTGAGAATTTTTTCTGCGTTATTTGTGTCATTACTACTCCTTTTTCTTCTGTTGGCACCAATAGATTAGTACTTCGACATGTAATTGTTTGTTTCCTGGAAAACAACACCGTGAAGCGTTTGCAAAGTGTGGCCACGCGTTCACTGGTTTTTAATCTCTAGATGTGTTGATTCCTGCTATGGAAAAATTAATTGAAGCATGTGTAATTGGGAATATTGATATGAATGATGTCTGAAATGCAATTTTGCAATTTTAGAATTAAATTACGTGGAATTATAAAGTCTGTAAAATAAGAAACGTTGAATTGATTCTTATTTTAAAGGTCATTTGCGAAATCACAAGAATTTCAATATCCTTTTCAATATCCTTTTGCGAACTGAGCCCGGTTAACACTTCTTTTTGGTACGGAGGCCGTGATTGGTGTTGGATACGTCACGCGACTATACCCGGGTCAGCTTATCTTTAAGCATCGGTATGCGAAACTCTCTAAGGGTTGTCCATAAATTACGTAACGCTAAAGAGGGGGAGTGGATTTAAAACAGCGTTACGCTGCATTACATAGGGGAAGGGAGGGTATTTTATTGTTACGTACATTGATATTTACTTTTGACATTTCCAACATTTACTGAAATAATTACTTTTGTTGAGTCTTGAACTTAAACCTTAAAATCTTCACAATTAATCATAAACAAATTCAAGTTATTAGATGTAAATTGTTACAATAAGTGAATTATTTTATTAAATCTGTCAGATTACCATGAAAATATTCAAAACTGATCTGTATTCAAGAAATAAATTATTTTTTTGATGCACTAGCCTGTCATTCATGAGTCACTCACGGCAGCAAGATCATGACATGTAATAAGAAATTTTCTCACCTAGGCGTCATTCCGTCCCTCAAAACTTGACTCCTGTTTCATTGTTAGGTGCCGACAGCATCACTAACTAATTACGACTTCAATTATCATAAATTTTAATATTCAACACAAATAAAGATAGTACAAATTGTTTTTACTGTACTATAATTTATTTTCATTTCTTGAATTTAAAAGGGGTGGTGGTGTTGTTGCTAGCGTTACGTAATTACGTAGAGGGTATTCAAGCGCACGTGATGAGTGAATTACAGGGGGGAGAGGGAGTATTCCGAACTAACTGGGGGTGTGGTCTGTTCGGATTCGGAAATGTTGGGATGATCCGAAAAAATGCACATATAGGATTACTAGATGTAACACTGTAACTAGATGTTACAATGTAACGCATCGTGCGATGTGAAAATGGCAACGAGGCATAACGACATGAAGAAGTGGCAATGTTGCCAACAACGGAGTTCAGTACGTATATAATCCGTTGCATGCTGTAGTAGTTGCTTACACTGTTTAAAAGAGTTGAAACAGTTTGCATCGCTGCTGTTAGCGGGTATTCTACGAACAGTTTTCAGAATTGGGTTGACTTTCTGTGTTCATAAATTAAGTTAATACAAATCAGGTATTTTTGTTTACTTTTTCCTTCAACCCGAATTTTGTTCGGATTGTCTGAAATTTCGGTTTTGCGCGTTTCAGATTAGAGAGGTTCTACTGTACTTAGGGTTGCCAACCGTCTTCGTTTGGGAGGACAGACTTCATTGCTGCCAATTGTTCTCTCGTCCTTCTTTGTATGTCTTTTAGAAATTTTTTAACATTTGTTGTCATTTATTTTATCACGTGACTAACATCTGCCACATTGTATCATTTAATGTTTAATTTAGAGTAGAAAACATGAAAATCGATTTTGTGAACACTGTCACACGCATACATGATAGTGTCCCTGTCTAGCGACTAAAATAAAAGAGACGCTCAAACCATCTTCATGTGCATTTTGTGAACGAATCTTTTCACTTAAATCGCAAACGGAGAGAGGAAAGAAATAGTGCTGATGTTAGTCTAAATTAAATATTTATAATAAGAAATGTGTTGATGCGTTTTTTAGCTTATCGATTGTCCTCCCTTTTACATGAACATTGTTGGTAACTCTAACTGTACCCCAAATTTGCGTTACGTAATTTATGGACAATGCCCTACCGACTCCGTCCGCGAAAGCCTCCGCCCTCATGCGGAACTCACCTTGCGGCGCGTCGGGGTCGTGCGCGAACCGCTTGCGGATTCAGAATTGGGTTCAGACAGTATTCAGAATTGGGTTAACTTACTGTGTTCATAAATTCGTTCGTAAATTAAGTAAATTCAAATAAGGTATTTTTGTTTATTTTTTCCTCCATCCCGAATTTTGTTCGAATTATCCGAAATTCCGGATTTGCGCGTTTCAGATTAGAGAGGTTCTACTGTACTTAGGGTTTCCAACCGTCCTCCGTTTGGGAGAACCTCCCTTTTACATGAACATTGTGGGAAACCCTAACTGTACTCCAAATTTGCGTTACGTAATTTATGGTCGGGCCCCTACCGACTCCGGGCACAGAAGCGTCCGCCCTCCCTTGGGACTCACCTTGCGGCGCGTCGGGGTCGGGCGCGAACCGCCTGCGGAGGGCGTCGAGCGCGGCGCGCGTCACCTTGGTGAGCGCGTCCACCACCTTGCGCGTGTACGCGCGCCGCATCTCCTGCTGCGCGCCGCGCGCCAGCTCCATCATGCCGCGCGGCGTGTCGCCGGCCAGCAGGCGGTGCGGCGCGTCGAACAGCGCCAGCACCGCCGTCCAGTCCTGCTGGTCGCGCGCGCTGCCGCCCGCCCCGCCCCCGCCGCCGCCGCCCGCCGCCGCCCCGCCGCCGCCGCCGCCGGCCGCCGCGGCCACCGCCGCTGCCTCCGCCGCGCGCGCCTCTTCGTCTGGGGAAGAAGTACATTCAGGGGAAGTTGCTAAGGAACGGATAAGAGTTATGATATAAAAATATATATTTTGTACGAGTTGTATGAACTCGTGGTAAAGAACAACTGAGTGAAAGAACGTCGGTTACCATGGACGGAATGTTGTTGAGGGAGACTACGTTGAGTTCACGGGAGTATTAACGCCGGAATGTAGGGCGGTTAAATATTAATGTGAAATTTAATTAAAATCCAATTAGTAGCGATTTGAGGATGTTAGAGGTTTGGCGAAACCTTGGGAATGTAATCCAGCAAGTTGATCGGTGGTTTCAGAATTATAAGCAAGGTATCGCGGATTTTCGCGGAAGCGGAGAAGATAACATATGCCCATTGATTGTGGTTGTATGATTTCACGAACAATATATTTGCTTTGTGTTTGAATTTAAAGTTTTATTATTTAAATTACCTCAACAGAGAGGACAACTGACAGGGACGTTTGGTTAGTGTCAATGCCGCTGGAACTGATTTTGTTGTTGGAAGTATAAACAATCAAGTGCGCTAGAATTGTAAGATCGTAGTTGTTAATGCACTTCGTGTATGCACACGATGTGCGTGAATATTGGGCTCAGTACATTCGTAACAATACGCCACTACGGAGGCAACTTGATACCTCGAATCATCCTAACTCGAATTCTTCTGTATCTCGATTTACTTGCGTCCCCATTGACCTTCCTTTGGTCACGTGAAGTACAGTAACTCGACTGATTGTTTGCCTATGAACTGCTATGGTCATATCTCCCGTTAGTGTAAATACTTTTATTCTAGAAGTTGCGGATGTTCCTCCCTAGCATGAAGGACAGAGATCCGGTCCCGACTTACACGTTGGCTCGAAGGCTATGACCTCAAGGTATTTCCCAAACGGGGCACCTCTCCAACCACCACAAGCGGTAAACTCCCGACTGGTCTCTCGATATGGTAGTGTAGTGGATGCACGAGTAAGTAAATGTGTGAATGGGAGAAGATATGACAGGTCAAGGAAGGGGAAGAGAAAATCGCGCGCGGTCCTTTCCTGCGAGTACTGCTTCGACCTTTACCTGGTGTAGATCACAGAAGTCACGGAAAACTAGAAGCAGAACTGAGCAGCAGACAGCTAGAATCTTTTGGTGAAGGATGAGGCGGCAGATTCAGGGTTGATTGCAAAGGAATTGATATTCTACAATACTTGAAATTTCGAATCTCGAAGGACGGGTTACTTTTAGGAGCTTCGACGGTTCTGCCCTCCTGTGCCTGTTCAAATGATGTTTTTTAAGTAGGATCAGATTTAACACAATAACGGTTTTTTTGTATTATTATTGCCCACTATTTTGTATTAACATCAGTGACATGCCATCAGGGGAGTCATTTGGATTCTCCCTTTCCCGCATGGAGTGGGAAACGCAACGGAAACAGGTTTCACGACCTCAACCGCCAACTGAGCTATGTATTCCAGAAGTGAAATATGCTGTTAACAATATGCTTTTCAAGTACACACATAGAAATAGGAAATATACAATAAAGTATCTTTATTTTAAACGATAAGCTAGGAATAAAACGATCGAAAATTTCATTTTGTAGATTAGTGGATAGAGAAACGAATCCCGTGTTTCTAAAGTCTTAAAGTAAAGTTTTAAGGCTCTAAAACGCATCGTATAAGAGTTATGCACGACTAGTGTATTGCAACGTGTTCCTAGTTTCATCTACAGGCTAGATATTTTATTTAATACATCTGTGTAACACATAATTATGGGGCGGATTTTGATCCCCATAATTATGGGGAGGATTTTGCCAAAAATGATCAATAAAATGCTCTTAAAATGTTATAAAAATGGCCTAAAAGCAAAGAAAAATGAACATGAAGACTATGAAGAAAAACATTTACGTGTTGCATCTAGTAAATATTATTTGAAGTAAGTACCATTAAAATGATATTAAAATCGATGAAATCAGCTAGAATGCATTAAAAATGACGGGAAAAGGTAAGAAATGACTTATTAATCGAAATAAACGAAAAATGCAACAAAAAACTACAAAAATGGGTCATTTCACTTTGTAATAACATAAAATTGATTTCCATACTAAATGGTTCCATACTAAATTGTTATAAAGTGAAAAGAAGAAAATCACATTTCATTAAAATCCGCTCCCTTCATATTATATATACAAAGTTTAGCTTTCTGTACTATATCTCTATATAAAGATTAACTGTGCCAAATCTCACACTCCTCCGTGCACGTAATGTGCATAAAAAGTGTTACAAAGTTTTCTCTCCGCGTATTAATGTATAGATTACAATACCAAAATATTACCTTCCGGGCCCAGTCCGAACTCGTCTTTGCCTCCGTCGGCGACGCGAGAGGCTTCGGAGGCGCAGCGCACCAACTCCAGCACCTCCTCCACCGCCTCCTCCACCATCATGCTCCTCCGGTTCAGCTCCTGCGCAAAGCGCTCTCATGCTCTGCATGCCCACGAGAGTTTCTGATCGTTTGTGCACATTGAGAGTTCATTAGGAATTCTTTTGAGCGAGTACTCAAATATAGTACTAAAAGTAACAAAACGTGAAGTAAGAGTCAGAAAAGGAACAAGAAATGAGTGTCAGGGTATCCGAGGTTGATGATGATGATCATGATAACAACAATAATATTAGAATGGTTGAATATCTTCCTGTTGATCCCGTTTTAATATTGTAGAAAGATGGTTCTTTTTAAATTTATTGGACCAAATAGGATCAATCCACGATGATACCAGACATTAAGAAGTATAATTCATATAAATTTATTGGTGCTTAACGTTTCGCACATTTGGCTTGTGCCTTTTCAAAAGCATTTGAGAAGCGGTTGACAATAAACATTACATTTTTATGTAGTAAAAAACAAAAGAATAAATTAAATATACATATTGAAGATATATTAACGTTTAACAACATTCTCATGTAAAGCCTTTTTTACAATCTGCCGAAGGCGGCGTCCAATTTGGTGGCTAAAATATATTACTTAACATTATTATTAATATTAATAATATTGTTATTAATAATAATGTTAATATTATTATTAATATTAATAATATTAATAATAATAATATTAATAATAACATTAACAATAATATTAATAATAGTATTAAAATAAATGTTGATGGTCTACGGAGAATGGGCCAAAAAAGTACATTATAAGCTTCATCGTATCTGGGTGCACAACACTAACTCGAACAGAAAACATCAAGATTCTTAATAAAGTGACTCATTGAACCAAAGAGAATGATAAGTCAGTTCCGACAAATTGGTACGAACATGAACCAACGTGTTATATGATACGGAAGTTGTTATAGTGCTCTATGACATACATCTGATCACCGATCACAGAATTTTAAGAGTTAAGGGTTAAAGAGACAGACACAAGGATAATATTTGTTTGCCTGTAGATTTTATCGTCCCGTATGATGCAAACATTTAAGTCAAAGAGGTGGAAAAAATAAGCACCTACAAGGAACTTGAGATTGAAATCTCCAGAATGTGGAACAATAACACGCGTGTCCTCCCTGTTGTTGAAAAATGCACTGGGACTATAAACGAGGTGCACAGAAATATCTTGAAGAGCTATCGTGCAAAGTTAGCGTACCACAAATACAAAACAATGTAGTATTAGGCAGCGTCTACTTTTTTCGCATAACATCAATTTGTAAATTATGCGATCTCAGTTAATGATAACGTTACCAGCATTTGTGAGCTGCAATTTATCGTATTCCATCAATCGTTGAACGGTTTTAGACCCTAGCGTTGACCACAGACGGATATTTTGCTGTAAACCAATTTTTCGGTATCAAGAATTCAAAATGTTGTTTACGACTACAAACATATTAGAGATTGAATATATATATATATATATATATATATATATATATATATATATATAGTATAAAGCCAATGAATTCCATCGAACATTTAAGGGATTTAGTCTAGAGGTAAGTTCGTGCACAACTCTGCACCGGCAACACTTTATCAATTATGGACGGCTATAGGGGCGACTATTTCTGCAGGAGGACTTCCATCGACTTATTGAATCCACGCCACGTCAAGTTGCTACATTTCGCTGGGCGAAAAGAGGTCCGACACGATATTTGGTGGTGCCCCATGACTTTTAAAACCTCAATGTAAACAAAATTTATCCTTTTTCAACTTTCTCGATAGCAGGGTCTTTTTCGATTGCCCCACAATGCGGGATGTTTCTGACGAAACGTCTTCCACTGCAGCATTACAATACTTTCTATTTACTACGTAAGTGCATAGTACGTCGAGAAAGTAAAAAGGAAGGTACAGGATCTGAAGGGGAGTAGGGAAGAGGGAAGAAGAGATGAGGAAAAGAAAAAAATCCTGATTGGCTCACGGTAGCGGCGAGGCGACACGTGTTCTCCGCCTCCGCCAAGAAGTCCTCCACGGCCACCGGCGCATCGGGCAGCGTCAGCAGCGCTGTTTGCTGCATGATCTCCAGCACTTGGATGATGCGGTTGTGATACACGTCATGCACCCTGCACAAGGTGCAAATCGTATGTTTTTTTGAAATTTTTTAAATATCTAATGTACAAGGCATCAAAACAATTCAACATCTTGTGCTCTGGCACTTGCCGCTGCCGTGTCAAAAACATGGATTCTGCAAGGTCGCGAAAACAGAGCATGTCGAAGCGACTGCCCAATACCCCAATACGACAAATGCTCAGGGACCTCAGAGATAAGAGCAGAATGCGCACACTCAGTTTTTTTTATTTTAAATTATATTTATTTTTCAATTGATGGTTACATGGTTAAGTATTAACACTCTTTCACGTATTTTTGGATTGACTTAGAGCTAACTAAATCTAAAACTAAATTTAATCTATCTATTACTCAGGCTTAGGATGCCCATTGAGCACCTACGCTCACTTTACATCGGAAAAAAATTGCAGGAAGGCATGCACCGAATGTCTATTACGGCTTCGGTTCGATAAATCGTTGTGAGTGGCTAGGTTGTAGTAGGCTATTTAATTTATGGAGGATATATTTGAATAGAAGTTGTTCGAGAGATGAACAATGTGGTGCTTGATGGATGGCAAATGTAGTTCTCTATGAAGTTGATTATTGGGAATGAACCATGGTGGCTAATCTTAATTAATGGAAGGCGTGCACTGGCGCGGCATAGCCCAGAGCAATTATCGTGAATCACATCGTCGAATACAATAGTTCTAAGTGGTAATCGATCGTTTTTCGTCATCAGATGGGACATACGGTGCTGACTTTTGCTGCAGGTACGCTAGGACATACTGTATTTTAAAACGAACTGGAAAACGTTTGTATTGTGACCTGGTGACGAGCTCGTCGAAGGCGCGAACGGCGTTGCGCGTGGAGGCGGCGAAGGCCTCCCAGCCGGGCGACGTCCAGCACAGCGAGGTGAAGCCGGGCTCCAGCAGGCGCGCCAGCCGCACCAGCTGCGGCAGCAGCAGTGGCCGCACCTGCGCACGCGCCGTTCCCTTTGCTCTCGCGCGTCGAGCTCATCCTCTATATAACGTGTGTCTCAGAATAAATGGTACTAACTTCTAGGGCATGTATGCACTACACTAACACACATACCAGGGAGAACGGTCGGGATATTAATGCTTTTCCAGGCTGGGGCGGTGCCCCGCTGATTGGAGTTTCCTGGATGTGGAAAACACGGCTATTCAACGTGTAGATCGGCGCCGGATCTCATTATCCAGCGAGGAAAGATTACAGCCATCTCACGAGGGTAAAACATGCACTACACTTACGAGGTTAATGAATGACCTTGGCAGTTCAAGCTTCCATAATCATCAGTCAATCTAGGACATCTAGGAGATCGAAGATGATAACTTTTGCCCATGAATATCTGCATAAAAATATCATAAACAAAGGTTATGCATGTTACATTTCGGTCATTCACGCTATAAAGAGTAGACTACTCATGGATAAGCTCCCTACCAATTAGGGGTAAATGTCACATGTGTAACTTCTTTATGTGACATTTACCACCTCATGATCTTTATCATCAAAGCAACATGTCAAAGGGAAGGGGAGAAGAAACTACAGTATACAGTGGGTGTCGCAGAATAAATATATTACTATCTATAAGGGCACGAAGGGAGTCGGTTACAATCACGTTTTACCGTTAATCATGGGGTAATAAATTTTATACAACGATGTTACACATGTGGCATTTCCCCCTTATTGGTAGGCAGTTAATCACGGCATTCTTTCTGACGCAGTCAAGATATTTTGAGTTCCTGCCGAAACGCTCAAGTATTCCATAACGAAAACCAAGAACAAAATTCTTGTCTTGAAATGACACGAAGAAAGAGGAGACGTAAGCAACAAATGTTAGTTTTTTGGAACAATTTATCGACGTTAAAAGTTTCGATGAAAAGGGGAAGCGAAGTGCCTATAGCTCTTCCAAAGTTGATTTGCAGAATGTAATATATATTGAAACGCGCCGGATGAAACGCGCCGCGTTTCCAGACGAAACAAAAAGCAGCCTCTACGATTCGGATGGCGCGTCAGTTGGCGGCTATCGCCTAGCGCGAGAAAGGGGTCGCGCGACAGACGAGACTTAACGGACGGGGAGGCGAGAGCAGGGTAGTCAGAGCTAGGCAGTGTAGGGGAGCGCACGTATTGCGCGGGACGCGGCTGAATAGTTAATGCCGGATATGTTATATGTGATATCAGAAACTCGTGGGTGAACAATACAATAGTGAAGATATTAGTAAAGCGTAGGCGACGCATTCGTGAGAGGTTCGACGAGAGTAATTGTAGTAATAGCTAGGCAGTGTAAGGGAGCGCACGTGTTGCGCGGGACGTGGCTGAACATTTAATGCCTAATGCGTAAGATGTGATATCAAAGACTCGTGAGTGAACAATACAATAGTGAAGATATTAGTAAAGTGTAGGCGACGCATTCGTGAGAGGTTCGACGAGAGTAATTGAGGCAAGGACTGCATCTAACGTGATCAGTGTGTGGAAGCTAACGACTGTGAATGATGCTGTGAAAGCCGGTAGGAGAATCGTGTGGCGTAATAGTAATATGACGTAAGAAGCAGCATCGTAATTTTTAGCAGAGTGAGTGAAGTTCATATTTGAGGTGACTGGACAAGGCAGTTAGCGTAATCCGGAGACGAGCAACGCCGAGCCGAGGGCGGTTGGACGCGTGGAGGGGGAGAGGCAGCAACGCCACGGTCGCTCCACGGACACGCCGAAGCGGCAGCCGACCAGCGCCGAGTGGCGCCGAACGTCTGGTGGGCATGAACCGGACTTGAACAACGCTGCCAGACGACCAGCAGGTTGAATTTGATCATATTAGAATATCTTGACTACTAGGTAAACGGGTAAAACAGTGATTCTAGGTATTGGGTCCAAGCTAAAAAAGAGTTACAAGGTTTTTGTATGATTATTGAAATAAAGTTGTGTATGTTAATTATATTTGGAAGTCGTATCAATGTTTACCCTACCCCGGAGCCCATTCGCAAAAAAGATACCCTGACCCCTTCAATAAATTTACTGATGCACAGGATCGGAACCCCGGTCCGTCACAATATATATATATATATATATATATATATATATATATATATATATATATATATATATATATATATATATATATATATATATATATATATATATATATATATGATCAGAGAGGAAATGTCGAAAATTCGCAAATAAGCTCTGAAGATAATTTTCAGCATATTTTGTCTAATAAACTGCTAGAATATTCTGAATGGCTGAGCCACAATAAGCACTCAAAAGTTGGTTGGAAAAACAATTTTTAGGCAAAAATTTGCATTGCAGAAACACTTCAAAAACTTGCAAAGGGTTTATTATTTCCAAAAGAAATGAAATATATATATATATATATATATATATATATATATATATATATATATATATATACATACACATAAATGCACATACTGGTTCATGCACTACACTATCACACGTATCGGGAGGTCAGTCGGAGCTTGACTTGGAGGACGAGGTGACCCGTTCGCAAGATAAGTGGGGGGAGAAAACGCCCACCAGCAACCGTGCAGAACGTCGCGTGACAGTGTTACACGTGTTAGAAGATAAGGCTTCAAGAATGTATTAGAACATACACAAGACTCATTACGACGTAAAAAATCATAACACGTCTACCACGAAATCGTGTGGTAAAGCGCTGGCACGGGAAGGATATAAAATGCCCCGGTGGACCACAGGATTATTATTTCTGTACTTTTCTCAGTAAACATTGAGAACCATTTATCTATTGATACGACTTATGCTCTGGCAAACGCAACTGGTAATGACAGATCTGAGGAAAGACTGAGAAGAAATTCATCCTTGTCCATCGTTTAATTTAAGAATTTTCACATAATATGGCAAGTCTGTAGGATTAAAGCTTTTTGGATGGTTATGCAGATTCCTTTTGATAATCCTATTTTTGTAAGACCTGAAGCAAACCGGTCTGTCACCACTCCTGTGGCTTAGATTATTATTGGCACTATTTGAACCTTACTCAGTTGCCAAACATGTTGGATTTCTGCTGCCAAATTCTGGTATTTTGAAACCTTCTCCGATTCTGTCTCATTGAGATTTTTGTCAGTGGACAGCCTACATCTATGATTGTTGCATACTTTTGTATTTTATTGATAACTACTATGTCCGGGCGATTATAATCCACAGTTTTATCAGTGACAATAGGCCTATCCCAGTAGCGTACTATTTTACTACTTTTTATAACCGGTGAAGGTGAATATTTGTAAAATGGTGGAGGGTTCTCAATTAGTCTATAATTTGATACCAATTGTCTATGGATTATTTTGGCTACTTGATTGGGCCTCCCTAGATATGCAGTGTTGGCAAGAACTGGGCAACGTGCTGTCACATGGTCGATGGTCTCAGTTGGTTAATTACACATTCTACAGACATCTTTTATACTGCTCTTCAGTATGTGTTAATCATAATAGCGTGTTTTTATTACCCCATCTTGAATTGCTATTATAAATCCTTTAGTTTCAGGAAATAAATATCTCATTTTTAACCACAGAATAGAGACTTCATCAACTAATGAGTCATTTAAGAGATTAGGATATTTTCCATGAAGGGTCTTGTTCTTCCAATCTGTCTGCATGTTACATATCTGGGAAACAATTTCAGTGTTGGTTTCAGTCTTCTGGAGATTTAGAGATAATTAGTTTGCATCTACAGCAAATACATTCTTCAGTATCACTACACTTCAGTACACTATTTGAGGCGTGAAAGTATATTCGTATTTTCTTTTATAATAATTATTATTATTGTTAATATTATTATTATTATTAATGTTTATTTATAATTCTGTAACATAGAACGCTCCGAGAGGCAGCGTAGCAAAACGAGAGTACGAGGCTCCCTAGCTTTGCCAATATACTCATTCCATCATAAGTGACGTTAGGAGTTTTAATACATATATTTTAATACATACATTTTAGTACATACTTTTTTACACTTTAACTTTTTAACACATGCGGTAATTTTGCAATATTCAGATACTTTTTAAGCTATAGAAACTAAATGACTGAGGAAATCAACTAGCCTAATATGCTAGTGACTGAAGACATAATTGATATCTTATTTGGGTGATAGGAGTTTTCTAAATAAACTCTGCCATGGATCGCGTTTAGACTTCAATTTGAAACAAAACTAAGGCCTGCAAGAGAGTTCCTTCACAGAGTCCGGGTGTGACCGTGTTTGACCCAGCAAAGCGTACTGAAAAGCCATGGTCATAGATGCCGAAAAGCAGCCACAGAGGTTCATTTACTTAGTTAGGCATCAACCGCCGGTTTAAGATGTCAATGCACCGCCAGCCCACTCCTAGGATTGTACGACAGGCTATGAATAAGTCCAAGTCGTCGCTTTCACACATTCAGCTCGCAGAAGACCTCTGATTCAGTCATCTCGACTCTACAGAACTATTGTCAAAAGTCTAACAGACGTCACACGCCGACCCTACAGACGACTGCACATTAGAAATCCCCTTTAAATCACAGAGTATGGTGCGAGTAACACTAGATCAAGTGAATAGAATAAACCAACAACGGCCAGACAGATTCTTATCTGAAAAAAAGTACCATTCCCGAAAACAGACGTCGTGTGGTCTTCTTAAAAAAAAAAATTCGAATGCCTTTCATAACTTTTTAATTACACGTTTAGGTCACAATTATTTTCGTACGTGCACGATAAATAATAGGCTACGTCAACAAACTCTTCTAAACAAGACTCCTGCTCCAATTGTCACCCGTCGAGGCGAAAAAGTGTAGTTTACACACGCACACAAGTGTAGTTTCGAAAGCTTCACAGAAATACGTTCATATAACTGACCATTGAGCTGTGTAAATCACAAAAAAATTTAAAATAAATAAAAAATACAAAAATGCGAATTGTTTCTTTTATATACCTCGCCAGTTTTCGAAAGTTTCCCTATTTCATTAACAAGTGTTTGCATGCAATATATGCCAAGTAAATAGGGTAGTAAAAATGTCTTTTCCCGTGCTCGAATAAATTTCAACGAAACGTGCGTGTACCTGGAATCGAAATCGGGATATTCCTCGTTAGTTTACACACGCACACAAGTGTAGTTTCGAAAGGTTCACAGAAACGGCGTATTTTACGTCCGTCTGTTGAAGGGGACACTGCATTAATGACAGCAGCGGTCTAGGTCGTTTACTTCACAAGGGCACGCATAACCGCTAAACGAAGGTTTTCTGTAGGCGTGTGTAGGCAAAGATAAGTCAATGTACCAAAACCCACACCACTCTTTTGACAACTGCGGAGTTTGATGGTTCAAGATGCCGAGAACTTGTGACTTGCAAAACCGTCTGACGGCGTGTTCCGTTTTCCTACCGTTAGTAGATTATTTTTGACATGGAAAAACTTACAGTGTATATTTCCCGCCTTGAGCGTCGGTTCCGGTGCATTGTGGGCTATACTATGAATTTCCCGCCGAATAGTTAGTAATTCATGTACTTTGCGTTCACCGCGAAAACAGCTTCTTTTTTCTAAAAATGGTGGAGGTAAAAGTTGCACTACATCTTGTCTGCGCCACCGTACAGGTCGACTTTCCCAGGCGCCGCCGCCGCCGCCGTGTCTACAGGCGCGCAGACCGCGGTTGACGAAGGAACGGGAGATGTGTTAATTGACGTGTGAGCCGCCTCAGCCTTTCCGCGGGCAGGACCTGCTCAGGCAGAGGGGTGGGCGACCGGGCAATGCGAGTACGAGGCCTACCGGTTTATGCATTTAAAGATGGGTAATAAGTAGCACTGGAATCTCAATGGTAAGTGCCAAGGCGACAGCCTACGTGCATGCCTACTAATTGAAGAGCGAATCGAAAGGTTGTCTTTTGCCGTGGCATATCGCAACGTTCTACCCAGCAACGCAGTATTTCTGAATGAATGGTTTGTTAAATTGTTACACGCATTCCTCGGGCGCCTCAAATTTGTGTGTAAATTCATAATGTTTAATGTTTTGAGCGACGTATTGGCTTCAGTCCGTGCCAATGAGATGCTTTTGTTGTAAAATAGTTCGAAATGGAATTCATTGTGTTTTTCAAAATTCACTGAGCATGTGGTTATCCGTGTAAGCGCCTTTTTCTCTAATCTAACAGAAAAATATCGAACATTTGCTTCTGATTTTTTACAAAACGTTACATATATGTTGCAACCTACATTTAAAGAGTCACGGAGCATCGTGCGAGTCCAGACAGATCGATCGAGTGAGAGAATACGCAGACGGACTGACGGTGGGACTTATCTGAAAACAAAGACACTTTGCCGATGGCAGAGGACATTAAAACGTGTTTTCTCGTTTCCTTAACATTTATTTTCCACCGGCGATTCATAACGTTTCCTTATTACACGTTTATGTCTCAATTTTTTTTCGTACGTACACGGGAAATAATAGGCTACTTCAACACACTCTTCTAAACAAGGGCCCTGCTCCCATTGTCGCCCGTCGAGGCGTAACCTCAGAAACGGAACGAGGTCTTATTGTGCAGAGAGCGTGTGTGGCCCAACCTGCGATTGAGTATATCCTGCCCCGTTTCATTAGCGGCTGACGGTGTGTGAACCATGTTGCAAGGTCTTGAAATAGGAGACTCGTTCCACCGTTCTGGGGACTGGTCGCTCATGGAGTTCCGCTCACTCGACGTGACAGGTAGCCACACGCCTACCGCTCACAAAAGCGCACAAGACTCTTCTTTGGCGTTCCAGGCACATCGTTTGCTTGTCGTTCGCGACTCTTACTTTGATTGGAGAATGGATTTACTCTTCAGAGTCGATGAAATGTATAAGTTAGAAATGTCTTATTGTGTTAATGGGATTTCGCAAGCTATTCACGTCTGGGAATTGCTACATAAATCTCCCAAAAATAACACAATGGTTTTGAAATCTAACTTTAAATATTTTGAATATGACATTCTAATCAATTTCAAGTTATTCGCCGATATGATCAACTCTGTGATTATTTTATTGCATCGACGTGACTCTGAGCCAATATTACATGAAAAAAACGACGATACTTCTTTATCAAATAACAAAAAAGAAGGGATATGCAGCGAAAATATCAAACACACACAAATGCAGCACGAACGCCTTGAGAACGAACCCACACAGGACGACGTGACAACTGACGCTCTTATGAAAAACTCAGACACGGCCGAGTGCGAAAAGAAAGACACATACCCAGGTAAAATACATTGAAATCTGAGAAGATCTTTCACAATGCAAAACTTGCATTCTGCAAACGAAGACGCAAAAATCAAAACTCCGTTTGCCAATCAAATTCATTTTCCTTTGGAAGGAGAAGGAAAGAAAGCATCGTTCGGAAGCAAGGTGAATCAAATATTGGAGACACCATGACTATCCAGACGGTCGGTAAAAATTTCTGCTCATCAAATCGAGCAGAGAGAAAATGCTCATCACAATGAAATATCTAAAAGAGGAAATCATTACTCCTCTACTCAAGCAACAGAGGGAGAAGGGTTGATCAGTGGCGAGTGCCCAAAGAAATTTCTCGCCGAATTCCGCGTGAGAAACATGGAAATACTGACTGGGAAGAGAGTCCGCAACTCCGACAATCGCTGCCTTTGCGAGCTGGCCACCCCACTGAAGGGTGTGCAGCTGCGCTTCCACACAATTCACGAAGACGGCTTCCTCGACGACAACGAAGACGGGGAGGCGGAAGGAAGGAGCGCGGAGAGTGGCGGCTTCGCACGAACCCAAGAGCTGCCGGACCTGAGCGTCGCGGGCGTCGACGGCGGCGTCGACGGCGTGGGCGCCGTGATCTGCAGGCGCCGCTGGTGGGCGAGGGCAGCTCGCACAGTGCGACGCGTGCTGCTTGGCTGCTTCGTTGCGGCGGTCGCTCCACCATTGACTAGAAACACACAGCATTATATAAATGGTCGCTCAAATCATTTCTTTTATTCAGCATGAATTCATTCAAAGCAGGCTCTATTTACTTTATTCAGCAAATGTATCTCTTAACATGCAATTACTTCCAAATGTGAAGGTAGTCATGAAGATCACTTATCGCACAAGTGCTACTAAAAGAAATAAACATATTATGCAATGATCTCAAAGCACGGAATGTAAAAATGTGCATATCGGATTTAATAAATGTTTCCTGACGTTCATATTACTGACCATTGAGCTGTGTAAAACCCAAAAAAAATTAAAATAAAAAAAATTACAAAAATGCGAATCGTTTCTTTTATATTCCTCGCCAGTTTTCAAAAGTTTCCCTATTTCATTAAGAAGTGTTTGCATGCAATATATGCCAAGTAAATAGGGTAGTAAAAATGTCTTTTCCCGTGCTCGAATAAATTTCAACGAAACGTGCGTGCACCTGGAATCGAAATCGGGATATTCCTCGTTAGTTTACACACGCACACAAGTGTAGTTTCGAAAGGTTCACAGAAACGGCGTATTTTACGTCCGTCTGTTGAAGGGGACACTGCATTAAGGGGACCTATGACTGAAGTTTTCAACTTTTACTATTTTGTACCTACATTCACCAAATTTTAACAGTGCTTCTATGAATATAGTATGAAGTACCCTGCAAAGTTTGAACAATGTATGTTAATTTTTTTTGTTATTAATATATTTGTAAAAGTTTTTTACCGCAAAACAAAAAAGCTCCTTGTTCAACAATTTTTTTTCTTCCCATAACTTTTTTAACACAATCTATACATATGTTTAAACAATTTGTTCTCAAATACCTTTTTTTATCATAATTGTTTTGAGTGTTACAATTTTTTCAAAACCATTAAGGTAATTTTCGGAAATTAGAAATTCATCTTCAGTTTCAATTCCCAATATATTTATTTCTAGCTTCGTGACAAAAATCCTCATTAGTACATTTTTTTACACTTTTATTTTAGCATATTTCCTGAAAGTTTAATTACAATCTGGTGAAAATTGTACTGCAAGGAACATTTTAATTACATGAAAACGCTTGAAAATTGAAACCTGAGAGAAGAGCATTTAAAGATTTTAGGATATATACATAGCTCAAAACATGCCTGCACCATATGTATGTCCCTCAGATTTCTTGTTCTTTTCTTCTTCTGATATTTTCTTGAACTTTTGAATCTTTATTTTCCTTTTTTCTTCCTCTCTTTTTCTTTTTATGCTTTTTGTGCAACGTCTGTAATCTCGCTGCTCACTGGCAATCAATGTACATAATGTTACATGTTCTTCCCTAATTTTCTTCCATGCTTCTAATGTTTTTGAGCATCCCATATTAAATCTCATTACTGCTCTAAGCACTCCTAATTCTAATTGATTTTTAGAAATAAAAGTTTTTTTGGGGCAATAGCTCCATACTACACTACGAAGTGACTCATTTGAATTTTGAGTCCTGGCTTTTGTGCAACGTTCTAATAACTGTTCAGATGCTAGCCTTTGGTATACAGGAAATATTTTAGTAATTATCTGAGGAGACAATTTACAAGACATACATTTACGGCTACCAGGCACTACACCATCAGCAGTCTGTCGATTGAAAAAAACACCAAGACTCTTTTCCTTTTGGGCATGTTGAATGCTAAGGATTGTCATCAGTGGACATGCAATGTCTGAGTGTGGCATAAATTGCTTTAATTTTTTCAACTTCAGGAGCATTATTAACAATAGCATGCCTGTAATAATGAGTAAGTTTATTAATTGTGGTCTCTTTGAGGCTGCCTTCTTTACGCCCTCCTAATGTCACACCTTTGGATCGCCATTCTGTCACAACATTTCGTAGCCCACTTCCTAATCTTTTGGCCACATGATTGACACATTCCTCTTTTTCTATTGGGATGTTAGACCTATAAACTTCAATAGCATTGAGATGTGTGTGAGTCTTAGCATCTCCATCTGACAGCATTACAGTGTAACGCATTCCTCTCTCTCTCAATGATCTCTTCCAAAGGATCTCTTCAATATCCTTTTCCATTGCATTGGAAGAACCACTATAATTTTTCTGGCATAATGTTTTATGGCCTTCATACCAAATAATAAATTCAGGGGATTCTTTCCCCAAACTTTTTTCAGCAGACTTGCACTCGCCACAAAATTTGGAAAGCACTTCATAGTCTAGTACAATTCCTGTTTCTACATCAATTACAAAACCAACACCATAATTAGACGAGTGGCCTCGTTTATGCCATGAAGCATCATAAGAGACAGCTAAATCAAGAATTTCTTTTTCTCCTACCGCGTGGGCCTTTCTTACAGCTTTTTCAGACATAGAAAGAGCTGATTTTTTTATTATTCTTCCTTCTTCAATCAAACTTTGCATATGATTTGCATAAGGCCGTGATCCAAAACTATGCATGCCCATGCTTTCAGAAAATTTAACTATGGCACTATGTCCTTTACCTAAATTTCCAAAGGCCTCTACTATGCACTTATTCACATGGAAAGGAGGTCGTTGTGAAGTGTCATTTTTCACACGCGGAGAAGAATAAGTATTTGCCATCACACTGTCACAAGTTTTGCATTTTACCACTAGTTTAGTGGAAAATCCATGACTTTCCCTAAATTCCACCACAACGGTTTGCGCATGACATTCAGAACATAACACATTTTTTGTTATGTCTTTCCACACACTGGCATGCACTAATATGTAATTAGCATCATGCAAAATATCATTTTCACACACTTCATGACCGGGCATAAAGTGAGAAAATGCGTCCAGTTTCTTCTCAGTAGCAGATTTATCTTCCTCTGCTAGAGGAGAATTGCTGTAAATGCCACCTGATGTATTATCTTCAGTGTCACATGAAGATGGTTCAACAGGTTTGGAACTCTGCTTCGTCGATCTTCCTTTTCGCATAATTCAGCTTTCCCACTCGACTTCTTTTTGAAGGACGCTTTTTGGAAATTCTACGTTTACTTCGTGCCATCTCCATTCTGATGATCAGAATCAAAATAAAACTTCTAACTACTCAAAACTATTTAGAAACACAAAACATGAGGTACACACAGGCAGCAAAACAGTAGCGAATGTAAACAAACACACATGGAAAGTATGTGAAACAAAACACAGATAATTCATCTTCCATTTTCAAAATAAATACATAAAATATCATTCAAACAAACTTCAAAATATTACACTCTATTTTTCAGATGATATATAGTATTTCAGATAGTCTTATCTGTAAAGAAAGAAGTAAACTTCCTTTTGTGCTTAGTTTTTGTGTTGAATACGTAGTAAACAGTTGAAAACGATAATGCGTATAAGCCATTCTGCCTAAACTAAGCGCCAGATTCAAAATAAAGAAAGCAATATAAAAAAGAAAGCTGGTACTCTGTTACTCCTTAGTAGTGGGCGTGGCCCAGCTGGTTAAAATCCAGCGCGGCCAGGACTTTTAAAGTCCGTACGGCCTTTAAAGATGGAGGAACGCAAAAATTAAACTATTTTCTAATAGAGAAAGAATAGGACTATTGTATACACAAATAATAAAAAAAATCAATTTTTTTAGGAAAATCGCAAAATTTCAGTCATAGGTCCCCATGACAGCAGCGGTCTAGGTCGTTTTCCTTCACAAGGGCACGCATAACTTCTAAACGAAGGTTTTTCTGTAGGCGTGTGTAGGCAAAGATAAGTCAATGTACCAAAACCCACACCACTCTTTTGACAACTGCGGAGTTTGATGGTTCAAGATGCCGAGAACTTGTGACTTGCAAAACCGTCTGACGGCGTGTTCCGTTTTCCTACCGTTAGTAGATTATTTTTGACATGAACAAACTTACAGTTTATATTTACCGCCTTGAACGTCGGTTCCGGTGCATTGTGGGCTATACTATGAATTTCCCGCCCAATAGTTGGTAATTCATGTACTTTGCGTTCGCCGCGAAAACAGCTTCTTTTTTCTAAAAATGGCGGAGGTAAAACTGCACTACATCTTGTCTGCGCCACCGTACAGGTCGACTTTCCCAGGCGCCGCCGCCGCCGTGTCTACAGGCGCGCCGACCGCGGTTGACGAAGGAACGGGAGATGATGTGTTAATTGACGTGTGAGCCGCCTCAGCCTTTCCGCGGGCAGGACCTGCTCAGGCAGAGGGGTGGGCGACCGGGCAATGCGAGTACGAGGCCTACCGGTTTATGCACTTGAAGATGGGTAATGAGTAGGGTGCATATTCATATGCACTAAAAATCCTGAAAATATGCAAGCAAATATGCTCTAAAAAATAGAAAAATATGTACTTAAAAAGAAAATAATGCACTGAGAAAAGTGCGTGTTTTACTTGTAGTCCCTACAAAATAGTTGTATTTAAATGTTAAATGATATACATTGAATTTAATTTCAGTTGCAAGAGGTTATAATACATTTTTCAAAATTTTCTGGGATGAATCTTCTTTTGTTACCCGTAAGAATGTTGTTATACAAAAAAAAAACTCTTTCAACTTCGCTTGAGTAAAGGGGAGAATACTTAAAAGCTTCAATTTCTTTATTTTTGTAATTTTAACACCATGCGTTTCACCATGTAAAATATTATATCACTTTTTTCACCGTTGTCAAACCATTTTTGAAAAAAATTCTTTATTTCTTTTGTTAAGTCTCGTCCTTTTGGTCCCGGCAAATTGTTGAATGAAATTGCAAAAGTTGGATTTTTTCGGCGTCTTTCTAAAACTACAAAATTAATGATAGAGCTTTTTTCTTAAAATGAAATTTGTTGCTTATTATTAATTCTCTTAATAAGGTAATGTAGATTGTTTTGAAAATTTTAGTAGTTTTGTGCAGAATGGCTTGCAATATTTGCAATTTTAAAAATATACAAAAACTTGATTTTCTTAAAAAAGGCTTCAAATTTTTGCTTAATATTTTTGGTATGTGTAATGCCAAACAAACTCTATACAGTCACATAAATGTCATATTGCTCTATTCTTTTGTTTTCTAAAAAATTACAAAAATGTTGTTTCATTGAGTTGTCTCCCACATCGATAATATTTACATTATATGCGATTTCTTCGCGTTATTATATTTATGAGTACATATTCTTTAAATAATGTCTAAGAAAGTTTCTCGAAAACTCGTTTTCAACAAAAAACGAGTTTTTTTGTTAAAATGGGCTCAAAATTCCACATTTTAGAAACGCTCAATCCCCATTTTCTCAAAAATGGCTTCATTTTGTTCAAACTTTTCCAATGAATAGTGGTATAATCACAGTTTAATATGACGTAGAGTTCAGTTTGGTACATTTATTTTTTCAAACATTACACATTTTTTTCCGATATCTCTCGCGCCGTTAGTTTTCACATTTCAATGTATTTGTATACATTATTTAATTAGTGAGTTGATGTTCAAATTACATGAAATGAAGTTTATCGAAAACTCAATAGATTCCTGTGAAAAAGAGTTTTAAATTTCGCATTTACAGTAACAATTAACGCCATTTTCTTAAAGACGGCTCCAAATATTTCAATGAATTGCTATTTAGGACACGTTTAGCCTTCTTTAAAATTCTTAAAATAACATTTCGATTCAACTATTTGGATAACGAAAATTTGAGAAAAGGTTAAAAAAAGGAAAAATACTTTGGGCGGCGATAGATGGCTGCAGGCAATGATTGTACATTATCAGTCCACACCGAGTAAATCAGAAAATTTTACTACGAGAAAGTCTGTGCCATTCTGTAGCACCTGTAGTTAACATTTAAAACCTGTAGGCCCTTCTGTTGTACAACTCATGGGCAAATACACCATTCAGTGGGAACTGTACATCTCAATAATTGCAATCCTCCAAAGTATGCAGGTATCTCTTTATTCGAAACTCGGACAATTCTTTACAATTCAGAAGGAATGAAGATACTAAGAAGGAATGTGAAGCAGATTTAATGACATCACTGATACATATGTTTAACAATGTCAATCCGTATGTCCAATTGTTTCAACATATTAGAAGAATTAGAAACATATTAGAAAACAAATTAGAAAACAACCTATTATAATTCTGTTCTTATTTATCATCTTACCTTTTCTGCGGAAAACTTTTGATAAAAGACGTTACGATCTATCTACAACTGGAGATATTGCTGCTGTATTTCGTAGTGACGACTAAGTTCCGCCTAACAATATTTCTTTCATATTCCAAAGCGTCTGGTCATCGGGTAAAGTAATTTCTGCTCTCAACTGTGGTACTGATCCCATGACTTATCCATAATTTTGTGTGTGTAGAGAACCATCGTGGAAGCTTGGGATGAGTCTTGATTCTGTCCATACAACTTCGGTTCATAATGTTGTTACTCAGTTGCAGTACTATTATTATCTCTTAGCGGTAAGAGATGGATTTAGCCTTTTTAACAGTTCTAAAAAAACTGTTACAACAATATGTTGTAGATCTCTGTGTCAAAAACAAGGTAAACAAAATATTTAGCATCCCTAATAACTTTTTGGGTGCAAAAGGCTTTGGTGTTGAATTCCATTATATTCTTAAAATATCTCCGTAAATAATAAAATCTTATGTGTAGGACAGTAATTGCGAATAATTCAGTAATTGAGTTTTGCATCTTCATGTATTGAGGACTATTAGCTAACATTTCACTAATGATACCATCATAGGTTCTTTCTTCTCTAGAGAGAACAGAAAATTTTTGCCAGCTTGAAATTGGTTTGTTCAGTGACACTTCTGATAATCTCTCTAAATTTACAAGTTATGCATTCAAACCTTGCAATGAAGAGAGAATGATTTATTCACAGATTTCAATATCGCTCATGAAATTGCAAAACATATTACTCCCCAAGAACTATATTGTCGATTGGAGAGCTAAAAAAGTAGATAATCTTGCCATTCTTTCAAGTTATATTTAATTTTATAATATAAAGTGGAAAAGTATTGTTTTGGAAATGCTATAATTTCGAGGAGAAACAGTGTAGAGAGTTTAGACAGTGGATCTGATATTATATCAATTTGAATAATTGTGTGGGATACAACTTTTTCCACTTTGATGTCTCACGTACTGATAAACTGAAATTGAAATTTTGCAATACATTTGTACATTTTTTTAAACTGACTAGATTTAAAAAGTGGTAGAACATGAATTTCATTCGTAATTGTGTGAAGTGACATTGTTAACAAAGAAAGAATACAATAACTTTCATGTAGTGGAAAAATAATAAAGATTCACGTTCATTCATTACAATATTAATTATATTTATGATGTATTCTAACAAATTATTTTCTAACAAGTTATTTTCTGTGTTGTATACACGTTTCTTTTCTTTCCCTAATCACTTACCGAAAAGAGAAAAAAGGAAACCGCTCATTTAATGAGCGGGTGTACCTCTAGTTTCCATTTATTTCCCCTATTAAAGATGTGCGGGATGCGATTGTACGCTTTCTATAGAACGCACTCCGATCTCGCAATATTCGGGAACTATAAGTGTCGATTCCAGAAGCCTGGATGGCGTACCTCAGGTGGCCTCTTCACACCTCTATGAGTCACTGCCGCAAGACCTGGCCCTCTGTGTCCAAACTACAGGAGATCCCACGACCTATTAATATCAATGTGTCAATGCACGTGTAAATATTGTGCACTGTGAGCTGAAAGTGTAATCATCTAACATCCTTGAAACCGTCTTCCTCCAGCTCACATTGCACTTCATTTGCAAACGTCCTTCAGGGTGCAACTTTTTTTTGTCTAGCAATGTATTTCTGTAATCCAGACACTTATCATTCATTAACTTGACCAGCCATGCCTATTACCTGTTTAGTGTTCTTTCAAATTAATAACCTTTAAGTAACTATTAAGAATTTACTTTAATTCAACTAGCCTTACAAGATGTCTATAGAATAATCAATAAGAGTGTATTCTCTTTTTTTCAGATGTGGGAACACTCGCGTGACAGTCCCTACTGAAATATCCACAGGCCACAATGAGTGATTCTGAGGTAAGCAAACGTAACGCAATGAACATGTAGAGTTTATCATCAACGCTAGAAAACATTTATATTGCATTTTTCTACTTTATGTAAGTCAAAATCTTTTTAGTTTAGTCTTAAAACACATTTTCTATGCAGAGAGAACGAAAAGTTTGTTTACGCTAACTTGTAAGTGGAGATTCTCAAAATTAAGACTACAATTCATACCTTCGGAAATCACACTCGATATACAACCCTTAAATTGCAAAGACTATACTAGTATTCTCGTGTCTCTTATATTCCTATCTTTTGCCATACAGACGTAAGGAAAACATTTTAACTCCTGTATTCCCCTTTCATTTATGGATCTAGAAAATTTATTCTCGTACAAAACTGATTTCGTAGATTCAGAAATTTCAAACAAATATATTGAAACCAAATATTCGTGCAACCAAATATAAGATGTTAATGTATATAATGTTAAAAAGTATGAAAGATGCGTGAATGTGAAAAAATAGAAAAACAATCTAACACATACTGTGATATACTAACGTATTATAACGCCTACAGGCGTGGATCGGGTTTTCCATGTTCAAAACACAGAAATAAACTTTCAACACATTTAATTAGCTTAAGGTGATGATTATCATGAGCATGCACGGCAGGTTGTTCTCCGCACAAGTTCAATGTCGAAATAATAATTATTGCCTCAATACATTACTGGTCCCACGTTTTGGCTCGCTGGTCCCCCGTTCAAGGCACAAGTCAGAAATGCCAACGTATTACAAGCTCGGAAGCATAAAGTGTCAATTCGGAACTCATGCTGCGAGTCCGGACTCGAAACAGTAATACTGAAGTTGCAAGCTGCGGTTAACAATCTTGAAGCAGTTGCAAGTTTAAGTGTTAAGATCGTAATCTCCAAGGAGTAAGATGAAGTAACAATTTGGAAGTTGCAAGTTGAAGTATTGAGATTGTCGTAATTTTGAAGTGTTAAACTGAAGTAACAATTTCGAAGTAATTTTGAAGCCTCACGCGCGACAAGACGAAAGCTTCGATCCCCCACCTCTGATCGGAATGCTTCACCGTGATTTGCTCAACATTACCCATCACGAGCGGTGGCGAGGCGACACTCGAATCAGTGGCTCGCGAGCTCATGTGACACAAAAAATAAATTTCCGTTGCATTTTTATCGTGAAAGTTAGCTGCCCGATCTCATGCGGGGTGGGTACGCCGCGGTCGTTGGAATGTAGTGCAGCTAGCCTCTATCTTTAAAATTATTTACTGGCCAGATAACCCTTGACCGACGCGCATGTGCGCATAGCAAATCGCTGGCCCCTGTGCTGTTTTGAACGGGTCGATTGGTCGCTCCTTCGTAGGTGAGTCCATGAAGAATCGCGTAGCGTTTCACCGCATCATACCTCTCGCGAATGTAAAGAGCGGCGCTCCGTTACTCCGCGTTTGTCCTCCATACATTATACTTTTTTTGAACGCTGACGCTGGGCAGGGTGGGTCTGTCTTAAGTGAAATAAAACGTTGCCCTTTTTGGCGTTCCGAGGGCTGTGCGACGTGGCACGCGCTCGTCACCTCGAGCATAAGTTACAACAAGATTTCTGCAGAGCCGTAAATCCATATTCGCTTTGTCAAGGGTGGCCGGGGTGCAGAGGGCGGCGGCGGATGGGGCAGTCGGCGGCGGTCGGCAGACGGTCTCTGGGAGTGGGGGCGGACGGACCTCCGTCAAGGTGGCACCCCCACTTTATGGAAATTCAAAAACAACTAGCCTATAATTTTGTACTAATTATGTACTAATTTTGTACCAAAATTAAAAATTTTGTACTAAACTATAAACCGCTAAAAACGGCATTCAAAAGTGGGGGTGCTAGCTTGACGTCAAGCTGGCACCCCCACTTTTCACAAATGAAAAATCAACTAGCCCATAATTATCTACTAGTTATGTACTAATTTTGTACCACAATAAATAATTTTGTACTCGATTATAAACAATTAAAAAACCGGTTTGAGAAACCTTCTAATAGCGTACATTTTAGATTTTTTTAAAACCCATTTCAAATCAGATATCAAAGTTGAAAGTTCTACTACAGTTAGGTACTCCAGTAAGCTTACCCGTGTGACAATTTCAAACTTCTATCTGGTCCCCCAACAGAGATATTAAAGGCAAAAAAACGGAAATATTGCGTGCAGCTTAAAAGAAAAGTGTCCGCCATGACACTTTCCTTTATCAAAAACTCAATATGAAATATCTCATAATTATCTAAAAATTATATATTAATTATTTATCACAATAATTAATTTTGTACTCGATTATAAACAATTAAAAAGCCGGTTTCAAAAACCTCTGGGCGTACATTTCAGATTTTTTTTAAAACCCATTTCAAATTAGATCTCAAAGTTGAAATTAATACTATAGTTTGGTACGCCAGTGATCTTTCTCGGGTACTAATTTCAAATTTTTATCTGGTCCCTCAACAGAGATATTGAAGACAAAAAACGGGAAATATTGCGTGCAGCTTCAATGAATCGTGTCCGCCATGACACTTCCCTACGACATTAAGTCAAAATTAACTCTCTCATAATGATTTACTAATTATGTACTAATTCTGAACTACAATAAATAATTTTGTACTCGATTATAAACAATTAAAAAAACGGTTTCAAAAACCGTCTTTGCGCGTACATTGCAGATTCAAAAGTGGGGGTGCTAGCTTGACGTCAAGCTGGCACCCCCACTTTTCACAAATGAAAAATCAACTAGCCCATAATTATCTACTAATTATGTACTAATTTTGTACCACAATACATAATTTTGCACTCGATTATAAACAATTCAAAAATCGGTTTCAAAAACCTTCTTTGCGCGTACATTTCAGATTTTTTTAAAACCCCCTATCAAATCAGATCTCAAAGTTGAACGTTCTACTATAGTTAGGTACTCCAGTAATCTTTCCCGTGTAATAATTTCAAACTTTTATCTGGACTCCAACACAGATATTAAAGGCAAAAATCCGGAAATATTGCGTGTAGCTTAAAGGAAAAGTGTCCGCCATGGCAGTTTCCTTTATCACAAACTCACTATCAAATATCTCATAATTATCTACAAATTATGTACTCATTCTGTACCACAATAAATAATTTTGTACTCGATAATAAACAATTAAAAAGCCGGTTTCAAAAATGTCTTTTTCGTATATATTTACGATTTTTTAAAACCCCATTTTTAATCAGATCTCAAAGTATTTGAACAATAAATGGCTCAATTAACTTATCAACTTATTACTACTTAATTACTGTATCATAATCCTTACTGTGGTGAAGATTGTACCACAGAAAGTACACTCCTTCACTTGCACATCAAGAAAACAGCCAACAAAAACACATTCATTTGTAAATCCCAATCGAAAAAGGTCAGACCAGGAGAATATCTTGGAATTAAAAACACTTTCACAAAATATCATTCACAAAATAATTAATTTCCGCTCAGCTCCTAAAACGGCCTGAACGATCATTCCGGTGACTGCCCTGACTACACCTATACATGCTTCCGCTTGTAAATCCTTTTGTGTGCCTCCTCAGCTATTCAAAAAAAATTACTTCAGCACAAAATTAGTACATAATTAGTAGATAACTATTGGCTAGTTAATTTTTACTTTCTCGTATACGGAGTAATACACGAAGAATAGAGAAAGTTATGTAATGCTGCGCGAAAAAACTGCGGATTTTCGGCACAAAAACAATTAATTGCCGGGCCCTGACAACGAAAAAGTGAATAAATCCAGTTGCAAAATTAAGAATAACTAGTGAGAACTTGTCAAAATTTGAGGTGAGATCTGAGATAAATGTAAAATACTGTGCCCAGACTAATGTTTACAATACGTTGCATTGTTTGGATTTTCAGAGTACAACGAACATATTCTGTGATGTGGAGTTCCCAAAATTTTGAACATGTATGGCTCATGACCAGGTGCCAATATAATATCGACACCAAATTACACAAAAGAAAGAGCACTATTTTGTTGTGTCTGTTGAGGTGGCGGACGGGGGGCTTTGACCGTGCCAGGTCGCACGGGTATTGAACAAATATTTCTCGTAATTAATCGCGGCATGTGCAAGTAAACAAGCAATAACTTGATCGCATTGGAAGGAGACGCGCAAAGGTCATTTGGTTTGAAACAGCTCTGGCGGTCACGGCGCAAGGTCGCGAATGAGGCTTGGGCAGGTTGGAAGCGGCGGACTCCGCGGCGCGGCCTGCGCGAGTGGGAAAGAAGTAGCGAGGGGTAGTTGGAGGAGGGAGCGGCCGGACTGAGGGGGGGGTGAGGTGGTCGGAGGAGAGCACTTGGTGAGAGAGGAGAACAGGTCCTTACAACTCTCCATCAAAATTGGGGACAAAGCTAGAGGGTGCTACTATAGGACGCACTAATGTCGCCAGATGCAGGCTTGCCACCTTTCACACCTAAAAATTGGCTAATTTGTGAGAAATGCGAAAATGCGGGAGGTATGTAATTCGATCGTGACTTATTGCCACCTAATATCACGAAAGATAAGTCTCGAAAAGTATTACGTCTGTAGTGCATGAGAAAGCTGCTGTTGTCTGCGAGTTTTCTTTAAGTTTTTTATAAAGTTTTGTCTGAAATTAGTTTAAAGGTGTATCTGAAGTTTGGTCTGGAGTTAAAATTTTCACCAGAAGACTGTTCAATTCCCGATTTTCAATGAACAAATTATTGCTTAATAATTAGTTTCCGCTCACGTTTTTAATAACGTTTGTAGCAGTTAAGTTCTTGTAGGAGGGTGATACTGTAGAGCCACTGTAATGGTCTCCACCACGTTCTATGGGAATTATAAGGCCCTGGAGGAGAAGGAATCGAGGCGTGCGACGAGACTGCTGCTCGGAGTGGTGTCGAGCTGTTAGTCCGAGTCAGTAGGCCTGCGGACAGTCAGTACTGTGCACGTACGGAGTACGGTAAAAATTCAGCAGCAGGCTGCAATTAAGAGACAGGTAATGTGGTGAAGTATCGAGAAAGTGAACTGTGCGAGTGCTTGGTGACTGAAGAAGCTGTGGATGGTGGGCTGCGTTCTTTTTTCCTCCTCACGGACGTGACCTGGATAGATGCTGTGTGCGCTGGCTACAGGGGAACAGAACGTAAGGCAAGTTTCATCTGAGTGAGGGTGGGGGTGGAGATTAGTCTTTGAACTCGACACAACAAATAGATAAGTCAATCTGGTTAATTTCACCCAAAGGCCTTAAATGGACAAATACTAGACTTCAAGGTGGGCGAATGTGGAATTTATGTAAGATTTTTCTAGACATGACAAGACATTTTTTCTTATCATTTTTCTTTTATTTTTGTGGATATTTACCCAATGATTTAATTCAGTCATTAATTTTATTTGTTCTCATTGAGGGTAAAGTTGCAATGTGTTGCTTAGAATATATTGATTTCTTTTGTATTGTGATGTCATTTTGCATGTATTTGTCATTTATTTGTATTTGTAAGCTACCCACTAGTACTCCCACAATTTAGGGTAGAAGAAAGAGAGAGGGGAAAAATAATTATAGCTAAGGCAGGGGTACAGAACGTAGGAACGTAAGGCAAGTTTCATCTGAGTGGGGGTGGAGGTGGAGATTAGTCTTTGATAAACGTAATATGGTGTCAGTTTTTTTGTTTTTTTTAATTTTATTTTTTACAGATCATACATAGTTCAGTACATATAACACTTTACATATGCATTGAAGGCTTACATTCTAAATTACCTTAAAATTAAACTAAAAACTAATTCGGGTGAGGAAATATTTTCCAGACACCTCTAAATACAATCTATTTCGGAAAATTTGGTTAGGAATGCCTGGTATGGATATCTATTTTTTAATCGGGTTCTATGAGGAGTTTTACGGAGTCTGAAGCTGTCTAGGTGTGGAATTTGAGGTATGGAGTGATAGAACTGGGTTGAGAGATATGTGATATGGTGTGTTATGGAATCAATTTGAAATTCTTTGTGGAGCTGTGAGTTTGAGACAAACCAAGGAGCATTTGTGATAGTTCTAAAAAACTGGTTTTGGACTATTTGGAGCTTGTTTAGGTTTGTTCTTGCAGCGGAGATAATAAACGTAATATGGTGTCAGTAATCCCCGACGGTGTCGTCAGAGGTCGAATGTCGCCACCCAGGATTACCGTACGGGCGCGACTCGACAGCCTGGTCTTGGGGAAATTAAAATAAGGTCGTGAATATTTCATTTGTGGTGAAAACTCGATCCATTCCGTGCGTACTCTCACAATACAAAAAGGGAAACATTTCCCAGCATTAAGAGAAACATTTTTATTTACTCGAAAGTTAGGCATGACAAAGCGCGTGTACTTTTAACTGTAATTACATTAAGTTAATTTTGGTTATTAAGACAAAGCCCCTCTAAAGGTGCTTAAGCCGCTTGAAAATGACCCAATATGTAAACCATTGCTTAAAATAAATTTCCACCTTCGCAGGGTTATTGTGGAGGGGATGAGGAAAAAACTATAAGGCTTCTTTTAACCATATATTCTTTTCTTTTACCATTCTCTGCCTAGCGTCCCAGTATGGGCACGCTGTACAAAGCTGTAGATAATTCAAACTTCCCCCTTAGCAAATTGCAGAAATGCAATTTGAACTTCATGTTGTTTTTCATCTCATCTTAAAAAGGTGTCACCAAGTGCCTTTAAAAATTTTGAGAAAAAAAAATTAAATTATAAAATAGAGTAATGCATTTTTTTACAAAATAATTCACAAAAAGACAGATAAGTGTTAATCTAATGAGTCCCAACGCTATGTGACTACTTCTGACAACTACTCTTGGTGTTGTTCAGGTAGACACGTTTGCTTTTTTCCTTAAAACCATAATGTGCGAACAATTTGTTCGTCTTGAATCTGTTTGATAGAGAATAAAATAAAATGTACGTCTGTATATAATCGTAATGCTTACACCAGCGACAAGTTTAAAAACGAGACCAATTTTATTAAAAATTTTATATGTCTCTTTTTAAAATAGGCCGTCAATTTGTAACCCTCACTCTGTGGTAATTGTGAGGGTTTTCCTACTCATATTAATAGAAATGAATTGATCTGTAGATGTTGTCATACTGAGGCTAAGAGTAGTGTAGACGCTAAAATCACTGCTACGTAACAGTAGCAGGGAGGCATGTCTGGAGGGTAAAACAAGAAGCATGGAGAGGGTAGAAATGACTATAACTTACCATTAATACACGAAATACATGGGGAAATTTTAAAATGATTTTAAAAGCTGAAAATTAAAAAAAGAACACAAAAGAATAACAAATAAATTATCTTGTGTGAAATTCTTTTCTAATAGCTAATTATGAAATTTGAAGATCAGGCCATCGTATACACAAAAAAAAAAAAAAACAGTTAGACGACCATGATTTTTATCTTTAGTTTACAGTCTTTCGGTTGATGATTTGAGGCGGAGCTTTAAGAACCTTATACAGCCTTGTTTTAATGGATCTCTCTGGAAGTGCGGCGTTGACAGAAGCAGGCCCGGAGCGAAACAGCGAGAAGTGAATGCCCTTGTGGCAGCTGAGACAAATGCCAGGTGCGGTGTGCAGGGTCCGCTGAGCGCCCCGGAAGAAGGCGGCGTCCCTCCAAATTACTTGGCGGGTACACGAACGGAGGCAGGCGAAGCCACGGGTCCTCTCCGGCAGACTTATGAGTAGACCTCGCATTTTAGGACAAATGCCTATACTGCGGGTTTTACAGAGCTGCGTTTGAAGTAAATCAGCTCTTTCTGTATCATCTAATCGGCCACCTATATGACGTCACGATAGTGACGTGTAAGGTCCCAATTGAACATCACCGTAACAGCTGATCAAATGTCAAACGCGGCTCTGTAAAAACCGCAGTATGCTTAATTTTTTAGGAAGTTGTGAAAAATAATTACAGATGTTTACGAAACATGAGAAAATAAATCTACTGAAAGCATCTAATAGTACCTAAAATGTCCTGAAAGAGCGGTTGATGCCTTTTTTAAATATGTTTTTGCTAAAGCTGCCTAGAACAAGTAATTTTGAAGAATTATCCTATTTTAAATGCTAATTTTTTAAAATTCGTTTTATGGAAACGCAAATACTTTCCGGAATTTCCCGAAATGTAAATATTATTTAATCAAATACGACGCACGACGATGCATATCGCAATCGACACCACACCGAATTCTCTCACCCAAAACACCGAACACAAGGAGCCCTGCAAGTCAACATAATAAGGATGTTTCACGCTCGTCTCCGCTCAGCTTACATTTCTTAGGCAATTGCACCCGTTAATGGTGCAGCCAATAGACGTCCAGGCGAGAAAAGGCACAGGTCAGGCAAAATCCTACTGTTGGAAAGGTGAAGATTACCAAATAGGGTCCAATGCTTAAAATGGGTGTATGGTACAAGTATTTGGGGGGGGGGGAGGGCATGTGAAGGAAATGAGCACGAGAAATGTGATCAAATTTGTTTGTTCCAATAAATATGTGTCAGTGAAAAGTTCATTTTTAGCTTTCAAAATGGTTTTAATAGATAATACACAGCCTTAATGTAGAAAATTTGGAGAACATATTCATTATATATTATACTGTTAATTATGAAAGTGAATAAAATATGTGTAGTAGTCTGTAGTCTTGTAGTCTGTCTCATCGTCTCCTATATTATTTCAGTAGTAAATATACCTTTTGCGGCTCTCACTCGTAAGCAATCTTTGTTAATGAGGTCTCCCAAGGAACTGAATTTCACGTAGACTTTATGAATTATACTTTGACTTTAAAAATATGAAGGATTTGTTTAAAAAACACAGCTAAATATTTGTCAAATGCAACCCGCAACACTTTCAGCATTTTTTAAAATCAATATTATTAAATAACTCCTAAACGAAGCGTCCTAGGGCCTTAAATAATAAAATGTTGAGGCCAAAGACCTCAAAAGAAAAAGAAAGGCCAAAGGCTTCAAAGAAACGTTCCTCACACCGTAATCTACAGGATGAGATCTTCTTGATCATTCTAATACATTTTTGTTGATTCGACGTTTCTCGATTCTATCCCGCCTGTTCAGAACCTGTAGAATCTGCAACTGTCTGTAAAATTAAACTAATTACTTGATATTCTACGAGACTTAATTACACGGGTGTACCTCTCTGCTCATTAATAACGTTAAATAAGAATAGTTTGTATTGACAAGGGTGTATTGTATTGTTATCAATATCAAGAAGACATATGGAACAAGTGTCGGAGGAAGAAATAATTTTGAAGGAAAATATATATTACATGCTTAATATGGAAATGGAAAATTAGGGAAGAGAGTGGTGTTTACGAGAGTTCTCGCACGGGTACGCTAGAAAATATAAAAATACTTGACTTTCCTGCATAATAAAAATTGACTTATTTAATTATTTTGTGATCAGTTCCAGATGCCAGAAATTAACTTTTTCGAGTCTAACTTTTTTCGCGTAATTTATTGTTTTTTAACATATTTTAGGCACCTAAAATGTCAATTTTCATGCATATTAGTACCTAGTTTCGTAGTTTTGTTACCTATTTTAAGTGCCTAAATCATAACTTTTTGTGCCTATATTTCCTGGTCTACTTATTAGGCGCACAACGTACTTTGTCACCAAGCGCGAATTCTGGTTCCCCTCATACTCTGAGCACGGTCGCTCGGAAATCTTATAGTCTACGTGCCAATTGTCTTTACTACTAAACTCCGATTCAAACATACTGACACTTCAAGGTCACGAGCGGGAAGGAGATGAAGACAATGCTATCCAATCAGGAGTTCCAATACCAAAAATTTAAGTCGTAATGAAGCTCCCTAATGGATGAAAGTGTCTCCCTGACCGTCCAGCTCGTGACCTTGAAGTGCCACTATGTTTAAACCCGAATATACTCCACCATTTATATAGTCTGTCACCTCAGTCCGACACCAGTCACGTCCATTCTCTTCCTGCTGTAGTCAACGTCTGACTTGTCTGAAAAATGTCGATGTTGTATCAGCCCGAAATTTGATTCGTCTTTCTGAGTTTCGTAGTGAATCCTCAATTTCTGGTAGTTGTCGACCTGCGTAGGTCAGAACTGTGGACGTTTCTGGAAGCTTTTCGTTTACTAATGTGGCGTCATGCAGTTGCAATAATAACACAGACGAGTATTTAGTAATTTAGAGGTTTATTATCAGTCCACCACCTTATTACAAAATAACGTAATTACTAATATCCCTACACGGAGTAATTTCCCGTTACGGCTACCACACCACTACGCACTAATCTCAAGCATTAGATGGCGTGAAGCGCCGCAACCCACCTACGACTCGTCCTCGAGTCGGCCTCTGTACGGCAACACATTGCCAGCTCTTGCACAGCTCGCGGCCCGCGCTCACCCAGACCGTCCTATCCGTACCGTACCGCGGCTCGTAACCAAGAGAGCGTTTCGCCGCTCGCCAGGGCTGACACTCGCCCTTTACCCCACCACGCTGCCTCCTAGGGTTTCCCGCCGACGTCACATCCGCTCCTAAACAAAGGCTAACGCGTGGCGCCTTAGCGTCGCCTATGCCACGCGGCCGTTCGTTACAAATACGTTTGTGCATGACGCTACACTAAAATGCAAGCGAGTGAGGAAGAATCTGGCAACTCTCTTCTAGCGATCTGCTCCGAAGAGGAGTCGGTGCTCGCTCCCTGCTCTTTCTAGTAGCTCCGGTTGCAGACGGAGAAGATTACGTTATATTTTATCGATTGGCTGTTTGCGTCACTGTGGGTCACGTCTTGTTTTTTGGCGGAATTTTTCATTGCTCGAATGGAATATGTATCGCTGCTCTGGGAAAGGAAATTCCTACAGAAAAACAAAGATATATTTTGTAACATTTATTGGAACATTTACTAGTAAAACACATTTTTGTGATATGAAAGTAAAAAAATCAATTTTCATTGCAGCATGGAAAGAAAAAATTCATTTTTTCAGATTGCGCCTGATATGCCAATTTTTTAGTTTCAAAAGAGTGCTCAAGCACATAAAGAAATTTACTTGCTGCGATATTACAGTTTATTATGCTGCTGATTATGAAAGAGTATTCTGACGAAAAAGTGTTGCTATATTAAACTATTGACAATAAATAAGATTAAAATTTAAAAAATCAAGCTAATTGTAAATCAATTATTTTTCTTCTTGCATTTCCATTGTGATCCTTCTTATTTGAGATTTACAAATTTCCAAAGAAAAAAATACTGCCTACGTTTGTTTGTTGATACAAACATACGTAACATTCGAGCAGCATTCCGATGCAGTTTCAGAAAACGTTTTTGAGTGACGTTCTCATAAAATCTAATAAATGTTTCTTTTGCTTGAAATTTTTCTCTTAATTTTCAGTCACACTGCAATTCAGTTATTAATAATTGTAAATCACAAGGAAAAAGGTCTTGTGTCAAGAGAAAAAAGTGTAGCAAATATATTGTAACGATACCGAATATTGTACCCCGGATAATCGTAAACAAAATGTTGCGTAATCACGTGCTGGCGCCTTTTGCGTCTTTTCTGAGCCGTCGGGCGGCTAATTCGTTCCGTACAGCTGCCGCCGCGACATCTCGGCGCCAGGCAAACGGGGGAACTGTGTTTGTTTTCGCCTACGCCGACGCGGGTCTATCCCTGGGGATCTAGCTGGGAAGGGGGGCTGCGCAGTTTGGAAACTCCGGGAGAGACCACCTGCGTTTATTTACAAAAAGTGTGCGAGTGAGAGCGCATTATGGAAAATTCCGCTCGACACACCGGCAAGACGCAAGAGCTGATTGGACAAAATTTAGTTAAGACGTAGGAACTTTCCACCAATAGAAGCACGTTTTAGTAAAATTTCCGGAAAGTTCTAGAACATTTGGGAAACTGGGGGGGGAAGGCTTGTGAGCGCTGGCATGCGCCGAGCAGGCACATCAGAACGGTGGGAGAAATCACAGTAGGCAGATCAGAAGGGCGAGGAGAGGTGAGCGCTGACGTGCGCTCAGCTCGCAGAACAGTAGAGCGGGAGAAGGGCAGTGTCCCTCTACTTTGAATTGAGGACGAGTAGCTCCTCCGGTTACTCTCTGATCGAGTATAATTTTTTTTATCTCTGCCGATCACGCCCGCGTCGCACGTCACAATTTACGTGACGATTATTATCGCGCTGTCGGACGCCTGAGACTTGAGCTGTCGTCACCATCATCGTCACCATCACTGCACCACCGCCGTCGCCGCTGCCGCCGTCGCCGTGGTCACACTGCGCCACCGCCACCGCCGCCGCCGACGCGGGACTCAAGGGCTTCCCCTGCACCCCGGGACACGCCGTCTGGCGTGAGGTTCGGCGACCTGTGGAGGTTGCTCACCCCAGCGGGCCTGCGTGTAAACGGTGACTGTGTTCTGATTTGTCGAGCTGCGGCAAAATCTTCATCACGCCCTTCAGGCGCAACGCTTGTTTATAAAAGAAACTTTTATCCAGGGGTTATAGTCGACCTCCAGGAAGTGCTTGCCGCGCATTGGCGACTTCCTTACAATATTAAGTTCCCTTTAATGTATTAGCTTTGTAGCGTAAAGTTAGAAGAAGTAATTACTCACGAGCTCAGACCTTGATTTTTGTATGTTAAAATTTTAAGTCTTTCATTAAAGTTCATTTGTGTTCTAAATAATTTTTTTTTAATTAATCACGTAGGTAAATCCGTCCACCATCCATTCTTCTATAATCTACATGCTTCCTGAGCTAGCCGGCCACACGAGCCCATGTAAGCACAGGTAGGTTTGGGAGACTGGGTTCGGTGCAATATTAAACTCAAACAAATCTTTAAATCGGATTTCAAATTCCGAACGCAATGTTCTGATACGTCTACTACGATTCTCGAAAATTTGATGTTTCGTGAATGTTTGACACTGAAGCTAATTTTGAGAAAAATAAGAGATTAATCTTCCCAAAAGTGACAGTTTTAAAAAAATAAAATTAACACCTTTTATATTGTATTATTTTACTGTTAAACAATGTAGGAATATCAACAAATATCTAAAAAATTTTGAAACGCATTGTTTCTCATAGCACTGCAAACTTTGTTACGTTCTGCTTTAGAGTACTTATCATATTCATCTGCATGATTAGCCATAAAATGTCGTTGCAAATTAAACTTCATGTGATTATGCACGATTTTGCAAACCAAACATTTGGCATAGCTACCCCCATCTGCAAAAATATACGTTTCTTTCCACGCTGCATTGAAAATTGTGCGTGTGAACTCTTCAGTTTACGACGTGCTGGCGACGACTTCCATGTTTCCGCGACTGGAGTGTGACAGAAGTTATCGCAAGCCGCGCGACGCGTCGCCTCCGGTGACTTGCTCTCGGTAGCCAACACGGCTCCGCGCTCCCGATCCCCTCTGCTTGAGCAGCCCTGCACAAGATGTAGGGACTCCCACCTCGAGATTTTGCTCTGGCAGATGCGTATTCTGTCGCAATTTTTTTGCTGCGACGCAAAGCGGGCTGTCACAATTCATAAGGAATAGTCACAACAATTATACTATTGAATTAATTCAACCTTGCATTTCTAGAAGGTTTATTGTGATATTTTGCTTTTTACTTTCTCTTCTATTTAGTAATAAGGAAAAGTATTGAAATCATGTGCCGCTAAAACGGCGTATACAGTGCGCCAGGAAAGTTTCTCCGCAGTGACACCATGCTGATGAGTGTCGTCAACTAAAATATAGGTGAGTATCACGAGCACAGGTAGCGCTATTCCCGATGGGTGGCGTAACCTTGATATGGCCGAGGGGAGGGGGCAAGGAGGCGCCACGCAAGCGACACTAGCGACACGCGCGGTGGCGAAGCTGAGGGCGGGTACGGCGGCAGCCCCTGACGCGGCTCCGCGCGGGGAGACTCTCCTGGCGCGCTGTATTACTCCGTACGATTAAAAAGTACCATGGTTTTCAAATCTCCAAGTATAGTTGTAATGAACTGGACATTTTTCCAATTTTCGTTTATTTGTGGCTCTTATCCTCCCGCTTCTACCTTGAAATCCTACCGATTCCATCAGCCGCTCGGGAGCGGGAGTGGCGCGGGAGCGGTAGCTCAGTGCAGCAACTGATGTCACTGCAGCGCCTCTGGCCGGGAGGTCCTAGGTTCGAGTTTCGACGGCGGCATGATTTTCGACACTAGCTTTTCAGCTAGGTCGAATTCAGTCGCTGTCTGGAGGAGAATTCTAGTGGCCGGCTGCTCTGATCGGTAGTTTTCTGTGGTTTCTCCGATCAACACCAGGTGAATGCCAGAGCTGTACCTTAACAAACGGGCCACGGACCGCGCGCAATCTTTCTTTTTTTTCCTTGTCCTATCCTTTCCCCTTACACACACACATACACACATGCACTACACTATCATATATTTTGGGAGACCGGTCGGGAGCTTAGAGCTTGTCCCGGCTGGGGCGGTGCCTCGCTGGTGGGGAAACCCCGCTAGTCGACGGTAGGTCGGCGCCGGATATCGCCATCTAGTGGGGGAAGATTGCCGCTGATCGCCGGGAAGATCACCGCCATCTCCCGAGAAAAACATTCACTACGCTTATGGGACTAATGACCAAATCAGATGACGCGAAAAAATCAATCAATTCAGCCGCCCTTCATAAAATTGGAAACCAAAATTTTCACCACATATGCCTAACGCTACATTGCAATGTAGTGTTTTCGTCATTCATGACCAACATTAACCCTCTGTGGTTTTCTCAAGTTCATTCACAAATTAATACAATTCTTATGATATTGTAATACCAACAATTATATTGCAAATGTAAACATTATAAGAAGCTGGAGAAGCAGAAGTAAGTTTAAAGAAAATCACATCGGAGTCGAGATGTCTGCTAGTTTTTTTATCATACCATCTGATTATAACGATTGTAACTTTGCTATCAGAATGAAGAACGGTAATGGGTTTGAAAGGTTTGAAGCAACTGACGACGCAGGCATATGGACTATTACCAAAGCGACCTAAAAATAAGAAATTATCACTGGTGAAGTTCGTCTATCATATTGGTAGATTACAACTGACAAGTATATTTTACGTTTTCAGGCAAATTCCGTTATTCCCGAAGAAAACCATGTACTTTTTCATTATTACAGAGTCACATATGTGTATTGAATTATATATTTACATATTGAATTCTGGTAGAAGGTGCCGACGCAAGCACTACGACGCAAACGAGATAACTACTATTTATTGAAAATAATACGCAAGTGAAGTCAAAGCAGTACAATGGCAACGACATTACTCGACTGTACTGCTGTTAACTTGAACTATCGAAAATAGTATCAGTGAAAATTTCGGTTGAGAACTTCCCAATGTAAGGATTGTGGGATAGTGTAAAAAGCAGATGCAAGAAAAAAACGTGTTTTTAAAAGAGAAAAAAGCTCTATTTTTACATTTATTTTCATCGCGTTATTGAAATCAAAAGATTCACTATTGAATTCGAGAACATTTCTCTTTTAACGAGAATTTTCTATTTTATCTACATAATTTTCTGGATACAAAGGGTGACCTGAATCGATGAAATGTGTCGTGGTGTGTTAATTAATGTTGTTAATGCCGTGAAGGAAGAGCCTGCCTTCCTGGCTGGGAGTGGGAAACCCACCCCTTGCGAGAAGAGGAGCAGCGGAAGAGAACTGCACACGTTACGTTACGCGACACAGCACAGAGGCCGCCAACTCCTCCCAAACGGCAGAAGCGGAGAAGAACGGACTGGAAAGCGACGCGACGTTATGTTAATAACATACTCATTTGTCGTAGTAGTAATATTTTTCTGACTTGTGTGCTATTTCGTAGTATTCTTCTACGTACCTTGGCTATTAATTTGGATTTTTGATTACTGGTCTTCGAACAGTGTGTTGCTGGTGGTTTTGTGACTAACTCAGCGTTGCACATGGATTTTGATAATAAAATAATTGTTAATTTGTTTGGCCAGATGCAATTATTTCAGTGGCGTCGAGTAACACTATGTAGAAAATCAGGGGGTGTTGGTGCAACTATTGTGCCAACAATTTTGAGTGAAAAGCAGCAGCTGCAGGTATTGTTAGTGGATGCATTGAAAGAGACGATGAAGAAAAAACAGAAATCAGTACCAACGTTCCCAGTACGCGCGGTTGACAGAGGCAAATAATATTGGGATGAATATGCAGCATTTCAAATGTCATACCGTAACCTCTACGGAGAAGTGACAGCGACGTTTCTGATAAGCTGCTCAGACACGGAAGCATTCAATTAACATTCATTTTGAATGGAAAGCATTCAATTCACGGAATGTAAGAAAAAGTTAGTGGAATGTCTCAAATTAAAGACGCATATGATAGTTGTTAGATGACGTTTTTACATATATAAAGAAGCAGGAGACATGCCAGCGGTGGTTCTCAGAGCTCTAAGATCTGGACAGCAATTGCAACTGTAAATGCCAGTGAATAGGGAGGAGTTTTTCCAATTTACTAGAGACATGTGCGTGATAAACACCAAGAAGGAAAAATATAATTCTGAAGTGGTCAAGCAGAGCGACCCGGCGATAGAAGCAACGTTGGCCATGGTGGAGACCGTCGATATGACAGCGCCTACAGCGTGGAGAAATGTTTCAGACAAAATGGTGGCCAACGCATGCACGCAGGCGGAGAGAAGAAACAAGGTACAATATGCTGAGCTAGGCCTGGTGAGAAATTGTGTGAGGAGGAATTGACGAGTAAGGCTTAGGAGGGCGGAAGAAGCCAAGCAATGGCTCAAGTTCAGACTCAGGTTTACAGCTAAGGAGGTATGATTTTGTTACAAGTGCTTGGCATTTTGCCAAGAGCTCTGCCAATAAAGTAGGAAGTTTTTTTCATGAAGGTAATTGGGGCTTTACCAGAACCATACTAGGCAACATTGTTATTAGATGCATTTTGATTAGTGCAGGATCGTGAACCGTGTCAGTAAGTGCCATGTCGAAGCTTCATCAGTTTGCCGTCATCCGCGTAGCGTTGAAAAAATATTATTGCAGATTTTCCAGGACTTCTCATGAACAGTATGTAGATGTCTACACTCTCTCGTATTAACGATACGGGTTGGAGGTAAAAGCAACCACGATCAAGGAGACATTTTTCAAAAAAGGTCGGCCGAAAACTGATGACTGACGATAGGTTGCAGTTAACCTCAAAACCTTTTAATTTTTTTTCGCGAAGAACGGCATGAAGCACTCTTTATTTCATGCTCAGTCAAATGGGGAGACCGAGTGTTTTGTTCACCTGCTTAAAACAGGCACTCACAAACAGCAAGCTTTCTGCCGTATACATATTTGCTATCTGGTATAAAACCATTCCATTGAGGTCGGGACTAGAAGAGACTCAGTGCATGATGTCAATGCAATGCCTCTGACCGGGAAGTCCTAGGTTCGAGTCCCGACAGTGGTAAGATTTTTTGCACTAGATTGTCAGCTCGGTCGAATTCAGTCGCTGAATGAAGAAGAATTCCAGAGGCTTCCCATTCTGATCGGTAGTTTTCCGTGTTTTTTTTCGATCTTAACATGCACTACACTACCCCAAATGCCGGGAGACCGATCGGGAGCTTAGAACTTGACACGGCTGATGCGGTGCCCCACTGGTGGGAGATACTTTGTTAGAGAAACCCCGCTAGCCGACAGTAGGTCGGCGCAGGAACTCGCCATCCAGCAGGGAAATATCACTGCTAACCCCGAGGAAGACATGCTTTACACTTACGGGACTAATGGCCTCAAAAGTTGACGTGCCCGCAATCACTAACAACCAACCAACGAATCGGGGTCGGGGACAAGTCCGCACAAATTCCATACTATGACTGCCAATCTCGCCTTTTTATTATAGCCGCCACGAAACATCTAGCACAAATGTGAATTTCAAGGCCGGTGATTGGGTATAGGCGGGTCACGTCCCTTTATGACCTTCTGGTCAGGTGGGAAAGTATTTAGAGTCGATGTAATTCTCTACGTTGTGTAATTAGCAATAGTAATTAGGTATTGAACGCACAAGTTTTCTTGAACTCTGTAATCCTTACCCCCACTCGTTTACCAAGATTAGTTGATTTAAGAAATAAGGATAGAGATGATTATAATTAAAAGTAAATGATAGAAACGAGGTGGGTTGACAAAATCTGACAACCAGAAATGTTCTTACATGTGTAAGAGAAACTATTTTCAATCGAAAAAAGAGCTACAAATTTGATACAACAGTCTTGCCATCCTAATAAACAAACTATTCTCCACGCACTATTTTCGCATTTAGCAAAATGCAAAAACGCTCGCGGATAATACCAGAACTTATTCCGAAGAAAGTTTAAGAAGTACTTTAGACATGAACAAAATTTTGTTTTTCGGAGGTTTTCTGCACGCGTTTTCTGCTGACGGGCAGAAGCCGCCGGAATCTGCGAGGCAGGCCTAATAGTCTACAACGCCAGGTGAGATGCCGCACAGCCTTGGTTGAGCGGGGAAGTACCGCCCCGCAGAAGGTCAGCTCGGAGATCTGGCCACGTCATTAAGCGGCGCTTTCGCAGGGGGAGGGTGCCGCCAAGGAAGAGCCTGCCGCCCAGGTGGAGGGTGAAACCCACACTTTGCGGAAAGAGCGCCCGTTGCGGGGAACCAGAGACGTTAGGTCACGTGACACGCAGCGCAGAGGGGATGCCGCCGCACAGTGGACGGATGTACAATGCTAACCAGACCAAATGAAATCTTCTGAGACATCAGGAAAAATTTTCGATTTTGTTTCTGACATTTAGCACATAAGTACACTGAAAACAAATATAAAAATGGTTATTAGAAATGTATTTTTCAAGTAAATTTCACATACATTCTCTGACTAGAAAGCGTTTAACTAAAACGGTAAATACCTCATTTGTCTAAGGAATAGTAATTATTACCCTACTAATTATAATTGCTAGAGAGTGATTGAATTTATCTGGCCGTGTATGATACATTGAAATCAATACACGCAGTGTGATGATACACGCCCCGCATTTTTATAGTTTTTCAGCACCAGAATAATCAATGTCAATTGATTCCAAGCACAGCGTCTATTTTTAAGTGAACAGCAATCTAAAGAAAGTCTATTGTTTCCAAGCACAAATTCTATTTTTAAGTGAGGGGCTATATAAACAAAGTCGATTGTTAGTATTGTTAGTATTGTTACCGCCGCGGAACAGGCTCAAGGTATTGTTCATTACGCACCTATTGGGAACATCAGGCCACTACAGCGGGCGACCGCGGGTAGTTTGCCCAGAGTTGCTCAAATACAAGAATTGGGGCCAGACATCCCGCTGTGGCCTGCTATAAGGGCCCGCACACCACTCATTGTCTAGATTAAAGGCGATCGCGCCAGTGTGCTTCCCCTACCCACCCCTCCCATCAGGCTAACTCAACGAGCAGTGTACCACGCCGGTGGCCGCAGTTACGCCATGTGGACCGCCCAGTTGAGAAGTATTATTTGCCCTAGCTCTGCACCTATTTGAGAGGTACCAGCTATGAATCAAAAATGTACATTTATCAATGTTTATGGCAGGGTATTTGTTTTGAATCGGGAGAGACTGAGTTTTGGGAATGCAATCTGGCTCATTTTTTGACGTTCCCTGAATTTGACCGCGAGCGTGTGTCCGCCACAGGCCCCCAATTCCGATCTTTTAACTCTAGGGTAGAGCTAGTTTCTGATATGGTATTCACACACCAGCTTATTGTGTGAAGGATGCATGTACAGTTAGCGTCATATCTTACATGGTGTCCGTTCGGTTTTTGTATGGTGGGTAGTCACCAGATTTTAAATAAGTTGCGTTGCGAGGAGTGAACAATTTTTTGGTATTAATGTGCTGAAATTGATCTCTCCCAAAACACAACAAAATCCATTTTCGTCAACTTCGAATCGAGTATCGAAATGACAAAAGTGGTTGACTTTGGTTAGTCGAGGGAAGTGCGCTTCCAGGTATCATATTCTCACTTGAATTAGTCACTGACTCTTTGAATTATAATCATTATGCAAGCAAGTGGTCGAATCAATATTCTAGTACATAGTATTCTCCAAAGATGGTGGGCTAAATGATTTTGCGAAAAATGTGACAGAGAACATTTTTTATGATTCCTAAAACTGTTTTTATAAAAAAAATATTTAAAAAAATGATTTCTTGAATGTCAGTGTCTGTACACACACATTTGTCATTTGGCCAATGAATTATGGTTAGACCAAGTTATAAACTATAGTAGGTTGTTCATGTTCACAAATAGAACTGCATCATGTAAATTTCAAATTCAAATTTTTCATTTTTGCATGACCTATTAATTATACATATTTGAAATTTACATGATGCAGTTTTATTTGTGTCCTATAGTTTACAACTGGGCCTGTCCATAATTCATTAGCCAAATAACAATAGTATATATAAATAAGAATTTCTGTAAAGTTATGGAATAATTTTGTTCTTGCCATCAACTTGTGAAAATGAGAAGTCTTTTGGATGATGCGCCCCTAACCGTTTAAGATCTGTATCTCCTTCAAGTTTGGGTGAAGAAATTGGAATAGAGTGCGAGGAATCTACTTTCATCGTCTTACAGTAATCCTGTCAAACTGTGCCCCCAGGAGCAACTTGCCTGCCCAAGAATCCCGATGTTTCTGCGAGCACAGGTAACATCCCATGACTACGCTCTCATTTACCCTCCAAATACAAGAATGAATGAACACGCTGAAGTGGGTAATGTAGGTGCAGAGCATTCTGGAAGTATAATGAACGGTGTCTTCATATGAAAATACGTTTGCTTTATATATTCTATCAAACAACATTAAATTTGTTGATATACTTTACTTATTTTTTACTCTTTTTAATTTCTATCTTGTATAAACATTTTGTCAAAGGACAGCGATATGTTTGAATTGTCAAATCTTTGCATGTTTCCGTTTGGTGTTATATTTAATTGAATCATTCTGCTATTTGTTAAATATCAAATAATGTGATAAAATAACAAGTCTATCTTAAGGGCGAACAACTCTTTTAACAAACAAGAATCTTTTGAACCTCATGGTTGTTAAACCAAGAACCAAAAAATATTAAGCCTCATAATCTGAACGGAGGAAATTAATGAATTTATTACACCCTTAACCAAACGCGATTTCGACGCAAAGATCTTTTCAGTTCCAAATATTTAATTTGACTCTCAATTGACAACATAAAATATCAAAGATACATTCCATTGTATCACTTCTTTGATTCCGTAAAGAAAATAGGAATTAATATCGCTTTTGGATAACAAGTTGCTGCAACTGTTAACTGACTTCTCCAAAAGACTGTGAAGGTCCAGGTATCCAATGAGGCATCGTCACCCCGGAGCATTTTGTACAACCCTTACTCATAAACCACGTGCCAGTTGCGAACTCTAGAAAGGTAGTTACCTTGCCCGCGAACTTGACGCCTGTCTTCCAGCATTCAGAAGTGTGACGTGCACTTCCAAAAAGGTGGGCAGAAACCACCCTTTCGCTTTTCGGTGAGCCGTAAGACTGCTATAAACAGCCAATAGAAGCTGCGCGAACACGAAAGGGTACTGACCTTGTCAAAGGAATTTTGATACCACTTTACGGCTCGCCCAATCCCGACCTTTGGGAGAGCTACCAATGCGAGAATTAACTATGCTCCTATCTCGTAATTATTTTACTATGCGCTTTCTAGAGAGCCGTGGATTAGAATGGAATGAGATGTGCAGATACTTAAAAAAATTTTTTTAACACGCCGTGCGCGAAACAAGGATTCTCATGCTTGTTTTCGATGTGCGAAACATCCACTTTTTTCACTGTATCACTTGATCACGCCCTGATCACTTGCTCTGATCGTGCTGCGTGTGCGAAACACCAGTAACGATTCGCAATTGTGTTTCATCTTGACGACGTCTTTGTTTATTATTAACAAACAATAGTGTTACGATACTGACTGGAATCCTTTCACTTTTGTACAAGTACTTCTAGTTATTTTACACGTAATTTATATTCCTTTACTTGACGCATTACGTTTCACTTACGGCGTGTTAAAAATGAAATACGCAAAATGGATGCGAGGTAATTCATTCACGTGCGTGAATCACCTGTTTCGCGCCCTTGTAACGTAAACTACTATATTCATCCTTGTTCGACAAAAGTTGTCCTTCAAGTTGTGAACAATTGCTGTAACTTAATAGAAAAGGAGGAGAAACTTAAAAAGTTACTTCTAAACATGCTACTGACGCTATTAGTATTTTCTATGTAGTACTTTTATATTGATCAATTTTTAAGAGTCATAATTATCTTTAAAACTATACAACAGTTATGAATGGAAAATAATACATGAAAATTTATACTATAAATAAAAAGACGTAGAGATAGATGTATTGTCTCTTTTACAAATAAACAATTCCAATTATATAATATATTGGCCACTTAAAACTGCTGTAAAGATACACTTATTAAATGTTAGTGGGGCCTTGTTGCTTTTTCCTTTAAGCGCAGCCGCCCCCCCATGCATTTATAAGATATTAAAATCTCATGATGAAATGAGCTAAAAGAATTTCCGAAGAAAGAAACTGACATAAATGTTATTTACTTGTATTTTCCGTAAAGTTCAGAACTAATTGCTCTTCATTAAAAGTTGTGCATCGCTTTGGTACGAAAAATAGGTCCAATATCTATATTTATTGGTTTTTGAAGTATATCTCAAAAACTTATACATTTTAACTTTTTAGGGACAGATTATTATAAAATGGGTAATTCAGCATAATTTATGTGAAAAGAGAGGAACGTTTATTCTTGTGTATGGGTACGGGTGTAAGTTCTATAATGTACCCGTATCACTTATAATCACGATTACTGCACAAGACAGAAATAGTCGGATGAAAGACGCACGATATGGTTTGTGAATGTTCATATTGCGAAAAAAACGTATCTTTACATAACTTCGGATTTCATTTATCGTGCAAAATTGCAACTTCAGTGGAACAATGCTGCCAGAGCAAGAGTGCCATACGCTCTTCAATCTGGCAGAGGCCGGGTTTGTATTATTTTGTGGAATGTGGTTCGGGTAATTTACGATTTCGTCCCTTCTTTTACGTGTTTTTTCGTGGTGTTAACTGTTATGAGTTACCATGGAAAGGTTTTTGGAGTTTATAACAAATTTCATAGGAGTGTCCCTTTATTACAAAAATAATTTGGAACTGTACAGCAAGTACAACTTTCCAGGCCCATATACTTCGAAGCATTGCATACCAGGTCGGAAATGTCGCATGACACCTTAACCTGACTTCCTCTAGATAGCATATATGGTGAATTAATTGTTTCCAATTTTGAAAAGGGGAAGCAACATTTCATTCACCCCAAAACGTAAAAAGATCATTCCTGTACAATAATATAGGAAAATGTTACGCGGATTTTTTTACGATCGCAATAAAATTGATGTCAACGATGTGTTTGAACGTGCAAGCTTGGCAATGTCAGCAACAATCATAAGAATTACGTATCACCATTCATCCGTCTATTTCTGGGTCTCTTGCAATTGTTACTGAATTACTGCGTCACATCTCAAGAATTTATTTTATTACATTATCATTTATTTTACGAGTGCTTGTCCAATAATAATAATAATAATAATAATAATAATAATAATAATAATAATAATAATAATAATAATAATGAGAATGGTTGTGTTTGTGTGTCTCTGTATGTTTGTGATTGTCTATTTCATTCTTCATTATCATTATTATTGCACCTCATCCTCCAGGGCTAACAACCCTGGGTGTAAAATCGGATTCAGCATGAAAATGCCCACGTCACGTGCACCTACCCTCTATAAATGTGACAGATCCCCGGTGTGTTACGCGTTTGCGTGATTCCGAGATGGCCAGTTCACGACCAAAATAATAATAATAATAATAGTAATATAATAATAACTGCAGCGCCACTGATCGGGTGGTCCTAGGTTCGAGTTCTAACGGCGGCAGGATTTTCGACACTAGCTTTTCAGCTAGGTCGAATTCAGTCGCTGTCTGGAGGAGAATTCTAGCGGCCGGCTGCTCTGATCGCCAGTTTTCCGTGGTTTCTCCGATCAACACCAGGCGGATGCCGGAGCAGTACCCTAACAAACGGGCCACAGACCGCGCACGATCTTTCCTTACTCTTCCTTGTCCTTTACTCTCCCCTTAGACACACACTTAGACTAACATGCACTACACTACCACATATTCCGGGAGACCGGTCGGGAGCTTTGAGTTTGTCCCGGCCGGAGCGGTGCTCCGCTGGTGGGAGAGTCCTGGTTACGGGGAAACCCCACTAGCCGACGGTAGGTCGGCGCCGAATCTCGCCATCCAGTGGGGGAAGACCGCCATCTTCCGAGACAAACATGCACTGCACTTATAAGACTAATGAGCGAGGCAGTTGACGCACCCGGAAACACGAAAAAAATCAATCAAAATAATAATATCAATAACTCACGACTAAAGATGTAATGAGTCGGTTAGTCTAAAATCTACTCTGGGTTGTAACCAGCTTTCTAAAGAGCAGATCTAGGAATTGTAGGTGTCTCTACAATATTTTGCGCAAAATGTGAACTGTTCCAAATAAAGCAATGTATTGCAAATCCAAGTCTTTTGAATGACCTGGGAGTTTAGCCAAGTTCTTACACAAATTTTGCGGAACAAATTCCTGTGCTTCGACAACTATCGGGACGACCTGTGCTTTGACGTCCCATATTCGGTTGATCCCAATTTCCAAACTTGTATTTATGACATTTCTCTGCCTCCTTGGTTATGACGTTGATCACACGGCACAATAATATCTATAAGTAGACACATTTTGTTCTCAAAATCCCGGGTAACACTGTTCGGTTTGTTTGTCGCTTTCGTGCGAACAGATTGAATTTGTTGGTCGTACAATATTGTATACAGTCCAACAGATGTCACCGTTATTATTATTATTATTATTATTATTATTATTATTATTATTATTATTATTATTATTATTATACTCTCAAGAACAAAGGTGGCTGGTAAATATTAATTTTGTGATCCCTTATCTTTGAAAAACAAATTTTGACTTGTTCATACATATCTTCTTAGTTAGTTTGCTCTTAAGCTTTAAAATATTTCATTACACTCAGTCCAGTGATGAAGCTGCTTCCAGCGCGTACAAGACCTCATCTGCATTCTTTCTCGATTCGGAACTTTTCATACTGTGTGTTTGATTCTCTACATGCTGATTAGCTCCCTACTTTAGTTGGCACTTTAAATGTTTACAAACGTTCTTCAAAATCAGTGCAGTCATATCTAACGCGTTGCTTCGTAATATTACGCGACTATTGACTTATTTTAGCATTATATTATCTATTTTCCTATTTCTCTGCCATTCTTTGAAAAAATACATTGCTTTATTTATCAAATGATATTAAATTTTGAAAAATACAAAAATAACATTATATTCCACTACAATATTTTCTATCAAAATATAACGATGTATTTTCACGCATTTATACTTCCACTGTTTATAAAACTCAGTGCTTCACCATTACGAGGTAGTGGAAGGTACTCGACCGTCTTTAAAAATAAAGCAGCCCCCAAGTCTGTCCGTTGCAAGTTGAAGGAAGCTGAGATGCACGGACACGAATGATTATCTGATTGTGATGGCTGTAAGAGTCGGGCGCGGTCTGTTCGCAGGAGATGCAGCTGGAGGGCCCCCAGCTGCGGGTGACGCTGGACGAGGCGTCGGGGGCGGAGGCGGAGGAGGCGATGGAGGCGGAGGCGTCGGGGGCGGGGGCCGAGGCGGGGGCGGTGCCGGTGCCGGCGACGGGGGCGCGGTCGCGGTCGCGGGGGTCGCTGTCCGCCGCGCGCAGCCCCTCGGCCTCCGTGTCCCCCTGCAGCGGGCCCTCGCCCTCCTTCCTGTCTCCGCACTTCGCCGCCCGCAACTCGCTTTGCTCCGTCTCCGGTGAGTGCCCTCCGCCGCGCGCAAATCAGCGCGGCTCAAGTATTTCCAAACTGGCGTATCTCCATGGAACACACTTTTTCAGGAAGATCAAGTATTTACTGTTAACACAACCAGTTCCACATTAAATTTAAGACATTCAGATGTAATTTATTGTAGTATATTTCGATTACGTAGTACTGGTTGATTGGTGACGTTTTGGCTACACCTTATAGCCATGTTCAGACCTGGTTGGCAATTTTACATTTAAAAAAATTATAGTATAAGATTTTTAATACATTTTAAAATACTCTCAACTTTTTGCTTTCCTAGTAATACAACCGAAATATTACTTCAATAATATCAAAGAAGAGTAAAAACTCGTCCTAAATAGAAATTTTCATCTATTGAGATTTCGAAAAAGTTCCTTTAAATTCATTTGAAGCACTCCCACTCACAATTTTAATAATGCATACAAATCGAGGAAAAGTCCATATTAACGGATTGAGAGGTATTTAAAAAAATACATTTGTGTACTTTTTGAAAAAACAAATTAATATACCAAAATGAATTTTCTGTCATATTAAACAGCGCACATAGGAGAATCTATTATAAAAATTTGAAGAAAAAAAATTGGAACCATTTTTCAGGAAATGGCGTTTGAGCGTTTCTGAAAATGCGGAATTTTGAGCTCCTTTGTTCAGAAAACGGTTGTTTTCGAGAAAATGTATCTGACATTATTTAAAGCACATGTACTCATAAATAACATAATGTGAAGAAATAGTCTTTAATGTAAATATTACCTACGTGAAAGACAAGTCAAAAAAGTTTCATTTTTGACATTTTTGAAAAAATAATATATCAATATGGCGTTCATGTCTTGGTATAGTGTTTGTTTGACACTAACAATACCAAAACTTTAAAGAAAAATTAGGAGCCGTTTTTGAGAAAATCTTGTTTTTGTAATTTTTTTAAAATTGCAAATGTTACATGCACTATTGTTCGAAAAGTACTAACATTTCCGAAACAATGTACATGACCTTATTGAAAGAACTATTTATGCACAACAAATTTCATTTGAAGGAAAAATCTGTCTTCAATTTTGTAGTTGTCGGAAGACTCCAAAAAAGTCAAACTTTTGCAATTTTCGAAAATTCAGAGTTAAGGGTAAAAATCAGACTTATGCCACCTAAATAAATTTATTTTACTCTATTCTTACAAGAAATTTAAAGAAACAAATTGGAGTCGTTTTTGAGAAAAGTTTGAAAATGTTCGGGGGACTTAATGTAAAGTACCCCCGAATTTTAAAGAATGTTTTTTAAAATTTCGAAGCTTCAACTAAAGTCAGATCGACAAAGGTTTCTTCAGTTTGGAAAAGATCGTACGAGTGGTTTAGGTGCTAGTAGTGTTCACAGACAGACACGGACAGACGGACGGACGTTTTGCTTCCAATTGGTTTTTCGACATCAAGGATCCACAAAACAGGGATTCTGGCTACACCACGTGTTAAGAGGATTTTTCTCTTAATTAAGCAACTGGTTTAATGCACTTTTCCGCCACCAGAGCCCGTCAATGAATTTTTTCCGCCGAAAATCCGCGGTTTTTTCGCGCAGCATTACATAACTTTCTCTATACTACGTATATTACTCCGTATATACGTACGTATACGAGAAATAAAAAAACTGAAATTACCTATATTTCGTGCAAAATTACGTAAAAAAAACTACACTATTTTTGAAAAATTGTACACGACCTTATTTGAAGATCTGTCTTTAAGAAACAAATTACATGAAGAAAAAAACTTTCTCTCTCTCTTCAATATTATAGAATATGTAGGAAGATGCTCCCAAAAATTGCTAGTTTTTTATTAACAAAATATGTTCTAAAAATCAGCTCAAAAAGGCTATGTCCAACTTTTTTTTTAAAAAGTGAGTCGTTTCCTCGTAATTTCTATTTGAAACTAATTTAATATCAAGCAATTTAAGAAAAACATTTCCTCGAAAACGTGTGCGATTCTTTTCCATGGATAAAACAAGGGACACTTAAAAAATGCACAAGTCTAATTTTTGTTGAACTCTCTGCATTTTCGAAAATTGATAATTTAGAAATAATGCAAGAAGGCCTATGTCCTTTTAGTACCAGTTCTTTACTTTGTAGTCATACTTCGTAAGAAAATAACGTATTGTAATCGTACGCCGCAAACGCGAATACTCGTTCGACACAAGAACTCTTCTTGTCGGGCCCCTTTAATGGAAAAGATCATTCGTGTTCCTATAGTTGGCAAATTACTTTCTCTAACACTTTGGGTAGTCTGAATCTAGGTTGCATGGATTCAAGATATCGAGAAATCGATTGACGGCAAAACGACTATCTGTCTCTGTGGTCAACGCTATCGCCTAAACCCTTGAGACGGTTTTCCTCAAAATTGATACTCTCAAATGAATTCAGAGGAACTCAAGACCTTGTCACTTTCAAACTGATAATTGGATTTTTGGGTTAACTTTTCATGAAGCCTAAACTAAGTGAGAAACTCTCAAAATCTGGTATTGACTGATCGTGGCATGGATTAATGAATTTTTCTAAAGCCGGAAACGAAGTGTAGGAGATGCACAGTAGTCAGAGTCCGCAAATGTCACGTCCGGGATCCCATAAGGGAGTGTTATTGGTCCACTACTCTTTCATGCTTTCATTAATGACGACGGAGACGGAGGTCGCTTCCTGTAAATACAAATATTTGGGAATTCTCTTAGATAAACTCAACTGGGATAAGCATGTAAATTACGTACTGGGAAAAGCGTGCAGGAATTTACACTTTGTTATGCGCATACTTAAAAAAAAATAGTCCAAGTGCAAAAGCGATAGCTTGCACGTCTCTTATTCACCCTATTTTAGAATACTTGCTGGGACCCTTTCAGAAAGGGTCAAAGACACAGTGTACGCACATAGGAGGCCAAAATTAACTCAAATATGGCACCTACTTGGGATTCAATAATTTTTAGCAATTCTTTGGCACTAATTAACAACAAAGGGTATACATTACAAACGTCTCGCGTTGATTTAGTATATTTTTTCTATAACCGCGGGCGGACTTCCAGAGAGAAAGGTATTACATTTTCACATGAAACTCTTTGGAACCACTGAACTGTTTTGAAATTTTGAACTACTTTCTAAGAATGGCGTCAGAGCGCGCCATGGGACGGACACCAAGAAACGACCAGAAAAAGATAATATTTTTTATATTGTCGCAATTCGAAGGATCCATTGCTTCCTTGCACTTGCGGCGTGACGCAATCGCATTGTTTGAAGATCGAGAAGCGGAGTGGTTGCGTCACCGCGCTGCGCTGTAAAGAGCGAAAAAATTGAAAGTTGGAATTTTACGTTGGTAAGACGCCTCAGTAGTGCAGACTCCGTGAACAGAGTTTTGGCGCGGAGCCTCTGCCTAACATTTTATCACGCCCGAAGTACGACACAAAACGATTTTCTTTTCGCCCAGACATGTTAATACTGACAACTTCAATACTCAGTAATTCTTACGCTGAGGTATATTAATAGTTCTTAAATAAATGGCTTTCAGAATTTCTCTTGTATGAAGGGAGTGAAATGGCGTCAGGAATCTGGTTTTCAACACGATACATCTTCAGATCATCTCCCAAAATATTCCCAGTTGTTTTGCAGCCTCAACACACAGCATGGATAAAATTCAAAGGTGGGCAGAAAAATTCTCATTCGGTAAACGCAGGACGTTCGATGGTTTGATTTGGGAACCGTTAGAAACGCGTAGAAAAAGGCCAGGCTTTGCGCTCTGTTTAAAGCTTACATAGGAAAACCTGTATGGGATGAAATTCAGAATAGAATCGAGAAACTATTTCAGTATGGCAGAGGGATCATCTTACAAATTCGAACGATGGGGCAGAGGTCAGGCGTCATAAAACACTCTTTTATGAATCAGACAATAAAGGATTTGAACAACTTACCCTCAACAGTCTTTGAAACTTTTCCTCGCTTTGTAAAAGTGTTTAGAAACATATTAGATTGAATATAATTTAGTTTATATTAACAATATTCTCTAGTTTGTGTTTTGTATTTAGAATTAGAAATGTACTTGTAGTTAAGTGTAGTGTGGTGCAGTGTAGTGTTGGGTTCAGTGAAATATTCAGTGAGAAAATCAGGTAAGAGAAAAGAGGTGAAATGGGCGGGGCATTACTTGAATTGCATTTAAGAGGGAAATTGCTTATTGTAGTGTAGTGAGATGAGTAGAAGAGAAGTGCAAAACGAAAATTATATTGTATCCAAAATTGATGCAATAGTTCTGTTGCTGTGGTTCGCACTTGCTTTTATTTATTTTGCTTATTAAGAATTTATGTCATTTATTATTATTGTTGTATTATTATTATATTGTGATTGTATTATTATTGTAGTATTACATAATCATATTATTATTATTATTATTATTATTATTATTATTATTATTATTATTATCATTATTATTATCACCAAATTCTACCACCAGTTTTTGTAACTCTTTGCAGAAAAAATTTATCTACCTACGTATGTTTAAAGTTTTGTCAAAAAATGGCTCCAGCTGTTTTTATTTAACTTCATCCTTGAATAGCTAAAAGAACAAAGCCCACATTTTCGTTAAAATTCCGAATTTTCAAAAATTGCTCAAGTTTGAAATTTGAATCATTGCTAAATGTTATTGCAAAAGTACATAATTTAAAAGGGATAGTTTTGTCTTAAATGAAAAATGCTTTAAAAAATCAGGTCTTTAAAAATAATCACGTATATTATTTTTTTAAAAAGTAATTTTCAACTAATTTATGCTTGAAGTTAATGAAATTTACAACAAAAAAGGAACATTTCCTCAAAACAGGATATCCCAAGTAATGAAATCGGTTATAAATGATGAATAATTTACAGCGGTGGAGGTGTTACTGAATACCTTTCATTAGTGCGAATTGTATTTTCTAGAAACAAAAATTGTCATGTTAGACGTTTCTGATCAATTAATACAAAAGTTAAATAACTTCTTTTAATACAATTGCAGTGTTTTGAAAAGACATGGGAATAATTAGCATGTGGGTAGCAGAGTTCGCAGGTTTAACTGATTTATTTGTGGCGTTTCTGGCCACAAACAGGGGGAATTTAAACAATCGTCCTATGTAAACATGCAAACAAACAAAACTACGCATCGCTAAACACCAGAGGATTTAATGGATAATGAGAAACACCTTCATAACGTCACGTATTTGGGATCAAATGAGTTGATACTAAAAAGAAACAACGCACTTTGTCTTCAGCATCGGGAACATATACAAAAGAATGGGAACGGACGTGATATTAATATAGGAGCCACGCGTTAACTTTTAATATTTCTTAATAATGGACATACAGAGAGACGGACGTTTTGCCGTCAATCGATTTTTCGACATCAAGAACAAGAAATTATGGATTCTGGATACATCACGGGGTTGGAGGATTTTTTACCCTAAATTTAGTAACAGGATTTATGCTTACGAAGTCTTCCTTACGAATATGCTTCCGTAATAGTATTCGTAAGGTGAGAAAGTAAAAAAAAGACTATCTGGGATTTGAAATCGAGCGCGTGAATTTCAGCACTCAACGGATTCAACAACATACGGAGGTGATTTGACAATCCAGCGGCCCCGATGCATCCAAAAGAAAACGTATTATAATCTGACAAGAATTATCGAAGAACATTGGTTTTGGATAAAATTCTGAGTACGGTTTAGGAGATAATTTTGCTTACAAAGGGACAAAAAATGTATTAAAATACATTTTCATACTAGAGATCCCCTAAATGTTTCTTTCCATCAAAATCTTGAAATATACTTTTTGTGGCACTCCATAAAATTCTCTACATCGGGTATTATAGATAGTAAAAGACATAGGAAAATAATAATGAAAAGTAGACAAACAAATGTCATTTCATCAATCCTTTGAAAATAAGTTGTTTGAAATTACGATTTAATTAACCTATCTAGTAAATACTCGTATAGAGGAGACAACTTCCTTGCGTTCTTCCGTAGGGCGCGGCCTCCATCTGCCGTCCTTCCGCTTATCTTCCCTCTGGTTTACACGGGAGTGGAATGATGCCATAGCATTGCGTCTGCAACAAACACACACACACACACACAAAGGCGCACACGCAAACACACACGAATGCAGCATGCCTTTCCTTCAGCAAACACCAATGTATCTACAATGTAGCTTCAATGTCAATTACGTTTAATGCTTCACGGTACTGCTTTTCATTTCTCTAATTACGTCGTCACTAATGATATCAGGTAACGCATTGAAACAAGTTTTGGCGCTAAATGCTAGCCTCCTATTGTCTTTATAGATCTGCATTTCATTCGATATCAGATCAAAATACACAATTTTGAAGAAAGTTATTTGCATTCTTTTTTATTCAGAGTTGCCAACGACAAACCATCCTCTTTAGGAGGAATAGTTTATCACAGCTACGAATTGTCCTCCGTTTATGTAATGTCCGTAATAAGACCCTGCTTATTCACGCAAATTAAATGACTAATTACAATATATTTCATTTATAATCCAAATTCGGATTCCAATATTAAATGTATACGAGAAATTTCTACATCAGCTCAAGTTACAAACTTTCAAAATCAATTATACCGGGTGTTCCTTCAACTAGGAGCGACCACTTAACTTCTTAAGAATTTTCGATAAAATGCAATTTTTGCTCACAAACCGGATTCATGGGGCAAGAAATATGCCACAGAGATAGTTTTTGTACAAAAATATAAAACTTAAATTATCTGTAACTACTTAAGTAAAATTACATATTTTTCTTACTAGCAATGAATGTATCATAAAAAGAGGAATAATACCGTGATGTATCATTTATGTGAAATTTTGACAGTAATTTGAGAATAAAATTATACTCTATGACATGTGATTATAAATTAATTCTCTCATACGAGATTAACATTTATTTTACAGATATATTTCGTAATGTAATGCATTGGTGAACGAAAATACTTGAAATAATTTCTTATGAAAACTCAGAAGAGTTGGAGTATACTCATACTCCAACTCTTCTAAGTTTTCATAAGAAATTATTTCAAGTATTTTCGAGCGAAACATTAGTCCTTTTCATTGACCCTCAATTTCTGCACTAATTGTTCAACCGCATCAATTGTTTTTCTGAAAAATTCTGTGAGAAAAAATATGTTAAACTTCTGTATTCTGAGAGTATAATTTGATTTTAATTATTAGAGGTTAAAAAATTGAGAACACATGAAACTGTGAAGGTGATTTTTAAACAGACACAGTATATTAAGTAACAATAAAATAACTACAAAACGTATACCACCATGTTGATTGGAAGTTTCTGTAAATAGTGTTCTTTAAAATTTATTATATTTTTTTATATTTAAGGAAAATATTTATTCAAGAGTGTGGGATTTAGGAATTGAATTCGTAAATAAATTCGTCAACCCAATAATGAGCATAAATTTGTAAAGATCACATACGTTTATATGGAAGACGTCTTTCGTCACGTTAGTCACGGGCGGCACCACAGTAACAAAGAGGTTAAGGTCATTCATAATCAGATTGATTGTATCCAATAAAATCCTTTGAGAGCTGACTCGATTATTTTTTACATTTCGTCTTGCAGTAGCGTTTCTGATATCGCCTCAAAACTCTGCCTCAAAAATTAATCCAGTAAATTGATATGCGGACTTCCACTTGGCGAGACAACAGCTACGATCAACTTTGTGATATTGCTTGTCAACCACTCTTTTTTTTCCTACAGAAGGCTTTATATTGACAAGTTTATTGGATTTTTCATGCAGATTTGCGAGAGTTGGCTAAAATATCAATGTTATGAGAATCCTAAGCAATATAACTATTATAATTACACTATTACTACAACAGGTTGTCAGAAATTGGTAGACTAATTTTTATTCCTGCAGCAAAATCAGCAAGTGAAAGAAAAAAATCGCCGTTTTCCGGCGCACAAACTTTCTCTTCTTATGAAGTGCCTTCGAAAGGGCGAGAAAGTAATAACTGCAGATGATAAATACTGCCAGAAAATAGTGTAGCAATATTAATTAGGAAATAATTAATGACTTACATGTGATCTATCTTTTGAAAAGAAAAGTATACAATATTTATTTGTTAATTAAAACTGTTCGTATTTTTTCATTTCTCCTATAAATGTAATTGTTATAAATAGAATATTAGACTAAAAGGTTCTTCATGATTATTTCTTACGTAGTTCTATGACGCTAACACAAATGGCGGGTTCTTTATTGTTCTCTCAAGAGGCGAAGGGAAGTCGTCTAAGCCATTGTTCTTGCCTGCGAATAAGCACAGCACTCCCAAACATATAGAGCACGAGAAGGGAACGCTCGAGCAAATGCGAGAGAGCTACTGGATCACCTTGCAGACCTCTGCGACGCAGATAATTATTTCTTCTTTTCCAATTCTAGGGACTGGATTCCCGCACATTATCGTGCAAAGCAAAATGTATACTTTAAACAAACCTGTAATGAATAAATATAATTAAGCTTTCAAATTGAGTTCCTTTATGCGAGAACAGCAATTGCAATTAAACTCACAAAACCACGCTTATCACTAAGCTTTCTGATGGAATGTAATTCTCTCTGCAAAAGGAAGACTAATTTTCTTTCTTTCCCCTCCTTTAACCCCAGAAGACGTAAGCAGTCTCTATACAATATTTATTTTAATCCTTGCTCCGTTGCTCCTTAACTATTCCTTGCATAATCCTCCCTCTCAATTAGACTACAAGCTCGTCAGGTTCTCTTATTTAATTCCCAAGTTACATCGATTTTTTCCTTTCTCGTATACGTACGTATATATCGAGAAATACATGTGATACACAGTAATGCTGGGTCAGGAAACGGATTTTTTTTTACAGAAAACCTCAAATCCTAATCCAGAAAAGTGGATAATCTTGTTCCGATCAGCAGTAAGTTACTTTATCTAACACGTTGGGTAGTTAGACTTCATGATTTGAGGATCCTTGATACCGAAAAATGTATGTTAACACGTCCGTCCGTCTGTGAACAATGCTAGCGCCTAAACTGTTTGTAGTTTTTTTCCAACTCTACATGAAACCCCTGGAAAATTTTCACAAATTTCTTAAAATGGCTCAGATTTTTTCTTTAAATTTCTACTAAGAATAACGTTTTCTTCTGTATTCTTTTTTTTAATTTCACAAATGTACTAATTTTTTTACATCTCTCTCACGTTTATATTTTAAATACGGAAATTTTTAAACTATTTGACATTTGTGAGTATAAGTGCTTTAAATGATGTCCAATAAAGTTTCTCAAAAACTCACGTTTTCGTGAAAATGTGCTCAAAATTCCAAATTTCAGAAACGCTCAAACGCCATTTTGACGTAAACGGTTCCAATATTTAAAAAACGTTTGTACTGGTGTTGCTAAATGAACTGAATAACAAGGCATAAATGCCACTGTGTTGTATTTTTTAGTTTCGTTTTTAATTAAACAAACTTTTTTAAATATCTCTCATGTGAATATTTACGTTACGGAGGTTTCTTATACATTATTTCATTTGTGAGTGCAATTTTTAAAATGTTTTTGAAATGCAATGCAGTTTTTGAAATGTTAATCTCTCGCTTTTTTAAATGTATTATTATTATTATTATTATTATTATTATTATTATTATTATTACTATTATTATTACTATTTTTTACCTTTCAACTATTAATAGTTAAATTGTTAGGAAGGGATTCGGAAACTCAAGAAAGCGTGCACAGATGATTTTCTCCCTCGTATGTCCCATACTGTTTTTGACTAAATAAATATCTATTCTTCAAATAATTTCTTAAGAAGTTTGTCGAAAAAACGAGAGTTTGAGGTGAAAATGAGCTTGAAAATGTCCCAGAAATATTAAAAAGATATTTTATTAAAAACATTTCCAAATTTTCCGATGAAAATGTGCATATAGGACCGGAGGTTAAAATTCTATGATATTCTGAAAGTCATATTGCAATTATACTATCAAGGATCCCCAAAAAATGGAAAAACTTGCACAAAAACAAAATACGTTACGGTGCCAATAGAAGGCAACTGTGAGGACGGTGAGGCAAAACCGAAAAGATAGACCATACTAAAGAATACTGAAAGAAACTAGTACAAGAAAGACTTATTCTGTAGCATCACTAGTTCCCCTTTAGTACGTGGTTGCGTAGCAGAGCTTTTTAGGCCTTCCCGTAATCCATTGTCAACTGAGCTTTTAAAATTCGAGGAAGGACACGTAATCCATCTCCTTGTTTCCGAAATTCATTTTCCTAGAACTGATGGGCAGATAGCAACCGTCAGTCAGAGAGTATTTACTAGAGTCGGCACTCAATGTTAATTTGAACGCCCTTATTTTCGTGGAGGGGAGAGAATCAATCCTCTCACTTTGACAGCAGGAACGAATCAGAAAGAAGCATCCATTTCCTGTCCCCACCAGCCAATAGGCGTTGAAAGGCAGTCTACCAATCGAAATGGATGGCAGACGTAAACCCGGACGTTTGAAATTTCTTTACCTAACAATTTTCCAACATGGCGGAAATAATTATATACTAAATAGAATGTATTTTATGTAAAAGTAATGCGCAAGACAATTTAGAAGCCAACAATCAATAGGATTTTGAATTCCAAGTCAATGAAGGAAATTTTAGCCAAGGAAGTAGAAAATAAAAAGTTATTTCATATACACAATATTTATTTCTAAATTAAGTAAATATACAGTACTTAGTCATACACAATATAAACAACAATTCAGTTTTTTACAAACAATTATTACACATTCACAAACAAATATTCAATTTTTACAAAAACATCATAAGTAATAATATATACAAATCAACTCACTTTGCTGTGAACTAAACACATGAATATTGAATTAATGAATTTCGAAAATTGTCAAAATACACCTAGTGACCATTACGTCTTTAATATTGTCTCATTATCAAAACAACATGCCATCAATACAGGGTCTTGAAATTCCACGTAATCATAACTAACTGAATTGTTATAATACAAAAGAAAATTATTGATATGTTTTATAAATGAATACGATACTTTCATTTGCACAATCTTATCCACAAAAAACAATTAGTCAATATTTTAGTCCTCTATTATTGTATTAAGCTACACATTATTTCAGAAGTGGATGAGAATTATGTTCCCTTCGAATATGAGAAGGAAGAAGACACTACTGCATGTTCCAATTCTTCTGACGACACATCCGTAATTATCTATTGGAATCCATCACCTTTTGTTAGTCGCAATAGAATCGCCCCGAATCGTGTCACTCCGGTTTCTTCTCGCTTCTCTCTTCCCATCTCATAAGGAAATTTTCCTGGTCCGAAGAAAGATGTTATTAACGAGGATTCAAAAGGAGCGTGGAATTACATTATTTTTAACATATTCATAGATGAAATCGTTCTTTTTACTTTCTCGTATACGTACGTATATAGTATATAGAATAGAGATGTAGTACATAGTACTATATAGTATAGAGAAAGTTAGTATGTAATGCGTGTAAAAACGGCGGATTTTCGGCAGAAAAAAAACCATTGCCGGGCCCTGATAACGAAAAAGTGCATAAATCTAGTTGCTAAATTAAGAAAAAAATCCTCTAACACGTGGTGAAGCCAGAATCCCTGTTTTGTGGGTCCTTGATACGAAAAGTAAATTTGTCAAGTCAAATCCGTCTGTGTGTATCTACTAAGCATACGTAAAAATGTATAAACTATTCCTTCAAAGATTTTGAATGTAATTAAACAAATATTGAGAAGGAAAGTTTTGTCTCATATTCGTGTTATTTCAAAATCATTTGGTGCTGAGATGTAAAAACAAATAACTCCCCCTTCGGTCTCATTTGTCATTCACTCATACAAAATCTAAGTTCAGACAATATTCTTTTAAGTATATTATTTTCAAATAAAAATAATCAAATGAAAATAATTTATACAAATACAAAAGCGAATTAGAAGAATAACATCTAAGAATTCTGGCAAAGCTTAGCATATAAACAGATAAAGGCTTTGTAAAAGAAAATAATTCATGAATTTCAACCATTCCAATGAAATTACAATTTTCATGATCTATTTGAATGTAAATACTTTGTGATGATTCTTTGTTTCTATGTTCTTGAATGTCTTATAAGAATTGAAATATTGAAATAAATATGAAAGAATATAACGATTAAATCGAGTTAACCGGTGCACGTTGTTTCACCTAATTTGGTGAATGGTCTTTCTTCATTTCTGATTCAAGATTATGGACTGCATTGTTGTAGAGTATTTTTCCGTTTACTTGAAATTATGTAAATAACTAATTTTCTCATTAATAGTTCCAAGAGGGTTCCTTGAAATGAGCAGGATCACAACAGCCATGGTGTTATTTCCACCATGACAACAGCCACGTTTAACAAATTTCACGAACGAATGAACGTAAAGAGCTTCAGCATAGTCTTCCATTACATTAAGGGACGTATTTAGGTTATTTTTACACGGAGTAAAAAATCTGGAGGGGTGTGAAAACCTTGATTTCAGAGGAAAAATATTAAATTGTAGTAATTTTAAGTTTTTTCAAGAGAAAAAATATTAATTCTAAGAAACTTCAATTGATATAATAAGACCATACTTTCCAAAATTGGTGCTAACGGAATTAAATTTTTTTTTCAAAAATGGTATTGTGATATGTATATGTATGGGATTAACCAACAGACTGTTGGAAAAAGATATTTAATTATGAAAAGTAGTGCTAATTTTAGGAATATCAGAACTAACTCAAGTTATTACCTTGTGTATTATACTTAGTTATTTTACTAAATCTCTAAATCTATTTATAAAACGCGAAAAATAATTGAAAATAGACACATTAAACTATTTTTTACCAGATAAAATTCGACTTAACACGATTTTTTGTTCTCAAAAATATTTAGTCTTCTTATAAAATAACTGAAGCTAAGTTATGGTGTGTGGATACGAGGCGTTTCTGTTTTCATCATTCATAGGTCTTAACGCCAAGACATGAGCCTTTTTTTCTTCCATGATATCTCTTTATTATATCGCGATGATATATCTTTATTCTATCGCCAACTCGTCCCTTTCAAAGAGTTCTTTATGTATGGAATGTAACTCCAATGGCTTGCTTTCTATATTCACTGTTTCAAACCGAGCTCCAATGGGGAGACAAGTAAACTTTCCATGTTTTGTATGGGAAGAAACATTTTCCTCGCTTAACTGAAACTCCGATCTATTATTTCCATAAAAAGAAATCTCTTTTTTTCTTTTGGAAAATGAGTGAGTTTTCGTCTTTGTTATTGCCCTTTCCATCAAACATTCACTTCTTTTCTAAAAGTATATTTTATTAATACGAGTATATTTTGTGACCGATCTATTGTTATGTTCTCTCTCTGACAATAAAAACATTCTAACATCTCTTAGAAGAGACGTTACTTCGTTTTAGTTTCAGCAGTTGGTATTGGGAGATATTAAAATCATTAATATATTTATTATTTTTCCTAAATGCTTTAGTTGTAGTTATCGCTTCCTGCTTAGACGACCATCTGATTTTGCTTAACAATTTCAGATATAAAGGAACAGGTTTTGCTAGAACCTCCCATCTATTGGCGGAGGAAGCAGAGAAATTGTTCCTGCATTTTAGAACACAAAAGTAGGACTTTGGTTCCCACAATGAGTTAGCGGCATTTGCGCCAACCAAATTTGACGAATGTGCTCCACATGGCATAATTACTTTCTGAATTCGAGATTGAACTTCTTTGTGCACGTCGGTCATGGCCGGTCTGTTATAATTACACTGATTTCTGCTGTTTGTGAAATCTAATCTATCCATCATTTGTAGTTCTACATGAAACTCATGCTCAAGAGTCACTTCCCAAATTTAGTTTCTATAATTTTTCGATTTTATATCATATTTTAAATTTTTAAAGTAAAAAAACTTACTAGTTCAGTTTAGCGCTCTCTTCCAATCCGACACTCGGGGCGCACACCACGTCTGCTCTCACTAGTCCTTCAATGCGAACGTAGGACTAGGGAGAGAGACCCCATAGTTATGTTTGTGCGAGCTAATGTATAAGTGTTTGTTAATATATCAGCGTTAGAAATATCTTTCTGTTTTTTTTGTACGAAATATACGTATTATAATTTAAGTTTGGTTTCCCTTGACATAAACGTTTCTGAATCATAGTATCTGTCAGGATGGGCTCGGAAGTCCCCTTTGAAAATTTCAGCTCATGTTACTTTGAATATGGTCTTTTATATATTAATGGTCTTTTCTGCACTCACAGTGCCGCAACCCTATTTTTCCAAATACTACATATTTTGATGGCTCATTGCTGGAATTCGTGTCCCCGCGTTCTGTATCATTTTCTTTTTTGAGTATTTTTCTTCGACTTCCGTTCTGTAACGTATCGGAATTCTAAAAAAGAAAACATTTCTGATGCATATGCGAGAAAAAATGTTGTACTTCGTAGGCATTGATGGAAATTGAGTTCCGGCTTCTAAATGTCCTCGTATTTTACAGCTCATGTTGGACAAGATAACCAGTGGTGTAGGATATACGAGGGGCGTTCAAAAAGTACTCAGAATGGTGATTCGGCATGTTCATGTGGTAACTTACGCCAATGGCACTCTAATCACCTTCGAAGTTGGACCCTTGCGTACCTATATACTTGCCCAGCACATAAATGTGAACGTGGTTTTATTGCTAGCATGGCGACGGCAAGGCAATTCCGGGATCTTTTTGAATGTCGTTGTAGACCTATTTGTCTTTGTTTTGATAATGAATACAGTAGGACCTTGGATTGCGAGAACCCGATTTGGGTGGTGGCCTGGTGGTCTCAGCCACCTTGTTGGGAAGCAACCCGCAAGCCAACGTTCAGGCGGAGGCAGGATTTGTCTATCCACAGGGAGGAAAACACCGCAGCCCACTGCGATGAAACATACGTTACACTTGCGGGAACAATGTACAAATTCGTTGATGTGCCCAGAAACACGAAATAATCAATCAATCGAGACAAACACATCTTGTTCCGTTAACATACTTCGAATCATTGGGATATGTTGGGGAGTAAAATATATGGAAAGAATATAGTTGCAAGGGCATATTGGAGCACATAAAAAACGAATCTTTATTATTGTGTCGATATTATTTAATTTTAAGAAATAATTAATGTTTTTAGAATAAGTTTTCAATGATCTTGGATTACAGGCATTCTGTGGCTAGCAGGAATATTGGCCTGTTGCTTTCTGAACGTAACCTGACACTTTTTGGCGCAGTTAAAGCTGTACCTGCTATGCTTGTCCAAATTGATGAGAGGCTCCTGCTTGCAGCCCACACGGTTGTTACAGAACATTCTTGAATCTGACCAACGCACAATTTCCACCCCAATCTATGCCAAAATACTTTAATGCCAGTTTGTTTTTAAGAACGAAACATGGGACGGAAATTGTGCGTTTGGCAGGCAGAAAAACGCTTTATGTTAATCACGCACGTCGAAAACCGAACACTAAATTAGATACGCGTAGCGAAGCATTATCTGGAAACTAAAAGTATTAGTTCATATAAGACATCATTTCGCTAGCCGGTACCTTAAATATTTACTGAGATCTCTTGTCAGATTGGAGGATTTACTAGTCAACAGGGCTACGGACCTTACCAAACACACGAAATATACAAATTATAATTAGACTCAGGCATAGTTACTGCTTTTACTCGAGAGATGACATTGATCGTTTCCTCCTGTAGAAAATGATGGATATTACTCTTTCGTCCTGACCCCTTTACTTTGTCTCTTTTCCTATTGTCACACTTTCAGCATTCCTTTCAGCTACACATACTTCCCGCGAGAATGCTTGTGTTTCGTACACACTGCCATTCATTTCCTGTATATTTTTGTTCTTCTTACAGGATTTACACTCGGTGATCTCGTCCATGGCACAATACTACTTGGCTGTAAGAAGGAATTAGAAACCGACAGTAGGTCACGTACCAAGTAGAAGTGTAAATCTGTGTGGAACGCTTTGCGTGTTAAAAATTTTAAGTAAATTCGTTTTACAATCTGTAAATAAAACCTTCTGTAAATGCTAATAACGACTTTCACGATTTGATGAAGTAAAAATATCTAGGTTAAGGTTCCGGAATTAGAAAGTATGTTACACAGAAAAGTGTCAGTCAGTTTTGACTTGAATACACTGTTGTGAACTTGACAAGTACCCGCAAAGTAAAAAAATCCCTGGTAAGGCACTCTCATCTATTACACAGAGTTCGTAACTTTTGCCCTTCCAATAATATTTGAACGGTTGAAGTTATTGCAATGCAGTTTTCCTGAAAACGCATAAGGGAATAGGGCTGATTGATGCATGTATTCGTTTTGATTTTGTTACTTGTATTTTACGATATATTGATGTAACTTTGTTTTTTTCAAATGGAACTGTACAATTTCTTAGTCTATCACAAGAACCGTAAGAAGACCAATCCAATGATTTACATAATGTCATACGTTAAATAAGCATTTTTTGAGTAATCTTGATTGTTTGAGACTCGTGTTTAACGTATATTTTAAATATAACAGTCCAACAACCAGATCGCGCAGCGCTCTCCCTGCTCGCACGTGCTCGGAGCATACAACATCCGTTAAACATGAGTAGCCAAAAAATCAAAATTACTCAAGAAAATGTTTATCTAACGTATGCAAATATGTATATCTCTGGATTCATCTTTTTACGCTCGTCATGATACTCTCTCTCTCTCTCTCTCTCTCTCTCTCTCTCTCTCTCTCTCTCTCTCTCTCTCTCTCTCTCTCTCTCTCTCTCTCTCCATTTGAAAAGTTATTTACACACATTTGAAAAAGTTACCGTAATATCTTGCAAAATACAAATGATAAAATAAAAAATGAAAACGAAATATTAATTAGCTTCATTCCTTCATGCACTTCCGTGAAAACTGCATTGCAATGACTTCAATTGTTCAAAAACCGCAGGAGGTGCTAAAGTTACGTGACTCACGCTGTGCAATATTCTCTGCAATGTTCCATTTCTGCTTGTGTGCATTGATGTCCACGAATAATCCGAGGAGCGGCGCAGCAACTGTTGTGGGGTGTGCGTTGCAGATTACTCGTTCCGGCGGCGGCGCCCCATCACGCTGAAGATCATGCCTCGGCTGTCGCTGCCGCTGCCGCTGGCCGGCCGCAGCACGTCCGCCCCCGCCTCCACCGACTGCTCGTGCAACTGCGACTGCGCCTGCGACTGCGACTGGTCGGACGTGTGGTGAGTCCCGGCCACGCCAGGGCAGCCAACCGGCGCCGACCGCGCGAATCGAAAACGAAACGCAGACCGGATCTCAAAAACCAGAGTCGAGTGCGAACAGGAAATGAAGTCGGGACCGGGATCGGAAACGCCCCTGGGGACGGTTCAGAGAGGGAAGGGAAGGGGAAGCAAGGATGGGAAAGGGAACCGATAATTACCGTTGCCAATCACTGATCAAAGCTGGTAAATATGTGATCGCTCGACATCTATTCAAAGATCATAAGGCACTTTGATATTAGAGCCATCCACAAACGTTAGATTGGCTATTACTTCCATCAAATTGCAGATACACAATGTTAGCGGAAACATTAGTTTTGTGCATAAAATAAAATATGAGAGTATTGTACTTGTATCTTGAGAAATATTGAATTTTATACTTTCGAATATTTCTGGCACAAGTAACCTGCTAAAATAGGTTTTATTACTAAAATGATTCCATTTTAAAACTGTATTTAGGTATTTTTCTATACTTTAGTTATAAATTTTAAGAAAGGATGATGAAGTCTGGTTTATTGCCCTGAGGGTGTTGGTATTTGTAACTTATCTTTTCACTAATTACACTCTCTCCTGCATGGCTAATTTTTTTCTTAGATTTTTTTGTGAAAATGGGTTGAAGTAACCTTTGTTTTTCATTGCTTATATTTGCCATTAGCTGCGAGATATAGGAGTCTCAGATATACTGTTGGTACGATCAGCATAAAATAATAAAGTGTGTGCACCATTTTCTACATAAAATTGTTATGGATCGTTACTACTATTACTATTACTATTATTATTATTATTATTATTATTATTATTATTATTATTATTATTATTATTCTGCTTTATGTACTTATAACAACTTTATGTACTTAGCTCGCTGTTTTTGTAAACGTTTTGAAAATCTGCAAAATTCAAATAAACAATGATATTCTCTAAATGCCGATTGTATCGGAAATGTGTTCTTCTCTCGTCTGCGAGCTGTAAGATATTCAAGAGAATATACATTTATTCAACTAATTAACTTCTACTAAATTGACTGATTCATTACACTTTTATTCGTTCATTTTTCTTGAAGGGAATTTATGTCGTTGCTCTGCGATATTGATTTTACGTACAAAGTTATTACGAAGAACTTTCTATCATGAGTTACATAGACTGCATATGATGATCAGTTTCATAAATTGGTATGACTGGCAGTCATTGAAATGAGTTGCAAACCATTAAGAAGAAACCATTTTCTGTACATCTCTTTCTAATTTAGAAAATGTAAGAAAATAGCGCTCATTACCTAATCAAAGCCATTTAGTTTTCTTAAAGATGAAAAGCTCTGATTTTAATTCAACCTCATGCTATTTCTTCACAAACTTCTGAAGTTTGGTAACGTTGAAGGAGAACGAACTCTGGAGGTGTCAAGAGAAGTTGAAACAAAGCGACTGTCTCATCTCCGGTTATCGGCATCTTGGTCGTGATCATTTCCTTTCTCTATCTAGACTTTATTGATCTCTGCTGCTGAAGGAATGTTATGTTTTGAGTGAAGTCTCTGCGTTGTGCACTTTTGCCCATGCCAGGAAACCATTTATTAGTTACTCATCTTTATTGTATTGTATTCTCTAGTCTCTCTCTTTCTCTCTCTACACATTTCCTCAATAAAAAAAAATTAGGTTTCGTTTTGAGTCCTAAATAGTATAGAACTAAAGTTACAAAAATACTGTCGTCTCCCTTCTCAAAATGTAGTTGGCTGGATTCAAGTATTACGAGTAGAAGATATGAAATGTTAGAGGGTTGTGTTCTTGTTTCACTGTGGTAAATTACTTTTGTGTACTACAATAATACACTTAGAATGTAAGCAAATCATCTCTTGAGATGATATGTTCTTCAGATGACTTGAAATCTTTTTTCTTCAATTACCAATAAAAAGTAATGAGCATATTGCTGTAAATTAAATCCGATGAGTTGGTGTGCTGTCATCAGTAACAAAAGGAAGGACTGTGCAGCGAGCGGGAACACTACTCTGTCAGTCTATTGCAGTGAGCAAATTGTTGATATCATAGCAACTTATATAGTTAGATTAGATATCATAGTTAGTGCAAGCGCCCTAACGTCACGCTTACAAAAGTAGAGCAATGTTAGTGGCTAAAAATCGAAAAGCCACGAGATCGGAGTAAGCAGGAATTTTTTCAAGGACTGCGTGAAGCTTGTGGTGATTCAGCGTTGCCATACAACGTTGCCAGTTGCACGTTGGGTTAAAGCTTTCAGATTAGACAGAGATGTTGTGAAGGATATCCCCCGTACAGGAAAACCCCACGTGGAGAACACTACAGTTCAACTTCTTGCTTCGTTGTTGGATGTTGATCACCAATGGACTACACGGATCGTTGAGCAGTAGAAGTCGGAGCACGCCATAAAACTGTGCTCCACATTCTGCACAACATTCTCGGTTACCGCAAAATGGCAAGGCTTTAGATACCCCATGAAATTTCTGAAGTGCATCAATGGCATCGATTTGCCGTCGCACAGGATTTATTGGGCCGGTACGAAGGCGAAGGTAACGAATTTTTTCGAAGAATCATCACTATAGATGAAACCTGGGGTCGCTAATACGAACACAACTTGAAACTCCCAATCCAATGAATGGAAGCATCTCGGTTCTCCTCGTCCAAAGAAAGTGTGTGATTACAAAGTTGTGTGAAAGTTATTTTTATTATGATACCGGGAGTGGTAGCTCAGTGCATCAGCTGATGTCACTGCAGCGCCTCTGACCGGGAGGTCCCAGGTTCGAGTCCTGACGCCGACAGGATTTTCGACACTAGCTTTTCAGCTAGGTCGAATTCAGGCGCTGTCTGGAGGAGAATTCCAGCGGCCGGCTGCTCTGATCGGTAGTTTTCCGTGGTTTATCCGATCAACACCAGGAGAATGCCGGAGCAGTATCCTACCAAACGGGCTACGGACCGCACGCGATCTGTCCTTCCTCTTTCTTGTCCTATCCTCTCCCCTGACCCACACACTTACACTAGCATGCACTACAGTACCACATATTCCGGGAGACCGGTCGGGAGCTTAGAGCTTGTCCCGGCTGGGGCGGTGCCCCGCTGGTGGGAGAATCGTGGTTAGGGGGAAACCCCACTAGCCGACGGTAGGTCGGCGCCGGATCTCGCCATCCAGCGGAGGGAAGATCACCGCCATCTCCCGAGAAAAAACATGCACTACACTTACGGGACTAATGACAAAAGCCGTTGACGCGCCCGGAGACACGAAAAAATCAATCAAATTTATTACGGCGTACGACATTAATGGGGAGATACTGCATCACAGTGTAGCACCAACGGTTCCGGTAGACGTTGCCTCTTACTGAACGCTTCTGCGCAACCACCCTCGTCTAGCGCTAGCGGTGAAATTTCATGGAACAACACATCGTAATTTTTCATGACAACGCAAGATGTTACAACGCAGCTGCTGTCCAGGACTTCTTGCGCCGCTGGCAATGGGAGATTCTGGAATATCTACCGTACTCATCCGATATGAGTCCCTGTGTTTATGATCTTCACAGCAAAATGAAAGAACCACTGCGAGAAACATCAGAGAAGAAATTATTCATGCTGTAAGGCAGTCAATATGGGAAAGCAACAGAAATAGACGCGCAGATGGTGTATGGCGCCTTCCGAACATTTTGTGAAAAGTCATTAATAACGGATGTGTGAATACTGAAGGAGTGAAAATGTAAGTACCACTGTCAATAAAGTCATACGAGAGAAAAAAAATTCTTATTACCTTTTATCCAACCCTTGCATTTTAAAATAATACTTTCAAATACATCTATATTTATGTAGGTTATATTCATTAAAAAGTAAGGCAATTTAAGTATACACTGAAGGTTAAAAAATGGCTGGGTAAGATTTTTTTGTATTTTTGTGTGTTTTATAAATTTATGAATGAATATACATAATTTTTATTTTGAAAACTCAGTTTGTCTGTTAGTGTTTCAGTTCTGTCTTATTCCTATCTCTTTATTTGTGTTGACTTCCTGAAACTTGCGAATTCCATGTCTTAATACCCCAACATTATATATCAATAACATTTAACCGTCTATTCCTCTTTCAATTCCAAAACGTTGTGGAAACGCATATCGTGAACCCCCAGATATTTTCTCACTGTCACCGTGATCTTTCGGTTTGCATTTTTGCTAGTCTTCAGATGGAATGGATATACTCTTTGGAATGGGTATTGATTATTTATTGTCATAAATGATGTTTAATTTCCATGTCTAATATGTTCATTTTCTACATAAACACCGAACACTTTCACTGATCCTAATCTTTTATATCCGGTGAAGGCTATCGTTATAAGACTCAGATTTTTGTAATGAATATTTTGTTTTCATTTTGCCACTAGTTAATAAGACACGACTATTTAAGGTCTTAAAACATTTAAAACGTTGCATATCATATTTTGATTTACTTCAACAACTGAAAGTTGTCTGTTTGTTTGTTTGTTTGTTTGTTTGTTTGATCAAAGTCTACTTTGTTTCGTCATTCTTGCAAGAAACAAAAGAGTATTTTTTCAGGACAGGCTCTTTAACTCTGGAAGGAACAAAAGTGAAGCTGACTCCTGATTGCTTCAAGTTCTTCAATTGTTAATTTTCTGCTCCAACTTACTGCAACTGAGGAACGGTCCTAAATGTGTTGTGATTAATCATTTCCATCGATTTACTTTACTAAACACATGGTCATCACCTCTACCGAGGTCATTCTAACAATTTGAACATGCGCGATCATTTCTAATGTTTCTCGTTTTTTGAGAAATTACCCAATATTACGAAAAGGAATATTTATTTCTCTTGTTTATTGCTTATAAATTTCATAGCCAGAAACAAATAATGGAAGTTCTCGCCATCCCCTCAGGTCATGTTTACATAGGCTCGCCATCTAACGGCCACCGCTTGAACTACAGGAGCGTCGAGATATTTTCAACTTTCTAATGTAATGATTTTTTGCGTTTTTGGAGATGCGTGAGCTGAATTCAGAGGAAATAGAATAAAAAGAACAAAAAAGTGTAACGTTTTAGTATTTAATTGTAGTGGTATATCGGGTACTTTTGATAGATAAACAAGATCTCTGTATCAGATTAAATGTTAATTACAAATAATTTTGAGGTTAGTTTTCTGGATACTGTAATACAGTGACTGTCTCCCATGAACCATTTGCTGCGGATGACTTCCGGCTCTCTCGATCGGAAGATGAGGCAAGGTACCGAAATGCAATGTAAGGAGCAAAATACTACTTTTGAAACTTACAATTAGCGTCATTGATAATTTAATAAGATGCAAACATCTGGCTCACTCTGATAAGTCTAGTAAAGACACATGATCATCCGAATTATGAAACCGCCTGACACTGTGGATAATTGCAAAATTTCGTCATCGAAATCGCAATAGTGGTGTCTAATATAGCAGTACATCTGAATGTCTCCCAGCTTGACTTTTTTAATCAGTATCTTACCAGAAGGGCAGACTTGCAGTAATGGAAGATTAACTAGTGACGTGGTGTGAAGTATAAACGTGTGACGTGAGTTATTATGATTAATGATTGCGTCTGGCCAAAAAAAAAAAAAATTATTTCTTTGGAATGACGCTAAGCCCAATTCGAGCCTTGGCTGCATAACATCCGTGTACACACAGTGTGTTCAATGTTGTTTCTCAAATACACACTTGGCAATGTCTTCTAGATTCCTACATTTAGAAACATAATTAAGAATCAATACCATTTGATACTGAGACACTCATCGTTTTTGAAATACTATCGCATGAAAATTCGCAAAACTTTTCCCAATATTTCACTTTTATTAACTTTTAATAAGTTTGTTGATGTCAAATGAATGCTTTCTTAACTTTAAGGTGACTAAGGTGAAACTAAAACCAATAGTGTTTACCTATGCATACAAAATGCCCCAATCAGGGCGTTATATCTCAAAAAGTTTATTTTTCTATCCATTTTTTTACCCTTCTCCCTGCTGGCCAGTCGTAAACTGTGACTCATCCATCTTCGGACGCAGTATTCATCGATCGCTATGTTCAGTGTACAATAAACCGCGTATGAACTATAACTTAATCTCTTTGATTTCATCTTAGCTTTCGGTTATTTTCAATATTTTGCGCATTTTGGAACTCTTTTGGGCGTAATTTTATTCGTGGTATAGTCCTATTAAATATCACTCGTGCTTTGGAAATTTTCAGATAAACCTCCTCCTCGCTTGGCGAATTGGGGATTTATCGGCAATTTCCAAAGCACTCACTTATGAAGTGTATAGTAACTATACAGGGTATTTCGATCAGGTACAAGGCAGAAACAGTCATATCTCTATGGATTACAGGAAAAAGTCATAAAATATATCAGGTATTCGGAATTCTTATTATATCATACTATCCTGAATGTTTCAAGAACTAGAACCATTGACTTCGGTTGCAAGGTCTAGAACCCTTCGCTTCCAAGACTTTCTTGGGATGTAGATTGCAAAGCAACTTTTACAACTATATGATGCTTTTGATGCGATCGATAAGGTCCTTGAAATTGTTCCACTCGTATAGATTAATAACTATATTAATGGAAAATTTTAAAAACTCTCAACGTTTTACACTGAATTCAAATATATAAGTAGTTTCTATCCATCATTTACGGTTTTTGACACCTCGGTGAACTTTGAAATAGAAATTTTAAAAAAAGCTCAGTAATTAAACGAAAGCATGGTTATTACCATTGTTGATTCTTTTAAGATGCAGCGGTAGTTGTTTTCATTTCGTGTGTGACATGTAAAACATCTCTTTCCAGCGTCCAGCAAATAATCCGCGAGGATACACCATTGTCCGTGACATCAGTTCTCTACATCGGATTTGCTTGTTCAAACCTTTTTCAAGAACGTTGCTGACCTCACTGAGATTTTCGGACAAGAAATGTTGATGGGAGTTCAAGAAAAGAATTTTGAGGAATAACTCCCACATCTATGAATAAGTGCAACAATTCACCCACAATCTCGCGGCAGTTTGAGACTGCAGTTCCCTGAAACATTTTATACAATACTCTTCAATTATGTCGTCTCTGCAGTTTCAATACGACGACAGAGTTCTTCCAACTTTCCATCTGTCATGCAATATCTTATTTGGGGACCCACAAAAAATTCTTCCTTCATCTTAGCATCACTTTCTCCCTTCTGGACATTTTACTTTAAAATATTGAAACCCAGAATCTCTTTTATTCATCCAACAATTTTTTTTCAGAGACCTAATATTTTATGAGGTGTAGGTAGAAAAATCTTTTCAGAGTTACCTAATGAAGGTTGGAATTATTTTTCTCCTGGGACAAGTAGTTTACGCCTTGACCATTCCTTTTGGTTGAAACGTTTCATTTTTACTACTACTCCTTTCACATATAAAGTAACCAAATTTTGAAGATTCGAGCTGTAAAGAATACATTTTATATCTCAACACACGGATCAACCTTGCCCATCGTGAGTGGCGAATACAGGGGAGGGGGATTTGGAGGCGATGCCTCTCTGTACAATTTTACACAATTTATTCAAAATAATTACTAGGTATAGATTTCATAGAATCGAAAGAACAATTATCGTAGTGAATATACATTTTTATCAGAAGTTTAAAAAAATGAAAATATTTGAAACGGTGATTATTAAAAGGAATCTATGTCACCAAATTGGTCGTTTTGAGTTAATGACAGATTTGAATTGTCGGAGGGTAGATAGACACTTGAATAAATACGGTCTTGCCGTCGCCCTTATTGAATGTTATTTTAGGGCAGGAATTTTCAGATTTGTAAGGGGGTCTCTCTCTCAATAATTCAGGCACCTTTTCACACTCAATGTTTGAATCATGATTTTTTTAATGAGATTCTGGATCTTGTTTGTGGTTATATGCAAACTTTTGTGGTACCCAAAATTACTTTCAAGGTTGTTTTTTTTTAATTTAAGACAACTTAACTTTAACCGTGAAGGACTTCTGTGTGTATAAAATGTATATACCATTGTAGAAATCACGACCGTTAATAAGTAGTAGGAAAATCACGGGATCGGTCAATTAATGGATTACACTAGTTTGCCAACGTTTCGGAATATTTTATTCCATCATCAGGGCTAACAACCAAAAAACACAATCACAATAAATACGGACAAACTCTTCTGAACAACAACATACAAATTTGGTGTAATTATTGTTCCACATGTATGTTCATTCATGTTGTTTGTATGTTGTTGTTCAGAAGAGTTTGTCCGTATTTATTGTGATTGTGTTTTTTGGTTGTTAGCCCTGATGATGGAATAAAATATTCCGAAACGTTGGCAAACTAGTGTAATCCATTAATTGACCGATCCCGTGATTTTCCTACTACTAAAATGTATATACTATTACTAGTCTAATTCACCATTTCATACATCATGAAGGAGAAACCCGAAAGAAACTGAATGAGGTTACATTTTTTTTTTGATTGATCCCATCGATAATAATGTGCAAACTGTAGTCCAGAAGCTTCTTATTTTGGCACATAATTGTTGAGAGCAAATTAAGAATCGCACCTGTCGCTTTGCTGCATTGCGCTCACAAACACTGTGCGATACTAGGCAGTCATTTTCCCCTTTTGAGGTCACTTGTTTTTGCCTTCTCACAGGACGTTTAGCCTTATCAAAGAAAGGATCTTATTACACAACGAAGGATCTTTGCGGCCTCCTCTGTAACGAATGTGTCCAAAATGACTCGAGAAACTGTTACAATTGGTTGAGAGTGGCATGATTATTGATTTTAAAAGATTTTGGCGCAATTGCAAAATACTTGAAAATGACTGAAAAGTATTCGTCGAATGTTGTACGATTTAAGCAAATAAAAATATAACAATATTTTAAAAATTAACTTATTTAATTTAATGGGGTATTTTTAATAATAATAATAATAATAATAATAATAATAATAATAATAATAATAATAATAATAATAATAATAAGATAATTTATTAGACAGAACTAACATCAACCCTAGAGACATTTTTTAAATTTATTTTATGTCGCATCAACAGCTAGGTCATTAGCGACTAAATAAATACAATAAATGACATTTTACCTTGACAAATTAAGTTTTTAAGGTTACATGACAATGATGATTATGGATACAAAAACATAAAACACGAACATAAAAATTACATGAATGATAATTACTACAGAAAAGAATAGGAGATTATATTATTCTAATATAGTTAAATAATTCCCAAAACACCTATTTCCAAAAAAAAATTATTACATTACTTTGGAAAGTATTATCACTTAGAACAGAACTAAAACTGAAAATTGAAGTCTGGCAGAATTGTACAGGGGACATTCCCGGAGGATGTGATTACTGTTCAGCGGGCAATTGCAAGAGGTACATACTGGGTTAGGTTTTTTCTCTAGTATATTGCTATGGGAAAATTTGGTATGGCCTGATCTAATACGTGAAAGCGTTATTTGTTCACGACGTGAGAGGTTTTCATACGTTTTGAGGGCAAAAAATTCACCAATTTTCTAATGAAGTGTGCTTGCTTTGACATTATTCTATTAGTTTCCATTGGTTCCACATCTTCTTCATGGCTTTGCCAATAAACTTCGTGTAGTCCTCAATTGCGTAAGACATTTTGTTTACTCTCTCTTCAATGTCAATAAGCAACAAAGATGGAGATTTTCTGCTAATCGGGATTCTTGCTTCCGTATTCTTTGTATTAAGGATCACCACAGGTTGAATAAATATGTCTGTTGCCGTTATGGAGATTTCAAGTAAGTTGGTGAAGATTAATGGTAGGTGATTACTGGGTGAAACTTGAATGCCGTTCGGTACATATGTTGACAAAATACATTTTTAGTTGGGTTGGATTTGGTAAGGTTCATTGCCATTAGGAAAGCACAATTGTAAACGCTATTTTTACTAACAAAGATACTAAACTTGATGTGAAAGATCTTCCATGTAGATTGGATGTATAATCCCGATCTGTCGGTTTCCAATGTGTCTTGGATGTGGATGACATGGTGATCTTGATATTTATTGAGAATCTCGTTGAGGATGAGGTCAGCGCCAGAGTCGTTCAAGTTAGAGTTGAAGAGATTCTTGGGAAAGGGATCGACAGTAAATTGAGGTAGAGGTATGTAGAGGATCCAATATTTTGCGTATGTTGTTTTTGGATTTGTCATAATCTTTGACCCCGGTGAATAAGCTGATAAGTCAAAAGGACCTAATTTTACAGGCGAGCAAAGAAACACTTTAAACGAATACTGTAAATCTGGTATTAATGATATTCAAACAAAACCTACATACAAAAAGTTTCGTTTCAATATTACCTTTGTTTAAATATTAATTCCTGATTTACTTCGGTTGACAGTTGTTTTTTCTTCCCGTGTAAAATTAAGTTTTTTTTACTTAACAGCTTATTCACCGGGGTCAATGGTATATTACATACCTCTTTAAATATTGTTTGAAATATTTTATGCTTAGCATCACCCTTGACCTACGATGTGACACGAGAGAGCTCGGCCTATCATGATTTAAATGGTTGTGTATTTGGAGTGATAATTTTCAGACAAATCGACATTAACAGACAAAATCGAAGAAAATGTGTGACTAGTGCTATAAGGTTCTATTTTCCTCTGCTACAAGTAAATCATACTCGACCTGCAGTCTGTGGGCAAAAAACGTCTGTAAAAATCACTACTATATGTGAAGAGATGACTGACGCATGAGTTAACGAAACTTTGATATCAATTTACTCCAAGCGACTGGAATGTTAGTTGGAACGTTGTCATTTGAAATGGTCATACCGTATACGGAACTATAGATTTCGATCGCAATATCGTTAGTCGACGTTCGAAAAAGGCGGAGAGCAGGAGTTATGGCCAATATCATCACCTACTTGGCGCGGAACGTTTTGAAAGATGAAGCAACGCATTGCTAAACTCTCAGAAGATTTGGGCAAATACATGACCACTGATTTGGGTCACAGAAGGTATGGTAGTATATTGTTGAGCGTAATGGTTAAAGTATTGAACATTAACTTGCTATACTTCAGCAACGACTGAAGAAGCGCTCCCTTTATCCTTTTCTATTGGAATGTGGCTTCTTTGCGCGCTACAAAAAGTAGTAATGGGAATAGAAACACGGGTGTCCTTGTCGAAAACTCTGGCGTAAATCCAAAGAAACGGATAGAGACTCTTAAGTTAATAAGTAGATGAGAAATTTGAAGCAATGTGATCACTGAGTTGCTTTGTAGAGCTGATATACTTTGTGAATTTTCTTTGTATATTTCATACTTTCTGAGCAATAAGATACTGAGTATTACTTTTGCACTTTTTAATGTCATTATGGGGAACGTTTCCATTTTCTAGGAATATAACAATGAAAAGATTTTCCGATCAAAACCCACGCAACATAGTTTAATGTATTAATTTTCTTTTATTTAGTACCCTATATACTATAACAGTTAAGTCTCGAAACCATTCTGTTGCAGAAGTTAAAAATTTGTTGACATTCCGGTTTTAATAATTTTTATGAAAATGTACAAAATTGGGATTCTTTTTTCTAATTTTGTCATTTACAATTTCTGAAACACAAGACGTCACGGACAGACACATCCAACAAAAGGTTTAAATATGAGAGTCATAATGCCTGATGATTTTTTTACCAACTGTTCTATCACAATTGAAACCAACTATCTTGAAGATATTAAATAAGGAATTTTTTGTCACACTCTTGTAAATATAATTACAAATAATATTTTTTATTATATTTACGATATAAAAAATCTTCAATTTGCTAGTGATTTTACTCGCTTCACTTCGTTAGTTTGACTTAATCAGAACAACACCCTCGGTGGAAGGTGAGCGACCTAGCCACTACACCACAAGCCCGTGACATGTAAACTCAACGTCATACAAAAAAAATCTAAGCCTCTGCATTGTTAATATAAAATTCTTGGTTTAGTTGAAATGTAAAAGTACTCATACGAGTAATGTGAATAATATTGTGTGATAGGTAGTACTAATTTATTTAAAATAAGAACAATGTATGAAAATCAGGGGTCATAATATTTTAAAACTCTTTTAGCTTTAAGAAGGGTGAAACATATGTTTTTCTTCGTAAAAAGAGGTCGCTTTCGTTTATCATTCAAACAATATTAATTGAGAGTCTGCTTTGAAGTTAAAATGCAATTACCGTAGCTCGCCAACCACAACAAACTTCGAAAGCTCCCTCGCCGTGCGGCGTCGCCCATTGGCCGGCGGCGCGCCGCGTCGGGGGCGCGTGCTGCGGCCACGAAGTTCGCGGGCGCGCGCGCGCGAGCGAGAGGGCGCGGGCGGGCGCGGGAGTAGCGGGCGCCGCGGCCAGATGGCTCTGGCGGCGGCGGCGACGCGGGCGATGCGGGCGGCGCCGGGGGCGCCGGGGGTGGCGGCGGCTGCGGCGGTGGCGGCGGCCGGCCAGTGAGGCGCCGCCCGCCCCGTCCGCGCCACGCGCCACGCGCTGCCGCCGCCGCCACGTGCCACGTGCTACCCGCGCTTTGTGTGTGTGTGCCGCGCGCCCGCCCCGCGCCGTCCCTTCGCGCCCGCGCCGCGCCGCGCCCGCTGCATGCGCCCTGACCCACCGACGCCTGCCACGCCGCCCCGCCTGCCTGCCTGCCCGCCCGCCCGTCCGTCCGTCCGCCCGCCCGCCCGTCCGCCTGCCCGCCCGCACGCCTGCACCTTTGACGTCCACGCGCCTGCCTGCCTGCTTGCCTGCCGTGAGTATGCCGATCATTCTTCCGCTCAAAAAAAGAAAGCTACCGCCTGTAATAATGTACTGCTCCCTGCAGAGGGATGAAACGGCCAATAGAAGGTCACTAAAAGCGCCAATCGCCCTTTCAATCAACCACACGTTGACAAAAAAATTACTCCAAAGAATGATTTTCCTTTTGCTCTCTCATTACTCACTTGATTATCATTTGCTTTTAGTTAGTCGCGAATTTGTTGTTCCTTCAAATCCCCTTCTCATGAAGCATAGTTGATTACAAATGTTTTATCAGTAAATTACGCATTTTGATCACTAAAAAGATCAATTCCAATTTTTTTTTTACTATTACAATTTATTTTCCACCTACCCGTCTCAAGCTTATCAGAGTCGTTGGAAGAAGGGGATTTGATGGGTTCTAGAGGAGAGATCTACATTTAAGCTTGAGAGTACGGCTTCTCATATTCCCAGAATATTTTACAGCGGGATTCACACGAAGTTCTCTTCGAAACGAAGCTGATTCAAGGAAACGTGCCATGAAATAGTAAGAAAGAGTTTTGTATTCAGAAAGAATAAGAGGAGTATCTTTTCGTTATTGTTTCAATAAATTAAATCTCTATAAAATAAAACATTTTTAGAAAGTTTTGTTTTACAGAGTATGTACAAATGTGGACTTTTTCTTTGTCTTTTGAGAAGCGCAAACATTTGAGTTAATTATACAATCATATTGATAGATTTGATTTGAGCCATAAACAATGTTAAGAAGGTAGTAAAGAATGCCAGACAGAAGTTTAAAGATGTTGCAGTGAATTTGCAATAATCTTAAAAAAATACTCAAAATGTAAAAGCAAATTAATACATTCGCAAACCTTTAAGAATTACTCGTATTCAGTACTTAACTCCAGCACATTAAAAAAGAAATTGTGAATTAGCTGCGTACATGTACGTCGTGCCCCACAGTACATTATTCCCAAATACATGACAACTGAGATCAATTTTCCTGGAGATAAGTATAAATTATCTTATTCCAAAATTACCATTTAAAATCAATATCGTAATGCAATGCGCAATAAATAATATCATAAAGCAATGATCATAACTCTTAAAAAAAGAATTCCATCAAACATCATTTAAAAAATGTGAATACACTTTACGTAACAAAGTTTAAAAGGCCTATTGAATCTAAATTGTCGCTGGCTTTTGGCTCGTGTCACTTTCATTAATGTCACGAAAATCAGCATTTATTATGCGCAAAAAACTCACAAAATTCCCAGTTTTAAAACGGAATTATTTATACTACGTCTGTTTAATTGATCTTCATAAATTAATGCGTTACAGCTAATATCTCTATGAAGTCGTGTTTTATTTTGATTTTTGTCGGTGGAAGTAATGGGTTAATTTGTTAACAACGAATTAAATAAATAACAAACATAGTTATTCCGTTTTGTAGCACAAAATATTCTATTTTGGAATACGACAAAATAAGAACACAATAATAAATATTCCAATTATTCCAAGATGCGGTAAACGGGTGTCGAGAAGCGAGAACAACATTAATGGCTGATCTATTACCTCATTAAATGTTATGAAAATTCTGTCATCAGTCCAATTGTCTGCAATTGAGAATTATATTTACCAGAAATATCGGTAGAATATTTTTAATATGGACTTCACTGTTTTCAAAAAAAGAGACAAATGCAAAAATAGCAGTTTGGTGGCGGTTATATTCTGCCCTACTACTTTATAAGAGATAAATTCTTGCAGGGATCGAATTAGATTTTTCTGTTAAAAAGGTCTGCTCTTGTTTGTCGGTTGGCACAATTTAGCACGTTAAAGGAAAGAAATTAGAAAAATAATCGAGCGATAATATAATGAGTGGGGTGTCATTTATACTTTCCCGTAACACACAAATATCTCAAACTAGAAAACTATAGGTCTTTCAAGTTGAATAGGTCAAGGTCTTTCAAGTTGAATTTGTAAAGCTCCGACTCCTATTTACAATAAATCTAAAAGTAATTATCCCAATCAACAGTGAAAGTACTCAATAAACGGTTTGATCATGGTATTGACTTACGAATATCGGTTGCTTCGCCTAAAATACCGTATTGACGTAGCTGGATGCAAAATCTGTCTCTTAATTTGCATGAAGGGTACGGAGAATCGAGTCCATGACTCAATACTTCCAGCTACTGAACGGACACATCCAGACAAAAGAGACCGATTGATTAGAACCTGCTTTGAAATTGCTCTGAAATTGGAGCTACTTTTATTCGTACGTACTTTATTTTCATGTAAATGGTGTTTTTCTCGTGAATTTCTTGTCACTTTTTCATGCGTAAATTTAAACGTTAAAAATTTAAAAGTACATTCTATCTTAATGAAACAATTTTAAAAGCTGAATTGAGAGCACAAACTAAATGTTTATTTGAAGGTAAAGAAGTTCTGCAGAATTTCGTTTTCCGCCCAGACGCTGCAAGATTAAATATGATGATGGTCGCCACGCGATCGAAAAGATCCCAAGTATTAAAAATATTGATACTTTTAAATTATTTGATTTCGCAAATAATTGTAAGGTATCAACACCCACAGCAACATTATTAATCGTATTTGTATGTTGATTCCCACCGGAATTTGTACCATCACACGTATTTGGAGTGTTTACAGATTTTCTGAAAGACGATTTTTTTCATTTTTTATAATTAAATAAGTTAATTTAATTTGAAAGTACACGATGCGGTATCAAAGAAAATCGCTTTCAAGTAGTGACACAAAGAATTTCGAATAGTTGGTCAAGTGAGAGGAAGGATACCAATGCCTTAAAAACATACGTTACGAATATCCGTGTTCAAAAAAGTATTTTTTTCTTTAATTTTAGCCAAGAAACTTACGAGAACAATAGATTCATGAGAAAAAATATATCTTATGATAAGAAACGGTGACAATTATATTCAATTACATTAATAATATAAATTAACAATTTTATATCTAAGATTAACTTAATGATTATTATTTAAACCGAATCATCGAGAAGGCGAGTTGCTAATAATGCTAAATGGTTCTCCGTTTAACTAACACACTGTTCCTTTATTTTGCAATATCAAATCCATTTAATTTTATTTATATGGTGAAGTACAATTAGTATGATTGAGAATCGTTCGGTAAAGTTGAAAATCTGATTAATATTTGGGGGTGTAAATAATTATACATGACACTTTCACACTCTCTTTTAGAGAGCCCAATGATCTCGATTTTTCTCATTCACATATTTATTCCCGAACGTCTTGTTTCTTATGATGCAAATTATTTCCCTGATGCAAATAATTCAATGTTCTTGTTAAGGAATTTGATGTGAATGGAAACATTTTCAACAAAATACCTTTATAGGTGGCGTAAATATGAGGAGAATCAACTGGATGTGTGACAGGGCCGTGAGAAAACAACTAGGGCAGCAGTAAACAAGTTGATGTGAGGGAGCGGAACCGTAGTGACATCGTCCGTGAGTGAAGTGTTGATGGATATTATCACTTCAATCGATTCGACTAACCTTTAAACTTAAGGGTTTTTTGCACTTGACGTCAAAATTATTTACTGTCGTACAAAATATCAGTAATGAAATATATCGTGGGTAAAATGATTGTGGTTTTTAAGTGGAATAGTTAAATCAACACACTCACCAGCTTGTCTGCGAGAAAGCTACATTATTATATAGTGTAAAGATGTGTTGCTCGTTCTTATATTTCCATGTTGAATAACCCCTAGAACGTTGTGCTGATTAGGAATAAATATTTTCCATTGAATGTCACTCAATATTCGAGATATTGGAACCATCGATTAATATGAAATCAGTTTGAAATCAGTTTGAAATCAGTGCCCGTCCAACGTCCTCTCTGGTGTTTAGTTGCAAGCCTGGCGGAGCACCGATGTGTGACGTCACGATCTTATGTACGATTAATACTGCAGAACACGAGACATCAGACTGGTCGCGCTTCCCTATGCTTTAAATAATACAAGCATTTGGGAATTCCTCGTGCCTTTTAGTAACGCAACGATAACACAGAAAGCAATAAAAGCAATAAGTGAAGAGCGCTGGAGATCTCGTCACCGTGGTTCTTGAGAGAATCGGGAGAATACAAATTTTCTGTCTTTGTCAAAATATCGCTTCATATACTTGTCTTGAATGTAGTAATTTGCGCGTTATTGAAGTCACACAAATCCAGTTCATTTTTAACAGTATTGAACGCATTATTTAGGATGTTTGGTAAATTTATTTTCATTTAAAAATATGTTTGTAAATTCAAAATGTGCATTTGAAGACTGCAGATTCTTTTGTAGAAAACCTTACAAGACTATTTCTCTATATTGCTGTGTGAGATCGCATGCAGTGGTCAGACGGGCTCCGCAGTGTGTATGATGGCGTGTAATTACTCGTGGCATATTTTCCCGCAATCATTAAGCGAATAATTTGAACCACATGTACTTTTGTGATAAGTTGTACTGTCGTCGCTGCTGCCGCTTGTGAACTGGGACCGACAAATCAAGTTCCTCAACATAGTAAAAACTCTTCCGATTTTGTGCAGTTTTTTCTGTGTTTATCTTTGGGTTAGTTAGAATTAGCGGTGTCCTGTTATTTATTTCTCCTGTTAATAATTTATTCCGCGACTTGGAACGACGAGCTTGTGTTGATCGGATGATGAGCAATTTCTGCTGGATGCTTCACCGTGAACACCGAAATACCGAATGTGGAAGAGCGGTGGCTCCGCCATGGCAATGAAGAAAGCTCGTTAATGAATGAGACTGGTGCAGGTATTGTACCGAATTCTCTATATGCGTATGTTCACCGTGTGCATATTTCAATATGTTGTTGTTTTCAACTTGTATTCCACTTCAACATGATTCATGTGTCATATATATGTACTACTTCAAAATGTGATATGAACATTGGCAAAGTATATGATTTGTGTCAAAATTGTGGGTGACACTATGTTACGATAATCTTTTTAGAATTTAAGAGATAGATACGTACAAGGCACATCTAAGTTTGCGAAAAATGTTTTTCACTGTTGCACTGTTATTTATTAAGTATATGTTACATTTTATAAAATGTAATTTAAAACATTAAATATTACCTATTGCTGGTGATACTGCATAAACTGTTTTGTTGAAAAGAAAACCATTCGGATACCTAGCAATAAAAACTTACTAAATTGTAACTTTTCTACAAAAAAACAACAACACATAATTAGAATTAAATCCACGTGTACAGCTTATTAGAAACAATAGCTTTTCGTGTTCTGTTTCCTATGTAGCCATAAATGTAAGAAGACAAGATCTGAAAGTGGTGAGCCAAATGTAATATTCAAGTTAAGCAAACATTTCTATTTCTACGTAACCACTTGTTTTTCTTCGATTTCATATCCCTCCATCGTTATAATTCTTGGTCTCTTCTTTTGTGCGTGTTGTGCCGCGTGGGTTGAGACTCCGAATTCTGATGGCGTCTGCTTGATTGATTAATTAATATAGTGATTCCGGGCCGATAACAGCCATGGTCATTAGTCCCGTACCTGTTGTGCAATTTTGTATCTCGGAAGGTGGCGGTGATCCTCCTACTAATGGAACGTGAGATTTGGCGCCGACCTACACGTCGGCTGGCGGGGTCTTCCCCTCTGCAGGTATCTCTGCCCAGCAAGTCACCGCCCCAGATGGGACACGCTCTAAAGTCACGACTGGTCTTCCGATATATGTGGTAGTATAGGGCATTTAAGTGTGGGGAGAGGACAGGATAAAGATGAGGAAGGAAAGGTTGCACGCGGTCCGTCGACCGTTTGTCGAGATACACTCTCGCATTCACGTGGAGAACTCTCGCAAAACTACGGATTCTGCTTTCAAGAAGTGCATTAGTGTTTTATGTTCGAGGCAAAGTACTAAAATAGGTGCCATAGTGAGTGAATACTGTAGCTGATATTGGTACAAAAAGTTCTAAAAATATCAATACCACCATACAAATCCAACGTGTAGTTACTTCTATTTAGACTGGATTTAAATTATTTGAATTCCGAAGGCCAGTGGCTTCCATCCTTTTGAAAAAAAATATTGTTTTTTTTTTTCGTTGAGCCTCATCCAATTTTTTGGAAATAAGACATTTTAAATGCTGCGTTCGTTAAGAAATTATATTATCATTTTGTAGAGTTTTACAGCATACATGGAACATAATGACAACCGCAAAATTAATAGGAATGGATTAAGTGCAGACATCTCTGAAAAGTTTGACGGCAATGGTGATACATCGACGCTGTTTCAAACATCCTGCGTTGCATTTCAAACTTGGCGCGTGCTCGTACGTACTACACTGACCCTCATTGTTACTTAGAGGAGCAGCATAGTTTTGGTACTTCAATCAGCGCTATGACGACGTTTCTGTGTGTTATTGTTTACTTGAAATATAGAGTCATTGTTTACTTGAAGTCATTCCTGGTGTAACATTTCTTTATAACATTGTTAATTGAATACTCTGCATGCCATAATTTCCTTATTTTAGAAGCACCTTCAACTCAAAAGCAAAACAGGGTTACAAGGGGTAGTTTGGTAATTATTTCCTTTTTTAGCTTCGTTTACAGACTTCAGACACATTTCATACGTTGGTTTATTGTTCTACAAAAATTGAACGCAGCACAATTGCGATTACAATCTTTATTCCGTTATTTCCTTCTACTGGAAAATCGTGGTTAGGACGCGGAGTGCCGGCTTGCGCCTCATTTTCAACCGAGGGTTCGAATGCCTTCAGAGGCTCCATTTACTTGGGAAGAGACTGAGAAGTAGGAGAACAATTACAGTAAATATCATTCTTATTCGAAATTTATCAACCAAAAATAGAAATGTCTCTCCCTACACCAATCCAAGTAAACAAATCAAACAATTTCTGATTATTAGACTTGATCTGATTGCAATGCAAGATTGAGTTGCAGATGTAATAATTCGCGTTTTTATTGTACATTCAATTAAAAGCATTTTCCTCTTCTTGTACGTAAAGTTCTTTCCTAGGGTAATTGGTTGGGCTTTTGATGAACTAAAATGTCTCTTGCAACGCGAACATGTCAACGACGTATGTCTCTAAATATCACAAGAACGCTGAAAGTTGCAACTCAGAACAAAACTTGGAAGTTTACTTTATTACTTAATCAGTTAATGATGATAAAATAGTGTATGTCACTAATTGTCCTTGTAATAATTTTCAAACTGGTTGCAAACGTCGGTCATTAGAGAAACATTAAGTAGGTGTCATTAAAAAGTAATTGAATATTAAATTATTTTAAGCGTGGGAAAACTGCGAATACAATTAAGATGCTAGAGATTGAATTACTAAAAACGCCACTATTAGATTCATCTACTGCTTCTTTGCGTATACAAGTGGATCTTACTTCCCAAAACCGTGTTCGGAGATAAATCACTTTCAAGTTCATTATGATAGTTGTATACTCAGTGGCTTTTGCTAGAGAGGAGATAAAACTGACTTTCTTTTTAACACATTTTAATATTACTTGGTTAAAAAAGGTTCAAAATGAATTTTTCTTGTACATTATCACTGTTTAAAGAGCGAAGGAATTGATAGTTTATTACTATGTCAAAACTCAGACAAATTGAAACTTAGCGATACAAAACACTCGAAAAAATAAAAAGTGGACTTGGTGAGTTTCTCTTGTATTCCGAACAATATATTCTTTGTAAACCGATGCAGATAACTCAATGTTTCTTCCCTTCGTGCCTCGTTCTTTTAGCAATCTCGCGCATGAAAGGTGTGAGGTAGCGTAGTCTTTTCGCGTTAAGACTCTACAGGGGAAAAACATCGACCCTGGAGCGTCAAGTTGGAAGTCGCGAAGTTGTGCTCGGCCGGGGTCAAGTCCGGTGAGTCTTGGCGGCGCCAAGGGGAGTGGAGGGGGAGGGGGAGGCCGCGCGGTGCAAAAGTCTCTCGCTTGACCGCTGCGCGCGGGCGCGGGCGCGTTGCCATGATGGAGAGCTCAATTTCTCTCGCGCCGCAGTTCAGCTCGTTTGCACCGAATGCTCTCTCCCTCGGGAACCACCCTCCGCTACAGCAGAACCAGCCGCACAGTTTACAGTCCAACTTTTTTTTTCTCTTTTTGGAGCCGCGGTGCGTACTCATAGCGCTGGCTGTGACCTCTTATCGCCCATGAGGGATGTGCTGTCCCTCTTCAATCCCGAGTGCTCCTCATAACACCTGGTCTGGCGGAGTGCTTCGTTACCGCTTTTCGAGAGTTTGCGTGGTCCATGTTCCGTATTTATCATCGTATCTCGTATTTGCTCTTTCTTTATTCCTCAGTCAATTCGCCAGTTAACCCAATAGGCGAAAAAACGTTTGCGTTACTCAGAACTCGATTTGATAATGAAACGGCACATTTTGGTTTGAAATTGCGGCTGCTACTCGAGGTCTCTGAATTTTTGGATTACAATTATTTTCATGTTTATTTTTTCGATGTATTGTTGTTATTGACAATCTTTTAATCCGCATCCTGAAGCAAATTTTTAAAACTCTAAATGTTTAATTCAGTGTGCAGAAAAAATTAAACAAACGTCAAGAAAAATAATATTGCATTACCCATAAGGTTGTGTGCTTGTAGCAAATAAAATTGAGCATTCATGAAATTTTGTAACTTATTGATAAAAGCATATCCAACCATCTTAACCCTTAGTTACTCGCGCTGGCGTACTTTGTACGCCACTGGAACTGTTATCGCCCTCGGTGTCAGATAACATCAGCGCGCGTTCTGACATTTGACCTAACCTCGCCGAAGGCGTTCAGCTGCACCCTCCTCGATATTCGGTTCCGTAAGATTTGCAGTGGCAGTGGCTAGACGATTTTATTTCCGTTGGAAAGTGTCCGTTGGCGTACTTTCTACGCCACGCAGGTACCAATAGGAGTTTTCATTTTCTTTTATTTATCACAAGATGTTTTTATTTATTGATGTAATTAAACTAATTTATTTTGTTTTAAATTAGGAACAATACAAAGTAGAATAATTTATAGGAAAAACAGATATGTGAATTATTACATTAAGAATCGTCAAAAGACGAAATTAGCGATGCTGCAAGTGACTCTGAGGAAATTTGTAGAGGCCGAAAGTGATCATGACACGTGTCCTGAGCGTGTTTATGCTAGTTTTTATTCAAGCAGCAATTTAGAGTGGAGAGATTATTTCATTGGCAAAGACAAGATTACAAATTGAAATAAAACACCGCTTGTCAGAAAATTTACAAAATCGTAAAGTCGTGATGATCAAGAATAACCACAATAAAATTAAGAAATTACTGTCACATTTGCAGAAAAGCAAAAAACTGCTCTACTACAATTATTACTACTAGCTGGTGCTACAAATTTGCAAGTAAGTCTTTAAGTTTTAAAATGCTAAATTTTATATTATTATTCTTGAATTAAAATTGTAACGTCTGTATATTTCAAATAAAACTAAATAAAATTTATTTCCAAATATTATTCAGACCTTGCAGAGTTCATTTTTCTAACAAAATTGGCTTGGCGTATAAAGTACGCCGCGCGGGAACTTGCGTGACACAACATAGCGCGAGTAACTAAGGGTTAAACTTCAGAGCTGAATACATTTTCATCCTGTATCAAAATTGCATCATTCAATTGTTCTTTTATGGCATTTTACGTAAATTTAAAAAAATTATCGGCCTGGAGCACGAAAATTCTTCTTTCCGCAATTCATTCAGATGTCGATACAAATTACCAGGGTATTTTCCTAAGAGCACCTTGAAAATCTCGAGAAACTGCACCGAATAGAGCTTAATCTGCTCCAAAATTACGTCATTAGATGTATAATGCTGATGATCCGGCGCGAGTGGAGGACTCGTGTTCGGATGCTGGATGGTGGTGGGGAGGAGGGGGGGGGGAGGGAAGGTAACAGCTGCAAGGGGAGAAGCGCCATCTGGCGTCTCTCTCCTCTCGTCCGTCCCCACCCCGCGTCCTCCCCTTTAAAGCTCGAGTCAACTGCTCTTTGCCCTGAGGTGAGCGACATCAGTACAGAGAGATTAGGAGGTGGCATCTCAGTGTAACAAATGGTTCGCCACCCATACTACCTCGGGCGGTATACCATTTTAGCGCTAACAACAAGAAGGAGCATACAAATGAACATAAAACGTGTGTCTTTAATCCCGTCTGATTTTGTTAGTACCGCGAGAAGTGCAACAATATTTAAAGTATATTTTTTAATTTTACCAAAACAATCTAATTAGTTATTTCAATACAATGCATTTGTCGTGTTATCTTAATTGATTGCGCCTTTTACCTTCAATTATTTAATTTATTTAAATTATTTCTCGTTTACTACGAGCTCCCATGAAAGTTCTCTTAATTCTTGAATATTATTTCGTATACTGAAAAAAGGCTTAAGTTCCGTAAATAATTCGATGTTTTGTACTTTTTTACGTTTTAAACTACCATTTGAAATATCAGTCTGTGACACCGCAGTTCACAAGTACGAAACTAGCTAAATGTTTCTAAAGAGGCTTGTAAACGAACAAGAGCATAATGAAGGGAATTTCGTATTATTAGGTTCTCATGGCAAGGGATGAAAATTATTACTTGGAATTAAAGAACAGTACCTGATATGTTTTGCATTGGGATAATAAAATCTAATTAAATACATGGAAAGTATTTCTGATTAGTCTATTTTCACCACTAGTCACCTCATTCCTGCCAAACACTTGAAACTCTTTCATTGTTATCCGATTTTGATGCTTGGTGTTGATCTACAATTTTAATCACCGATGTTTCATGTGACATAGTATTTTAAATGCACATGATTTCCGTACAACTACGCTGAGCTCCCAAATGTCATATTCTACTCCGTTACACGTCTTCGCGTATTTGCGATATACATACAACTTCTCCATTATCAGTTTCGACTACCAACTACAGCGATAATGTGAAAGGGCAGAGATCAACTGAATTTCGAACATTTCGCAATTCTTTACGGCAAGACTATGAGACGAAACTCAGAAAAGAATTGTTATTTCTTTTGTCCAACAATATTAAAAACGAATTAGGAGTTACACAATGATCATACAGAAAATAGTTGTACGTAAATTATTTTTCATGCTTTCAAAAATGAGTAATAGATTGTTTGATGTTATTTATTGAAATTTTATTTTCATTATTTAAAAATATGGGTACTGTGAAAATAAGAATGATAAACGCTCTTAAAGTTGCATAAAAAGCTATATGTAATGCAAAACATCGCTGTTAGAATCCTGTTTTGTTACTTTTATTAACTTTTGTAGTTCAGGAAACATTTATGTACAATGATATACCGCATTCGTGGACATGTGAAGATATTTTAATTAAAAAAGATATCTGCCATATTTCGATCTAACTTTGATAGGTATTTTAGAATTTAAATACTTATTCTAAATCAGACACATTTTATACAATATTTATTGTTCACGTTTAAGTAAGAGAAACCACTCTCCTATGCAAAGAAAGTTTGCATGAAATGATCCAATTAACTTGTCATTTAAAGTGCTGAAGAGAATGATCCGTTTAATTATAGATTGGATCGGAAGTTTGAGTAAATTGAATTGCCAAAGTGAGAGAAACAGTAATCGATGTGGTTTAGACGAGGGGTGATAAGTATTTTATTCGATGATTCGGCAAGGCGAAACTTGTCGTGAAAATAGAGGTTGTTTTTAGTGTTTTTAGTAAATTGATTCAGAAAGCCATTATTACTTCATTGTTGTAGTAGTAGTAGTAGTATCTGGTTTTATCAAAACAAAACATTATATATATATATATATATATATATATATATATATATATATATATATATATATATATATATATATATATAATTTTGGAATAGTTATGAAAATGCATTTTACAGGTTCGTTGTTTTCTGTTTTCTTGAGAAGGATTTTAAATCAGAACATTTAATCGCGAACTCCTTCTTCTAAAAGTTTAATATAGTCATGAAACGAGTACCATTTTCCTACCAGAAGGTATCACGAGGTACTCACAACCCAGAGGGTATAATGGTGTCATTCACATTTCTCCGTGTAATACCAAATGAGTATCATCCAAGATTTTATGTTTATTTTCGTTATAAGAATTATAGTTTCCTTACAGAACTTTCAATGACTAAAGGTAGGTTGCGTTAAGAGCCTTAGTGAATGCTTTCGACAGATATTTATTCTTACAGTTAGTATCACCATATGAAGGGAACAGGACAGTAAAACTACATGATTTTTGCGTACTTTTCTTCTGTTACTGAGTAAAGTAACTTACCTAAATGACCTATATATTTAAATTCTATGCACAAGTATTGTAGTGGTTGTGTTATATTCATCTACAACTATGAATTTTCAGAGATGGTCTGAGTCAGCACACTGTCGTGAATCCGGACTGAGCAGTAAGTGTGCAACAGAAAATGTACATAGTTCTTATATTTCCAGACAAGTTATGAGAAAACTCGAGTACATATTACAACATAGGAACTACTTTGATATTCAAAGACGTACTAATAATATTCTCATTTGTGTATTGCCATTATAGCAGATGTTCAATTTCATTATTGTCTGCTTTCAGACACGATGTTGTCACTTCACTTACTTGTGTAAAAAGCTCATATTACATGAAATTGTTTCAACCGTTCGTTCTAAGGTAAGAGTAGCACAGCTCGTTTCATTGGATTACTCGAATACTTTAATGACCCACAGATCTCGTTGGATACAAGTTTAGAGGTGTTAAATGTGGAGGAAATGAATTGGTAACAATCAATCGTCTTCTTGTGTCGGGGAAATTCGTTTAAAAGAGAGCCTTCCGTTTTGAGTGAGACTGTTGATGGGTGCCCATTTGCTGAAAGGATATTGATCGCCCCAAAGGCGTGTACGAATTTCATGTAAACTGAAAGACAGTAACATGTTTAAAAACTTTGCACCGGAAACGGCATGTTAAAAAAAGGAATGAGTCATTAAATCCTCTTCAAGTTAGTAAACAACAGACATTGAGATAAGCATCTTCACTGTTATTCTATACAGATAAATGTAGATTTGCGTTTTTGTTGAAAAGAACCCGAGCCGAACCATATTCTCTACAGACTTCACCCTCATTAGAGTACAATTTAAAATGCTGCATTATTCCAAATGATTTGTCTGTAGTTCAAGTAATCTTGGTATAATAATGTCAAAATTAATGTGTGTTCCGATTACTTCATGCACACATTGACTGTCATCTCTAAAGAACCTTTAAACGTAAGAACATAAATCTTCAGAACATCAGAGCATAACAATAAGTTTGCACTCTTCGGTTAGGTATTAGTTTTCAGGTTATGTATTTGAATGTTCTACCATGGTGTCTTACACCATGATTCTACTATGAAATCAATTATTTTTTCATACTTTCATAAGATTCTCGAATAGCTACATAGATTTCACAACCCACTATGTCAGTATTGAATTATCAAACATTAAAGCTGAACCACTCGTATAAGCGCACTTTTCAATAAAACATTAATAATAATAATAATTATTATTATTATTATTAATGTTATTCCCATCTTTGTTTTACAGAGATCATTTACAGTGTTGTTTCTTGAAATTACTAACCACCGATAAACAGTTGTGACGATTAGCAATACTGGTTTTATAAATTATTGTCTGTCCAGTTCTACAAACTACTTTTTATGTACAGAGTGTTTATTACATTATTTTAAATTAATTATTTAAAAATCTTTACAATATGTTTCTGTGAAGATATAAAAAGAAAATCTACCACTATGATATACATATATGCTGTATATTATCCATCCCGCTTTCTTGATCAAGGACACCTCAGTGAAAAATAGTCAAGTGATGAGTGTGACACTGAAGTCGAGAAATTACACTCTTCGATAAATGCGAGTTGCAGACAGTTCTGTTGCTGTAAGGAAGATGCCGAAGAAATGTAAGACCTACACAGAAGTTTGCGTCCGTGTCGGTTCTTTACGATTCAGTGCTTAGAGTTCTTCTCTTTCCAGAGACAACTGCGAAACTTTTGTTCTTTTGACGCTCCTTTTTAAGAAACCGGTTGGACGTTCTTGATACACCTGCTACACCAAAACAGAAATACCCAGTGATTCGTGACTGATTCTACAGTAGGGTAGACATGGTATGCTCCAAATAGTTGACAACTACCCAATGTCTTGCCAGTGGACACCGGCAAAGATGGCTCAAAGCATCAATTGGTATCACTGCAGTGCCTCTGGCCGGGAGATCGAAGGGGTTTGAGTCGCGACTTTGGCAGGATTTGCAACACTTGGTAGGTGAAGTTCACCCGCTGTCTGGAGGAGAATTCTAGCGACCGACTGCGCTGATCGGTAGTTTTCCGTGGTTTCTCCGATCAACACCAGGCGAATGCGGGAGCAGTACCCTAACAAAAGGACCACGGATCGCGCGCGATCTTTTCATCCCCTTCCTTGTCCAATCCCCACACTTACATTCACTTACGTGCACTACACTACCAAACTTGTGGGAAGGCCAGCCGTGAGCTTAGAACTTGTCCTGACTGGGGCGGAGCCCCACTGAAGGGAGATACCTGGTTGGGGAAAAATCCTCGCTAGCCCTGTGCGCCGAGTCTCGCCATTCAGCGAGGAAGATCACCGCCCCCTTTCGCAATAAAAAATACGACACTTACGGCCTTAGCAGTAACTTACTCTTAATGACCTTAGCAGTTGAAGCGCCCGGAATTGCTAATCAATCAGTCAATCAATCAAAGCAATCGAGCAGGTGCCTCTGACAAACTATACATGGAAACTGCTGACACTTGTGGCGTAACGCTGCGCAACTCTCAGCTCGATCATCCACGCGAGACATTATTCGCCGTAGCTCAAACTCACTTAATTGCACAAACCGGGAGCATTTACGCCGCCCTGGGATGCCAACAACGATGAACACAACTTTGAGACACTGTGTGGTTGGAAACTACACGCCAACTCTCTCTAAAGGTGAACAACTACTTCAGGCATTCGATAACTGACTCGTTTTCTGATTGATCGTCGCGACGTCACAGGTTGAAGTAATGCCTCATGCGAATGTACTACGCTCACTCTTTCTTCGCAGACGTAGTTTTTTATTTTACTCGAGCATAAAATTTTGACCAGACTTTAAATAGGGAAGATGATTAAAGAAAATTTTATGAATATTGTATAATAATCAATTCATTTCATATTCGCTGTTTTTTTCATAGTTTGAAACATTTTTTAAAATTATTTTTTCAATAAAGTTGGTAACATTTATTTTAGTAAAACGTTTGTAACATTTATTCCTAGATATTCTATGTAATATTTATTGGGTGGACAAGTAATTCAAATCATTAGATTCGTTTTGTAATCTCACTACATACATTACTGAACACTAAAACATTAATATCAAGCGAGACACTTTATATTAACTTGGGAGTATATCAATATCACAATTTTTAATCTTGGATTTGCAGCTTTCAATGGAATAAAATCATTATCAGTTGAACTGTACGGAAATCAGAAATCGACATTTCCTGAAGCTTGCGCTGGATTACTAATTTTTTACCAGACAATTAAAAACATTACGCAATCTGAATTTTTATTGATTTAAATATGAAGAAAGACCACTAACTGCTGAAAACTTTCCTTGTTTGTTCATGGTAACTGACTAGGAACAATTCCAATGAAATTTAATAGATTTTCTTCTATTCAATTCAAAATGTAATCTTTTAGTGCTTCTCAAAAGGCACTATTTCACATCATGAGTATCGATATCAATTCCAAATTACAAAGTTTACCCTGACCGCCCATTGTTCATGTCTTGAATACAATGCGCCGCAATGTAAATCAATAACATTGCGTACTGCGTTTACGAGGCCACTGTTAGCCGTCGGGGTTATTAAATTGCCAATAAATTGTACATCTTGTTATGTACTTCACGTTGATGAAGGTTTGAACTTAATTAGCGGTTCTGAAATGGTTAGTAATGAGTTTTAATTTTGTGTAACTCAAATTATAGGACACAATTATTGCATACAATTTCAGAAGCCAACACATTAATAAGTTTTTTTAATCTTACAAAGAATAAGGCGAGGAAACTAACTTTTTTCCAGGCAGAATTAAATAATATATTAATCAAAAAATATAAACTGTTCTAATCGTGACTTTGGAAACACCCTAGCGCTTTGTACGAACTATCCGCGACACTAAACGCTGGAAGTACTAACGTTGCAACTGCCGGTTTTCTAATATGAAAAAAAGTTACTTTTCCTCTTGTGAATAATAAAATAGTGTCTTACGTTGGCAGTGTTCTGACGGAGAATTTTATGCTATCTTGTCACCCGTCGAATGAAGTTTGAAAGCCAAGATATCCATAGATAAAATACTAAAACTACTAATATAACTACTAATATAGATAAATACTATAATACTACTATCAGTTGGTGGCTATATTTCCGAGGGCGTAGGTGTACACATTGAAATGAATACGACCACAGGGGGATGAAAGGGCACCTCGCCCCCCAAAAAAGCAAGGTGAAGTGGAGTAGGGTGGCTCCAAGACACGAGGGCAATATCGTGATGGCCGGGCGGCCGCTATCGCAGGGAGGCTGGGTGCGATCCCGTGCTCACCACGAAGTACCCCAGCCCAGCACAGAGAGGCCCTGGCGGGCAGGGCTTTGCTGTCGGTCACCTTGCGTGTGGCCGCGCACTGCTCGCCCACGGAGGCGGAACGTGCGCTGCACGGGCAACTGCGGGTGCGTTGCGCTGGGTGGCCAGTGGCCGGCGAGGTAAAGCGCGTGGACGGAGGGTGAGCAGATTGTTAACGGGAGAGGGGGATAGCGTAAAATAACCCCGGAGCTTTCGCATACGTGTAAAACATTTAAATAAACTGTTTTACATAGAGGCCCTGTCTGAGAGGAATTATTTACCGCGACGCCACAATACGATACGCATAATGTACCTTCGACGCTATTCCAGTTTTATAAAATTGGTGATTAACGCAGATATTATGGAAATCCATGTCGGTTAGGTAAACATAAATATTATTCTACATTAACATAAACATAATTATTATTGGAATATTACTTCTTTTTATCTATCCTTCCAGATTTATTTGATGTTTACCATTTATTTGATACCCGATTACTTGTACTGCTATTTGATGTCTTAAAATAACACATCTTAAATACTCATCATTTTTTATTTGTTCCGTCTTCATGTGATTTGATATCGCCATCTGTTCTTAGATCTTTCAGCGTTTTTCCTATCGTTCGCATTATTTTGTTGTTAAGGTTGAAGATATCAAGTTCTTTTCGTACGTCTTCACTTTGCTTGTGATATGTTAGTTAAAAGCCTCGACCCATCGCAGAAATCTAAATTCTGAACTTTCATTTTTTTTATTGTATCTTGATCTTCTATTTTAATTTTTTAAAGAGTGTAATTTTCCGTTGTAACAATGTTGGAACAGCCATGATTTTATAACATTTAATCTTTGTTTCGCTTCTAGTACTGTTAATATGCCTTATATAGTGCCGCAAAAAATATTGTAATTTATGATGTTAAGGTTGTGATCGTAACATTATATTCGTGATGTTGTAGCCAAGACACGTAAAATTATTTGTTTCTGCAATCGTATCGTATTTGATAATTATTTTGAGTCTAATTTGGTAATTGCCCTCGAAGGTTTGTTTCTGTTGAATATACAGGGAGCCACCCCCATAACTTCTAAACGGTTTTCGAAATCGAAATGCAGTTTTCGCTCAACAATGCGGAATCATGGGGCAAGTAATGTGTCGTAGAGATATTATTGGAAATATTTTTAGTTTTTGAGAAATATAGTCATCTTTGATTTTTTAAAGGAATCTTGTATTATTCTCACTAGCAATAGATCGTAAACAGACAAAGACAATGATGTAACATATGTTAATGTTTTGTTTGTATTGTGAGAATTAAATTATACCTTCTGTCATGTGATTTTAAATTAAATGTACAAGATTTTCTGCAGCAACCCTTGCAACTGTCGCCTTCGCGGAAAACTGCCTTCGCGACGCCGGCGCTTTTGTGGGAAGAAGGGAGAGGCTACCGTCCCCAGAAGGCAACAGTTGCGGCAGGAAAAATTGCACGTTCAATTTAAAATCTCATGTCAGAAAGAATATTTTTTACACACCTCACAATCAAAATATTAACATATGAACATCATTGCATTCCTCTTTTTATAATTATCTATTGCTCGATAGAAAAATATATGGATCCATTTAAAAATCAAAGATGATAAAACTTGTTAAAAAACTAAGTCGCCCATAGTTGGTGAGACTCCCTATATAGTCAAATTATATTGCTTTTAAATATTAGTCAATTTAAATAAAGAATGTTGCAAATTTTCTTCAGAACTTGCCAATATGATTTGATCATCAGCAAACTGTACAGTATTTAGCAATGTATTATTTATTATAAAGTGACTATAGTGTGACCTTGCCGTATGTTGAGGACATCGTTTATTATCATTTAACAAGTACAAGGTGTACACTGTACGTATTTTCGACGTGTTGAAGAAAGCCCTTCTTCATATTTATGTTAAATAATTTACCACTTTTTACACAATAAAATGTTTTCCTTAGTCTAAAAAACGCTGTGTAAATAGACAAACTGAACTCCCTATGTTTTTACAGAAATTAGCTTAAGGAGAAATAACAATCGTTGCAAGATCTTCCTTTTTTAAGCAAAGCTGAAAAAAAGTATACGAAATTGTAAGCACACGTATTGAGTAACAAACTTCTATTATAAATGTTTCCGCATGCTTGAGTCGTGACACATGTGGTGTCAGGAATAACGTTTGTAAATATTCACCAGCACTTAACTTCAGTAATTTCAAATAACTTTCATAAAAGTACAAAACAAAACAAGGAAAATTTGTACTAAACCAAGACGATACTGAATTTCTTACGAGAGCTGGTAGAAGCGTTATTATTTTAAAGGCTATTCAGGACTTATCTACTTCATCATCTTACCCATTCAGAAACTAATCAAGAAAAAGCCTTATATTTTCCACCCACCTCTCTTCTGTCTACGATAATGACGCTGATCTACGTCACCATCAACATTAAGAACTTCCATTCCGTGCTCCCGACATTTCTTCTGCGCACCTGCATGAATAGCGGTACATTTATCTTCAACTAACTGGAGATACTTCATGTAACGACCGAATCTTTTGACGAGTCGTTCGGTCTCGGTGTGATGGATTATATCAACTAAGGCAGAAAGAGTTTCCTGAAACGAGACCACTCCTGCTCGGATCGGCAAACGCAAGGTCGAGCGACGTATCCCAAAACGCTACAAGCAATGTTAAAACTTAGCTCCTATTGCATCAACTCCAAAAACTTATGCGACCCACACATGATCATAAAATGATTTTCTCTTCTACAAAAAGATTTTAAAGTAAAGCGCGCGGGCTGTACTGTTGCAAAGATACAGCATATTTTTGTTACATGCGGTTTTATCAAACGCCTACCTACTTCTGATGGAAATGAAAGATATTTCACGTCAGAAAAGTAACTTTGAGAAACAGATAAAAACAACAAAGTGAAAAACAAAACAAGAATTAATTGCAATCAAACGGTTCATTTAGAAACACGAAAATTTAAAATTTCATTAAAAATATCCTTGAACCACTGGAGAGAATCAGGGTAAAATAAATAATTGAAAAAGTCCCGTTCTACAGTGGAAGTGTAGATGAGACCAGGGTTATGTTAATATTGTTGAGATTATATTTAGGTTCTTAGGCTAATAAAATCTTAGATTTCTATTCCCCATTATATCGCAGTAAATTAATTAGTTTGACAAACTTTTACATCTTTAGAATGAATCTCCGAGTTCATTAGTACACGACTGCATAACGTAATCTTTAATCAAAATACTATCTAAACCGACAGGTGCAAAACTGACATCTCAAAATTTAACAGGTAATTTTTTAATCTTTGACTTCATATTTGGTTTTAAATAACCATGCAATAAAAGTACTACATAAAACAAATATCTTTTTTATGTATACCAAACCGTAGAGTGTTCCATTTTACAGGTTTGGGTAAGACCTACTAATGATTCCACCCAATTAAGTTTCTGATAGGCAAATAGATGCTGAAAAAACAAAACAAAAAATCAAAAACAAAAAACAACAACAAAAAAACAAAAACAAAAAAAACAAAAAAAAACAACAACAGGGCGAAGGTAATACAAAACTAAATGAATACTAAAATATCTTTTAAAAAATATTGAGAAAATTGCATTGATAACCTTTCTAAATTCGGTTGGGTTTGTAAAGAATAATTTAAATACTCTCTATTTTAGAAAGTACGTGCGTAAGAAACGTATTTTCTTATGTTGTTTTCATACAAGTTTTAATATTTTCCTTTTCAAGGTTCATATTTTGTTTCGAATTTTGAAGCGGAGGTTTGCATACGTCATTAATCTAGATCCATATACTACAGTCGTCTATTGCACTTTGTAATGCCTGGGCTGTTATATGGTCGGAAGAGAAAATAGCTATTGTATTGTCTGCAAAACGGACAGAAGCGCAGTTTTGAGGTTTGGAAATATCTGCAGAGAAAATGTTAAAGAGTATGGATGATAATTGAGAGCTTTGTGAAACGCTTGTCAGGATCTATGAAGTGAACGATAGGGCGTCATTTATACTGGCAAGAAGCTTCGATTTGAGAGGAAGCAATGAAGAAGTTTGAAAAAAGGATACACCAAGTAATCTACGTTTAATGAATACGTTCCAGTGACACACATTGTGAAAATTCTGGAAAAAGACCAGAAAATATGCAGCGAAAAATTTCGCATGTTCTTAGGATCGTGTTTTTTTTTTCAGGAATTAGTGAAGGTGAAGGGTAGTGGAGTGTACTGGGCAAAAAACAAATTGTTAGTAAGAAATTGTGGTTAAGATGTACGATTTTCGTTAAGGTGAAGTCAGCTCATTAGATTTTATCTTTGGGGTGGTTAGAAGTACTTTTTGAGAAATTTGAGAATTTGGCTTGTACGTTTTTAGTATTGGAATTATGCAGAAAACGTTTCAGGCGGAAGGAAAAGTTTTTAACTGAAGGTAGCAATGTGAGAGTGCTATGAGATTCGCGATGCTGTTATGGAGAAGCTGCTGCAGAACAATATTTATGGTTTGTATGATCGTTGCCAGATTATAGTAATTCATTAATCGTAGACAGAATATTATTTTTTTAGTTTTGTATTAGTTTACTGAAGATTAGGGGCATGTATTGTATTGTCTGGAGCAGAGAAATATAAGGGAGTTGAATGAAGTCTTGTATGTATTTTATTAAATTACATTCTGTGACTGGGTTAGAATTAAAAGCATCCCTGAAATGACCAGCGAGTAAAATGTTTAGGATATCCGGGAGAATATTGAGGTTGCAATGGTTCAACCGGAGCGATTACTGAAAGTATTTGTTTTGAAGCATATTTTAGAAGTAATGCTTTTTTAGTCGTTCCATAATCCCGTGTGATATAATTTGCATTGAAATCGCTTACATCAAAAGCCGTGTGTGAGTTGCAATAAACGTGTGTGAGATGATATATGTTAAGCGGATTCGGGGAAATTTATATTGCCGAGCAACCCCCCATTAGTCCGTCTGTCTCGCATTAGTCCGTAGATTTGTCTCGCATTACCTATCGCTAAAATTGCTAGTTGATAGTTTTTGAGAGGAATGTTGGGCGGTTTGCAAGTTTCTAATATGAAGATGTGCGACACAGTAATTTTAAATTCTGAGAATTCCTTCTTATTTTTGGGAGATATTATGAATATATGAAATTGGATGATGATTTCAATAGAATTGATTTGAATTGATGTATGTTATGGATGTATTCTTGAGGACATTTTGAGAATAGAGTAAGAACCTGATATAAAGTACCAAAAACTATTAAAATGTAGGTTTCAATTAAAAAATGCAGGTTTCAAATGAAAGAGAGTCTTAGCATTCGTCGGATCAATTGAAGGGTACCAATTTTGATGACATTTTTAACTTCTTGATAAATTCACACCGTTTAGGATGTATGCTACAGTTTAGATGCTAGTGCTGTTCACCGGCAGTCCTGAGTACGAAAGAACAACACTTTTTTGGTATCAAATACTTACAAAACCTGGATTTGATTCTAGGGGGACCGGGGAACGTTGGAAGGTGTTCGCAATTTCGATTTTGTTTTGATAAGTTTCAATATATCAAATAAAACTGCATTTAGTAGGTTATCTTATGGTATGTTTTTTTTTCTTTTTTCTTATTTTGAATGGTATACATGGTTCAGTTTTACAATACAAACTTTTTCACATGTATGGTATGTTTTTATTCGTAAATATTTGATTGTCGAACTTTTGGATTCACGCTTGGACTTGCAGAATGTCCTCACATTTGCAACCACAGCAGTCTTGATAGTAAACATTAAGTATTTAAATATCGCACTTTATTGATTAGTTTTTATCTTATTTTAATAAAAAAAATTCTTGTCTGTTTTGTAACATCGGGTAGATAACTGTAGTTAATTGTTTTAAGTTCCACACTAAAGAGAACATGAACGTGCGATAGACGAGCTAAGAAAATTTTCATATGTCATTGTCACTTGTGATTACTTCAAGCACAAACTTCTCGCTTCAAACTGGTAGAACCTGAATTATGCGTTCTAGTAGTAATGCTTAGAACGAATATTATTTATTTTTTACGTGTTATTTTAAAAAATAAGTTAAAAACATCTTATTAATATTGTCATTGCAGTAATGTAACAAGAAGAGTACGTTTTTGGACGTTCTTGGTCTCAGACACGATCAGTACGAAGATAGAATATCCATTGGTAATTTTTGAGTCGAGTAGCTGGCCACTATCAACATTTTGCGAAGTCAAATCCGGAATAAAATCGGAATTTAAATATAAATTAACAAAAATAGAACAAAAAGGTTACTATGTTTAGTCAAGGGATCTATTGAGAAGGAGATTGCGTATTGAATTTCACCTAGCGAATTTAGTAAAATAGTACAAGAAGTTTGAGAAAAGTACGAAAATGTTCTTGACTGTGGTCACGACCCGTGCTTTTACTCTAGGTGGGAATATACATATCAGACATATTTTTAAATTTATAAAGTTTTTGAAGTTTTATAAAGATTTTAAAGATTTGTTTTGTGGAGATGGTTGGCAGGGGAAGGGACCAGTTTAAATGAGCCAAGCATCATCAACTGAAAAGTTACCAGAAGCTCCGAACGTGATTTCTTGATTTAAAATAGTCTTAGAGGTGCCAAGAGAACATAAAAATGAAATAGAACTGATAATCTGAAATCAAGATCTTGATTGAAGGTTTGAGCTGAAAAAGAGGGAGAAGCAAAATATTTCCTTCCCAATATTAAGTAGAATATCAATGAACTACGAAAATATTCCTTTTTAACTAAAACGCATTTGATATTAAGTTACTACAATCGTTATACTGATTATACTGAGGTGTCTGTGATAAGTTGGCTAAATCAAGATAGATACGTGCCACAGTGTTAAATGTCTGTAGTTACTGCGGCAGCTAGAAGCTGTCGCAGCTAGAAGCTGACGCCGATGTAGGAACCCCCAAGTGCCAACCAGCACTAGCCGTCCCTATAAAGAATTACAGAAAATAATCTACTACATACAAAGGCAAAAAAAAAAATATTTTTTTTCTACTCCTGTTCTATAATGCTGTCATTTGATGGCCGCAACCAGTTGCATAATAATACTCATTACGCTACAGATTACATTATGATTTAGTTTCTTGACCAATCTCAAAGATGTTTACAAACCAATTATTGTCACTTAATTAATCGTTGAGAATCGTTCTAGTAAATGTTTCGTTCAAGTGTTTACATTAAAATTGTATTTGATAGTATATTACGCTTGTCATTTTTAATTCCTTTTATTATTAGTATTTTTTCGTGGAATGTTATTTAAAAGAAATTGGATCATAATTTCACTTATTCCTATATGACTAGCGCAGTACTCCCTCGCAGGCGGACTGGTAACTACAGCTACCTGCGGCAGCATGCAAGGGCAAGGATCAGTTCGATACGTGGCCTTGGCTGAATCCTGCATGTCAACTGCCACGAAACGATTCAATGTAAACGTTGAACGTATAGCGTTTTCCATCCGTTGCACTGAAACCTACCCTATTGCAGGGCAACAAAAGTGCTGCCCCACACGCGTGAAGGGCAGCTACGAATGAAACAGATTCCGGAAGTGAGTCAGTGCGTATGCGCTATGCAGTGAGATTATACACAGCTGTTCTTGGTCTGTCACACTGATGGAACTCGAAAAATAATAATTTTTAATTCTGACCATTGTTATAATTTTTATGAAGTCCTTTGGTAATTCTTACTTCTTAATTCATAAATTATTAACGTGTGATTTTTTATTGAAAATCTACGAAAACTTCAAATGCGTAGGTGTCGTAATTTCATTTTTCGAGATTTGCCAGTGATCGATGTAGTACAAAAGATTTCGAACCGAAAGGTTTCTGCAGAATTGTTTGATTACTGAAAACTTTCAAAATATTAACATGAAAATTTTCGCTGATGTATGTATGGGCGTGCGAGAAACATTTCTTGGCACGTACATTTGAATGATATTGTAAGGGTCGCTATTTTTATTCTCACTTAATTAGCGTTTCGAAATTGAGTCGTACCTACGCTTTGGTTTCTAAATAGCACTAAATTTGTTAGCATGAAGTTATTCTAGGTTAAATTTTTGGAAAACACAAACTGATTTTCCAAACTTTGTGTGTCACAAAAATTATTTAAGACTTTTTTGTAAAACATAATATACTGCATCATTCGAAGTATCCCTGCGTGACAAAATATCCTAAATTGCCTTCACAACTTCACCACGAATCAACATGCATAACTTCCGTACCTAACCTCAAAATGACCCGGTGCAATGGACGGCTCTGACAAGGTCGTCAGTGCAGTTTCGGGCGCCCCGAGTGCGTCCTGGTTCTGTGTCATTGTGCGAATGGAACATGCGCTTCTTTGCACTGGTGCGCCCACGGTCGAATGAAACACGAACGCTGCCCTGTGTGTGCACCAGTGCGGTGAATGGAAAACGCTATTATAAATGTCGTAGAAAAAGCACCGTATGAAACTCGATGTAATGGGTATTAATACACTCATGTGAAGTTTACGATGCTCGCTCTTGCTCGCTCGTATTGCAATACCCATCATTACATCATCGTTTCGTAATGTACTATTTCGGTATTAGAAACCCACAAATACTTGTTTTTTTTTGTTGAAAAGACGGCACATTAAAGAGTTACATAACTTTGTCTTTCTGCGAAGTAAGCAAGGTCAATATATTTTGTACAGAATGCAATACAAATAAATCATCCATTCAGTTTAGAAACGAAGTAAGATATTGCAAATCTTTTGGCATAATAACCCTCCCAACGGGATACACACATGATTAAAATTTAAGATCGTATTTAATAATGTTAATTGGTTAAAATTATGAATTAAACAAATGTGGTAAACATTCTAGCAGTAATAATATTCTGACCACCTTACAGAACACTTTTCTGACTGATAATACATTTTGTAGTGCCACACGAGTGCACACACGCGTTCTTGTGGTTAAAGAGTATGCCAATGTGTCATTTTCTTGAGTTTGTATTCATCCTTGATTTTTAATTTTTAGCATTACAATGAAACGAAATATGCTGATGTACCAAAACAGAGATTTTGAAGTTATCATATTCTGAATGCCTAAAATGCCACAGAATTAACCAGTGGGTTAAAGGATATTGCGACGAATTCAGATTTTGTGTCTTCTGTTTTCTAATCTGGGGAGAATTTCTATGGTTTGGAAATTGTAGGTGGGGTTAAGAAATTAACAACAGGTCGATTGATTTTGGAACCCCTGCATGTGTAAATAAGGGTGACTAAAAAGGTAGAAGATGAAGCCTTTGTATTTTGTGAAATATGGTTTCTTGTACAAAATTTCGTCTTTATTATTTAATTTCAGGGGCGTAATTGGTAAGCGGGTGTACAAGATGTATTGACCAAATTTTTTGCACCAATTTTATGCAATAGTTATTTACGCACCAAGGGCATTAGAAGTGTTCTGATGAACGACCGGCGACAAAATGTCCGGGGGCGTTTGGCCCAAAGATGACGCCCGAGATCATTAAAACCTGTCGACGCCGGTGGTACACACAATATTTTATATTTTTTATCAAATTTAACTATTTTATTTATTTTAACTATTTATCAGATTCACTTATCTACCAATTAACTAAATGTTAACTTGACACGGTATGTCTTTTTACATTTTCCATCCATAATTACCTTTCATAATTCCCACCATAATATAACATGTACCTTCATTCACCTGTTTTCAAATTTCCTTTTTAGCCACGGTTCTCTCAATTCAGGTAATTTATGCAGTGAATATTGAGCTCCATATCGAAAGCAATAAAAAGTAAAAACGTGTAAGTAAAATATAAATATACTTATGCATGTTCATAATTATATTTTATCTATCTCTCAAGATACAAAGTTAAGGTGCCTTTATACTACTGCACTGCGACTGTGACTGGCTGATGCGTACTTATTATTTATTTATGAAGTGATTCCTAAAAACCCAGCTTATTTAATTTTTTATCAAAAAAACATTTCATGCGTTTAGGATGTTCTTCATAACGTTACGAAGGAATTATACTCGTATTCCTACCCAAAAGATGGTGGGATAATACTTGTTAAAATAGAACTGGGAGTGTTATTCAGGAGAGTTCTTCTTCTTTTGTAAAATTACGCAAATGAAAGTAGATGGTTTCCATAGCAATCACTTCATAAATCAGATTCAGTTCATGTTGATTTATTTTTGGGAGTCATCAGATCTCAATTAAAATATATTTGCATTGTAATTTTACTGTAAAGGTAATAATTGAGACAACACAAGTGGACAGAAAGGATGGCAGTCAGTTCGTAATTCGTTGTGAAAGTACTGTTTAAAAACTTCAAGCTTTCTGACTCTGGAGAAAGCTTCTATAATTGAAAATGGCAGTAACAATCAATCACAGACACCGATCTTCCAATTCTCCTACAGTGCTTTTTCTCGATACTAGACCCTGAACTACTAAGGGTATGGGAAGATGAGAAACGGGAAAGAGAAAGAAAGATAATGTGTTTTTAGTTGCCTGGCTTAATGATGTGAGGTAAAGAATGTATGGTGCTATCTGCAGCCCGGTATTCGATTGAGAGGACACGTGCTATTCACAAACGAGCACACAATATGTACACAAAATAAGAACACAAAATATGGCTAATGATCCGCCATCATGTTCTATTCTGTATACCAGTAATAGTTTTGTTTCGGAACGTTCTTTTTCTCTGCAAGTAAACGTTTGTTTTATTCTCTTATTTGGCGACGCCTTTACTTAAAATTCTGAAAGAACTTAAAGTTTACATTAAATTATCGCACCCGGTGACTTTCTCGAAAAAGTCAATTAGTATTAAGTCCCTGATCGGTAGGCAACTTATCGTGCAGTGATGTGTGGCAGATAGACAAACCTATAGGAGGCAACGACAAAAGGGGCCAAGCATGAACATACAATACTGAGATTTTTACTTTATTGATCAGCTTTGACTACAAAAACGTGACGGCAAAAAAGTTTGATGCATGCATTGTAAAGACGGGTGTGTTTTTAGGCAGTCTCTCGAAAATATCTGGAGCAATTTGGATGTAGTAAGTTGATGCTGAAATTCTGACCACCAGGTCTTCCTCAGTTGCAACAGGCGTTTCAAATACCAGAGATTTTATTTGACTACGCAGAAAAATAATCAAGAGGTCTCACAGATTTCTATCTTGAGCACCAAGCAACAGGACCATCTCTGCCTTCGTACTGTTAGTCGACCGTCGTAAATGTCAGAAACATTAACCTAACGATGGCCGAGAAGTGAGCCAGCGCCCCATCATTTCGTGGCCACACGTGACGTCTCACAGCAAGTGGCACATCCACCAGGAGAATAGGTAGCGTGTCGTAACGACAACACGGAGGCTTTAAAGCGGGGTGGCGAAATCTACGACGCAGCCAACTAATTAACTAGGACACCTACTCAAATACCCCCCCCCAAAAAAAATCATTATTATCGCCGAAAATGATTCTGGTGTCAGCTGGCAAATGTGATGTGAGGATTTTCGTAGGCTTGCACGTGACTGTTTCTAGAGTTCAAAATGCTGAAGTTCAAAAGTATGATCTGGTCACTTATCAGTGCGTAAATGTGGGAACTCTGTTTATTCAACATACACAGAGAAAAACACCTACAATACTCCTCACGAAGTTGAAAATGTTTTACGCAGAAGGTTTGTCACTTGTGTACTGTTCACGTGCGTGCTGCGAGCCGTGGCCCCTGCGCTGGTGGTCCATACCCTCTCACAGCGGCCCAACACCTCAAGTCGTTGCGGCCGGCGTCGAGATGCCGTCGGACCGATGTGCCTCCCACACACGCATGTCTGCGCAGACGGAACCGCTTGTCTGAACAAAACGATGCGCTGGTAGGCACCGACGTCAAAATACTTCGCTCTCAGCCGCCTAGTGACTCAATCTGCTTTTAAACTTCCGCAATCCAGGCAAGTCAATGTCCCGAGCAAGGTAGCCATCTTTATAGAATACACGCGAACTGAGTCCGGAGCAACTGGCGCGTGGTTTAAAAGTGAGGTTTGCACAAAACGCTTTGGTGTGGCCATTGAAACTCATTCCTGCCTCTTGACAAAAATGTTTATGCAAGGTAGAAATTGAAAAGAAAAGAAACATAAAAAATCAAGTAATAGTAAAGTATATACTAAACAAAATTCAAATCTCCGTTGTTTGATAAAAATCATCAAGCAAACGTATTTGCATATGAATGGACCATTATTCGTAATACTTGGAGAACGCTTTGAGCTTACAGTCTTTGTCTCAACATACACACGTCTTTCTGAATTTGGAAGGGAAATGAATGAGGAGTTGGGGAAATTACTTGTACGCGCAAAGGTGCCAGGTGTCTCGGGACGGCAAGTATAGAAACAGCATGCCTGCATTCTGCGTAAACGCGTAGCTCTAACACGATGGTTCGAAAAGAAAGTGACAAAAATAGCGCAACTAGTGTAATAGCAAGACTGTCGCGCAATGGCGACCGCAGCTAATATGCATCCGCCGCGCAGAAGTAATGGTCCATGACACGGTCGCCGCAAAGGCTAGGTTAGCGACTCAAAGGGGCAGCGTGGGTGCTATCAAGAAGCAAAGACAAGAAGACCAGACGGACCCCTCCAAGCTTTAGTGCAGACTGCATTACCTGCCGATTAGGGGAAATATCCAGCTGCAATTCTAATCTATTTGGCCAACAGAGAGGCTAATATGTAAACAGTGAGGCTCAAAAGCGTCGATTCCTGCCACAGGAATTTCTGGGAGAGGTGCTGTAGAATCCTTAGAGTATTTTAATAAATATCCAGTAATTTTGTTATAATTCCAATGTTTTACTTCTAACGTAATGATGTATTAACTACACCAATTCACTTCATCAATATACTTCGAGATAAACGTGGGAAGCCACTGTCAATACCAGCGAAGCTTTAGTTCTTCTCAGGTACTAAAAACTTACTTAAGAAACCGCATGTAATATAAACGATTGAATAATGTGATAATTTACCATCAAGATTTCTTAGAGCTTCGTAACATATCCGAGTTACCAGCCATATTTATTGCAGTCAGATACAGCGGCAAGACAGTTTTGGGTTAAACGATCATTACAAAATTGGTGGTATGTGATACAGGTTAACATAATCGAATGTTATTTATGACAATTTATTTACGAATATTTTTTTCGTGATGATTAGTTTTGTAAATTTGTCAGCGAATATTATTTAATTCATGAAAATTTGCAACGTAGAGTTTATCACTTACTCATTGTTTGCATCAATAAATCAATATACGAACCGAAGGGCTTGGGGCGGTAACAAGGTAAACTAGCCAGAGAAAACTCCCTGCTATTCGGAAATGTTAATACCTCGATTTTGGTCGAAGTATGCCTCGTCTTATAACTATACGAAGCCCTTCTTAAATATATTCATCAATGTAAGCAAGACGTATTTACTAATAAAATAAGGCACACATTACCCCAAAGCGAAATATTAACATGTACTAAAAGCGTGAGGCTTGCTTTGACTGGTGTAGAACATCTTGTTACAATTCAATTTCGTCTTAAATTGTAACGTAAACTAAAATCGCGCGAAAGTAATCATTAGTTTCTTTGTTGCTCCCATGTGCGCACAACTATGCGCGCACGTTTTCTTGATCCTCCTGCTCCCTAGTTCTCGCTCAGCCCGGCACAGCACGGTCCGGTAGAAAATGAGTTTCACTCGGAACGTCACGGCTCAGTTTGCAGTGATGTCCACATTCTTCCTTGACAATTGAATTGAATTGAATGTGCCTTATTTTACGTGGCGAGACTCAGGCCATGAGGCCTGCTCTTCCGCCTGACCACGAAAATTCCGCTACGCTCCTTTCACCAACCATGGGAGAAAGAAGATATTACTTGGGCGACGAAACAGGCGACAATGCGGACTTCTCAGTTTTCGCTCTCAATTTTTAACGAGTTGTGCGTACTGAACTCCTTCTTGTTACTCAATAGTTTCTATAACTATTAATTATTTCCTCAGAATTAAAAAAAGCGCGCGTTTCTCAGTGCTACCTAGTCCAAGACGCGCTATTATGCTGAGTTTTCTGTCGATGACATTGCCAACACTGCACTGTCGTGAGGTAGACAGAACTCGTCTCTCCCCGCAGCCCCCTATGTGGAGTATCAAGAAATAATGCGGGATTAACCATACATTAGAAAGGCGTCTTCTGACAGAAAAAAAAATAACTTGTGCGCGTGCCTATTTCCGGTGTATGCCAACACGCGTCGACCAGTAGACTGCGCCTTTGTAATTACGTCAGCTTTTTTGGGGCGCTCTTTTGCCGAATATTGTGAATAGTGAAAACGAACTCCTTGTCTTTTAGCAATTAAGTTTTCTTCTGAACATTTAGCAATCGTAATGGGGCAACGGCCATCGTAACAAAGATCGCATGATGAGGTACTTCTGCGGATGCTTCTCAAAAGCCATATTTGGACAGCACCAAGCCAGTCTGTACTGTGAGAGTCAAGTTATTTAGGTGTATATATATAAAAACCTTTGAAATGTATTTTGTAACTTCATATCAAACATGTTCAATCCACTAAATTTAGTGTTTCATTGAATAAATGAGTTTTTCTTTATTTTTACCCAAACTAATCTGTCAGACTACGCCTTTGTAATAATGCTTGGTTAACTTAGTAATCTACGGTTAATGTATATATGTACATATTATATATGTTCAATCCACTAAATTTAGTGTTTCATAGTTAAAATGAGTTTTTATTTATTTTTTATCCAAAGTAGTCTGTCAGACTATGTCTTTGTAATAACACTTGGTGCAGGTCGCCTTTGTAATCTAGGATTAATGTATATCATACGTATCATACATTATGAATCCATTAAATTGAGTGTTTAATTGTAAAAATGAGTTTTTCTTTATTTTTATCTCAATGAATGTGTGAGACTCCGCCTTTGTAATAACGCTTGGTGCAGGTCGCCTTTGTGAAGTAGAGTTACGTGTGCCAGCGAGGCCGATGCCACCTGCTGGGGGTGCGCGCGCGTCGTGTTGGTGGCGGCAGCTTCGCCGAAGTCGTCGCGCGGGCGCGTTCGCACGCACGGGGCGCCGCCCCTGCGCGCTCGGGGGCCGTGCGAGGGCGTGGGCGGGGAGGGCGCAGCTGGCCCTCAGGGGCGTGTGCGACAGCGCCGCCCAGCGCCGCACGGGGCTTATCTCGTTGGAGAGGCGTCCTTGGACGGGCGGGGCTTCACCCGCACGCATCAGCGGCCTGCGTGGGAAACACGAGCCCCCTCTTGTCCCCGGAGGCTCTGGCACGTAGCTGCCATCTCAATAGGAACGCAAAGCGATTAGGGCGCTCACAATAATAACAATAACAGATCTCCAACCGAAGTTCGTGGTGAGAAAAATGACTTTTTTTTTTTTTGTTTTCGTTGGCGTTCATTTTCATTCTGAACAAATGTTTGAAGGTGGAAATTGAGGGTTTTACCTTATACCAATTCATTTGATATTTCAGCACATGAAAGGTATTTGCGGAGTTTACCATCATAGGCAGGAGTTAATCATACTTCGTGCGAGGTTGGTTGGGATCTGCCGTTATTATCCTAAAATAATATATATTTATTTTTTAAGTTGAAAAAGTATATCGGCTCTTTTATTAGTACAAATCCGAAAACAGGAGCAATTTGATGAACCGGATGCGGTCTGGTTCCATGTAATCCGAATTATTGACGATCTACCGTAATTTTCAATATATATGGTGTGCTGGACTCTGAACCCGCAAATATTGTGTCAACAGTGACGACGGTATCTGTTCAGTTCTAACGGTGCGAATTTGGTTGAATCTTGTGAGTTCTGTCGATCGTGATATTTTATATCGGAGTGACGGTTTTATTTATATTAAAAATGATACAGGATATCAAATTAGAGATGAGTGATCAGTTTAGCGGTACGTGTCATTATATTTAATTGTATTGTATAAATTGACGGGAAATCGCAGTAACGATTGTAATGGATCTTTCCTCACAAAGAAGATTATTTCGTTTTCCTACTGAAGTTCACATACCACCCTTTTTATGGCTTATAGGACTTGAATACTCTTCATTGACGAAAAAATTTCCTTCATAAATCGTGCAACCAGGTGTAAGCAATCTTTGAAACTATGTTTTAATAAAGATAATATATCAAATTCTCTTGTGATAAAAGGAAAGAACTGAAACATTCTACATGAAATTTGAAGTAATATCAAGATTAATTTTCAATCCTAAAACAAATTATTTTCCTCTTGAAAGGTTCATTGTGTTGAAATTAATGATATGTTGCATCGGGAAAATTTAATGGTTTTACTAGAAATGGTATTCCAAGCGGTTTCCATCAAATTTGCTTTTTCTTAACTTGAGTGTTAATTCAAAATTCCAATGATATAATTGGTATGAATTAGATACCCGTTTATTTCAGGATTATTACTCTTGAATGTAAATACAGATAATTTATTTTTATGACAAAAATGCAAGCAGTCTTTGGAGCTTTTTTAATGTTTTGATGCTGTTAAAAATTATAGGCGGAGACATCAAAGAGACCAAATCTCAGGTAAATGATCAAAGTGAACATATTCTGAGAAGCGTTCATTTTTCAAATCAATGTGCGGTATGCGGAATTTAAAGTAATTTTGTGTTTCATTGTCTGAAATAATTCAGAGCGCAACTGTGAAAGAAAAGTTTTGCCTGAGGAAAATGAATTGAAATCTCTTGGGGGAAACGTTTAGAGGCACCTCTCGTTTCTATAATGCCCTCCCAAACCTCAAGGAGAGCGCCCAAAGGATTTATTCGTGTTCGTATTCAACTTCCGCCTGGTTTGGGAACCTCGATTTCTTCATGCAATTTATGAAGAACACGAGAGGTTTTTAGGTTTCGTCTCTTCTGCCATTCATTCCGTATCGTATCCATCGATGTTAATAATCTGAGATAATTCATACGTATGAATACCCTCGTGTATCGTTCCCTCCAACTCTTGAGTTTTCAATTTGCATATTGGAGTCTGTAGTAAAGAAATTGATAAAAACATAGAACGTAGAACGTACTCAAACGACAGAAAATCAGACCACCAAATAAGCACACCGTGGGAAAATTGAAATGATAAAAATTCTATTTAATGAAGTTCATCTGCGTTTAAACAACTGTAAATGCGTTACCTGTTTTTGCGAGGTTATATTCTCTTTGAAGTTCGTTTACTCCCATTTCCTTACAATCGAGTTTTTTTCCAGAATTAATTTTAACTTCTCTCACATGTGAAGCAAAGAAGTTTAATAAACACTTTTATTACATATTTAATGCACGTTTGTAAATGAAACATTTTCATTTACTTAATTTATGAATGCTCTAATTTAATATAATAAATTTCATGCTCCACAAATCCGTAACATTTACAAAAGACGTTTGGAAACAAGATTTGTATCAAACATAAGTTTTTCAGAGTATTTTAAAATCTTATTCTTTGTTCTTGATTCTAAAAGCAACTATTTTATGTCATTGAATCAGTTAATATACAATTTATGCATTGAACATTTTCTGTGTTATTTTTAATATAGTTTATTTTAAATACGATAAATTGATTTTAAAAATGGTTTTGAGTTTGACGTAGAATGTTATCTACGTTGAAGTGGGAGCCTACTTCCAAAGGATAACCCCTTTAGGGATTGCAGAGCATTGCATTGCAGAGCAAAAACTACGGTAATTTAAAAAAATTATCGCAATTTACTTTCAAATTGATTTTTAAGTAGAGGAACGAGCTAACCGGCGACCAGCACAATTAGCTGTGTCATATGACGAAGCTACATCCACCTCAGATGAATGGAGAGGAAGTCCCATCTGCTTCGTAGAGTGTTTGAAAGTCGTTGCATTACCACCCGATTTGCCCCCTTGTACAACGGGGATCCACTCCGGCAGAGCACTTGAGCGAAATTGCAAACTTTGTTGATACTAGCATGACAAAGTCCTATAAAGGAGAGCTTCAATAACTAGTATTAACTGTAGCTTGTAAGCAACATAAACAGCTACAGAGTTCAATTAGTTACAAAGTTCTTAAGAAGAGATAAAGGAAAACATCTTGATGGTTGCTCTGAAGTAGCATTCGTCGTGCGTACTCTGGGTACTTCGCACAAACAAGACCAGAAAACTGTCAACACACATTTGCACAAACGAGACGTTTTGTCAGTTTCTGGTGAAGTTGCATCATTACTGTTTTCATTCGCAGTCAAAAGGGTTTGGAAGTTTACCAGAGTTTGCCTGGTGTGTATAATCAACACACACGCTTAATCCTTCTCAAGGAAGTTTAAAATCCATCATGAAATAGAACTCTAATAAACTCTCGGGTCGGTTTTCTCAAAATGACAAAACACCTTTCGTTGTAAATACGTGTGTAGTAAATATTACAGTTCAAATTAATAACAACAGTATTATAATATTGAAATATGTATTGTATAAAGCATATAGTATTGTGCCTTAAGGCAACATTTAGTGTGAAGCCTTTAGGAACCGCAATGTAGCACATTTTCTCTTTTTAAAATACAGCATTAATTATTTAAATATCTTACTTTTTGGTTCAGCCGCTAAATATCCATAATAATTCATAAAATGCTTAATTTTAATGCCTATTAATCCCATCGTCGAGGTGTTGAATTAGGTTTTCTAGTCGTGTTGTTAAATAAAAAGCAAATAAAATTTAATTGCATCTTCTACAGAATGTATTACAGCTCGCTGTCGAAAAACTACTGATTGGTCTTAGCAGAAAATTCTTCCACCTGGTAATTCTTTTCATTTTCATATTATATAAAAACTAATTTGCTCAAATATCATGAATTATGAATGTAGTATGTACGATCTTCAAATTTGTAACGTTTTGTCTGTAGTGTGTCTCAAACTATATTATAGGACCCTATATATATATATATATATATATATATATATATATATATATGGAGTATTGTGGCGTGTCAGATTTGAAAATAGAAGATGAAATATTTTTGAAATGGAATTTTAAAAATGTGAAAATTTAACGGTTTTTGACATTTACATGATATTAAAAAGACTTGAAAATATACAACAACATTACTTAGAAATATAAGAATCCAAATTACTAATTTAAGATACTGAAGCAGAGTGGTATAAGTTTTGCAACTAATAAGTAGTTTTAAGAGCACATGGTTTGCTGGCTTCTTGCAACTGATTAGTAGAGTTGAGAGCATACTGCCGTCTAGATTTTTGCCACTGATAAGTAGCCTTAAGAGCACACGGCTTGCTGGTTTTTTGAAATTGATAAGTAGACTTCAGAGCACACTGCTGGATTTTTGTAACTGGTGGGCAGGCTCAAGACGAATAGCCTAGCAGATCTTTCTTCCCACGGGAAGCTGTGCGACGCGTAATTGTGATGAATCAAGAATCAGTTGATAATTCTGGTTGTAGAACTTTTTAGTTGATAAGATTGAGGAAATTGACTTTCATCAAGCTTTAATCTTAAAAGCAGACTTTTAAGCGGCGACAAAAAATTATGAAATCGCTCCGAGCATCCTTTCCTTGACATCCCTCTTTTTACGTTCTGGTTTTCTGTTACTGGCATTTCTTTCAACTTTACACGAGCCTCACTGGACTCTCGGTGCCAACATCCTCAGACCCCAAAATACGCTATTTGTCAACAAAAGGAAGCGCCACATACCCCTTAAAATATAAAAAATCTTAATATATATATATATATGTTTTCATTGCCACTGCATTCCTAGTATATTGTCTAAAGTATTCTATTGTGTATATCGTATTCAAATTCTGTATTTTGTACCACACAATTGTTAGAAACAACTTATTTCGTTAAAATATAATATTTACAAAAAGAGAAATTGAAGAAAGAAGAATTTGTCCCTGTCTAATCGTATTTTACAGAAAGAGACCGTTTGAACTTTTTCGAGGTACCATTGCACCATAATGCTATAACCGCTAGAGTTATGAGGTTTATTACGTGTCCTAGCGAACGTTTTTAGCATCTCTTCTCGGTAATATCGTTTATTTTTTGACTGTCTTTATTTATTGGTATGTTTGTGGCCATATATTATTGCAGTAACTTGCTTCCGTGATTTCCTCACACGAATGAGAAGTTAACTGCTGTTTTAAAAATAGAATACTTACGTGATGATGCTTGAACTTGTGTTGAATTTAGCTTAAATAATGATTTCTATGAATCGGAAATAGTTACAAAGAAATTGTGTAAATTTTACAATCGAGCAGTGTATGAAATCGAGCGTGGCTCTTGGCCGGGATGTCAATTGATGGAATTTTTATGCTCTCAGAATATCTGTTAACTTTCAACGTGAGCTGTTTGCATGAAATTGGGAGTTACTAAATGCGGTGGAAAATTTTCCGTGTGTAAATATCAAATTGCTTTTCTACAAAAACACACATAATGGATGGTATTGCATGCTGCATACATTTCATTTAAAAATCTATCAAAATATATTGGTAATAATAGACGAATTATTATGAAATTGGAGACGACATTTTATAAAATAAATTTATGAACTAAAGTGGCTTGCTGATTTAATGCACTTACGTAGGGTTCTATTATAATGCAATATCTGCAAACTCTTTTGATGCACCGTTTCTAAACAGTATTGCTTTACGAACTAATTAACTGGAGTTGTTCAGTCCAGCTATTACGGAACCATTAGAAAGTGTTCTTGCAAAAGTTTAGAGCAAATGTTTCACGAGTTTTGTGAAACTAAAACTCATACTCGTTCATATATCCATGTGAATCTATTTGTACATGAATGTTATTTCTAATATGCAATTCACTGAGATCTTACATAGCCTTCTGTCCGCTTCCCAAATTGCCTACAATTAATGCGTTCTACTGCACTTCATTAAACTCCGTAGCAGTGCGTAGCGTGGAAGTCATTCTCGATAACCAGCGAAGTGTTGCTTACAAGATTGAAGCAAAACCGAAGTGAAATATCTGGAGAGTGAGATAGGCGAGTTTGCTTCGCCCGAGTTAATTTGGCTGGGAGCGTCTGAGCTGATGGCATCGTTTCCTGCCCCCCTCCCCCTTCCGCATTCTCAGCGGAGCGTCTGCCTCGTCGCTGGCGGCGAGCGGCGAGGGGGCGAGGGGGCGCGCCACGAGGGTTGCCGCCTCCGCGGGGGAAGTGCTACGCGGCCGGTGCCCCCGCCCGGAGCCCAACGCATAATCTGATTCTTGGCTATCTCACTTGTTGACCAACGTGTATTTGAGGGCGGCCGGGCTGTCGTCGATAAGTGCGACGAGGACGAGGTTGCGGGGGCGGAAGGAAGTTAGGAGAGCGCCAGAGGACAGCGGCGCAGCGGTTAGTGGGACAGGCGGCAGCGGAAACGGGAGCAGAGCAGGAGTAGTAGCGGAGGCAGAAGCAAGACAGGAAGCGGGCGTCACGAAGCAGGAGCAGTTGAGGCGGAGGAAAGCTCAAAGACAGAGGCAGGGGTGGTAAAAGTTTTGCCAGATCGTAGAAGAAGGGGGAGAGGCGGAATCTGGTGAAGGTCGGAGGAAGAGGAGGAGGAAAGCAAGAAGGGGAAGAGGAAGGAGGGAGGTGTAAGAGCATGGGGAAGGCAGGAAGAGGAAGGGGAAGGAAAGAGAAGATAGGAAGAGGAAGGGCAAAGAAAGGGAACGCAGGAAGATGAAGGGTAGGAGGAAGTGGAGGAAGAGTTGGAGCAGTGAATGTGGAGGAGGCGGATTGAAAGTGAAAGAGAAGCGGAGGTGGAAGCGTGGTCAGAGCGAAGCCGGGCCGTGGGCCGAGGTGGGGGTGGGGGGCGGGATCGACATTAGGAGGGAAGGTGGCCGCGGGGGAGGGGGTGGGAGTGGGCGCAGCGGCAGAGGCGGCGACGGGGGCGGGGCTGGGGGCAGGGCTGGGGGGCGGGGCTGGGGGCAGGCGCATCGATCCCCAAGTGTATTTATACTGCGTGGAATTAGGCGCACGCGAGCGAGCGGCGCCGTGTGCGCGGGCGAGCGCGCTCGATCCCAGCGGCCGGTGGCGCGCCCCGCGGGGGTCCCCCGAGGCAGCACCGATGCGCCGTTTCAGCCTCTGGCCAGGCGCCGCCCCGCGCCGCCCCGCGCCGCCCCTCCCCCGCCGCTCGCTGCAGGTCGCGTCGCGTCGTGAGGCGTCGCCTCGCGGGCGGACTGTTGACACGCGCGCCTCGCCCCCCGGGACCGCCTGCTCCCAAAGCCACTCGGCAGCCGCAATTACTCCCAGGAAAACTGCTCTCGGTACCTTCCCGGAAGCGGTTTCATTCTCAGCTCTTTGGCTTTCCGCCTGGCCGGAAGGTAAAATATAAGCAGCACTTTCATAAATATTTGGGACGCAAGGCAATGCATACGTATTGTCAGTTTATCCCTTTTTTTCGGGTAATTAATTCGGATAACATTCTTATTGGGATTTTAGAATAAAAATAAAAATTATTAGTATCGATATGAATGTTTCTTTTATGTGTTGAAATTTAATTGCGATCGCTTCTCGTCGATATAAAGAAGGAAAAACTTTTTTTTAAAAATTTATTACTTATATAAATTTTATCGAGGATAAAACTTCTTTGTGGATTTATGATACATTTGATTGAACGAACATAACATTCCTAATATCGAAAAGCATATTGGAAATTTTTGTGAATTTTCACGTTTCATAATCACCTGATAATTGTCCCTTGTAGATAAACTTACTTTCGTCATGATATTACGTATTGAATCACCTCATTTTGTTATTTGTTGTGATTCCGTATTACACAATGAACGTAATATAAACGTATTAAAGAGGTAGTCACGGTACCACTTCCTGCCGGGTAATTTATATTCATAGGTCAACATTATATCAATTTTCAAGTGAACAAATTGCAATTGCAAATAAATGAGACATATCGGAAAATTGTGCCGTCAACGTGTTCCTAATTAAGTTGTTACACGGAGGGGCATGGACAGTCACGGCGCATAAATGGAAGCAATTTCAATCACAATTCGTGTTCAGTACCTCTCATCATACTTCGCATTGTGTAGGCTGTTTTGAATGTTTCATTTATATTGCTAGCGATAACAAACCGCGTTGAAATTTTCCCCGGTAGCAATCACTGTTACTATTAAAAAATGAGGAAAGTCTTTAAAGGGGGTAATTTTTCTTTAATTTGCTCGGCGAAGCAAGAAAGAACTTCAAGAGAAATATCGGGAATATTAAGAAAAGATTGCTGGGAATTATTTAAAATGATGGCTTGTAAGATCATTAAATTAATGAGATCTTAATCTTGTGTCCTTGACTAAAGTTTTTACGTTTACATGTTTTTAAATTATAAAAAAGAACAATCTTCATTAACGCTTGCAACACCAGGGAACAAAACGTCCCGTGGAACACAAGGGGGCGTGGCCCAGCGGCTATATTGTTATTTTATTGATGATTTTGATAAATTATTAAATCGACATAATTCATGTATATTTGCACTCGTTTAAACTATAAACATTCAATTTCTGTGTTGTTATATTAAAAAGGGCTATTTTCTCCCGTCAATATTTTGTTAAAGAAAAAAACAATTACATTTTCATGATAAATAAAGGAGGATGTTTCTTCATAACATAACAATGTTTTAAAGTAAAGTGTATTAAGGATTAAAATCTATAAATATTTCCAAACTGTATTCTAAATTTTCCGTTTTCGAATGAAAAGATCGGACTTTTTATCCAGAGCCAAAACAACTGTTATAGTTCAAAATATAATCAACACTTGTGATAATTTGTATCATAATTTCATTAAGAAACACGTTAAAAACAATATCAAAATTTTTCAAGACTAAAAAATTAAATATGAAAATATAACAAGAAATAAAACGGGGAGCTTCTGAGGCCCATCCCCTGGATAACGCTAGGGTTAATACAATCTTTAATAAATTAAGTACAAAAATAACGGTAATTTAATTAACAAAAATCGGCTTAGTTAGCTCAGGGAAACAACCGTTGCCACAACAGGAACTCTAAAGAGACGTCTTCGGGTTCCAGTGATCTCACCGGGAGAGGTGGCTCAGGGCAGTGCCTCTGACCGGGAAATCCTAGGTTGGAGTCCCGACGGCAGCAGGATTTTCGACACTAGCTTGTCAGGTATTTCGAATTCTGTCGCTGTCTGCAGGGGAATTCTAGCGGCCGGTTGCTCTGATCGGTAGTTTACCGAGGTTTCTCCGATCAACATCAGGCGAATGCCCGAGCAGTACTCTAACAAACGAGCCACAGACCGCGCGCGACATTTCCTTCCTCTTCCTTGTCACATCCTCACCCCTTACTTACACACACTTACACTAACACTAACAAGCACTACTCTACTATAAATGCCGGAAGACCGTTCCGTGGCTTAGAGCATGTTCTGACTGGAGCGGTGCCTCGCTAGTGGGATATACCTTGTTGGGGAAACCCTGCTAGCCGACGGTAGATCACAGCCACCGTCATATGAAAAACAAGCACTACACTTAGGGTACTAATGACCTCGGTAGTTGACGCGCCCGGAATCACTAACAATCAATCGAGTGATCTCGTATACAAATGTATCGACACTAGCTCAATAGAGCCCTCTGCTATTGTCTGTAGGAGAATTCTAACAACCGACTGCTGTGATTAGAAGTTTTATGTCTTTCTATTATCATTGCCTGGCGAATGCCGGAGTAGTACCGTAACAAATGGAGGCCACTGTATAATATGGACATTCAGCAAGAAATTTAAAAAAAAATGGATTATGCACATCTGAAATCTTTGAGAAATCACAAATATAAGCGACAATTCTCTGAAGTTCGATAGAATTTATTGCAGTTTTACCAGAGGGATGAGATCATATCATGATACTTGACACGGTGAATGTATGAGCAGGGAGAACGGGTTCGCACGGGTTTGTGAGGTATAAAATGCGATTATAGCTTCTACGCAGTAGCATTATGAATCGAGACACCATTTTAATAATAAACTTTTTACTGCCATTTTAATAATAAACTCTAGAACTATGAAAACCATTGTCCATCAATCTGTAGATCTTTCACATGTTTTTTTCTTATGTGTGTTAATTTATTACAGAACAGTTTAACGTAACACAACAAAACCATCAGGAGGGAAATCGTACAAAATGATACTGATACGTACTGCTTAGTCGTGTTGCATTCTCAAGGTTTATACTCGTATTTGTTGAACATTAACCTTCTACGAAGTAGTTATTTTAATTATTATGTTGATATAATTTTATATTGAGATGAACTTATTCGAAGAATAAGAGGAAATACAAATGGATTTAGTATCTAATATTTTCATTGTGGAGAACATTCTTATTGTGGTTGAACATTCGATGAAAGTTCATCAATGCACACTCTCAATTTCGGCATTACTGTTAATGTAAAGTACATGAAAGTAATTTTCATGTACGTAAATTAAATTTAATGTACACGTACAGTAACTTTAATGTACGTGTACAATTAAATTTAATGTAGACAAGTTAAGTCAACAGTCGTACATTAAATCTACATTTAAGTATTGAAATTAATGTACAATGTACATTTAAAAATGTAGTCATACACTAAGTCTACATTAAATTAAATGTAATTTCTGACAGTGTTAGTTATGTTTATATCTACTTTCACGTAACTTTTTGTGTCTTCTCTTCATCCTGTTCTTATCAATCGTAATTGATTAAATCACGGAATAACTTAAATAGTTTATAAAATAATACGTTAATTGATTTTTGAATGAGCCGATTGATCCTAGTGTATAGCAAATACAGAATCAGCCTGGAGAGAAGGTAGTTAATTTTAGAGAATTTAAACGGCAGTAAATTAGAGACACTACTTAAATTTTAGAATTTACTTGGGCAAAAAAAGGCAGACCGCTATTAGAGACACATTTCCAGTGATAACATTGTTATAGAAAATAAAATATTATACAGAGTGATTCACGTAACTTTAACAACTCCTGCAGTTTTTGAACGGTTGAAGTTGTTGCAATGCGTATTCACGGAAGTGCATGAGGGAATGGTGCAATATTAATATCTTTTCCAAATTAAAGAAACCCCTGTCCATCGGGCTCTACTTGAAGTTTTCAAATTTTGAAAAACATTCTTTAAATTTTGGAGGTACTTCACATGAAGCCCCCGCATATTTTCAAAATTTTCTCAAAAAGTCTCCAAATTTTTTCTTTAAATTTCTTTTAAGAATGGAGTAAAATACACTTTTAAAGGTGGCACAGGTCCAATTTTCACGGTTCACTCAGAATTTTTTAAAATTGCAAAAGTTTGATTTTTTGGCGTACTTCATACAACTATAAAATTGAAGACAGATATTTCTTTCAAATGAACGTTGTTGTCCGTAATTAGTTCTTTCATTAAGATCATGTAGATTTTTTTGACAATTTTAGTAGTTTTTCGTGCATTAGTACGTGGAATATTTGCTATATTAAAAAATTAGAAAAACAAGATTTTCTCAAAAAAACGGCTCCGATTTTTCTTTCAGTTTTTGGTAGGGTTAGTGCGAAAAATACCCTATAATATGACATAAACGTCATATTGGTCTATTCTTCTGTTTTTTTAAAAAATTACAAAAATGTATTTTTTTGACTTGTCACTTACGCCGGTAATATTTACATTACAAATAATTTCTTCACGAAATGGTACGTATGCATCCATGTGCTTCAAATAACATCCTATAAAGTATCTCGAAAACTCATCAGTTTTCTGTTAAAATAAGCTCCAACTTCCACATTATTACGCTCAAACCCATTTTCTCAAAATTCCAAATTTGTGGTAATAATACTATTTGCATTGTTTAAGATGACCTATAATTAATGTTGGTGTATTCGTTTGTTTTTCGAAAAATTACAGAAACGTAATTTTTTTTAATATCTCTCACGCCGTTGATAAGCAAATTTACATGGATTTGTATACAATATTGCATTTGTGAGTGGAAGGGCTTCAAAGGAACTTAAATTAAGTTTTTCAAAAACTCAATATATTTTTGTGGAAAAAACTTCGAATTTCGCATTTACAGTAATGCTTAATCACCATTTTCTTAACAACGGCTTCAAAGTTTTCAGTAAATATCTTTTTGGGGCGAGGTTTTACTCTTCTTGAATATTCTTCAAGTAATATTTCTGTTCTACTATTACGAGACCGAAATGTTTAGAAAATGTCAAAAAATGTACTTTCAGCGGCAATAGATTACTGCTGGCAAGAGGATTGGGCAACCTCGTAAAGCCGGTGCACACCAAGGAAATTATAGAAATTTCTTATGAGAAAGTCTATGCCCATCTGTAGCAGTACTAGTCAGTTTCTCGTATCCGTTCGTAGATACAGAGTGACATAGAGAAGTAGTATAGAAGAGTGATATAGAGAAGCAGAGTAGTATAGAGAAAGTTATGTAAATACTACGAAATATTGATTTTGAGATTTCAACGAAAATATAAGTTTTGGGGTCCCCTGATACCAAAAAAAAAAAAAAAATTATTTTCGACACGTGCGTCTGTCCGTCCGTCCGTCCGTCCGTCCGTCCGTGAACACCACCAGCGCCTAAACCATACGTAGGATTTTTTGCAAATTAAGGAAACTCTTGCCATTATAGTTGAAGCTTTGAAATTTTGAAACACTTTCATTAATTTTTGGGGATACTTTACATGAAGTCTCCCGGACATTTTCACAATTTTCTCAAATCCGGCTGCAAATTTTTCTTTAAAGTTCTTATAATAATAGAGTAAAATACACTTATAATGGTGGCATAGGTCCATTTTTCACGGTTAACTCTGAATTTTTGAATATTTAACAGTTTGAATTTTCTTCCTAAAACTACAAAATTGACGATAGAGATTTTTCGTACAAATGAAATTTGTTGTCTATAATAAGTTCTTTCATTAAGATCATGTAGATTTTTTGACAATTTTAGTAGTTTTTGTCCAGTATTCAAAAATTACAAAAACAAGATTTTTTCAAAAACAGTTCCAAATTTTTCTTTAAACTTTTGGTAGTGATAATACTGAATGCGTTCTATAAGATGACATACACACCAAATTGCTCTTTTCTTTTGTTTTTTTAAAACAATTCAAAAAATGTAAATTTTCTTGACTTGTCTATCACGTCGGTAAGATTTACATTAGCTGCAATTTATTTACATTATTTTATTTATGTGTTCATATGCTTTAAAAAGTCATATAAGAATTGTGGAAAACTCAAGTTTTCTGTTAAAATGAGCTCAAATTCCACATTTTCGGAAACGTTCAACTGCCATTTCCTCGAAAACGGCACTAAGTTTTTTCTTCTAACTTTTAGTACGATTAGTTATAATAGCACTGTTTAGGATGGAATAAAATTAATTTTGCTGCATTAATTTCTTTTTTTTAAATATACACAAACGTAACTATTACGAAAAACATATCACGCAGTTAATATGCAAATTTCCAGGAATATATACATTCGAAAGAGAGAGAGAGAGAGAGAGAAAGAGAGAGAGACAGTGACAGAGACTGAGACAGACAGAGGAAGAGAAACAGAGAGAAAGAGAGACTGAGAGTGAGAGAGAGAGACTGAGAGTGAGAGAGAGACTGAGAGTGAGAGAGACTGAGAGTGAGAGAGAGACTGAGAGTGAGAGAGACTGAGAGTGAGAGAGAGACTGAGAGTGAGAGAGAGACTGAGAGTGAGAGAGAGACTGAGAGTGAGAGAGAGAATGAGAGAGAGACTGAGAGTGAGAGAGAGACTGAGAGTGAGAAAGAGACTGAGAGTGAGAGAGAGACTGAGAGTAAGAGAGAGACTGAGAGTAAGAGAGAGACTGAGAGTAAGAGAGAGACTGAGAGAAAGAGTGACTGAGAGAGAGAGAAAGAGTGACTGAGAGAGAGAGAAAGAGTGACTGAGAGAGAGAGAGACAGTGACAGAGACTGAGACAGACAGAGAAAGAGAAAGAGAGACGGAGAGTGAGAGAGACGGAGAGTGAGAGAGAGACTGAGAGTGAGAGAGAGACGGAGAGTGAGAGAGAGACTGAGAGTGAGAGAGAGGCTGAGAGTGAGAGAGAGACTGAGAGTGAGAGAGAGACTGAGAGTGAGAGAGAGACTGAGAGTGAGAGAGAGACTGAGAGTGAGAGAGACTGAGAGTGAGAGAGAGACTGAGAGTGAGAGAGAGACTGAGTGAGAGACTGAGAGTGAGAGAGAGGCAGAGTGAGAGAGAGACTGAGAGTGAGAGAGAGACAGAGTGAGAGAGAGACAGAGTGAGAGAGAGACAGAGTGAGAGAGAGACAGAGTGAGAGAGAGACAGAGTGAGAGAGGGACAGAGTGAGAGAGACAGAGTGAGAGAGAGACAGAGTGAGAGAGAGACAGAGTGAGAGAGACAGAGTGAGAGAGAGACAGAGAGTGAGAGAGAGACTGAGAGTGAGAGAGAGACTGAGAGTGAGAGAGAGACTGAGAGTAAGAGAGAGACTGAGAGTGAGAGAGAGACAGAGAGTGAGAGAGAGACTGAGAGTGAGAGAGAGACTGAGAGTGAGAGAGAGACTGAGAGTAAGAGAGAGACTGAGAGTAAGAGAGAGACTGAGAGTAAGAAAGAGACTGAGAGTAAGAGAGAGACTGAGAGTAAGAGAGAGACTGAGAGTAAGAGAGAGACTGAGAGTAAGAGAGAGACTGAGAGTAAGAGAGAGACTGAGAGTAAGAGAGAGACTGAGAGTGAGAGAGAGACTGAGAGTGAGAGAAAGAGTGACAGAGAGAGAAAGAGTGACTGAGAGAGAGAAAGAGTGACTGAGAGAGAGAAAGAGTGACTGAGAGAGAGAAAGAGTGACTGAGAGAGAGAAAGAGTGACTGAGAGAGAAAGAGTGACTGAGAGAGAAAGAGTGACAGAGAGAGAAAGAGTGACTGAGAGAGAGAAAGAGTGACTGAGAGAGAGAGAGAGAGAGAGAGAGAGAGAGAGAGAGAGAGAGAGAGAGAGAGAAGGTATTTCTACAGGATTCATTCGCAAAATCGTACAGTTTTTCTTTATAACAAACATTTCTGTACTTTAGTGGAAACGGTATGGCCTTTCACCCCTGTACTTTACACTACGATTTATAACACCGCATGTTAGTATCACACGTTTCGTTGGGGCAAATTTAAAATGCCTTGCACCAATTTACTTTAATATACCATGCGTACTTTATTTCCAGTCTCAAACTTTACAATCCATTCCGAGCTGGAAGCTTTGCTCATGTTTCCCAACTATGTCCATGTACTTTTGGGGAGTGATAACTTCTTTCTGTTTCTGGATATCTCTCTCTACATTTCCCGGTATGAGGGAATGAAAGAGTTACCACTTACACTCTTACAGGAGATAGCACTTCAATATGTAGAATAGTTTTTGGAGCATTGAGAAGCCATTTACCACACATGCCCAGGAGATTCGTGTTTTTGCCCCCCACATCCATCGCAGGCAAGTCTTATTACTTGGTCATATCAGTTTTCATTAATCTATGCGCTGAAGATACCTAATTAAAGCCTTTGCCATACTGATCATCTGACCGGGAGCGGTAGCTCAGTGCATCAACTGATGTCACTGCACCGCCTCTGACCGGGAGGACCTAGGTTCGAGTCCTGACGGCGGCAGGATTTTCGACACTAGCTTTTCAGCTACGCCGAATTCAGTCGCTGTCTGGAAGAGAATTCTAGCGACCGGCTGCTCTGATCGGTAGTTTTCCGTGGTTTATCCTATCAGCACCAGACGAATGCTGGAGCAGTACCCTACCGAACGGGCCACGGACCGCGCGCGATCTGTCCTTCCTCTTCCTTGTACTATCCTCTCCCCTTACACACACACACTTACACTAACATGTACTTCACTACAACATATTGCGGGAGACCGGTCGGGAGCTTAGAGCTTGTCGCGGCTGGGGCGGTGCTCCGCTGATGGGAGAGTCCTGGTTAGGAGGAAACCCCACTAACCGACGGTAGGTCGGCGCCGGATCTCGCCATCCAGTGGGGGAAGATCACCGCCATCTCCCGAGAAAAACATGCCCTACACTAACGGAACTAATGACCAGAGCAGTTGACGCGCCCGGAAACACGAAAAAAATCAATCAATCAATTCGATCAACACCAGGCGAATGCCGGAGCGGTAACCTACCAAACGGGCCACGGACCGCCCGCGATCTGTCCTTCCTCTTCCTTGTACTATCCTTTCCCCTTACACACACACACTAACATGCACTACACAACCACATATTCCGGGGGACCGGTCGGGAGCTTAGAGCTTGTCCCGGCTGGGGCGGTGCCCCGCTGGTGGGAGAGTCTTGGTTAGAGGGAAACCCCACAAGCCGACGACGGTAGGTTGGCGCCGGATCTCGCCATCCAGCGGGGGAAGATCACCGCCATCTCCCGAGAAAAAAGCATGGGACTAATGATCAAAGCTGTTGACGCTCAATTAATCAATCAATCTGATCATCTGTCCAACAGTAACAAAAAACATTTTCTTTTGTAAGCTTGTACTTCAAGGTACCTTGCACTACAGTGAACGTATGAAAGTAAAGCTGACGACTATAGTAGGCTTCCTGATCTGGAACTCGAGGTAATGGTGGATTCTTCTTCATATCGAAAAACATATCAGTATGTATGTGTGTGTCAGTTTGTGTCAGTATGTATGTGTATGTATGTATCAGTGTTTCTTCGTCAGCTTGTCGCAGAAGACTATAGAAAGCTTTTGCTTTCAACTTTTGAACTCTTTTGTTTATAATTAACTCATTGCGTCTTGCTGGATCTTTCTCTCTCTTTCGTCTCTCTTCAATTTACAAACAAGTAGAAAAAGAGTCTTTACTGGGCGTCTTGAAGTCAATCCAAAATTAAAACATATGTTAAAAATCATTCGGAAATAAGACTTCGTAGATTTCAACTTTTTATCTACAACCAGACCATTATACGTTTCAAATAACTTGTTCACTCTTAAATCTGATGGCAAGTACATTCTCTTCCTTGACTTGTTTTGACAGTAATGAGATTACATTCAAATTAAGGACGCGATAAACTTAATTTTTTATTGCTTTTCTTTGTAAGGCGATGACTTTGTCTCCTCCTTTATTCTCTCGAGGAGGATTACCAGGTTTTGCACAATTTTTAGCAACTTTATCAACCCATTTTCTGGAGATTTCGAGAATACTTTTTGACACACGGGAATTTTGGTTCCCTTCTTGTTGACTATAGAAAACTTAGTTTGAAATTCTTTTGCAGCATACTTTCCGTTTGTTGGTCTTCTCCATTTCACGAGTAAAATGTTAATGTGTTTATGTATAAATGAATTTTGAATTTTGTAATTTGCGTTACGATAATACTGTTTATGAAACGTTTTAATGTCATTCATTGATAATGTTCTACACTTGAATGATTTTGTGATATGTTTATCCTTGCATGCAGGCGGTGTCGGCAAATCCTTAGGGGCATACCTGTTGAAAAGGGTATATTCTCGTAAATCTGAATCTGAATTTATTAAATAACATTAACGTATTAAACATTATTCTTATCCTCCCGATTGTTATTCGTTTCTACAAAACTTAGTTAATCTTTCCCTTAGTTTTGTACCAACAGCCAACTTTTACGTTTGCTCTGCTGCTGACTCCTCTTCCTTGCTTTAGTAGGAGACACAGGTGTCACACATTGCGGTATTGTATCTATAACTGAATTGGACAGCAGGAATTTTCACTTGTGCGATACAATAATATATCACTTTCCTTTCTGGACATAAGAAAATGTATCGGTCACACTTATTTAAGTCAATACTTCACACTGTTTATACTTACAAAAACCATAGTCGCGAAATCACACAGTATTTTCTTAATACGGCCGTTATCTCATGACTAGAACCGAGACAGTCGATTGCTGTAATCGGCGATTATTCTATTTGCTCCCAACAGAGCGCGGATTCTTTTCTGTTTGAATCCAACTACTGTTTTCAACAATGAAAAACAACGCATTTTGCCTTTTGGAAACCAACAAGTATCATGTGTTTATAGAGAGCTAAGAGGAGTATTTGACCATCTCAATTTAAACTAAAATTGAATTTTGCTTCTTTTGAAACCAATAGCCTCATATCTTGCACTTGTGTTGGCGGGTCACGTTCTGACGTTGCCATAGAGATTTCGTGTCGCACACTGATGAATGAAGAGTTGCCTACCAACCAGGGGCAATCATCTCCTACATTACTTCCCCATACTAGTCCTTTGCTTTCACATGAAAGGAGCATAATACACGACCCACAGCTCTTACGGCACGTCACAGATGACACGAGAATAAAGGCCACCAGCTCGTATCAGTATGTAATGTGACATGTCCCCCAATTCGTAGGATATCTCGAAAATGCCACACCAAAATCCCTAATTCACTCGTAGGGCATCTCGCAAATGCACACGTCTTTTCCTGGTATATAAAATAAAGTTTTCATTGTTGAACCGATCCGGGATACTACTCTATTTTTAAATAATGTGACGTAATTATGTTATAGGATTATCATACACTTGGCATTTTACTGATTTGAAATAGCTAGTGTCTGTTCATGTGTACGGGAAATCTTCCAGCAGCGAAGAAATTTTAAAACAATGAGTGATATAGATGATTCACAAATACAACACCTGTTAGAAGACACTATTTCGGAGAATATTAACAATTTAGAACATCTTTAAAAATTAGTGAATTTTACGTTTCTTATTTTCAAACTTATGCCTATGAAATTCCATAATAATGAGACTTACTTATAGAATTTATTTCTTACTTTAATTTCAATACAATAGTTCCGAAATCCGCATTTAATAAAGGATTGATTCCATATGAACGGTCCCTAAAAACAATTATTTATTTGTTGGCAATTGTCTCCCGTGACTGGTGAAATCAGTTACAAACTGGAACGGGGAAACGCAAACTATCTGCTACTAGTTGTGCATCCATTTTCCATTGTCGCCTTACGGATTGTGGGACCTCGCAGTGTACAGAAACATCCGACAGTTGAGTGCATTCATTGGTGGCTTGTCACAGACGCCCTACGAGTTCAAAGGGCTAGTAAACATGGGTCCAAGAGACTGGAGTTCGGCGGTCGAGTCAAAGAAACAGTCTCCCTCTCTGCAAGGCCGGCCTAACAACGTACTTTCGTGCCGTTGGGGTGGCAACTAGTTTTTCAAGCTGTGGGGTTTGTTTGATTGATTATTTTTTTTCGGGTTTCCGGGCGCGTCAACTGATTTGGTCATTAGTCCCGTTAGTGTAGTGCATGTTTTTTTCCAGGAGATGGCTGTGATATTCCCCGCTGGATGGCGAGATCCGGCGCCGACCTACCGTTGGTTAGTGGGGTTTCCCCCTAACCAAGACTCTCCCACCCGCGGGGCACCGCGCCAGCCGGGACATGCTCTAAGCTCCCGACCGGTCTCTCGGAATATGTGGTAGTGTAGTGTGTAAGTAAGGGGAGAGGATAGGACAAGGAAGAGGAAGGACAGATCGCGCGCGGTCCGTGGCCCGTTTGGTAGGGTACTGCTCCGGCATTTGCCTGGTGTTGATCGGAAAAAACTACCGATCAGAGCAGCCGACCGCTAGAATTCTCCTCCAGACAGCGACTGAATTCGACCATGTTGAAAAGCTAGTGTCGAAAATCCTGCCGCCGTCAGGATTCGAACCTAGGACTTTCCGGCCAGAGGCGCTGCAGTGACATCAGTTAATGCACTGAGCTAACGCTCCCTCAGGCTGTGGGGAAGAAGGCAATATACATTTTAGTAGGAGTCACCGAAGACATCTCATAGAAGAAAAAAGGCACAAATGTGTTGAAAAAATGATGAAAGATGTATTGAGTAATTTCATTATTGCAGCAATTGGTTATTTAATTCAATTTGATCCTCAATTATATTCATTAAAAATAATAAATCTGCATTAAGTGAAATACTAAAAATATTTTATATGTAATAAATAAATGTAACTGGCATTTGATTAGTGTTTCCGGGCTCGTCAACTTGTAGAGTCAGAAGTTTCGTAAGTGTAGTATATGTTTTTATCGTGAGATGTGGCGGTGATCTTCCTCCGCTGAATGGTGAGATCCGGCACCGAACTACACACCGACTTGCTGAGTTGTCCCCAACCAGGTATCTCCCACCAGCGGAGGCCGTTGCCCCAGCCGGGACAGTTCTAAGCTCCCTTCTCGTCTCCCATAATGTTCGGTAAAGTAGTGTATGTTAGTGTGTGTGTGTGTGTGTGTGTGTGTGTGTGTGTGTAAGAAAGATGTGATAAGCTAAGGAAGACGATACTGCTCCTGCATTCGCCTGGTGTTGTTCGAAAAAAACACGAAAAACTACCGATTAGAGCAGATGTCCGCGAGACTTACCCTCCAGAGAGTGGCTGATTTTACCTAGCTTTCTAGCTAGAGTCGAATATACTGTCACCGCCGTCGGGACTCGAACCCTTGGACTCCTAGTCAGGGGTATTACAGTCACATCAATATGAATGCCCTGAGCCTCATAAGTCGGTATTTTAAACTTGTCTTTAAAGCAATGCATTATTTACAGTATTCAATGAATTGATATTAACACCAATTCAATTCTAAATGATTTATCTTATTTTCTAGTATGAGAGGTATCCGTATTTTGAAAGTTCTCGTATATTTCATTTTTGTAATGTTACAATTCGTTTAATTTTTAAGAAATTAAATGGGGCTAGTAGGAAAGATTTTGAAGCTATTAAAATTCATTGTCCGTGGTTCCTCATGCGTAGATAGAGAGAAATGGCAGCGATGTGGCAACATTGGACATAGGGTGTTTCCATAGCAGCGGCAATGTAACTAGTTGACCAACGTTCAGGTAACATCGTTTTGACAACAGCGTTAAGCGCCGACAAGCGCCATCGGCCTATTCCTGTGGCCGCCTCTCTAATGGAAATACACTGTCACGAAGAGCGCGGTGGAGAGGAAGCCAGTGTGGCTTTAAGCTTCGATCATTGGGCTTGGAGGATCAGCGCATCCAGAGAGGTCGACTTGGGGAAATTGAAATGTCATTCGCAATTTCAGAGAGATTGCTATTGTGTATCTTTGTATATTTCTTTAAACAACAATTTGCGATTTCGATAGTAAAATGGTACGTCTACATTTCCTTCCGCAATAAAAATTATATTGAATACATATTAATTTGTCGAGAATTTTTACTTCCATAGGCAAGTTAATCCCAAGTCATATATTCGTATATAAAATGACAAGAAATCTTAATTGGTAAATTTGTCCATAATTGTATTCTGTGTATAGGATAACAACTGTTTAGTCTACGAGTAATTGAGTGACATAAGATGTATAAATATTTTAGTTTTTGACTTTGAGTTTCAATAAAATACTTCCTGTTCATTGCAGGTTGCCTTGTTTGCAGGATTCATTAAATACTTGACGATGACTTTTATACTATGAGAAAAGTATAGCAGAATAGGTTTCGGAAAATATTATAAGATAAGGAACTGACTGAATGACAAATGAACGCAGAATCAAGACTAATAATATAAGTATATACCAGTATATTAAAAATATAAGTTTTATTGAGATGTACGGAATCATTAAGAAAGTACCTTTCCAATTTTATTTACGTGAACGAACGAACGAACTGGGATTTGTTACTGGAAGTTTACCAGGAGTATGGAACAATTCACCTAATGTTTACAGATGATAGGTCGTGGCAGGGGGGGGGGATGGGCAGAGCAAAAAAAGAAAACGCATGACATGGTCGGGGTGACAATACGGAGTGGAAGAGGACGGGCGAGTGACGAGACGGCGAGGTGCAGAACAAGACAAAGTGAACAAGGTCAATTGATTGATTAGTGATTCCCAGCGCTCTACCGAGGTCATTAGTCCCGTACGGGGAGTGTATGTTCTTTCATCGGAAAGTGGCAGTGATCTTCCGCCGCTGGATGGCGAGATACGGCGCCAACCTACATCGGCTTGCAAGGATTTTCTTCAACCAGGTATCTCCCACCAGAGTGGAAGTGACCCAGACAGGGTGAGCTCTAATCTCCTGACATGTGTGGAAGTGTAGTGCATGTGTGTATAAGTAAGAGGTGAAGGACAATGAAGAGGAAGGAACGATCGCACGTAGTCCGTGGTCTGTTTGTTAGAGTGCTGCTCTAGTATTCGCCTGGTGTTGTTTGGATGAACAAAAGGAAACTACCGATCACAGCAGTCGGCCGCTAGAATTCTCCTCCAGACAGCGACTGAATTCGAACTAGCTGACAATCTAGAGTCGAAAATTCTGCCGCCGCCGTCGGGACTCGAGTCTAGAACCTCCCGATCAGAAGCACTGCAGGGACATCAGTTGATGTCCTGAGCCACCTTTGCGGGTAACATGGTCGAAGAAGAGGTGGAAGGTATAGTGTAGATTGTCTTTTCTGTCTAATTGATATACTGGTAGGGGTAGGCAGAAGGGGCGAGGAGACCGTGGCCTCCCTGAAAGTTTTGAAAGAAGTTCCGTTGCCTTATTCTAACCCTTATTTTCCCAGGGTCCACTGTACAGAGTTGCAGAACTCCCACGCATTCTACTTCTCTGAAATATTTGTTGTAGAGTCTTTGCTCTAGAAAGGCAGCTTCAACAATTTTGGATGGCACATGGTCTGTGTTCACTCTCCTTGCGATTAATGCGCGAACCCAACCTGCCGCGCAGCGCTCTCCGAGGCTTCTGTGATCTGCAATTTGAAGCTCCTAAACATTTAGTATTGCTGTCAATCTCTGGTGCGACTTCGATTGCCCCCCTAAGAGACCGTGCGAGTTGCGCTGGAAGCAGCTCTAGTGTGCTGAAGAGCCCCGATTACTTCACGATTAATGCCGAATCACACGACGCAACTGCCCCTCCAACGTGCGATCGCAGAGGCGAGAATAAGTGGATCTCACATAGGTTTTATAACAGTTGTTTGTTGTAGTTTTTTTGTCGGTGTTGTTTCGTTTTGTGTATAGTGCGTCGTGGTTTCATAAGACATAGTGACCAATGCGAAGGTTTCTTATTAACTACTCAAATTGCAGCTATAATATTCAATCGAAAATGAATTCTGTGAGTCTACTTATTGAACAGTCATTTTCTTCATTGGTTTATGAGGATAAAGTACGAGTAATAGAACCACCACACTGACCACTGACACAGATTTATAGGAGCAACCATTCTTTTTATGTTAAGGGGAGGTGTTAAGCCATATGCCCACTATGTTAAATTTGCAAAGTTTGTGACCCATTTTTTCTGAAACTATTCGTTGGACATAAACCAAATTTGGCATGCTTATTGAGATATGTTTTGTACATTTACTGAGTTTGTTTGAGATGCCTACATATAAATGCAACATTTTAAACAATTTTTTTTACTGAAAGCTATTTTTTTGTTGCATTTTTTGTTATTCTATATTTTATTACATCACCATTTTTGCCTGAAAAAGACTGAGACAAACTCAGTAGATCATTATATAATAGTACGACATTGTGTAAAAAAATCATTGTTTTTGGACATATAGTTTCTGGGAAAATGGGATATTTGTTTTAAGAAAATCACTTTTGAGAAAAACGAGTTTAAAGTTTTTACCTTGTATCAGTGCATCCCAGTAGAATATTCTGGATTGTCAATGTCATCATCATCATTCTTCAGATGTCTCTTTTTCCTCTTCTTCTTCCTAGCTTCTTTAGAAAGTTTTTCAAAATCTTTATCAGCCTTTCTAACTCGTAAAATGTCAATTTCCTCGAAAGCAGCAATTGTATTCTTGCCAAGATCACTATTTAAATGTTTCAAAACATTTGCTCTTCCAATATTGCCATCATTAAAAGTTAGCACTGCATCATAAACACCAACACTCAAAGTGTTCATGCCAACAATCACATTTTTTGGAATTCTACTATAAATAACATTATTAAAAGACACGTTGGGATTTTGTGTGCGTCCATGCAAACATTTTTTTAATAATTGTGGATCAGCCAGAGCTCTAACAATTGGCTTAATAACATTCCCAACAGCCATTGGCAATTAATGTTTATGATCATGTTTTTCACCTGTTAAAAAACTCTTATTGTATTTGCACCACATGGTTTCATCTTTAGGGCACAAAAAGTGTTGGGGGTCACTGTCTGTTGACATTTTATGAAAAAATATTGCCCAAACAGCATATCTCATATTGGACAATGATTCTACATTGTTTCTAATGGCCATGCCATAATAATTCTGAATACTATCTATTTCTTTGTCAGTAAGTCTTCCCTTTCCTGACAAAAGATGTCCATCTTTTAATTTCTTGCCCTTCATTTCTCTTCTTAATTTTCTCAAGCGTACCCCCATTCTCTTTTGGACATGGCCCACACATTCTAATTTTTGTATGGACACTTCAGAATATGGCTTGCTTTCCACCACTTTTAAAAAGCCTTTGCTGTCAAAAAACTGCGCGCTGACAGATAAAGTGGGCGTGGTACCCTGACGCACAGTGATATTTAAATGCCATTTTAACATATTTGACAGGCCGTAACGCAAAAAAAAATTTCTACATTATTACTAAAAGATCAAAGAATACAAAACCGACGAAAACGGAAAATCGAAAATTTTCACCTAAATGACTTAACACCTCCCCTTAACTTGCAGAGCTCCTTGTGTTGGGTGTGTTGGGTGAGAGATTTCGGTACGAAGTCGATTGCGTATTCGATCGGATAATATTTCGGGAATTTCGGGAAAGTATTTGCGCTTCCGTAAAACAAATTAAAAAAAATTAGTAGCGTAATTAAAATAAGAATATTCTTCAAAATTACTTGTTTTAGGCAGTTTTAGGTAAAATACATTAATATAGGCATCAATCGCTCTTTTAGGACAATTTAGACACTATTAAATGCTTTCAGAAAATCCATTTTTTCATGATTCGTGAACAACTACAATTATTTTTCACAACATCCTAAAGGAACTAAAAAGGGATTTGTCCTAAACGGCGAGGTCTAATAATGACGTAGAATTAGAAGTACTCCTTCTCAGAGACCTTCCTAATTGTTTCATTATTTTCTTAACACTTCACGCGGTTCACAGACCAGAAAGAAAACTTTATTTAACTAATTTTATTATTAATTATTTGCGTGTATGTGTTATTTCTTCCATCGTGTATTACATATTGGCCTCGCATACCAATATCTCAAACCGTTTCGAATATATTTGCTGTTTCTAATCTATGTGGTCTACCCGTAGAATAAAACACTTCTTCCTCGCCCGCGATATAAACATCTTCGCCCAGGTTAAGAATACGATCCAGAAATGTTTTAATTTTTTGATGTCTGTCAGTTTTCTAGGCAACCTACTATATATTATAACGTGTAAACTTCGTAAACTTGCGCATTTAATATAGATAATACTACTGGATAATAAATAATAAATACAATACAACATAATATTTCATCAATTAAATGAAATTGTTATATCAGTCTAACGTTTTGTAATATTGTGTAACAATCTGTGAGTTGAAATAGATTTAACTTTTTGACACGGTTTATTTCGGTTTCATTCATTTACCTGTATGCATTCTGTAGTGTCATATGAATATGAAAACTTGGTAAATTTCAGAATTTGTGCTGAAAATTGATGTGATTACAAGACGTTCGTAATGAGAACATGATAATAACACAATAACATTCAGCCGTGACACTTCTGAAGGGCCCCAAAGCTCTCAGTTTTCGTTTTCGTTAAGGCCTGCAAATTCACGTAGTGAATTTTGTTCGTATTTTGAAAAGCGACGGGTAGAGAGCGATTTGAAGAAAATTCCTTAAATCGTTTGATAATCCCAAATCTCAGAAAATCTGAAAGTAGTTCTTTTCAATCTTTAAAATAGTGTTCTATAACAGAAATTCACTAACCTTGTAGCAAGAATTAATGATATGCAGTGGTTAGTTATAAAAGCGATTAGAGCTCAGCGAAATTTTGATGCTTACTTTGCATTTATATTTGAAACCAATAGCCCCGATATGGAGCAACTCATCCGCAGAGAATTAGATCAGCGGTTTCAGATGCACAAACGGGCCTAGGACAGGACCACTTGGGGTAGCATGACCCGGAGATTTTCTGTGGGCAAACTGTGTGGAGTCTAGGCAGCCTGCTGGGGAGGGTTGGGAGAGGACGCGCTTGAACCCTTGGCTCTAATTTATACTTGTTTTTTTAATGTGGCATCTGTGGGTAGTACCTCCAAGATGGAATTCGGCAAGACTTTCTGCGTCTTTCTTGGTCCTGCCGCAAGATGTCACATGATCGCTTTCGTATCAAGCAGTGCTCCAGATCAAGCGACTCTAGCGGCAGGACTGAGAATGATGCAAAAAGTCGTGCCGAATTCCATCTTGGAGATACTACGCACAGATGTCACGTTAGAAAAACCCAAGACTAGTGAGATGAGCGTCACCAGATTGTGAAACTGCAGCGAGCTACCGAGAGCAGTCTGGACCGAATTTTTGCAATCGGAGTCGACGCTCGCGCCGAGCAAAGCTAGCGCGCGGTACACCTGTTGCCTAGAAAGGATTTTGCAGACTACAGTAGTAAAAATTATGGCGCGAAAGACAGACGTTCATAGCATATGGGCGCTTGACTTTTTATGTGAAATAGATGGAGGCGGTGTGAAATGTTCAATGTGCGGAAAATATGGAATAATTAATCCTAGTCGTGCTGCAACAGTCCATACTTACTAATATTATTTGTAATAGTCATAAGGAATATTAATATTGTAAGTTGTGTTATACTAACATTTCAGTCAACAATTGAAAAATGTAACGTGCAAAATGTAATGTAAATATATCTTTAGATTTTAAAACGTTCAAAAGTTGTAATGAAAATAGACCTTTTAATCATATAATTATCGTATATAATCTATTCTTACAAAAAGTTAAAAGCAAAAATTTGGAGTCCTTTTGTGAAAATCGTGAGAAAAATTGCCAAACGTTCATTGAAAATTACGCGAAAACAACATCCATGGTGAAAAGTGTTCATGACTTAAATATCTAATTTGAGGAATACATTTTATTAAGGAAGAAAATATCTAGTTTCATTGAAGTGGTGGCATTGAGCGGGGCATTTAAACTTTGCATTTTTTGAAGGCTTTTAGTATTTCACACAGATTTGAACACTTCTTTGGAATCAGGGACCTCTAATACGCGTATTTCTGTCAAAACATATCATAGAGTGTTTGCAGCATTACATAACTTCCTCCCTCTGGGCTATGTATAAGGTGTTCAGATTCCGTGTTGACGCATGTGACGGTGTGAGTGCCGCCGATGCGAAGAGTATGTCTCAGCGTGCTCCCGAGCTGTATCACTGGCGCTGCGCGGTCATTCCTCAAATATGAGAGGTACATGTCGCAGTACTCAGCTACAACGTACGCGTTAATTTTCACAGCACGAACAACGCACCGCAACCTACCTCCAATGCTCTCAAATGTTCAATGCTTTGCAGCGATAAATATTCAGTGATCTCAGCGATAAGAGCACGTTGTGTATGCCTTGCATCAGCGACGATGACCGTGCATTACACGCCGAATACTACCAGAAGAAATCAGTACTTTCTACATTGTTTATTATACATTTCTGCACAAGCAGCATTTATTTATGTTTGTTCGTCACCAGGTGGTGCGTACTGTTTTGGAGAGAATTAGGTGGGACAAACTAAATTATCCCATGCCGCATTCATAAATAAAGAACCAATTTTTTGCACATGGTATCTTTAAGCCACTGGTAAAATAAATTACTCCGTCCTTCAAGGAAATTAAATCGTTCACGTTCCCTAAAATAACGAAATAAATGACAGTATACTTCCAGTAATGGGTAATGATAATAAAAGGTTTTTGAACCCAATATTCAAATTATTGTAGTGTAAATGTTCTATCAACTGCTATATATTTTTAAAGTTATATTTTCAAGCCTAATTTCATAGTGGATGAATAATTTAATAATATATAATTTGTAAGTATAAAATATTCAGTTTTTACTGTAACAAATCATTAAGTTTCGTGTTCAAGAGAAGACTCCGGAACGAGCCTCGGAACTTCAACGGAACGATAACATTATTTCAGGAAATTTGAGGCCTCAGTTAGAAAAAATCTCTGTTCTTCACGCTATTCGGATAAATACACAGTATTATGATATACTATATTCAGTTATTTTGGAATAATTGCCTTCTTTGCACCGGCGAATAACGATACTGATATAAAGGCCGACGAGAGCGGTCGACTTACGAACTTGATCAGGACAGAACACAAAAGTCTCGATACACTCGATGAACAACAATCTCGACAGACACCATGAAATGTTATCGTTTAAGGACCTGTATCAAAATAAATCCATGATCTTTCAGTCACCGACCCACACACTGATTGTTACTTGGCCGAAACGAAAACGACTATTGATTCTAATAACACACAGAATACTACTACTATAGATAAAACACACAAATCTTCAATATAAAACAATGATCATTTCATTATTTTGCTGTGATTTGTTTCATAAAAATGGAATCAAATATTTAATGTTGTGAGTTCCTCTACTGTGTCTTATTGTGTGATATTTTCTACAGTAGTGTAAACTGTTCACACTACAAGGAGGTTCAAATACTCAAATATTCATTTTTAATTGTTATTATTATATGACAGACTAATTACAAATAAGATTATATTTCATTTAGAGAGAATTTTTTGAAAAGAGAAAGAAAAGAAAGAAATAGGAATGAGGGAATGAAAGGAGGAAAAACATAAAGGTGGCGCTGTCATACTACATTTTTCTTTCCTTTCTTTTTGTCTTTAATAGAAAAATAATGAGATTTTAAGTTGACATCGACCCAAGACGAGCGTTCTACAGGTTGTTCAACACACGCAATAGTTTGTGCAATCGCTTAACACGGTTACTGAGGACAAACATATTCCGAAACCCCCAGAGGATAACAGGAAAGTTAAAGTTTACAAATGTTATCCGTAGTTGGGCCTAACAACCAGCAAACGTTCGCGAATCTAATGAATAAAGCGAAACTGTTGTTGAACTTACTGCGGGTCCAAAATTATAGTTACGCCGTTGCATAAGGCACCCCTTCCCTCACGATTTCTTAGACGTTCTCGCGATTCTGACGTGAAGTTAAAGATCACTTAGAAGTACGAGATCGTTCCAAGAAGTGCCAGACACTTGAATTTATTGATCCGTGGGGCGAGGGGGGATTAGTGAAGTGGATAATCGGTCCGTCGCCTTTCGGGAGAAGTGGTGGGCGCGGAAGTGGCGCATTTTGCACGCACTCCCCTCGCATTCGAGACTGCTATTTCCACGTGGAAAGCCGTTTGACCCGCTGTTCGAGTGGTAGGATGAATTTCAACCTATCTTCATGGCGCAGAAGTTAGCTCCCTAAAACATTCAGGGGGCTGCTAACATGTATTTTGCAGTCTACGCGTGAGTCTGCACGTTGAATGCTGTTGCGGTATTTTCAAAATTTTTTTTGTCGCAGAGAAAGAAATCACGTTATTCTGATCAGTCAAATTGGCAAATATTGCGAATTGTTCTTGTTTAACAGTAAAATTTAACGTTTTATACTTGATGTTGAATAGTTTCATGAAATATATTTCTTTTTCTGTCTTTGTAGCAAGGAGGAAGTGAATTGTCCTTCAATAAGTGCTCCTGCAAATATACAACAATATACACAAATTAGTCATGTTTACTACATACTACGTAATAGTATCTTACGGTTTTTGTATTCTTAGGAAATTATAAAAGAAAAGTGTTTTTTTAGTAATTAAACGGCAGCACTAATATAAGAATCTTACATTTTCTAGTACTGAATCTCTATTTGAGGCACAGTTATCTTATTTCATATTTTCTTCTATTCTACTGCTTACTCTCCTCTTTATTTCTCCATCCATTTTTTCTTTCTCTGCAACCTCGACAATCTTTCAGTTTTTCCAAGATGACATCTCCGTTTGCTGAAATAAAATCTCAAATGAAGGAAAGCGCTCACCATTTCTAAGAAACAGGCGTTTTAGTATAATGAGACATTTCAAAAGCAAAACAAGTGCTGTCAAGCACTCGACAGTATAAATTGATGCTCATTCAATCTCATATTCTAAATAAAATAATAAAATCCTCTCTACACGAAATACGCAAAAGAAATATGACGATTTTGCACTATCTAGAACAAACCATTGACACAAAACCCTGTTAATGTGCTACTAGTGGAAAAGTCCGTCCCTTAGTGAAACAGGTTCATGACGACTAACAAATACTTCTTAGAATATGGGAAGAGCAGACTTAAATCCAACGTGCAACACACGTTACCCTATAACACTCTTAAGCATCACGCATAATATCGTGAAAACGTTTCCTCCGAAGTTCTTTGAAACCGAATTCTTGTGATTCTGGAATACTAAGTTATATTTCTTAGGTCGAATTCTAGAACATTACGTTCTATCTATATTCCTGTTAGGCAAATTCAGGTGCGTACTGTTCGAGTTTACTTTCACAATGAAGCTATTTTTACTTCAAAACAATGATTTACAAACAGTGGAATGTTTACACGGATCCAGCCAGTGTTTCATATTTCGATTGACACAGGACAAAGATAAACGCTTCGTGCGCGTTGTATAAAATATTCCGTGACCACAAACATGAATACTACGTACTAGCAACGCGCAGCTTTTATTTGATTTTGTTTCGCAGCAAAGTTGCAGAAGGCGAGCTCCAGTGATGATGGAAGGGAGGGCGTGGAGCAAATCTCTGCCTTCAATCTCAGTCAATTCAAGTAAAGCGTGCGAAGCCGCTTTGCGCAAGCGAGGATGTTAACGCTGGGCTAATGAGATGGCGGCGCCGCGGGCGCGCGCGCGCCGCTCGCAAAGGGCGCCGGCGGCGGGGAAGGGGGCGAGGGGCGGGGCGCGGCGCGAGGCGCTATCTGACGCAGAGGGAGGCGACCGCGCGCTGTCAAACACCGCGCCCGCCGCTGCCGCCCGCGCCCGCCCGCCCCGTTCAGCACCGTATTGATCACCTGCCGCCTCCTTATCGTCCGTCACAGGAGATCGGTCCCCGTCCGCCCCTTCCCTCGCGCCTTGCGGCGGCCGCGCGGCCGGTGGCGGGGGCGGCGGGGAGGTCGAGGACGCCGCGGGGGGCGAAGAGGTCAGGGGGAGGCGAGGGACGTCGAGAGCGGCCCTTTGGGACCTGTGGCAGAAGTGCAAAGAGCAGCGCCCCCGAGAGCGACGAGGCGACCGGGCGCTCGGAATAAAGCTGTGCAGATGAGTCTCTTTCGACCTGGGTGACGCAGCATAGACCTGGGGGCTGCACTGCGCTACCCACGTTGCTTGTCGCCTCGCGCGAACTAAAGAGACCTTCATTTGTTACATTATCTACCAATGGAATTGTAAATCCTGGACCATTTGACCATCATCTGGAAGCGGCGATCCATAAATATGAAGTTTTTAGGGTAAATAAAAATATCGTTTTAATAATAATAATAATAATAATAATAATAATAATAATAATAATAATAATAATAATAATAATAGTTTGTACTTTCAACAAAGCTTTGACTGTTTGATGACCATTTCACTACATATCGAACTTCACTTAAACGAGTGTGTGTGTTTTTTTTTTTTTTTTTCAAAACTTCTTAGAATGGATGTGTTTTCATGATTAAAAACTTCAAGTTACGCTTTGTCGATCCAACACATTTTACCATGCATTATGTTTTCGTTTGATCTGGCAGTTTATTCGCGAGCTCATTATTATGTTTCTTTGTTTTCTTCATTTGCTCATTCAAAACTCAAAACAAAATGGTCTCAGGACAAATCTCACTAGAACTCGTGCATTTCAGAAACATAATCAAAGTGTTTAAAGGGATAAACCACCTGAAGGAAGGTATACAAACGCCTTACATACATACGAAAATTGGTGACAATTTTTCATGATTGATTACCAGGAGGTGATGCCCTTTCCATTCTTGAAGTGAGAAATTCCAATAAGTGTCCAACGTGGCTGATATCTCTTTAGATAGAAAAGTGTTACGCAATAAATCAGAAGTGCGAGCAAAGATGAAGCTTTAAAAGTGTTTGATGACCCCTTGATGGCCATCAACGGAGAGAAGATGGGTTCTTAAGAGAGCCCATCATACCGCCGTTGTGAGAGCCTTAATCACTTTTTAAAAGCTCATATTTCTTGGTGTGTATCAAATGTACTTTCTTGATACATACATCATTAAAAAATATAATAAATAAACTAGCCGAAATAATAGTTCTTGATTTCAATTTGAAGGTAATACAAATTGCTAAAATGAATCTCTCTCTCTCTCTCTCTCTCTCTATATATATATATATATATATATATATATATATATATATATATATATATATATATATATATATATATATATATAAAGAGAATATGCATACGTGTGTCGCACATAGACGCAAAAACTACTCGACGGATGTCGCTGAAAGTTTCACACATTGTTCTTATTACTAATGGTGTGTTTAAAGGGTGGTTTTAATTAAATCGGACATGTGAAGGCGTTGTTGGTGATGATCTATTCGTATGTCGTGAGTCAAACGCCCCTGAACTCTATGCAACCCGCCGCACTGTCAAGGATTATTCTTATCTACACTGCATGCAAAAATTGTGACCCTGCCATTGTAAAATATTGGCCGGAATTATTACTCGAATCTGGAAAAAATAAATCAAATTTATCCAAGATAGTGTCATAGCGAACGCATACCGAAAAGTTAAAAGCGTTTCGAAAAAATATTATATCAAATGTTAATTTATTTATTTACTGAATGATAAAAATGACTGTGCTACTTATATACTCACAGATGCAGTCAAGGCATACATTGGTCTCAAGAACGATGAAAATCATTTGTGCAAATTGTTTTGGGAGTGATTAACAGTAATAGAATTTTGGAAAAGAGCCTTAAACAATAAGCACTTTGCTTTGTTTAGTTATTATGTGGTTAGACGAGATAAACAGTCCTGTTGCTTGAAATAACTGAAACATTCAATGGTTGTTTTCTGCAACTTGATTATCTTTGCCAATATACTGTATGCCAAATATCTACAGTATTGACCAAATATCTACTGTATTTTCTGTTTTATGGCCTGATAGTAGTTAATGTCTTGTGGATTAGATCAAAATAATGGGTAAGATGAAGAAAAAAGATCAGTAAGTTAGAAGAGTAAATTTCATTGCGAGTAGAAAGGATAGACAGAAGCTGCACAAAATAAATTTTTGCAGGAGGAGAGAAGAGAGACGGGAATAAGGAAGTACTATAAAATGAGAGAAGACGTGAGGTGAGAAATGGAACTGTAAACGGGGAAAAATGAAAACGAAATACGGAAAGCTGATGAAATAAAAGAAGATGAATTAATTAAGGTGTGGTAGACTTTGAATTGGGAATAAATTGGAAACATTGAATCTATATCTATATCAACTTGAACTAAAAGGAAATTGAATAAATGAATGAATGAATGAATGAATGCTGATGATGATGATATATGTTTTTTGGGAAGAGAAATATGTTCCTTTTGATACTTTAAAAGAAGGAAGCTTTGGAGTGAAACTGTTGTTTGAAATGTCAAAACACTTTTGTGAAGAAGAATTTGAAAAGTTTTGGAAATTCAAGAATGATATGGAAGTGTAAGACGTTTTGTGTTAGATTTTACGGCGTATATTAATGGTAAACAAAATGCAGACGTCTTCTTTATGTGGAGTAATGATTAAAAGATGGAACATCTTTAAAGTTAAATAAAATGTTGATATCTGTGTAAATACGGACGTTTAGTAATATTGTTGACAATACAGTATTGATTTTCGAATTAATACAATTGTTATTTAAAGTAATCGGATTTTTAAGCTGCGAGGTGAAGGAGATGTTCAGGAATCTGCTCAAAATACAATTTAAGTTTTTCGCAAAATATATCAAGAGTTAGACATTTTTAATAAAATGAAGCTGCAGTAATGACCATCAGTGCGACAAACAAAATAAAAAATGCGATTAGTCTTTCTTGAATTCATTTTGAAGAAAGTCATATGAACGGTTTAGGTGCTAGCATAGTATACAGACGGGTGGACGGACGAACAGACTGAAGTATTGCCCTCAATCGAATTTTTGATATTAAGAATCCAGAAAACGTTGATTCTGACTTCACAATGTGATAGAGAAAATAATTTACGACTATAAGAGTAAGGTTTATCCACTTTTGTATACCAGGGCGGTATAATACGAGTATTTCTGTCGCAAATTTGTCGATTTTTGCAATACTCAGCATTGCAATACTCTCTTTACTACTTAATTACTCCTACGTAGTAAAGCAAAATAAACTAACAGTGAGTCACTTTGCATATTGTTTGAAATCAAATTACTATTTCAAATGTAGTACGCAATGGAAAATTTTGCAATTATTATGATAAAACCATATTTGAAGTTTCCACAGAGCTCCCAAAATATAAAATTTCATGCTTGGAAGTAGGAAAACATGTCCAGAGAAAGTGGCCCAATTTAATACATTTAAGTAATTATATGCAAAATTCATTTAATCATACTAAAATACATTTTAATATTTCTTCGTTGTATTTTGCAGAAAATTGTAAAAGAGATAAAAGTAATATACGCATGTGGAATCAGCTAACTGAAATTAAATCTAATGTTATTTTAAGAGGTTTCCCTCATTATTCAATGTGAATTTAATCGAATCCAATTTTATAAGGTGAAAGAAATTTATTTAAACAAGAAGTTCAAAGTAGAAGGATGAACGTATGAATGTGTTTAGAAATCCTCTAATTTATGAACAGTAGCCTTAACAAACATTGTCAAAACTGTTTTGCAACTAGCAATTTACAAGTAGCAAATAGAGGTGCTAAAACAGCACGTACTTTCTCGCCCGTCCTTTCATGCAAATTACGCGAAAAGTACTCAAATTTTCGAAAACTTGTACATGACTGTTTTTCAAAAACTATCTTTTAGTAACATATTTAATTTTAGGGGAAATCTCTATCTTTAATGTTTTAGTTGTTGGAAGACTCCGAAAAAAGTTTGAACTTTTGCAGTTTTCGAAAAATCAGGGTTTTTGACGAACATGCAATCTACACCATTTTCTTAAACGTTCTTCGCCCTATCTATCAACAAAATTTAATAAAAAATGATGGAGCCATTTTTTTGAAAACTTGGAAAATGTCACAGAGGCTTCATGTAAAATACCCCCCGCCAAAAAATATCGGTTTTAAATTGAAGTGACCGCCGCATCAGCTACATCAGTTAGGGAATATGAAATTTAGAGAAAATTGGCTGGAACACCACAGACGAACAGGCTTCCATTTTGCCGTCATTCGTATTTTCGGTATCAAGGACCCACAGAACATGTATTCTGGTTACATCATGTATTAAAGAATTTTGTTGTACTAAATTTAGCAACTAACTTTTTCCACTTGTATGTTTTCGGGGCCCCGTAATAATAGTTTTATTTGCCGAAAATTCGCCGTCTTTTCCAGCACCTTTACATAACTTTCTCTCCTCTCCGTAGCGAGGAAGTAAAAATGTATTTCACTGGCAAATATGTTAATTTATTCCCATTATTATTTCATGTTTCTTGTACTAGAGGCGATAGTGCCATCTGAAGAACGTTTTCCGTCTACTTCATATCACTTTTATCTCTCATTTCTTTTTCACTTTCTTTTTCTTGGTTTTTAACTCCCATTACCTACTTTTACGTACGTATTTAAACTTGATGAACTGTATTGAATATTTAAATACATTCATACCTTTTATTCTGAACAGAAATGTTTCCATTTCATACTTCGTATGTGCAATCAGAGTAAGTGGCAGGTCTTTTCTCATGGTGTTTGAACGTTAAGTGGTTATATGAAGAAAAAAACGTGACAAACCGAATGTGAGTGTACCACATTTTCTGGAAAAAACTGATGTTTTGCGTCTCCTGGGGCTTCCCCGGGTGGTGCCTTAGCTGGCCGAAAAGTTGGTGTGGCTGGAACGAAGTTCACCTTGCAGTGTTCTTCAGAGTTCTTTCTTCTGTGTCCACTTCACTTTAGAGAAGAAATGATATTCTGAAAATAAAGAGAAGAAAGATCCATTTTCGTGGAAAATAAAGTCTCTTCATTTTTGAACACGAAAGATGGGTCAGAAAAATTAAGTTATTTTTGTTTTGTTTGGTTCTGAAAGTAGTTTTGAAAAATTGAAATATTTTTATCTTATGATACGTTGAAAAGGATAATTGGAAGTTATTTGAGAACATCTAATTCGTGAATAGAAAAGATGAAAACCAAGATAAGGAGCAAAACGTTCTAATTCTGATTTTGAATGTAGCCGAGACGTGCAATTCTGCAATCATTTTCGTAAGTGTGTTTGAATGACAAAAATATATAAAAAAAGCTATAAAATACTAGTTGCATGCGTCCCACAAAGTATTAAATAGGTGCAATTGGGATCCAAAATGCCGCAGAGAAGAAAACGGTCCAACGAAATAAAAGGGCCCTTGAGAAATCACAAGTTTTAAAGTGTCAAATCCTTGCACTACAAAGCGGTCTTTTAATGAAAGGAAATTAATATTTAAGAATCAAATCCAACTTTGAAACTATTTGTATCAGCTTCTTTCTGTTACACAAAATATCTGTTAGTTTTAATTTTTTCACCACACACTCGACGAATGTTTTTCGATTTTAGACTTTTTAGTAATACATTTCACTACCATATTGAATAATTTTTGTGAGATGCGAATTCTTATTAAATTATTTATTACTTAAAGTTCTGACATCTTACTTAAAGTTGAACTGTTAATATTTAAATTCACTGTTTTCAGAATTGGATTTAAGAAAAAATAAAATAAAAAAAACAAAGAGTTTGAGTGTGTGCACTGACGGAAGCAGATAGTAAGATATTGATGGGTGCAGATCTGATGTGCAAATTGCAGTGGAAGAAAATGTCGACATTATTTGTAATGAATGAAAACGGTTATTGCTTTAACTTTATTAACAAAACATGTTTGTGGCATTTCAGAAGTCTAGAAATTACAATATCGATATATGTAGATTGTTAAGAAACCTTGCGCTTACCTTGTATCATTATTATTATGTTTTTACGTTAGTGTATTTTTTCTTCATAACTACAGACGAGCATTAGTATCAGATCAGGCACGTTCAATTTTAAACGAACGTTTAAGCTTCCTTGGCAGCAGCGAATTAAATGGGGTGCCTTATTTAATTGAATGAAATTACTATCTACTAATCATTTCGTAAATGTGGACATGTTAAGACTTTTAAAATACTATTTTTCTTTATACAAAACTAATGAGAAAATAAAATTTAGCATTACGAAATTGATTAAAATTACCCTCAAATACTTGTTTTTCTACCCTGTCTATGAAAGAGTTCTTAGGTTTTAAGATAAACGTATTGGTCTATCTGCACTTTGCAAAATTATAAAGAGTGTTTTTATTTTACCAAAAGAAAGTTGTGGATTGAAATAAATCAAAGACAACATAGCAAATATGTTATTTAATTAAAGTTTACAGATCAATTGAGTTTCAACTTTAGATATGTGAGTGATAGTTTGTTTCCTTTCAACTAACTAACGCGACGTAACTTTTAAAGAAAAAATACCGTAATAAAGCAGAGAACAGCATACTGAGATATTTTATAACTATTTAAGAATTTATCATTGACATTTCTCTTGATACGAACTTACTGCAATTTTATTGAGAAAATATACTGTGAATTTTGGCTGCGACACAAAACAAACAGAATAGTCAATGAACATGTAAGTGAAAATTTACAGGCCTAAAAATTTGGATTGTATTCCTCCAAATGCGCATATCCTGCAGTACATGTATATGGCTCAGACTAGAATCCAAAGCTAGTGAGGTAGTGAATGGATTATCTAATTCGCAATGATACTAATATTTGCATTTCCGAGACAGTCATTATTTGAAGAGATAGAGATGGAACTACATGTGGAGCTGAGTTGATTTCCTACAGTCACGTGCGTATTCATATTATCAATGCCTTATGAGATAATAAAAAGTGAAATTTGGTCCTCATAATTTATGTATTTTTATGTTCATTTCGTTACGCCTAGAATAAGCTAATAAGTCAACAGTTCCATCATTTAAAAAAGTTAAATTCGTATAGCTTTGCAAATAAATCTATAATTTATTATCATTTCGCAAATAGAAATTCATACGTCTCAGGAAACATTATTTTTCCATAACATGAAATAATTTTGTCCTTGTTCTCTTACACTTTCTGGACTAATTTTGTTCACTTTCTTTACTCTTGCTCAAAATGTTAGACTGATGTTACTTAGTAGGTAAATACTGAAATGAGGCGTTTTGAAATATAAATGAATGTTTCACATTTTAGTAAAATTGAGATCTTATGCTTTGACGAAGGAGAGGTTGTAAGTGTCTCCACATTGCCAATACTTTGAAAAATAGACATAAAAGAATGATTATTCTGTTGCACTTTCCTACTAGTTGCATTATTCTACGAAATATGAGCTGCATTTTGTTATTGAATTGAAATTATTTTCATAAGAATCAACAAATTAAATATTTTGTTCCATACTTGAGATATTTTCCAAAAGACAAATTTTAACAGAAACATTAATTTTAACGGGCTTTTAAACATTACATGACTCGTAACTCTCCTGATTATTGTTTTTAGCTTTTGAAAAAATCACGAAGTATGGATCGAAACGTCATGTAATTTATAGGTGGTTCTCACGTCGGAGGAGTACTCCAACAAAGGACTACAATTTTGAGACATTCGCAAATTTCTCTCTTTCATTCTTGTCTCCATCTCTTACTTCACACCTCAGTCGAGCAAGTACATGCACTACACCACCACACATAACGCGAGACGCATCTGGAGCTTCTTCCGGTTGAGGAGGTTCTCATTGATGAGATACCTGGCGGGGGACCCCCAAGACAACGTGAGGTCCGCGCCGTCTCTCTCTCTCTTTCTCAAGGAATACCCCTCCTCCTCCCGTCAAAAACATGCACTACACTTACAGAATTAATACTCATAGCAGTGGTCGCCACCGGAAACACGCAATAATCAATAAATCAATGAATCCACGCATTTCCTTAGAAGAAGCCAAGGCAATGCAATTCATATTTACACAACAGACGTAAACATATACCTTTAAACTCACATTTTTTTAACCAGATCGGCTTTATTCCGAAGACCTTAAAGTTGCAGGAGGCAGAAATAACTTTTTAATATTTCAAACAACATTATTTTCTACATAGATTGGAACATTCACTCTTTGTTGTGTCCCTGAAAAAATAAGATATGTTGAACTTTTATGAAGTAGTACGTTCCACTGGTGAATTTCCTTACATTTCAAATACTCTTCTTGCTCACCGATATTGAGTTTTCTAAATAGCCAGTATTTATTATGCCAATGTTGTACGTACACATAATCAACTATCACTTTAGAGTACATTTATTAGCTTAAAACATGTTCTACATGATCCATGGTTAATTGTTAGAACATTTTGGGTCACACAAGTATTCTTGAATTACTCCGGATCACACGAAAGCTTGCGTGTTGCGGACGCAATTTGTGGAAAAAATGCAAATCAGTTTTCTACGCGGTTTTCGCACTCTGGAAAATGAAGTCTTTCACTACCGCCTGCTTGGGCGTGCATTCCTGCGGCAGAGGGCTCCTCTCCCCCGTGAGTCAACGCAGCTAATTGCCTCCGCCGCTTCTCTTCACCGACGGGCCGCCCCCGCGCAGTTCCCTCCCCAGCCCCGCTCCTCTCCCTCACCTACCCCGAGCCGCCCCCGAGCCGCCCCCGCGCCCTTCCCGCGCCGCCCCGCGCTGCTCTCACGTCGCCCTCGTGCCGCCCCCGCGCAGTTCCCTCCCCAGCCCCGCTCCTCTCCCTCACCTACCCCGAGCCGCCCCCGCGCCGCCCCCGCGCCCTTCCCGCGCCGCCCCGCGCGTGCCGCCCCCGCGCAGTTCCGTCCCCGGCCCGCCCCCCTTCCTTCACCCCTCCCGATCCGCCCCCGCGCCGCCCCCGCGCCGCCCCCACGCCGCCCCCGCCGCCCCCGCGCCACCCCCGCGCCGCCCCCGCGCCGCCCCCGCGCCGCCCCCGCGCCGCCCCCGCGCCGCCCCCGCGCCGCCCCCGCGCCGCCCCCGCGCCGCCCCCGCGCCGCCCCCGCGCCGCCCCCGCGCCGCCCCCCGCGCCGCCCCCGCGCCGCCCCCGCGCCGCCCCCGCGCCGCCCCCGCGCCGCCCCCGCGCCGCCCCCGCGCCGCCCCCGCGCCGCCCCCGCGCCGCCCTGCGCCGCCCCCGCGCCGCCCCCGCGCCGCCCCCGCGCCGCCCCCGCGCCGCCCCCGCGCCGCCCTGCGCCGCCCCGGCGCCGCCCCCGCGCCGCCCCCGCGCCGCCCCCGCGCCGCCCCCGCGCCGCCCCCGCGCCGCCCCCGCGCCGCCCCCGCGCCGCCCCCCGCGCCGCCCCCGCGCCGCCTCCTTGCCCCTATCCCGCTCGTCGCTACCGCTTCCCCCGCACCGCCCCCCTTCTGCACCGACCCCTCACCCTCTCGTACCCCACCCCCACGCTGCACCCGCGCCGCCACTCACTACCTCCGCGCCGCCCACGCGCCGGGCTCGCGACGTCCTTACGCCGCCGCCCACAGACGGCCGTCGATTTCAAGAGTACGGCTGAAAGCAACAGCAAAGAAACTCAATTATCCCGTAATTGAACATTTTCATCGGCAGACCACCTTTTCCTAAAACTGTCAACATGTCATGTATTTTCTGGTATAGGTCTGAACGTTAGTAAGAGCTCCGATAGGAATATTAAGAGAACAGAACAGTCGATTGTTCAAATTAAGCTGATTTGTGCTTGAATACAGCTTTTAATTTCTCGTCTTTCAAAGAACCATTATTACGTCATTGTAAATGTGTTGGCGTCGGAATTTTATTGCGTTTACGGTGTATTGACAGAGGATTTTGGTATTGAAATATAAAGTCGACGTATTTCAGAGATTATTTAATTAATTGAAGCGCTTCGAGTTTGTAAATCTACTGTCGAATATTAATTCAAAATAGACCATGTTTATTTATATCGTCTCTCTTTCACCACTACTAGTGTATTGTTGCCTTGTGAAGATTTGTTCATGAGATAGATTAAAAACTTTGTGCCACAGAATAGAGATCTTCTTTTATTCATGGTGGGTGAATTGTTGACAATCATAGGAATCATAATAATAATAATAATAATAATAATAATAATAATAATAATAATAATAACAGCTTACTGAATTAAATTAATGCAGAAACATGCATTAATATATAATTTAGTTATTACAAAATTAAAAAATAATATTCTGCTCCATTATTTTCATTAATGATTGAGAAGCGTTTGCCAGTGTGATACAAATTGTAAATTATTTTCACTACCTGAAATGGAACTGGATGTACTGGATACCACATTGAGTCCCTGGAAAATGGGTGAATTCTTCTGGTATATTCCTACCAAAAATATAACTTGTGATAGTGCTTTTCCATTTATTGTTCTACATGCACATCGGTTGTACGCAGCGTTTAAGTTGGCGATTTGATATAAAATCAAAATACGATTTTCCACATCCTATTTTCATTTTGGATGAACTTTAGCTCTGTTTATTGGCTTAACAATAAGCAGAGTGATTAATAAATGAACCTGAGAATGTATTCTTTCTCATACTTGAAGAGCCTCGTCTAATTTACTAATAAAACACTTTAGAGTTGTCTAGGAAAAAATACAATAAAGAAATGACAGAACTGTCAGGGGGAGTTACAATTCAAATATGTATTTACTGTAATAAATGTCGCCAATTTCTAGATCAGCAAAAGAGAAGAGTCTAGAAATGCACGAAGAATTGAAATTATGTTCTCCAGATTATTTTGTGTATCATTCCGTGTCTTATATTTTTTAATTGAAGTGTTTAAGGCAATAACATGATAAAGCAAACCAGCCGCAGAAAAACTCTCATATTTCGTAAATGTTAGTATTTCGATTTTGGTCGAAGTCTGCCTCTTATAAGATAATACAAGACATACTTTCATGAAAATCTAGACACCACACATTCACGAATAGTGGGAGATTTGTGTGGTTAGTGTGTCTTATTTATCGTGTTATCTTGCTCTATGTTTCTATCGACGTTCCTCAAAGTTGCACTCTACTTGAGCTTTATATGGTTAACAATTCATTTTTGTAATTCAGTGAGTAATACAATGAAAACTTTTTCAAGCTCCAGTTAATGCACTATTTACATTTTCGGAGTTTTCTCAAAGTCCTTGAACAAGTTCTATTTTCATTATGCCCATCTTAAGGGCATTTAGCATATCTTTCTGCGCAGAGCTCTTGCCAAAAATGCAAATCTTTAAATTGTTCTATTTTTTTTAAATTTATTTCTAACTTCTGATTTTGATTCATTAGTGAAAATTTGAAAACTGAAAAATTCCATAGTTGTAAGATTTTTTACTCAGAAATGGCCAATTGGTACATTACTTCTCAAACGTGTTTCAGATCAAAAAAATTCAAAAAATCCGATTCACATAACGGTATTGATATTTGAATATTAATAACATTTAGCTATGTATTTTAATATTAAACTCCCCGGAACCGTGCCAATATTCCGCTCTTTAAAAATAACTTTTTAAATAAAAACATTCTTCATACTGGATACCTACTTCAGGCTAGAACCTGAACTGAATATTGATGCATTGGAGGTCTGTCATTACGGACCTATTAACGCATCAATTTAATTTTGCATATATTAATAGTTGTTGCTCGTTTCTGACCTCCTAATACGGAGCAAGGATGACCAGAAAATCTAAATATTCACTCAGGTTTTTGCTTCACCTGATGTACACGTTTCCCTTTGTGCTCCCCTCCCATGTTTTCCGCATAATCTTTGACATGCTCCTCAGCATATTCTTTCGCATATTCACCATATGTTCTCTTGCTTGTTCATCATACACATACTTTGTCGAATGCTCTCAACATGTTCTCACACTTGTTCCTTGCATGTGAACACATTTGCAAGTTCCGGACGGGTTGCCTGTGCCCCCGCATGTACCTCCGCATGCACACGTTTCACCTATCCCCCACATGTTTTCTCACAATTAATAACAGGGTACCAATTTTCCTCCAAATGCATTGCTCCTCCAAATTTTCCACCAAATGTGCTCTCAATGTTCCCTCAAATGTTCTCACAAACCATCCTTACATGTTTGCAGAATGTTCCCGTACTTGTTGAAATGGAAATCCAAAAACCCAATTAAATTGCCTTTTTATTACGAAACACTATTATAAACGTTACAAAGTCGTAGAAGCAGTGCCTCTCCTGCCGAATGTAACGGAATGTCGTGAAATGCTAGTGTGCCCTGAAGAGCAAAGACCCAAAAAATGTAATAGAAATGCTCCAAAACGTTTTCCCAATCTCCCAAATCAGAACTTTTTAAATATTTGTTTTAAAAGAGAAAGAAAGCTTTGCACCAGAAAACGATTGTGTTTCTGGCAATCCAAGGGGGGGTATCGAAACCATAAAAAGTACATCAAAAAATGCCGCATTTTGAGGACGACGCTATAGAAAATATACGAATAACTGTTCCTTACGGGAACAAGAAAATTCTTAGAGGCTCTAAGATAGTTCGTTCTTGAGTTATGAACGATGGTAAAGTGTGCGGCTTAATGTGTTTTGCGGGTTGCACGTGTGCCTGATTACAAAACTCCATTATCTGCGTACGCTGTTTTTCGTCTTCAGTGTCTTTGATACACCCAAGCGGGGTATAATTGTTCCCATCAAGTAGTAATACTTAAATGCTTTTGTGTCCATGGTTTCTTATAATATAAAAGGAAATAATGCGTCATCTTGCTTTAGCGTATTATGTATAATGGGGATTAGACGTAAAATAACCTTCGTTCTAAACCTCCTAAGAGGCGTAAGCTCCGTTCTTTCCACGTTTGAAGCAAATTGGAAGCCTAGAATTCGCATTTTTGAAATGTGTATGAAGGGGCCACTACAGTCGCAGTGACTCAAGTGAAAGATACCCTACGCAAAGTTAGTTCCAATTAAACGTTTTTAATACTTTATTTTTACTTTTAGTTTATAAAGCGTGAAGAGTGAAAATAAATTTACTTACTCTTTACATTTTTTATTTCAGTGTTTTGTGAGACTGTGTTGCAATAAAAGTATTCGAATTACTTCAGTTATGTTTGCTAACTTTTTCTTCAAAATGACAAAAGTAATCGACAAAAATATAAAAGGGTCAGAAAGAGCAAACATTGATAGTCTTTCCAGTTGAGAATTCAAACACCCTCTGCGCAACTCTCTACATTCATAGAAATACTCTTTACCTTCAGTATTACCTCTTTTCTTATTCTTGCTGGGACAGCTGGTGACGCACAACCTAATTCATGATACAAATTGTATACTGCGAATTGATTGTGGTATTTTGTTGTATAAATCTATAGTTCGATTTTCTTTTTTTAATGCTTATCCTATTTGGTGCAATGTTGTTACCTCTCATCTTAATAAACTCTAAATTGTTCAAAATAAATTTCTTCCGAAAATATTAAATTTATAGTTCTTCATTGAAAATTAGCAAATTCACATAGAAATTCAAATTCAAATTTTTTAAATATTTTATTCTTCACCTCGTCAAATAACTTTTATTACCACTTATCTATTTCACTTGCATATGAAAATCTCACTTTAGGACAAAATTATAAAAGATCATAGTACTGATTTTACTTGGAATAAATCTGGACATATCTGCAGAAGAGTTCTTAGCCAATCATCTCCTGCAAAACAGATTTTTATTCACACAAAAAAATGAAGGTGCCCGTGTGGTGTCGGGGGTTTTAGTAGAATAGCACCACGGGACCTCCCCCTGTTGTAGAAGGCGACTAATCGGAGCAGCTGTCCGCTGTCCCTCCCCTAAACATCCTGTCATCCCCACTAACTTCGTGTGTCATTGCTTCCACTTACTTGTGGCACACTTCTGTTTTCTATCCTGTAGGCTAATCTTCGTATCAGCCAACTCTTGTGTTTCCGACCCCGACGCTATTAGGTTGCGAGGGCTAGGGAGTCATTTCTATCTTACTCTTCTATTCTAACCATATTCTTCACTGTCCCCCCCTTATCTTCTTCCATTTCTTTGTAGCTGGCGGTAGCTGAAAAACGCGGGGGAGTAAACCCTGTACAAAATCCCGGTCCTCCAGGTTGGGGGTTGGACGATGGGCTAACAACCCTTCTCCAGAAAAAAAAATACTGTTCAGAAACTCGAAGAAAAATGCCGGACTGTTTTTGGAAAACGACATATTAAACGGAAAAAGGATATGATTCTGGGAACTTGGAATGTGAGGAGCTTGTTTAAACCGGGTGCATTGGCAATCTTGAAAGAGGAATTAGCTAAATATAAAATTTCGATAGCTGCTTTACAAGAAATGAGATGGACAGGGAAAGGTATGCTGGACTCAGGCGATTACACAGTATGTTACAGTGGTCATGAAAGATTGGCAGAATTTGGTACAGGATTTTTAATCCACAAAAGTGTTAAACATCTTATCACTAAATTTAATCCAGTAAACGAAAGATTATGCTCTATTAGAATCAAAGGGAAATTTACTAACATAACAGTTATTAGTGTGCATGCACCTACAGAAGATAAGGAAGATATTGAAAAAGAAAATTTCTATTGTCAGTTAAGTAATTTGTACTTAAAATGTCCAAAACATGACATTAAACTCATTATGGGTGATTTCAATGCAAAAATAGGTAATGATCATATGATGACCCAGTTCGTAGGGCGGGATACACCCCACACCATTACTAATGGAAATGGATGGAATCTAATCGACTTTGCATCAACCAAGAAAATGGTTATAAGCAGTACAACCTTCCCTCACAAGAAGGTACATCTGGAAACATGGAGATCGCCAGATGGGGTAACACGTAATCAGATAGATCATGTACTAATTGATAGTAGATACACCAGTAATATCACAGATGTAAGAGCATATAGAGGTGCTGATTGTGATAGTGACCACTACCTGGTGGTGGTGAGATTACGACAGCGAATATCCTCAGTTGGTAGGACTAAAGGACAAAGAATTAAAAGAATTGATGTTGAGAAATTAAAAAATGGAATTATAGCAAGGGATTATAGAGTAAGCGTAGAAAATACACTGAAGGAACTACCAGAATATCAGGAAGAGGATAGTGTTGAAAAAATATGGGGCGGTATTAAAAATTCCGTAATTGAAGTATCCCAAAATATATTGGGAAAACAGAAATGGAATAAAAGAAACAACTGGTTTGATGAAGAATGTAAAATGGCTTTGGAAAACAGGAATAAAGCACGGCAAAAAATGCTACAAAGAGCAACACGATGTAATTCTTACAATTACAAAGAAGCAAGAAAACTGGCAAAAAATATTTGTAAAAAGAAAAAAAAAATTATATGAAGAACAAAAACTTGAGGAATTGCAGGATAAGTTTAGAAACAATGATAGCCGAAAGTTTTATGAAGGAATAAGAAATATAAAAGAGGGTTTCCGCCCACGAACAAGTTTTTGTAGAAATAAAGATGGAGATCTAGTAGGTGGAGAGAATGAGGTGTTAAATACATGGAAAAACTATTTTGAAGTGCTACTGAACCCCCAGCAGGAGGAACGAACTCCTGAACAGAAAGTGATTTACTATGGACCTGAGCAATCACAACCACCACCAACATTTCAAGAAATAATGAAAGCAATAAGAAATATGAAGGGAAATCGAGCACCAGGAGAAGATATGATCACAGCAGAGCTGATTAAATTTGGAGGCAGACAGCTGTGGAAACACATTCATTATCTATGCCAAAAAATTTGGGAGACGGAAATAATACCAAAGGAATGGAGCACTGCAATAATTTGCCCTGTCTACAAGAGTGGTGATAAACTAAATTGTATAAATTACCGTGGAATATCGCTCCTTAATACAACATATAAATTATTTACAACTGTATTATCATGGCGGCTGGAACCATATGTGGAGGATTGCCTTGGAGATTATCAGTGCAGATTTAGGAAATATAGGTCTACCACTGATCAAATCTACACACTTAGAACAATTTTAGAGAAAACATGGGAACAGAATATCGAAATACATCAGTTATATATTGATTTTAAACAAGCCTATGACTGTGTTAATAGGAAACAACTCCTACAAATAATGATAGAATTTGGTTTCCCAAGTAAATTGCAAAGGCTAGTCAAAATGACTTTAAAAAACACAACAAACAAAGTTAAAGTACAAAACATGCTATCAGAAAGTTTCGAAACTATGACTGGTCTTCGTCAGGGTGATTCACTATCCACACAACTATTTAATATATGCTTGGAAAAAGTAATCAGAGCCGTCAAAATAAATCCTAGAGGTACAATATTTAATAGAACTGTACAACTTTTAGCATATGCAGATGATGTTGTTATCTTAAGCAGAACCCAGAAATTCCTCACAGAAAGTGTAGAAGAATTAATAACAGCTGCTAATGTAATCGGTCTTAAAATTAACTGCAGTAAAAGTAAGTATATGATTAATCGGAAAAAGAATGAACCACCCTCAAACTTTGAAATAGGTAAAGAGAAATATGAAAGAGTAGAAGTATTCAAATATTTGGGATCTCTCATTACTTCCACAAATAGTATAGAAATGGAAATAAAAGCACGAATGACCTCAGCCAATAAGTGTTTCAGAGCACTAAGATATGTATTAAGGAAAAGAAATATATATAGATACCTCAAGATCCAAGTATATAAGACTGTTATAAGACCAGTAATATTGTATGGTGCCGAGTGTTGGACATTAACAAATAGACTTGAATGTATGCTGATGTCCTGGGAGAGGAAAATCTTAAGGTGCATTTTCGGCCCCACATGTGAAAATGGGCATTGGAGGATAAAGAGTAATTTAGAACTCACCAATATGTATAAAACAACAGATATTGTTGCAGAAATTAAGGTCAGAAGACTACAATGGCTCGGACATCTATTACGAATGGAAGAAGAAAGAACCCCAAAAATTATTTTCTGTAAAGAACCCGAAGGAAGAAGAAAGAAAGGAAGACCCCGTTTAAGATGGCTGGATGATGTGGAGATGGATCTGAGAGTGATGGGAGTGAGGGGGTGGAGAAGAAAGGCAAAAGAGAGAAGTGAATGGGCATTGATCGTTCGAGACGCCAAGGCTAAACTTAAAGGGCCGTAGTGCGACAGAAGAAGTATTTTTTATTTAGATAGCCGACTTTCGACGGGTTTGTCACCATAATCAGTCTAAAATGTGCAGAAAAAATGTAAATAAATTACAAATAAAATACAAAATAAGATAACAAATTAAATTACAATAAATAGATACATTTAAGTTTTAAATTCAAATAGCAGATAAAATTGCGAAAATTGAAATGCAACGGGAGGATTAATATAGATAGTAGCAGTTCAAATTAAAAATTATAAAATACCAATATACCAATTGCATTTAACATGACTATTTAGATGCTTTTTAAAAACAAATCCTTCGTATTTAAAAAGTCGAAGTGCAATTCGTTACGTCTCCGTGGAATTCTCTTTCTTTAGAAACCTCATTTATAACTGAGTTTCGTGTGAGAACCGTAAAATGTATGTATACTACTGAAAGAATATGGGAGACGCTTTTTCATACGATTGATACAATTTTTCTCGTAAACTATAGTTGGTGTGACACCTGTACATATTTCATTAATTTGAAGCAGAATTACGCAAAAACTACTCGTTTCCTTTTCAAAAATTTGTACATTACCTTTTTAAAGAGCTAATTTTGTCTGAGAGAAAAATCTTAAATTTTGTAATTTTAATAATATCTGTTTGCAATTTAAAAGAATGAGCGATACCCGAAAATTGAACTATCACCTTGTGTTTTACCGTTCTTTATTACACATGTGGAAAAATGTAAAGAAACAAATTTGGAGCGGTTTTGAGGGGCAAAAATGCGTAATGTAAATTTCAAGCGCAACTTACGTGAAAACTACTAACTTTTACAAAAAAATGTATGTGCCCTTTGTAAGAGCTAATTTAGTACAACAGACATTGTCTGAGGCAAAAATCTCTATCTTCAATTTTGTAGTTTTATATTTTTTTTGCAAATTTCGAAAAATCGAGAATTTTATCGAAAATGAGACCTGCACAATTCTCTGAACCCTAGATTACAAAGGTGTCGTCTGTCAGACGCAACTAGTACCGAAGGCTTCCCCCATCCCCTTCATTCAGTCAACTACGCCTTTGTAATTACGTCCATTTTTTGGGCGTTGTATTGCCTAATACTGTGAATAATAAATACGAAAATGAACAATAAACGCCTTCTCCTGTAGCATTTAAGTGTTATTCTGAACATGTAGCAATCATAATGGGACAATGGTGATCATATGAAAGGTCGCATGACGAGGTACTACAGCGGACGCTTCTCAAAAGCTATGTGTTGACTGCACCAAGCAAATGTGTGCTTCAAGATATTTAGGTGTACCTATAAAAGCCTTTAAATGTATTTAGTAACTCCATAAAATACATGTTCAAACGATTAAATTTAGTGTTTCCCAAAGTAGTCTGTCAGACTACGCCTTTGTAAAAACGCTTGGTACAGGACGCCTTTGTAATCTAGGGTTAAACATTATTCGCACTATTTAACAACAAAATTTAATAAAAAAACTTGGAGGGATTTTTTTGAAAATTTTGAAAATATCTGAAAGATTTCATGTTAAGTACCCATAGAAAGTGACATCTATTTCAAATTTCAATCTATTTCAAAAACCGCGACATGTGCCAGAACGATGAAGGAATATCAATTATGGAGAAAATCGGCTGAACGGTGTATGTGCTAGCATTGTGCACACACGAAGAGACAGACGGACAGGCAGGCGTTTTCCTCTCTTTTCTCCCCTCTCTTAATCTCTTCTCTCTTTCCCCCTCTCTTTTATTCCCTCTGTTTTCTCCCCTCTCTTTTCCCCTCTCTTTTCTCCTCTCTCTTTTCCCCTCTCTTTTCCCCTCTCTTTCCCCCTCTCTATCTCCTCTCTCTTTTCTTCCCTCTCTTTTCTCCTCTTTTTTCCTCTTTTAATAATTTGTTAATATATTGAAGATCTCTCACAGTCTTCCATCTGATTCACTCAATCACTTTTCATATGATGATATTTTAAAAAAACATTGTTTGATTTTTTAAAATTTTCTTTTATACAACATTGATCCTGACAATAGCGAATACAAAAAATAATTATCCAATTTGGTGCAGTCGTTCGAAAGTTACACGCTTACATACATTTCGGCCATTCATTTTTATTTATATGGATTATTATTATTATTATTATTATTATTATTATTATTATTATTATTATTATTATTATTATTAAAAATATTATATTAATGATTAGGCACAAGACTGCGTTTAAACTTACATTTAATAGAAACTCTACAAAAGTCTTCAAAAACCATAATACACTTGCTCTTTATCAGTTTTGATAATGATAGTTAACCATTTTTGTGGAATACTTGCTGTACACAAAATTTTTACATACCAAACATTTATTATTTCAATGTAATCACTGTTGAAAATAAGAATCTTCCTAAAACAACCAACAGAACACAGTATGTTATAATAATGTATTCATTCAGCACATTCAAAGACACGATAATCGGCTTCAAACAATGTAACCTATGCAATATTTTGGAAAACAACGCATTTACAAGTAATTACTTATAAATTTAAACTGATCTCCTAACGATTTGCGATGCAGAAAATTGGAAGAATGATTAATGCCACATGTGACACGGAGTACGACAGGGGTACATTTTCGACCCCATACATGAAAATTTATTTCCAGAAAAAATAATTATTGATTTTTTTCCACGGAGCATATGTTCCATACATTACAGAAAAATATTCAGGTAGAAAAAAAACTTTCTTGTTGATAATAACATTAAATGAAATAAGTGACAAAAACATGTCCTGGGGTACAAACTGCCCCCTCTTAGGCCTCCTAGGGTTGATGTTTTTGCTCACCAAAATTTTGTAGTATTCTCTTTAGTGGATGAAAAGATTTAAAGTACTATAATTAAAAGATACAATGTATTGATAAAAAAATATCAATCATTAATACTGGAAAATAATAAAGATTTGAAAACGGTCAGAAAGGAGTTTTGCCCTCAATCGATTTTTCGGTAGAAAGGACGCACAAAACATGGATTCTGGCTTCACGTGTTAGAAGATTTTTTTCTGTGTTTAGCTACTGGATTCCGTTACCAGGGTAATAAGAGTTTTTGTGTCGAAAATTCGCCGTTCTCTGGCGCACGATTCCAATACTTTATCTTTTTATGTTAGTAAGTGCAAGGACGGACATATGCCATCTTTATAAGTGTATTTTACTCTACTCTTTCAAAAAATTCAAAGAAAAATTTGGAGCCATTTTTCAGAAAATTTTGAAAATGTTTCTTGGGGCTTCATGTTAAGTACCCCCAAATTTTAAAGAAAGTTTTTCAAAATCACAAAACTTCGAATGGCACCAAATCGACAGGAAATATTCATTTTTGAATAAATCCTACGTATGGTTTATGCGCAAGTGGTGTTCATTGATGGATGGACAAACGGGCAGACAGACGAACAGACGCACAGACGGAGAGACGGGCAGGCGGAAAGACGGACAGACAGAAGAATAGATGCACATAATTTATCGCGTTATTGGAAACAGCTAGTAGTGTACTAACTCATTTTTAACAGTTACAAGAGTTCATAAAGGGGCCTAGTTGTGACACTACATATATAAATAAAGGTAGAATAAATCGTTGGCTTACGGGTGAGAGATGTTGGGTCGGGTTTTCGGGTCTTGGGAATACTCTAAACGGTAAAAATTTCCTAAATTCTTAAAATTTTCCAATTTGCTAGTTTGTGGAATATTTTAACTGTTAACATTTCCTAAAAACAAATTGATTATATCCACATTTTTATTTTTTTAACTTTATTTAAGAACCAAATAGTTTTACGACACTTAATCATATAAAAATAATTATTATTGTTAATATTATGAAATATACGCAAAATCAGTTACCATTATCTCTCAATGCTTCCAGTTTCTCTCAGGGCTTGAACTCTTGACTTGATGTGTCTTCGCTTGTATGCTGACGAGATTCCCTCCCTTTCTAGTTTTTCTAGGGGTAATTCAAAAATACGTACGCAATTTTAGCTTCTTCAAAACCTCAATGAACCAATTAACATAACTTATTAACATTTCACTGATTCTCTTTCTCCTTTTCTTTCTTTTTTTCTTTCCTTTCTCTCTACCATTCCATTCATCCCGATTCTTTCCCGATTTCCTATCAAGCTCGTCCTCTCTCGCTTTCACTCCTGTCATCCATGTGAAAATCTTCATCCAAATTGCGTGCGTATTTTTCATTGAATAACTTCCTTTATTATGTACTATTGTAATATTAATTCTGAAAGTGGTCAGGCGGAAGAGCAGGCTAAATGGCCTGAGCCTCGCCCCCAATAAAGACATTTATTTTATTTATTTATTTATTTATAAACAGGCAAAGAATGAGAGAAAACCTGAAATGCAGTTAACAAGACTGTATTTACATAATTTTATTACTCACTATTATTATCATCTACAACAACAACAACAACAATGTCATTTGCATTCAGTGGAACAATTTGTTTCAACATATAACATATTGTAATACATGTACATTATTTTACAACACTTTACCAGATGACATTAAACGATTAAATTCAATAGAAAAGTTTAAATCCAAAGTGAAATTGTTTCTGCTGCATAACTGTTTCTATACAATTAGAGACTATATTGAACATCACAAGAAAAAAAACATTAATTTTAACAATGATACATAATGCATTCTTTACAATTTGGACTGTATAAATGTGTATAAACAACCTATAACAAGTATTGTACTGCAGCCTCCGGGTCAATGACCCCCATCTTGATCAGGTTTTTCGTCCAGTTTCCCTGACCCATTGAGCAAATGCTGAGATGGTCCCTTGTTTTGCTTCTGGACATAAATGTAACTTCATTATCTGTGCACGTCTTTTAGAATTCATTGGGAAATATAGTTATTCAAATTATCGTTTCCACGTTGCGGTAGGAAGTATTATTCCTTGACGAAGGACATCATGGATAAGAGCCCAAAATTTATTGCTTATTTATCCTTGAAAATAGATTTTATTACATGAGAGATTTTTTTAATTTTTTTAAATTTTTTAAAAATTGTTTTAAAATTTTATTTTCAAACTTCATGTAGTATATGACTTAGTGTAGGGATTACAGAATTTTGAAAATGTGCAAAGAATTCACTTCTCCCCATAGCACGTCATACGCAGTTTCAACTGTTTCTTGACGTAAAATAAATAAATAAATAGTAATAATGTTAATTTTTGGGGTTACAGACGTGGTATAAGGACATAAATGAAGTTACAGAAGAGATAATGCAAAAAAAAAAAAACGATAAGATTGCAAAATCGGTACAGAAATTTAAGCTAAAAGTGAAGTATTTTGTGCTACGTAACTGTTTCTATAAAATTTGATGCTACAGTAATCATCAAAAAGAAAAATAATGTTTATTTTAACAAAACAATGATGCAATATAATGAATTAGTTTACATTTGTATTGTATAATTTAAAGAAAAAGACTTCATATGACTGTAACAAGTAATTTACTTCAGCTTCCGAGTCAATGACCCCCATCTCGATCGGGTTTTTGTCAAGTTTCCCTGATCCATTGAGCAAATGCTGAGATGGCCTCTTAATTTGCTTCTGGACGTAAATGTAGCTTTACTATGCGCACGTTTTCTTGATCTCTTCTTTTGCTTGTAGTGGTAGTAGAGCTGAAGGGAAGTTACTATTTTGTTAGCAATGCAGGAAAATCAAATCTGCAGTTCGTTTACTGTTGCAATTTGTTTGTATAACTTTGAAACGAAAGTGACTAGTTTTTCAAATGTTAATATATCGCTTTTTAAAAATTTATTATTATTATTATTATTATTATTATTATTATTATTATTATTATTATTATTATTTGTTTTAAAAACTTTTTATCTTTCAGCTATTTATAGTTAAATTGTTGGGAAGGGATTCTGGAACTCAAGAAAGCGTGCGCAGATGATTTTCTCCCCAGTACGTCACATACTTTGTTTACTGTTTTTTGACTTAATTAATTAATTGAATTATTTATTTACAAATAATTCAAAAATTGAATACTCACGCATCGACCACCCATTTCTCAGAAACACCTCATTCACAAACCCGCGGTCTATCAATGAGGGCCAGATTCACGCCCCATGTGACCTAGGTATATTTGGACCTTGTGTGGTTTACCACATCACACAATTACTTGTTTATCGTTAAGATATCTCTCCGGGGTGGGCACCTAATCTCTTGGCCTTTAACCGCACTCTATAGAACGCAAGAACTCCTTGAGGCTGACAGGGAGCGGAGGCTCAGTGCATCAACTGATGTCACTGTTGTGCCTCTGACCGGGAGGTCCTAGGTTCGAGTCCCGACGGTGGCAGGATTTCGACACTAGCTTTTTAGCTAGGTCGAATTCAGTCGCTGTCTGGAGGAGAATTCTAGCAGCCGGCTGGTCTGATGAGTAGTTTTCCGTGATTTCTCCGATCAACACCAGGCGAATACCGGAGTAGTACCCAATCAAAGGGGCCACGGGCCGCGCGCGATCTTTCCTACCTCTTCCTTGCCCTATCCTTATTCTTTACACTCACACTTACACTAACATGCACTACACTACCACACATGCGGGTGACCGGTCGGAGACTTACAACTTGTCCCGGCTGGGGCAATGCCTCACTGGTGGGAGATACCTGGTTAGGGAAACCCAACTAGCTCAACGGTAGGTCAGCGCCGTAATTCACCATTCAGTGGGGGAAGATCACTGGCACCTCCCGAGAGAAAAATGGACTACACTTACGGGAGTAATGTCTTCATTAGTTGACGCGCCCTGAATCAGTAACAATCAATCAATCCTTTAGGCTGCTATCTGTATCCCGCCAGATCACAGTTAACCCCTCTCGGAAACCTTCCCAAAGAATGCCTGGGTCGTGCCGACTTGTCAGCTAGGAGCTCCTTCTCTTCACTTGCTTCCAAGTGATCTGGTCGGTACAAAGACAAGTACAATTTCTAGTAGGAGGCCCCGGCTCGGCGCGGTGCGGAGAGACTTTCCTGGTGCACATTAGCTACGGGCGTGGTGTGAGACATTACGATACTTGTGAACGAACGAATGAATACGATACTCCTAAGAATGAGTGATGTAAATGTAAAGCATCCGTGTACTCCAATCCTGCCTGTGGGATACTGGCCATTGGCACGTCTTAAATTTAAATATTTTCATAATTTTAAAATTTTTAGAAAACCCACTCAGAGAGACATGATCATACCCTTTAATTCAAACCATTGCTATCAACATAAATTTGAAGTTTTCCATTCATGGATACATAAGATTATTTAATGTCCCCATGTCAAAGTTAGAATTTAAGGAAGAAGTTAACACTATTTTACAAAGAGGTCAAAATAATGGTTACAACCCCTCCATCATTAAAAAATTTATCAAAGAAAAATAAATTAAACTAATAATTAAGAAGGCCTTCCCACAAAATCTACCCCTGAAATGAAACAGTTTGTAAGTATACCATATATATGTCCCATATCCAAAAAGATAGGTAGAATATTTAATAAATCTAACATAAAGGTTTCTTACAAAACTTTCAACACCCTACAAACGTTATTTCCCGTCTACCAACCCCCCTAAACCATTAAGAGAAAAAGTGGAGTTTACTTATTAAAATGTAATTCTGCATATGTAGGACAAACAGGTAGGAAGTTTTCCTGTAGGCTTGATGAACTCCTAAGATCATGGAGACTGAAACAACAGGACTCCACATTTGCCAACCACCGTATTCAAAACAATCACTCTTTCGACCCGGTTATGAATTTCAAAATTCTACATTTCGAAAATAAAGGGAACAAATTAAATATTTTAGAAAATTTAGAAAATTTAGAAATTTTAAAATTATACAAAAATCCTAACCTAATATGTCTCAATGAGCAATCCCAATTTAAATCCAGCCCCATCATAAATTTATTTATTAACTAGCTTTTCTATCGTGTTATTCCCTCCCTCACCTTGCCACAGTCCGCCTTCGTACATCGTACATAGCACAAAATGGCGCCATGCTAGGACAGTTTACCAGTCCACCATTAATGTGTTTAATCCATATTACTTGGGTAAGTACTCTAATTAAATAATTTAATGTTCAAGTGGATTATGTACTTCCTTGTAAGATATAACTATTCATATGTCAATTTGTGAATTTAATTTTATATTGTAGAACCACTGATGATGGGCAAAATTTCCGTGTGTGGCAAAAGCATGTATATGGCTGAATTTTCTGCAAAGTAAATTGATATAGCCTACTATTGTGGTTGATATCTCTTATAACCCGGATATTTTAACAAACGAACTAGTACTACTGCTAAAGCACATACTTTCTCGCATTGGTTCTAAATGCTCCCCTACATTATACTACTACATAAACCAGCAAAAGTTATTTCAACCAGCAAAATTTTTACCGCTCCCAGACCCGAACTCAGTTCTTCAAAGTTAACTTGTCGGCACTCATAACAGTACTCCATACAAAAGCCGTATGTATCAATCTCGGGCAGAAGCATAAAAAGGTAAATGCCTGATTCATGTAGAAATACAATCAAAATATCCGTTAGAAACTCCCAAAGCATCCAATCCGTTCAGCTCGATCAGGAAATATCAATTTTGGAGACAATCGACTCAACGGTTCAGGAGCTACAGTTGTCCACAGACGGACTGACAGTTGTTAGGTTGATTGGTTGATTGATTGATAATGATCCCGGGCGTGCAAAATCCTAAGGTCATTTGTCCTGAATGTGTAGTACATGTTTTTGCTCGGGAGGTAGCTGTGATCTTCCCGCCCTGGGTGGCTAAATCAAGCGCCGACCTCCCTACTAGATTTTGGCTTTAATCGTAAGATGCATTGTGAAACATCCTCGTATCACTGATGTCGGGACAAGGTTCCGTGAACTATCAGAGCCTGTCGCACTCAATGAAACTCAATGAAACGAACGCTGATCTGATGGCGTTCGCACCCGGACCTGCGAGCGGCCATCCCCTCCCCCGCCGCCGAGGCTTCAAAAAGGCCCCCCTCACCCTAGGGTCGTCTGCCATCAGCCCGCCCGCCTTTTTGACGCGTCAGCTGATGATCAACGACCTCACAGTGTCTCCCCAATGGAGATCGAAGACGGTGAAGTTTCTTCTTATGAGGAACGGGCCAAGAGTTCCCTAGATTGCTCTTCAAGCATTCATCAATGGACTTTTGATCATCTGAACAACTAAATGATTACTGAAAAATGATAACAGAAAATAATAACTAAATGATTGTTGCTTGGTTGCATGGCCGCGCCTAGGATTCATAATAATCTTGTAATATTGTTGATAAGTTTAACCTTTATTTGATTAATAAGCTTAGTAAAACCATCACAATCTCATTGTAAATTTAGTTAATTATTATTAAAATTTTGTTCATTACTTTCAAAATACCAGTATCTTTTATATTTCGTCAATACCCGTCCTTCCAACCAGAGCTAGCCGGAGCATCACGACCACGTGCGTGTTACAATAAGGCTATTAAATATCAAAACGAAATAATGCGTGTCACAATATCAATGCAATAAATTAAATACTTAAAAAGACAACTTTCACAAGAAGCTGAAAACAGCGAATAGTGGGGGAAGAGGTAGGAATATGAGATAGGGTAGAAATATGAGATAGCAAGGCTTTCGCTTCTGTACAGTGTTGACGTTTGTCGAGTGATTGGAGGAATACATGGTATAGCATCATCATTGCATTTCCTCAACGGCCGGACACTTGTCTTCGAAGTTTCCAGAGATGATGTAATGGTAAATGCACCTACGTACAATAGTGTATGAAGTATTGCGTAAGAGAAGCAATGGATATTTTTCTCAAAAATGCACGCGAGAGAAATATTGCTTTTCAGAGTTATCTAAATTAGGGTCGCGTCCGGAGCAGGCGCTATGATGGGTATCTTTATCTTAAGAAAGTTTATGAGAGGGCTCTCAAAACCGCTATCAACGCTCAGGGTGGCACAGATTGTGAAAGCGGGGATGTAGAGGAACTTACGAGAAAGTGATTTCGAAAGGGCAAAAGTGCTCGGACAGTAAAGTCTCTTTATTGCGTCCAAGACATGTACAGTTCAGGCGGGGGTGGCGTAATGGCCTCATAAATTTCCCTGTTTTCTATAAAAGGATCCTATACCGTTGATAACAGACAGACAGCCCAGAGACGTTGCTGTATTAACTTCGCGTTGCTTTGCAGCTTTACTTTTTCATGAAACGTATTTTCATACTTCATCGGACTTGGTGTCTGTACTTGAAACCTCGCTCACCACCACGCTCCTCCAGGGAACTTAGCTTCCTTGCGAACTCAATGTTTTTGCATCCTGTACTGGAAGAATTTGTAATTGCCTGCAAACACTGCTAGTAGCACAACACCTGCAGTGAAAGGCATTGCAGTGAGCATTTGCAGTTAGTATTGATATGAAAAGTTTTGTAGCTCTGCACTGAAGTGCAATTTTCTTCGGCGTATCAGAGTTTAACAAAGTCAGAGTTTAACAAAAATAAGTGCTGCACAATTTTTAACCGTCTTTTGCTATATACGAGAAAAATTCATATAAAAAGGGTGCCTATTTTGAGAAAATAATTGTTTAGAATTTGCTTCTTTTACACGCAAAATTACATGAAAATTTGACAAGTTTTCGAAACATTATACATAATCAATTGTAAGATCCATGTGAAAAACATATTTACTTAAGGATTAATTTCGATATTCTAGTTGTAAGAAGACCCTGAACATTTTTTTGAACTATTGCAATTTTCGAAAATTCAGAGTTTTCAACGAAAATGAGACCTGAGCTATTTTTAAGCACTCTTTACGCTAGACGAAGCAAAGTTTAACTTCAATATTTGGAGTAATTTTTGAGAAAAGTTTTGAAAATGTTGATGATGCTTCATGTTTAGTATCCCAAAAATGGAAATATTTGTTTGAAATTCGCGTGGCCACGAAAAAAAATTAGATCGGTCGGGGAATATGAATTTCAAAGAAAATCGGTTGAGTGGTTGGGAACTAGCTTTGACCAGAAACGGACAGACTGTCGGACGGACAGACAGACACACAAAGTCGTTTTGCCGATAACCTATTTTTCGTTATCAGGGACAAACAAGCTGTGGATCCTGACCACATGTGTTAACGGAGGTAATTTACTGCTTATAAGACTACTATTTATTCCCTTTTTTTCGTTACCAAGGCCGACAAAACGAGTTCCGTTGCCGATTTCTGTCGCAGATTTACAATACTTTCCGAATACTGAATACGTAGTAAGGCGAGAAGGAATAACATAAATGATATTTTCTCTGTTCAGGTGGGGTTGCAGGGACTGTTAGGAAACGTGAACACAACAGTGAAAAGGAGCCTCCATGAACCATCTGCCATGGGCCTCGGGCCATCAGACCCGTTCTTCCGTCTGACCTCGCAAATTTCGCTACGCTCCTTTCACCTTCTAGCGGAGAGAAAAGGTATCACTCGGGAGGACGAAACAGGTGAATTGAATTTAGCTCAGAGGCTTCTTTTACGATTGAGGATCTTTTACATGCAGTAAATCTACAAAATGGGACACCCAGCTGTACTTCCCCTCCAAACGAAGGATTTTTTTCGCCCTTAAAAATCTACGACTTTGATTGAGTTTGAACCCGCAAACTTGGGTACAACAGTTAGATATGCCCACCGTTATACGAGATGTATAAGACGACTTATACGTAGAGTAAAGAATAGGCAAGGGTGGTGTCTTACGGATTTATGTCCTTCCCTTTCTTAGGTGATAACAATAGTGGTGAGGAGCGGATTTACATATGAGCTAAACGGGCTACAGTCCGGGTCGGCATGTTTTGAGGGGTGGCAAATTTTCCAAAAAATATATTTTGAATTTTAATGTCATGTTCGTTTGAAACAAAACTTAAATTAACCCATATTCTATCTTTTTCTTTCTTAGATCTATCCCGTTTATGAAAGAGTGAGAAATCAGTTTTGGTATTACTTTTTACATCATAAGAAACGACATTAGTCAGGACGTACATTTTTTTAATATGTAAAAAATATATAGAAAGCATATATTCCCAATCAGTATAGGAATATCAGTATCACACAAATCATAATATATTTCTTATAAATAATATAAATTCTCAAGGGGCGGCAAAATAAATGGAGTACAGGGCGCCGACGTGTAAAATTCCTCCCCTAGTAGTGGCTTGCTCTTGCCTTGTACTGTATGAAAAACATTCTTGAAGTGTGAATAATATGTGGATTTTGGTGCAAATAGTGTAAGTTATTGTGTGATAAGCCAATCGCACAACAAAGGCACATGATAAAAGCACGCATGCCTGAGATGGATTCATTCCTTCAACTTTCGGCTCTCCATAGCTGAACGCCGCTTTCAGACACAGCGGCACCCAGGCCGGCCTGTCCTCCCTTACTCGCAAATGCTAAGAGGAAACGGGGCTTCCTCTCTATTATGAAAGGTTGTGATCTATGCCCAAAATACTTCCTCTATATTTGACGCACATAATCAGGTGGCAGGAAACAGTTGAAACCTTCACTCTTTGTATATTTATCTCCCCGTCGACGCAATCAAAAACAACACCCAAATCATGAGTTGCTTCCGTGTTACCCGCTGGCCTATGGCTTAACTTGGAACTCTTGAAGGAATCATGAAAATAACGTTTTTGCTGTCAATGGTATATCTTATTGCAGTTTTGATATCAATGTTTGCCCAGAATTGCTTGGTGAGCGATTTACTTCATTGTCGTTCTGTAACATGTAAATTAGTAGACGTCAGACAGTATATCAGTAAAAACACTTCAGACAGTAAAAAAGAACATTTAAATGTAGCTAGGGATATTCCTAGATTCTTAGCTATTTTAACCTAGCTATGGTAACCTAGCTATGGTAACCAGATAAAAAAAAAAAAAAATGAAACGAAACGGGTTATTGTGACTTTTTCTTGGCTGAAAAACAGGACACGTGTACATATAAATATTATAAAGTTGGCCTGTATTCCTCAATTAATATTTCTTGCTACAAGTATATCGCACAGAAACTCACTGATGCAGAAGGAGTTCGGATTACTGAAGTTCTCAGTAACAATATGGATAGCGATAAAGCATATACTGCGAGCTCAACGTTGCGATAGTTCCTTTTCCCTTCCTCGACACATCTCTCCCTTATTGATTTCAATACTTTGTGAAACTTTCTATGTGGTACGCGAGCTTACGATCTACTCGCACTTGCTTTTTTTATAAACCAACACAAACCCAGCGGAATACATTAAAATAAAAATTGATCACGGCCTTTTATATCGATTACTCATTGTTACTAAACGGGGCATTTTGGCGTCCCGTTTTCCTTAAAAAAAAACACGGGACATGGACTTAAAAATAGCGACTGCCCCGACTAAAATGGGACGACTTAGCAAAAACATTACGTTTCGGTCAAGGTACCTTCAACCATTTGTTTGAACACAGATCTCTACCTCTATCTAATATAATAACAAACGTGGTTCTGTGTATTTGTACCACAAAAAACTTTTGAATCACTGAAGCGATTGCTGTCAAATTTTACATAAACACTGGAGCAGCCGAAAAAAACAAAGAGCGATTCGCGATCTCAAACCGTTACCATCCAAAAGTGTTAGTGAAAACGATGCTACCCGCGTCCAGGCGGCGGAATAATTATTTCCGGCTCTACTGCGCGCCTCCCGGCAACAATTGCAACTGGTGTCGGTAGACATGCAGCAGGGCCGGGCAAGGGCGGGTAACCTTCATTCGCTTGCTCCCTACCGTCCTTATTTACAAAAATGCATTAACGGTAAACATCATGCATTACGAATAAGAAGATCTTAATACTTCAATGTCCCCGTCGATTCACTTTCACTCAGGAGAAGAATAGACGGGTGAATTACTTACATTGTCGTCTTAGTCAAGTCTTAGTTGGCTTACCTGAAAAAAATAAAATTGACTGATGTTAATTTTCGTGTAAATAGCTGCCGAAATCGCTATAAATAGAAATCTCAACAAAAAATGCATTTATCAAAATTCAACGAGCATTAAAAGATTTTCACAAAAAACCCTTACACTGATGTAAAGAAACAAAAGACAAAAACATAGTGCTATTACTCGTCCAGATATAGACTCAGTACATGAAATAAGCATATCAAGTTGGCGGGTAAGATTATTAGAGCTTATTAGAGTAAGCTGGCACTGCGTCTACAGCAACAGTCGCTAGATTTAAAATTAAAAGCTTTAATTACTTTGAAGAGGTGGTACGATACTGGATACCTGGCCCATGACAGTCTTTTAGAGATTCCATTTGACAGTTATTGTCCCAAAAATGCTTTTAATTCCTATGTCATCTACTAAAGCAAACAAAGAAAATAAATAGCAGTTAAAGGTAATTTTCGCTAGGTGAAGAGGATGTGGAAGTGACCGGGCGGAGGCGGAAATAGTATTGTTTTTGTTAGACAAAAGAAGATGATATAGAGTTATGATGCTTTGGGTTTTATGAAGAACAGTGACACTCTCTCTAGCAACGCGGTAATGAGCGGGTCGGCTTCTGACATTTTATCAGGTCAATGAACGACTGTTGATTGACAACTAAATCCGATGCAATAACTTGTATTATAATTAAGTCTATCGTTTCTTATATTAGGATAAAACGTTCTTGTGGAAAGAGACGAAGGAATTCTACAATAGTCAGTACGTGGATAGGCATCCACCCGTAACGCGAGTAAGGGAATTAATGGATAATAATATAATGAATGGGAGAATTTGAACTTGGTAGCGAACATTTGGCGGAGGACTTTATGAAGAAGGAAGATTCTGCTGCGATGACGGAGAAGATTCTACTGGGCGCCATTGAATGGAGAAGTGAAGGGCGCGCGAAGATCCGCAAATATAACAAGGTTGTTTTATAATTATTACAAGATAGAGAAAACTGGTCATGACCAAAAATAATTTAATTTTGGTTAACGATGTATCAATTCTTGTTTACCTTTTATCATAATCATAATATTGCACATTATAATAAATTCCAATTTGTTACTTTAAAAGAAAGCTGATTATCATTATGCGTCACGTGCAATCCAGAAGTAGATATTTTGATACGATTTTCAGAATCCTCGCCACTCCGTAGGAGGGCAAATTGAGTAATTGGTTGAGTAAGTAGCAACAATTATGAACTTCGAACCCCATTAACTGAGCCATCACGACATAATTTTGAATGAGAAATATTAAAATTGCATCAGGGTTACAGTCGTAATTATTTCCGGGCGCTCAAATCAATATCTAAATTATTCGGAAAATAATTACGAGTGGCATTCAAGCGAAACGAGTTATGAACCTAACGTAATTAATAATTCGTAAAACTACGAATTTTGCTGGTAGAAAGGAGGGCTTGTTCCAACGCTAAATGTGAAACTTTTTATCTCCAGAAGAAAAAATATAAAGAAATAAAAAGATCAGTATCATTTCGTCAGAAAAAGTCTTAGGGTATGTCCTCCATATTCCTGGATATAAAAGTCCATTCGACAATTAAAAACTCCCTTACGGATTCTTGCGTTGAATCAATATTAAAATTTAGCTCTCGAGTGTTCTCTCTAAAAAAGTATATGGAGAGAGAAAAATATTTGTGTCACTAGCAGATAAAATCAGGCAAGAGAAAACAAAGAAAAAAAACAACAAAAACAAGACTGCAGACATGCATTGTCACAGACTTCATTGACGATGGGTGACCGTACAAGATTGCAGACAAGTTGCGGGTCAAGATCCAAGAAGTGAGCACAATGTGATTACCCGAGTACTGATGAGCGAAAGCAAGTTTGTTTTTAAAAAGTACATATCTTTAATTTGAATTTAAATTTACTTGCTGCAACTATTTGAAATGAATCTGTTATGTAGTCATACATTGTTCAAAGAAATTAGAGGGTTAGCAACACAATTCCCCGTTTCTGCTTCAGGCCTGATTTGTTTACACTAAATAAAAATAAGTAACGAACATACATTTTCGGATCGATACTTTCTTTGTTAATTAGAAAAAAATAATGACAAATACAACTTGCATTTTGAATGAGTGAGAGCGTCATACTCTCGTTGAGAGATAATATTGGAATCTTGCAATTTATTATACATTGGGGGCTCTTGTAAGAAGAAGAATATGCAGCAACGTGACGTCACGAGAATGGCTACTCATATGTTCATAAATATTTTAAATCAGAATCTTCGAAGATACAAAATTTGGGGGATGTGCGAAACGTTTTCCGATTAGTGATTTACATAGTGTGTTTGAAATCGTAGTCACTCATTTGTCCGCAAGGAGCGGTATTGACGAAGAATATTTTGGTAGTGCGCTTGCGAGACGCTAGAGAGCAGGCCACGCGCTACAGCATCCCACTTGCTCTAAGTGTTGACTTACACTGAAGGTCATTGTAGTACGTCATTATTTTACACACTTGAATGTAATATTTGCAAATGTTGGAGGTGTTATATATAATTTGATTGTCGTTTTATGCTCTTTATTTAACCGTTCGGGGGTCTATTATACATCTGCATCTGGTAAAATAAAAGTTACTTAGCAACAAAACGTTGGTCAACACTACGGTGTACATGCAAATGCTTCTCTGTTCATAAAGTACGAACACGTCTACATAAATACACAACAGTATTGAACAACTTGAAACAGAAAATACTAGAGCGGAATAAAAATGACAATAATGTTCGAAATGTTTTTTCCACTATCGTCTGGATTAAGTAAAGTAGTAAGAAAAACCGTATTTTTGCTCATTTTCAGACCTCACCCTTCTCTTGCCTCTGATTTCATAAAACCGTGATTTTTCTCACACTTTTTTATAGCAGCCGGTCTTCAGACGGTGGTTGAATTCGTTGCAGTTTTGTACTGAAGTGTCGAAAATTGTCCACTGTTTGAACTCAAACCCTACGACCACCCATTCAGCGATGACATGATGTGGACGGTGAGTGATTTGGGGTCGCGAACTACGGAAAGAGGACAGGGAGGAGGAATTTTTCGGAGGCGGGGGAGAGACGGGGAGGGGCGGGGAAGGCGTGGTAGACGACTGTATGGGAGGTTGATAGATTAATGATGATTTTGGGCGCTTCAACAGCTAAGGCCATTAGTCCCGTAAGTATAGTGTATGTTTTCATCGTGAGGTGTCGGTCACCTTCCCCCACTGGGTGGCGAGATCCGGTGCCGACCTACCGTCGGCTAGCGGGGTTATTCCCAACCAGGTACCTCCCACAGCGGGGCACCGCCACAGCCGTGACAGGCTCTAAGCTCCCGTCCGGTCTCTCGTCACGTGTACTAGTGTAGTCCATGTAAATGTAATAGTGTGTAAGGGGTGTATAATGTAATAGTGTGGAAGGAAAGATTGCGCGCTGTCCATGGCTCATTTGGACGGGTACTGCTCTGACATTCGCCTGGTATGGATCGAACAAACCACGAAAAAATACTGAACAGAACTCGACCAAGATTCTAGCAGGACCTCCCGGACAGAGGCCCAGCAGATGCCACCTCCTGAGGGCGGTTGAGGGGGCGGGGCGAGGTATGAAGAGGGCGGTGGACCACGCATCTCCGTTTAGCGCTGCGCCGTCCGCGCTCGCACGGCGCCGGGCCGCGCGCAGCAGAGACGGTCGTAAAGGCGGCGGCGGCGCGAGATTAGCGAGCGGGGCGCCGCGCTGGAACGTCGGACAGATAAAACGCCAGGGCAGGGCAGCGGTGCGAACGGAGACGACGAGTGTGGGGCGGGGGCGGGTGTAGGGGCGGACTTAAGGGAGCTGGTGGTGGCTGCGGCGGTGGGCGGGACGATGGAGGTGGAGGCGGGGGAGAAGACAGTGCCGATGACGGCGGCGGCGGCGGAGGCGGCGGAGGCGGCGGAGGCGGCGGAGGCGGCGGAGGCGGCGGAGGAGACGGAGGCGGCGGAGGCGGCGGAGGCGGCGATGGCGATGGCGATGGCGGTGGCGGAGGTGGAGGCGGAGGCGGAGGCGGTGGCCGTGGCGGTGGCGGTGGCGGTGGCGGTGGCGGTGGCGGTGGCGGTGGCGGTGGCGGTGGCAGTGGCGGTGGCGGTGGCAGTGGCAGTGGCGGTGGCGGTGGCGGTGGCGGTGGCGGGGGCGGTGGCGGGGGCGGTGGCGGAGGGGGGCGGGCGAGGGGCGTTTATGGCGATGAAGGTGGAGCAGACGGCAGCGTGTTGCGGGTGGAGGCGGGGGGTTTATGGAGGGAGAATAGGAGGTGGCGTGCATGGACAGTGGTGCCGAGGTCCAATGGCAGCGTAGGTAGGCGAGCGTGAAGCTCCGTTGGCAGGGGCGGTAAGAGGGGGAATTGGGGGGGGTCACCGGGGGTGGAGGGGTGGCGGTGGCACAGTGGCGTGGGAGCTGGGTAGGAGGCACGCCAAGCAGTGGAGACTCGAGTTGCTGCTGGCTGTGCGCCAGTGCGGCAAAAGACATGCATATATTGAACAATTGATATCTTCCTTAAAACACGTTTTTTATTAATTTATACATTGAATAATATAAATGACTGAGTAAATAGAAAGTTTATCCGCTGATCGGAGTGAATATATTCTTGGTACACACGAAGTTCATGTAGACTCATAATTCTGAAAAAAAATTGAATTGGCGAAAGATCTAAATGCCGTAAAAAATGGAGTTTTCTCATTAATGAATAACAAAAGTATCTGAAGTGAATAAAGATGCGAAAGAAATGCAATTTAATTTCTTACGTTATTCTAAATAATACATTATACTCATTTTACTATATTATAATTAAAATGAATAAAATATTTTTTTAAAATACGTTTTGAAAAATCAATAGAATACATAAAAATTATGTTAACGCCATGTTATTCAGTACATTTAGTTCTATGCATATACAACGTTTGAAGAAAAAATTAGGAACTGTGTTGGAGATAATCTTGATTTTAATATTGTTTCTATTTGATTCAATATTCCGAGAAAACTACGAATATTTTGAAAAAAGTGGGCATGGCATGAGTTAAAGATGAATTTGTGGCGATTAAATTTCATTTGGAGAAAAAAATCCCTGTCTTCAATCTTTTTTTTTCAAAACGGCAGGGCTTCGAGTCGGGCCGTATCTATTGGGGAATATTCATTTTGGAAAATATCCTTTGAATAGCTTAGGCGCTTATAGTTCGATCCTTTCGAGAGCTCTAGCAGTAAAATTGCTTGCAACGTGCTGCAATAGTTATTTATCGTACGAGTGAGAAAAGTGACATATTTGCGAGTAGAAAATGTGGGGTGTTTTGTGAGTTGGAAATGTTGCGAGATGAGGCCGATTGGTCGAGTGGCGCAAAATCCTACGAGCAAAATAAAATCACTTTTACCACGCGTGTCATACTCTATTGTTAGACAGCCTTACCTTTTTATTTTATTTTTATTTCAGTACACAAATTACTTAATTGGATGGTATATTAAATTAAGATGAGTTGTAACTGATCAAACAAAAGTGCTTTTTTTCTTTGTTGCATTCACAGTTTTATCAGAACATTTGATTATTATCTCACATTTAGCGCCAGTTCTAAAAATTAACTATTAGCACGTTTCACTTTCCCTGTAAGTAATCGATTTTACCAGGGGCGGTCTAAAATAGTTTTTTATGCAACAAGGGTGTTATATGGGTTCGAATGATCGAGCGGCGACAAAAGAATGTCGGGCCAAAGGCCCGTGGACATTTTCACGCCTCTCGATCATTAGATCATTAGAACCAGTTAACGTCCGTGGTGCACACAAAATTTCATGTTTACCCCATTTCAAAGATTCAGTATTAATGAATAATTCATTTATTTATTTACTTATTAATTAGGTGATAATTTCTCTCGTTTTGTCTTTTCATATTTCCGTCCCATAATTCTCTTTCCTAATTCCCTCCACAAGAGAGTACGTGGATTATTCAACTGTTTTCACATTTTCCTCGTAACCGTGGTCCTCTCGATCCAGGTAAGTTATGAATGCATATGGAGTTCCCTATGGAAGGTCATAACAAGCAATAAGGTAACAGTGAAAAATGAAATTAATTTGGTGCTGCTAGCATCGCCAATTGGCCCACTGTGCGGCGCGCACGGAGCAGTGCGCGGGGGCCAGGGGAGACGTCTGCGGCTGGGAGAGACGTTGCGTCAGCGGAATGTCGCCAGCTGCCCCAGTGACGTCGGGTTATCGCAGGGGCTGCGCGGAAGAGACCCGGCAGGAGATTTCGTGCGAGGAATCTGAGCGCACGGCGGACGTAACGGAGGAGGCAGGCGGCTACACTGAAGGCAGTCTCAAAAACATTGACTTCCTAACTTTTTGTCAGACAGACTCGGCACAAAAAAATCACATTAAATGTTTTTTTATTCTAAACAAGGTAAATTTACAATCTATTTTACATTAATAAATGATTAGTAAATTTGTTAATATTTGTAGTTGACAATGACATTTTGTGAGTGAAAGCATTCCAATGGTTCATTTCACTGCCTTCTTCAGTCTAGATCAGAAAGAGTCAATTTAGTACTTTTGGTTAAATATATATATATATATATATATATATATATATATATATATATATATATATATATATATATATATATATATATATATATATATATATATTGTAACCCGTCGGCGGTGGGTCGGGGGTTTGCATGCTCAATAATACACAGATGGGCATTTCAAGATAATATTTACTTATTCTAAAATATGATTATGATGATGATGATTGGCATAACAATGATTTTTACAAATGAATTTACATGTTGTTTTTTTTGTACATCGGCGGCCTCTTATTTACTTTAAAATGAAATTTGATACAAAAATTGAACACAAGTACTTGGCCGCTACCCTCGTGCCTGATTTCCGGCACATCCGCTACAGCTCCGAATATCTAAAGTTCGTCCGCACTTACGCGGGAAACAAGGGCTGAGCGTCACCTGGCTGCACAAAACTACTTATCTGGTACTCTTCTGAGGCGTGATGTCAGCAGTGGTGAGTGATGCATTCCCGGGCTGGAGTCGGGCGGCTGTGGCGCGTACTCAGGCGGAAGCCACCAGCGACACGCTCCCTCTGGACCCAATGCTGCGCTGGCGTCGTCCACATTTCATGACACGCGACCCAGGTCACAACGTCTCGTTGCCGATCGTAAACAATGGTGATTCCGCGCTCGGCTTGCGGTCTCCGGAGAGGAAGTTCCTTCCGGTAGCGAGTCTAATGAATTTCACCGATGATGTGACATTGCGCAGAGCAAAAATCTCGAATGAAGCGCCAAGTCAACTAGCGCACGTTTTGAGAGTAATCATTTCAGCTCACGTGACTAATTAAGTTTATGCGGCGCGCGGTAGAGCAATTGTCTCCCACCGATCTCTGGACACAAGTGTCTCTTGCCGATCTCTAGATACGAGTCTCTCTCACCGATTTCTAGATACAAGTTTCTCTCACCGATCTCTAGATACAAGTCCGTTTTGGGCGGCGCGCTACCACGAACGAAGGCACCTCTTCCCTCTCCACGGACCGGGGGCCTGTCTTCGATTCGCTCGCCCTTCGCTAAAGAGGCGGCACTTGAGCCAATGGCTCGCGAGCTCGCATCGACAATGTGCGGCATTGTATGCTCGAAAGTAGGTCTCGCGAGTCCACAGGTGACCACGTGCGCATAACGAAAGGGTGGTATATTGGCGCGGCACGTCCGAAGACGGTGACATGTTTCCCCGCCTTCGCGCCTCGGTCACGGCGTTTTACTCCTTTCTTTTCGGGTGCCGGCGACGGTTAGCCCAGGCCGTTCTTTGATTGACGTTATTGCTTTATTGCCCTGCCTGGTGCCTCTCTCCCGGGTGAACACTTGAGCAAAACGAATTTTGATGCTCTTTTAATCAGCACGTCTGTGGATCGGACTCAAAAGGCATACCCAGCGAGCGCGGGACTCGACGCGGCACGCGCCGGTGCGTCTCGGTAGCACAATGCTTTTGGCGGTCATAAATATGTCTCCGAGTTCGGCTGAGGGGGTGATGACGAGGGGTTGGCAGAGCCCGGTGGTAGGGCTTGGCCTCGATAATTGTCGTTTAGTGTGGAGAGGCTATTGAGTCCGCGGCACCCAGGGACGGTCATAAAACCTTTTGAACGGCGCGGCCACGCACCTAAGCGGGTGGGGCGGCGGTCGGCATAATATGACCAGTATTGTATTTTATTATATTATTATTTCGGAGGACGTACCGTTACATTGGCAATCCCCTCCCACCAAGAAAATTCTGAGCACAGCGATGGATTTTCTTAGAGCAAAACTAACTAACGGAAACGGCCTCCGTGAGCACAAAAACCACAAAATAGAAACATTGCCCGCTATAATGACCTGATCCAACTTAACCAATAATGACAACGAAATTAACCCTTGACAATAAACTATAATTAGATGAGAAAAATAAAATTGCCCTTAACAACTAATAAACCCTTAAGAAATGCAAATAGACCAATAAAGTGAGTAATAAAATTTATTTTCGTTAAAATTAATCAAACCTAATGCTAGATAATTCAAATTGTTGAGAACTTCGACGAGTGCGAGGTGCGGCTTGATCCTTGCAATTGACTGTGCCTTCTCCGGATCGATTCTCGTCCCTTTGTCGTCAATTATGTACCCCAGAAATTTAATTTCCCTCTTACAGAACTGGGATTTCTCTAAATTTAAATGCATATTGTTGATGATCAAGCATTTGAATAACTCCTCCAAATTTTCTAGATGCTGGTCGAAATCCTGGGAGGAAATTACAAGATCATCCACGTATGGGGTGAGGAACATTTTAATTGACGGCGGTAATTTTGTATCCAGGCATCGAATAAAATACGCGCCTGAGTTGCGAAGTCCGAACGGGCATCTTTTCCATACGTAGCTCAAACCATCGTAAATAAATCCCGTATACTTTTGATCATCTGGGTGTATTGCAATTTGCCAATACGAGGCTGTGAAATCTACTGCCGAAAATAAGCTGGTCTCCCGGAACTTCCATAACATTTCATCTATCGCAATCGGCGCATCATAATCGGGCACAGTGATCTCATTTAATTTCCTGGCGTCGAGGCAGATTCGAACGCCTCCATCTTTTTTTCTTACGATCACGAGGGGGTTAATGTAGGCGGTCGGTTTCCTTTCGATAATGCCGTCTCTGATCATTTCCAACATGACGCGGTCTACGTCCGCCTTAAGGGCCTGCGGTATAGGGTAACTCCTACACTTAAATGATTCGGGATTTGTGACCTGGATTCGGAGTTGAAAGTCAGGGATGGGGTCGGTTGGCCTGATAAAAACGTCCTTATAATTTTGAAGCAATTCCTGCAGGCGGTAGTGCTCTTCCGGCTTGAGATTGCTATTTTCCTGCATTTTCTCGTTAATTAGACCGAGAGCTTCTTCCCGCGTAATCGAAAACATGCTAGCCTCTTTCGGCTCGTGAACGTCGGCATCACCTTCCTCAAACATCATCAGTCTTCCTGGATCCAGAGTAATTTCTCCCCTTTCAAAATCTATTTTACCGCTATATTCTCTTAAAAAATCGACACCTAAAACAACGTCATATCCTAAATTCTTAACAATGAGACATGTGGCATTAAATTGATCTGTGCTAAACGATAACGTTAATAGGACCTGCCTAGTAATGGGATTGCTTTTCTTCTTGCCCACGCCGACAACAAAACATTTATTAATGGAAAGTTCGGGTAGAGTAATACGATGGTTCTTTAATTTCAAGTAGTACTCCTCCGAAATGGCTGAAACTTCGCTTCCTGAATCAATGAGGGCCCTCGCTTCGATCCTTTCACATGTAAAAGTGATAATAGGGCATTTTCGCGCCCGGAGAAAGTTCTGCTCCTCGTCCTCTACCTCGTTGATGGCAAAGTTCACATTCGCCGTTTCCCCTATAGGCACCTGTAGCTCCCGCACCTGCACTCGTTCGGCGTCCCGGCGCCCCACGATACCGAACGACATTAGTTTGACGAACCGGGACCTCCCCGATTGTTCGTACGTTCCTCCTGTGCTCTATCACGCGGCGCCGACGGCGGTGGGCCCCGGTTCGCTGCCTGATGCGATGGCGGGCTTTCACCGTTTCTTGGCGGGAAATCGTTATGCTCTCGCCGCCATTGTCCGCTTCCTTGATTTCCTCCCCCTCCGTCCTGCCTATTTGATCGACCTCCCCCTGACCCTTGACACATACGTGTTCTATCATACCTGGCGAGAAGTAGCTGCATTTTCTCGAGATCGAGCGAGTCTACGCTATTCAACAGGTTTTGAATTTGAAAGGGAAAGTGTGAGGTAATCATCCAAATCAGTTTTGCATCTGAGATTTGCGGGTCGCATAACCTTAGCGCCGCAATCTTGTCGATCGCGTAATCTAATAATGAGATGCCCCATTTTTCCTCCCATCTACCTTCCATCACTCTCCTTTCGTAATCATACCGGACCTGCTCTCCCCAATAGCGCTCCAGGAATCGGGCCTTGAAATCGCTGAAATCACGAGGAAATGGATGTATGGCCAGGAGCCAGCTCGCAGCGCTCCCTCGCAACAATTGCTGTACAAATTTTGTTTTTAATTGATTCGGAATAGCTTTCGTGAGCTCCATGTAGTCCTCGACCCGGCGAATGAATTCACATGGATTTTCGTTGATGTTCCCTGAAAAGTTCAGGTTGGACGGCGGTGTCCATGGGAGTGACGCGGCGCCCCGTTCCCCGTTGCTTTGTCGTGGTAATTGATCACAAGCATCCGCGATCTCTTGCCGCCTTTCCTCGCGCAAGACACTCATCGAATCGCTGATCATTTGTTTGATCTGCTTTTCCCTTTCATTATCGGCGTTTGCTGCACCCGTTTTAATTTCTGATATTTCATTATTGACACTCTGCATATCGGTAATCACCTTTGTCTCTAATTTTGATAACCGCCTACAGACCGCTTCACCCTTGCTTCCTATTTCCGAAATTGATGTTTTTACAGACTCGTGGATGCTATCCATTTTCCCCTCTTGTCCCCTTAATCTAGCCGTGATTGTACCTTCGAATTCAGTGAAACGGCCGCCTTGCTCCGCAATCTGTCCCTCAAGATCATTTTGCATTTCTGTTAGTTTTGCGTTTGTCGCATCACTGTTCGCATCTAATTTTGTAGCAATGGCATCAATGCGTTGTGCCAGAGCCATGTTTGACTCGTTACATACCGCGACGTGCTTATCGAAACGAGTTTCCAGTCTCCGAATTTCAGCTGCGGATTTTGCCCCCTGCTCCTCGATACGGTTCGCGAGCTCATCGAATCTCGCATTTGTCTGCTTGAATTGCTCATCAAATTTTGCATTTGTCTGCTTGAATTGCTCATCAAATTTTGCATTTGTCTGCTTGGATTGCTCATCGAATTTCGCATTTGTCTGCTTGGATTGCTCATCGAATTTTGAAAGCATTATCGCCATGAGATCGGCTATTGTGACCGTGGGTGCCTGAGGTTGCGCGTTGCTGTCGGTTTCCCCCTGAGTTTCATCTTTACCCTCCATTTTAAATTCTTTCACAGTTACTTTACGCATAAATTTCTTAATAAAAAACCCACATACAACACACGCAAACACAGTAAACACTACACACAAGCTGAAAGAGAAAACATCATACACAGACCATAAGTAATTATCAAACATGCATTCCCCTTTCATTCGCCACCGGCAACGTTTATAAAATTTTGAAGTTTGGGTTCGTGAATCTTAGTTGAGCTCATTCAAGCCCCACGTTGGCTAAGCCATTTATGTAACCCGTCGGCGGTGGGTCGGGGGTTTGCATGCTCAATAATACACAGATGGGCATTTCAAGATAATATTTACTTATTCTAAAATATGATTATGATGATGATGATTGGCATAACAATGATTTTTACAAATGAATTTACATGTTTTTTTTTGTACATCGGCGGCCTCTTATTTACTTTAAAATGAAATTTGATACAAAAATTGAACACAAGTACTTGGCCGCTACCCTCGTGCCTGTTTACCGGCACATCCGCTACAGCTCCGAATATCTAAAGTTCGTCCGCACTTACGCGGGAAACAAGGGCTGAGCGTCACCTGGCTGCACAAAACTACTTATCTGGTACTCTTCTGAGGCGTGATGTCAGCAGTGGTGAGTGATGCATTCCCGGGCTGGAGTCGGGCGGCTGTGGCGCGTACTCAGGCGGAAGCCACCAGCGACACGCTCCCTCTGGACCCAATGCTGCGCTGGCGTCGTCCACATTTCATGACACGCGACCCAGGTCACAACGTCTCGTTGCCGATCGTAAACAATGGTGATTCCGCGCTCGGCTTGCGGTCTCCGGAGAGGAAGTTCCTTCCGGTAGCGAGTCTAATGAATTTCACCGATGATGTGACATTGCGCAGAGCAAAAATCTCGAATGAAGCGCCAAGTCAACTAGCGCACGTTTTGAGAGTAATCATTTCAGCTCACGTGACTAATTAAGTTTATGCGGCGCGCGGTAGAGCAATTGTCTCCCACCGATCTCTGGACACAAGTGTCTCTTGCCGATCTCTAGATACGAGTCTCTCTCACCGATTTCTAGATACAAGTTTCTCTCACCGATCTCTAGATACAAGTCCTTTTGGGCGGCGCGCTACCACGAACGAAGGCACCTCTTCCCTCTCCACGGACCGGGGGCCTGTCTTCGATTCGCTCGCCCTTCGCTAAAGAGGCGGCACTTGAGCCAATGGCTCGCGAGCTCGCATCGACAATGTGCGGCATTGTATGCTCGAAAGTAGGTCTCGCGAGTCCACAGGTGACCACGTGCGCATAACGAAAGGGTGGTATATTGGCACGGCACGTCCGAAGACGGTGACACATGTTTCCCCGCCTTCGCGCCTCGGTCACGGCGTTTTACTCCTTTCTTTTCGGGTGCCGGCGACGGTTAGCCCAGGCCGTTCTTTGATTGACGTTATTGCTTTATTGCCCTGCCTGGTGCCTCTCTCCCGGGTGAACACTTGAGCAAAACGAATTTTGATGCTCTTTTAATCAGCACGTCTGTGGATCGGACTCAAAAGGCATACCCAGCGAGCGCGGGACTCGACGCGGCACGCGCCGGTGCGTCTCGGTAGCACAATGCTTTTGACGGTCATAAATATGTCTCCGAGTTCGGCTGAGGGGGTGATGACGAGGGGTTGGCAGAGACCGGTGGTAGGGCTTGGCCTCGATAATTGTCGTTTAGTGTGGAGAGGCTATTGAGTCCGCGGCACCCAGGGACGGTCATAAAACCTTTTGAACGGCGCGGCCACGCACCTAAGCGGGTGGGGCGGCGGTCGGCATAATATGACCAGTATTGTATTTTATTATATTATTATTTCGGAGGACGTACCGTTACAATATATATATATATATATATATATATATATATATATATATATATATATATATATATAACGGGCCAGAGGATTTGGGTGAGTTTCTAGATGTTTAAGATAGCTTGATCCGCTTGTTTCGATTCTTTGAAAGACTGTCGGTTCTTTTAAATCTCTATGTAGCGTTGTGTTTGAGATGTACCATGGTGCTGTAGCAATCATCCTATTATATGTGACATTAAATGTAACGTAAATGTAATGTAATGTAAACTATTAAAAATAATATATTGCACAAACTTTGTGTTTTTCAAAACTGTCTTTAACTCAACGAATAGAATACTTAACGTAGGGTTTATTGTAAGACATCTCGCGTTTTTCCTGGAAATAAAATTCTGGACAAAAACACTAAAACTCAATTTTTGTCAAGTGCACATACCACCGTTTGAATGTAAACTCATGTCGTGTAAGACATCAGACAAGAAAACCAATGTAACAAATTACTAACGCAGCCGCATTACATTCCTGGGCGATTACAACATCTGCCTCTGTTTAGGCTACCGATGTTCTCTGAACAGCGATATCATGCCTAGATGGCTCTTCTGCGCATGCGCAGAGCCTCTAATCTTGTGTGTTTTACTCGACTCCACAAAAATCTCGCGCATTTTCTACCACCCCTTAAAGCGGTGAGTATTTCATGGGCAAGCAATCTCCAGAACAGACGCATTCATCTGTTGGTCTCAGTGGAATGACAATTAGCACAGTCCTTACGTGTATGCTCGTCGGATGGAGAGGGGGCATGTTGCCCTTGAAACCTTATAGAGAGAGGCCACGCAAACTTCCGTAATAAAATATTTTATTTTTTAAAATATATCCATTTTCTTCTTCCAATTTTGAAGGATTCTTTTACTACATTTGGAGAAGAAAGTCTCCAAACCACCTACACATCATGTAAATGGTTCACCATCAAATCAATGAATGATTTGATCAATGATTCATATTAATGTTTCATAATCAAATTTTTGGATCGCCTTTCGTTTCATAATTGGTAAGTTAAGGGACCTCTTAACTTACCAATTATGAAACGAAAGGCGGTCCTAAAATTTCCAATTTCTTTTTTATTGATACTAAGAACACCAGTATATTCGGAATTTTAAATTAAAAAAAATTCCGACCAATTTCTATTATTACTGATACTAAGAATACGAGTATTCTAGGACTTTTAATTTTTTTTTAATTAAAACTCCGACCATTTTCTTTTATTATTGATACCAAGAACACGAGTATTCTCGAGCTTTTAAATTTTTGAAAAATTAAAACACCGACCATTTACTTGTATTATTAATACTAAGAACACGAATATACTCAGGCTTATACATTTTTGAAAAAATTAAAACCCCGAGTGTACTCGAGCTTTTATGTTAAGTTGTTACGAAAATAAAGTCAAATTCAAGCTTTCGATTGATAGATTAGTGTTTACGAATACCTCAACTGTTAAGGTCATTAGTGCTCTGAGTACAGTGAATGCTTTATCGCGGGAGGTGGCGACGATCTTCTGTCACTGGATGGCGAGATCCCACGCCGAACTACACGCCGGTTTGCGGGGTTTCCCCTTCAAGGAATCTCCCAACAGCGGGCATCGCCGCAGCGGGGACAACTTCTTAACTCCCGACATATTCCCGATACTTGTGATAGTGTAGTGCTAGTAAATGTAAGTGTATGTAAGTAAGGGGTGAGGATACGAAAAGGAAGTAGTAGAGATTGCGTGCGGTCCGTGACCCGTTTGTTAGGATACTATCCGCTATTTGCCTGGTGTTGATCGGTTAAATCACAGAAAACTACTGATCAGAGAAGCCGACTGCTATAATTCCCCTCTAGACAGCGGGTGAATTCGACTTAACCATCTACCTGGCATCGAAAATTCTGCTACCTCTAGAACCTCATGGTCAGACGTTTTGCAATCAGATGATGCCCTGGGCCATCATCCGCGGTCTAGGCTCTTCACTGGTCTCCCGACAGTTTATATTGTACTTACGGGCGGGTCAACTACTAGGATAGTTACTCATGTGGTTGTAATTTATATTATACCCGGAAGAATGGCGGTATAACTCGCCTGCTAGATGAGGTACGGTTCCGACCAACATGCCGGCCAGTGTGGATTTTCCTCTCCAGATATCTCTCCCAGCAAGACACCACCCAACCGAAAAGCTCTAAGCCTCCGAGTGGTCTTCTGATTTATTTCACGTATCCGGGCGCGTCAACTATTATGGTCGTTAGTCTCGTAGGTGTGGTGTAGTGCATTCTATTTCCCTAAGGCAGAGGGCGGTGTTACCCGTCTGCTGAAACGGGTGATCCGGCGCTGAGCTACTCGTTAGCTTGCGGGGTTAATCTTCCAGGTATCTCCTTCAACGGGGCACCGCCCCAGTGGGAACAAGCACTGACTCCCAACTGGTCTCCCGACATGTGTGGCAACGGAGCGCATGAAGGGAGATGGGAGAAAACACGGAGAACTACCGATCATAAGCCGCCGTCCTTTATAACTCTAGCCCTTTGGACTCGTATGCAACGAGCGTAATGCACGCCCGACAGCTCGTATGGCATGTCAGAGATGACACGAGAGTAATGGCTATCATCTCACAGATACCCACTTATTTTTCTGGTACGTAAAATGAAGTTTTCATTGCTGAACCGATCCGGCCTGCTAATCTATTTTTAAATGTTGACGTAATAATGTGACGTAATAATATTATAGGATTATAACACACTTGCCATTTTACTGTTTTCAAATAGCTAGTGCTGTTCGTACGTACGAGTGATCTTGCAGCAGCAAATGGTTTTGAAACGAGTGATTTGGATGATTCTCAAATAGAGAACCTATTAGAAGACACTACTTCGGAGTTGTCAATTTAGCAAATAAAACCTCTTTAAAAATGTAATGATAATTGTGGGTTTTATACTTCCAAGCTAATCCCTATGAAATTCCAAAATAATGAGCCTTATTTATAGAATTTATTTCTTACTTTAATTTCAATACATTAGTTTTGAAACATGCATTTAATAAAGTATTGATTACATACGAACGGTCGGTAAAAAAAAATTATATATTGGTTGTCTCCCGTGACTGGCGAAATCAGTAACGAGCTGGAACGGGGCAATGCAAAGTATCTGCAACGAGCTGTGCTGCCATTTTCCATTATTATCTTAGACATGCCTACGAGATATGGGACCTCGCAGTACACAGAAACATCCGACCACAGAGTGCATTCATTGGTAGCATGTCACAGATCCCTTACGAGTGTAAACGGCTAGTCCATACAGCAGGTGAATGCAACCTGGCTAATGACGATAACTCACCACTGTTGGAAATCAAACCCTGGGACCTCGCGGTCCATTCAACAACAACGACGACAACAGGAGATTTTCAACAAGAAAACAAATGAGCGATTGCGTGCGTACTATCCTCTGTTGTAGTGATGCGACAACAGTAACAAAACATCTATGTCACTTTTCATCGATGTTAAAAATTAGAACATACACATTAATTAGACATTGACCAAAAGCCAACGATGTTTTTAAATACAAATGTTTTACAGCTGTGTTAGTAATCTTTAATAAGAAATTCCGGCGCAACAGAATTTAGGTAGACAGTGACCAGATTTATTTATAATTAAGTGGTAAAAGGAAGTTAAAAATTAAAATAAGATCAATGGACAAAACGAAACCTGATCGGGCAGGGTCATCTCAAATGGTAAGCAGAATGGTACGCGAAGATGGGGTGGCCCTATCACCCAAGGCTCAGGTGTTGACAGCCTCGCTTGGATGAAACACATAACACTAATAGCCTGGTTGACCTACACCTTTTGCAAAATTCTTGTTATGGGAAATTTTCACTTACGAAGAAAACATGAAAACGTCGAGAACAGAACATCGATGTTAGAAAACATCGACTTTAATATATCAATGATTAAAACTTTGATGTTTCTAAAAAGTATGGATGCTTTAATAAAAATATCGATGTTTTCAAACATGGACCTACTCGAATATTTCGCATCCCTATTTTATTACGAAGTAGAACACCTTTTCGGTTCCCCCTGTCGGCTCTGACATACAATAAGGGTCGATCTAATGGAGGTGTGCCTCCTACAAGGTGGGGAAGGGCGTAAGCTACACGTACTCATCCGAAAATCTTCTTGAAAATGAAAATTACGAAATCGTGCCCTAGGAATGTCATGCTGAAGCAGAATATTGTGGTTATATAGGAGAGCCCAGTTTTATTGTTATTTAAGGCTGAAAAATACTGGATTTAATACTGGGTTGAATTCGATAGCGGAATTCTTGAATTCTTAATATACAAATATTGGAAATTTACATCGTTTGCTCATTTCTTAATGCCATAAAATATTTTACTCTCGTACCTAATAGAATATCTGTCATCCAATAAAAGTGTTTTATCAAAAATCTCTTCAATCAATGCTCTGATCGTATTTTTTACATTTACGGTTTGCTAACTAAAGAATGTTATTGAAAGGTTCAGAAGGAATTATTTGAGAACAAATACTACAGTAACGAAGATTTTAGATGATTCCTGTAATTAAAGTCAATTAATTATTTCCTTCTTTCAAGTTTAGAAGATGGAAAAGTGTGCAATGAAGGGCCTGTTTATTGGTGCTAAAAAGGGATGAATATTCTCACCAACCTCCAGCCATAAAAATGATATTAATTTTTTTATTCGTTATAGAAGGCAGGTTGGAACTGTACCAGAGGTAAACATCCAACACCAGTAATTAGACCAAAAATAATTTCCACCTGTAGGAGGATTCAATATTCCACTTTTATCGGGGAATTAAAAACAGTAATATAAAGGAAAACGAAAGCTTTTTATGTTAGTATATTATATAATTTCGAACTTGCTCGGACCTTCATTATAAATAGCATTCACTGAATAACTAGAGGTACTAAGGGACAGCATAGTTCTATTGTTTTGTAATTTTACATAACATAAATACATTGCAAATTACGTCCATCACATTTCAGGCGATGCACATTTCTTCACTAATCTACTTAATACCATACTATTTAAATACACAATCTATTATCTAGTGCAGGTTCATTCAAAAACCTACGTTATAAGTAAAGTTGATATTTTTATTGCATACATATTCAATAATATGTTTCACGCCTCTCATTATGTTTATTTGAATGACATTTAAAAGCGTTCGTTGCCGAAGCAACATTCCTAGAAAGATTCTTTCTTTTTCTTCATTTCACTCATTATTGAACAAATTTCTCACAATTGACCGGAATTTACGAAAATTATGTTGAATATAAAACTATTTAGGTATCTCCTAAATTAACTTGACTCTTTTTCTAAAATACTTACATAGTTGATAGTATGTTGTATCGAAACACACACAAGTAATATATTTTCGCTTATTATCTATTTCCGTTCACTAATATCTCAAAGGAAGTGAATCTGTCTTAGTGTAAAAGAAAAATTGCTATTCACAAGGTCGTTTTTGAGAATGAAAACGGGAGCAGATTTTTCAGACATGTCTTTTCTAAATAGACCGTAGAATTCTCCACCAGAGAATGGCTGAATTCGTTCCTGCTGTATAGCTAGTGTCGAAAATTCGTCAGACACGGAACTTGGTTTCAAAGTTATCCCCAACAACTACGTAGTAGAAGCCATAGTCGTTGTCACTGAGATATTGCAGCAGGTGCGGGGTAAGTGAACAAAGGAAAAATGAGGGTTTAGAGGCGACAGGGCACGTAAATATTATGTTCTTGTCTAACGTCAGGGCTAATGAAACTTTTTGATAGGTAATCCCCATTAAGAGAGGAATTGTTGGGAATTCTCAAGTTCGCCACCACATCGTTTTCCAATACTACCAACTGTCTACCAGTTCCACATTCGTAGTTAAGGACATTGTTAATGATGGAGAATGTGTGATATAGCAACCGTCAATCATTACTATATTCGGGATCAAATTCGTGCATTAATATTTAAAAATATTTGTTAGTGAGTCCGAAATATATTTTAATACATATTTTTTTTCTCTCGCCTTACTACATACTTACATAACAACGTACTTATACAGTAAGGAGAACGTATTGTAATACTGAGGCAGAAATCGGGAATTTTTAAAATAAAACTTGTTTTTTGATCCCCTGGTATCGAAAAAGAAGATACATCCTGCTTGTTTATGTAGTAAATTGCTATGTAGTAAACGGCTAAAGCATCCAAGCCAAAGATGAGGCTTCAGAATGCGTATTTAAAGCCAACTCAGACGTTGGCATTACTTTGCACCTACATAATGCCACATTACCCGCGTCATTCGCCTGATGTTGATCGGAGAAACCGCGGGCAACTACCGATCAGAGCAGCCGGCCGCTATAATTCTCCTCCAGACAGTGACTGAATTCATACTAGCTATCAAGCTGTGACGAAAATCCGCCAATTGTCGGGACTCGAACCCCAGGACCTTCCGATTAGAGTCGCTGCAGAGAGACAGCAATGTTGCCTTTAAGATAAACTAAGCCAATCTACTCGTATAGACAGATACATTCTAAATAGTAGTATTAGCGAGGTTCTGTACAGCTGACACCGCTACTCGCATCCCAGTCGCCACATTCTTCGATCTTCCCTATCTTCCTCTTGGAGATCTCCTTCCTACATCGCCTTTTCTATTTTTTCCCCTATGCTTTTATTGGTCTGCCAAGCTTCCTGTTTCTTGAGGAATCATTTAAAAATTGTCTTAGGACTTCCAGGAATCGTGATTCTGTATAGAATTTCACATCTACATGCAACAGGTAAGCAGCAAAATGTTGTATGTCGAACCCATGATTAAAATTGAAAGTGAAATGAATAAAGTAATATTTAACATTGAGAGAATTTATTAGCTTAGCAGGGCAACGGAAGGAACAATAATATTAATAATAGCAGAGGATGTATAATATCAGTATGTAATCCCCTTCATAATATTGTATAACTGTTTATAAATAATATCAAGATTTAGTAATATTAAAAATCGTAAATGAGAAAGGTATTTCTCGTTACATGTTCTCTTATGGAGAGAATTACGGAAGGGAAATATACAAAGAAAACGAGTGAAGTTAACATTTAGTTAATTAGTGCATAAGTAAATCTGAATCATTCAAATTAGATAAAAAAATAAAATTTTGTATGTAGCACGACCGCCAAAAGCCATCGGGCTTTTTGTCGTTGCTTGATCATTAGAACCCTTATAAAGCCCTCGTTGCATAAATAACTATTATGTATCCATCTCAGACAGAGTGTATGATGCTTATGTCATGGCCACGTCGGTGGGTAATGTTCCTAATACAATTTCTCTGAAGAAACACGACCCTTGGCTCCGCAGCGCTGGGTGTATCCTACGGGCGATCACCTCGTCTTGTGCAGTGCGCTGACACAGCGAGCATTTCTTCCCCTCGCCACAGCGCTCCCCGTCTCGCCACACCTCGCCCAGCCCCGCCCCCCACTGCCCCAACCCGGCCCCACCCTCCACTGCCCCAACCCGGCCCCGCCCCCCACTGCCCCAACCCAGCCCCGCCCTCCACTGCCCCAACCCGGCCCCGCCCCCCACTGCCCCAACCCGGCCCCGCCCTCCACTGCCCCAACCCGGCCCCGCCCCCCCCTTGCCCCAACCCGGCCCCGCCCCCCCACAGCCCCAACCTGGCCCCGCCCGGGAATTGACTGCTTCGCCACTCCTCCCGCGCTGCCTTCCACCCCGTTCCCCATTTCCCGCTGCCCCCGCTCGCTCCTACCACTCTTTCCTCCCGCCCTGTACTCTTTCCCTTTCCCTCTGCCCACTCTGTTCCTCCCTCCCCGCTCCACTACCCCCTCGCACCTACCACCCTCTCCTCCCGCCTTGTTCTCCCTCCCTTTCCCTCCACCCACTCTGTTTCTCCCTCCCCGCTCCACTACCCCCCTCGCACCGACCACCCTCTCCTCCCTGCCCTGTTTTCCCTCCCTTTCCCTCCGCCCACACTTTTCTTCCTTCCCGCTCCACTACCCCCTCGCACCTACCACCCTCTCCTCCCTGCCCTGTTCTCCCTCCCTTCCCTTGCGCCCACTCTGTTCCTCCCTCCTCGCTCTGCTATCTTTGCTCCACCTGTTCCCACCTCTTCTCCACCCCATTTCCCCCTCTCCGCTCCATCAAGCTCCCCTCCACTCGCCCCGGACCTACCGCCCCTCACAAAAGGCTCCCGGGGGAAGTTCATAAATTGGGAAACTTGGCCTGTTGCCGGAGGACGAAGGCTGTTAGGTGCGATGCCGCTAAGTAGAAGCGATAGTCGGCATGTTAAGAGGCCAATAATGGCGTCGAAGAGGGAACAGCAACAACAACTACTTTCGCTTACGCAACTTGGGGAAACAAAGTGCGAGAGTAACAACATAAACATCGATATTTGAAGGGGAGAATGATGAAGTTTTACCTCGCTCGGCCACCTTAAAAGAACTCGAAGGGTGGAGCGCTGCTACCATTGCAATTGCAATCACATTGCAAACGTATAGTCATGGTTTCTACATAAACACACAACCCTTTTCTCCTTTTCCTTACAAATACAAATATAATTACTTTATAACATCTAGATCCTTGCCATCCTAATACGGGTTGTGATGTACCATTCCAACGAATTTATAGACTGTGAGTTCGTGAAATCGATCCCATACAGGAAATCGAGAATAATATTACCATTTCTTTAGGAAGGTGTATGCATTTTAATTATCTCTTATCATTGAGGTTGTTGCTATCTAATAATAATAGCTCCACGGAATCTCAGTCATAAAAACGTACAAGAATACCGGCTCTGTTTATTACTTGCTCTTGTTGACAATAATATTAAGCGAATTCTACCTCGCTTATGACATCAAAACGCATCTGCATACATAAAGAAACACATAAAATACACTTTGACAAAAGAACTATAATCTAATATTTAACAATACATCTTTGCTTCCAACATTCACACACTTAAATATTACCAACATTCACTCGAGTGCACTCTACCAGTATGAATAAATGGAAAAATGGCCATGTCTTTTTCTAGGATCTTAAAACCAACAGTCTTGGCCTTGCTAGAAATTTTTGATGATGGAAAACAAAAATATTATGTTTTTTAAACTTCCTTTTTTTGCTGCACGACGATTGGCTGCCACTGCAGTTCACATTCCATTTCAAATTAAAAAAAACAACTAAAACGCGAAATTATATAAAATGTTCACCACGGTATCACAGTCTCATCTCATTAATTTTTTTTCTACAATCCAAATAATACGTAATGCGTTTACTACGGCAACTCAAGATCATCTCATTAAGTAAACATTTCTACGACCAAAATAACACGATGCTCCCGTCACAGCATCTCAATCACGTTTTTATCAAAAAAACATTGTTGTTCCGATCCACTAAACCGCGTAGTTTTAAACAAAAGAAAACTCTTCTCTGACAATCGGTTCCTTTTCGTCCTTTTTTTATTGTCTTTAATAGCCTTTTAGCATTGCTATAAATTTCTAAATATATTCCAAGACATTATAATATTCGTAACCCTTTTTCTAATCGCTTATTTTCTTATTTGAACACATAAGAAATCGTTTGTCACGTTTGTGAGAACATTCGACTGTCTCATTCCTAATATGGAAAATTAATCTATTACTCGTACCATGGTAATCTTTTTATTTACGAAATATTATATGGTTGCGACGTGCCATTATTTGTAAATATGTCCTGTTTTTATTTATTGACATACTCACATTCTATTGTGGGCACAGTTCTTTAGAATATCAATAAATTTGAGAAAACAGCTTTCATTCATGCACTTTTACATGTTTTTGTTCTTATTGACATGCGAAATGAATGTGTTTTTAGTCTAATTTCAATGTTTCTGAATTTATTTTGGACGCGTCTCAATAGACCGTGCCAGTATCATTTATTTTTGTCATCATAGGTGTATTATGAATGTGAGCATAGATTTTAGTCAAAATAGCTTCAAAATAATATGAATACTTTTCACAAAGTATCTGCAATGTGAAAATGAAGCCTTTTTTGCAATTGTTTGTTCGTTTCCGGAAGTTTTTCCTATGAAATTCTCAAAATAATCGGTAAACTAAAAAATAAATATTCGGCCGGTTTAGATGAATTTCCATAATGTTTAAAGACTTGTGCGCCTGCCATTATACACCCGTTAACTCACATACTTAATGAATCCTTATGCACCAGAACTTTCTACTGCATAACTGTTATATACAATTAGAAATTGTATTGAGCATTAAAAAGTAAGTAACCTTAATTTTAACCGTGATAAGGTAATTTGTTTTTATATTGATTTTTTATACATTATTCTTTTATTTGTAATTGTAACTGCACCTTCATATGTCTGCATTATGCCTCCGGGCTACATCTGCCCAATAGTAGAGTAAAGCTTCTATTTATGTATTTCTGTTACTGTTTTATATTTACAGTTACAAACAAATATTATTTTTTAGGTGACAAGTAGGATAAGTAATTTATTCATACTGAAAAAAAATAATTTTGGATTGTTGGAATAAAGAAATTAAATAATTAACTGAAGTACCAGAAGTATTAATTGACCAACAAGATAGCGATGAGGAAGATGAAATAAAAGAAATGGTAGGCCCTAACAGGGATTCACCTTTGTTACATTCAATTTTTTACACTGATATTTTCTTATTAGACATTGTAGTTTAATTCAATCAATTTTCATACTCATGATCACTAGTCAATTGTTTGAAATTATTCTTTCATATGATTTTGTGTGATTCAGACACTTCTTTTGGCAATCGTTATTATTTGTTTACTGGTGTGGTCACAAGGCGAAGGAAGAAAAGAATATTCAGACATTACCTTCTCTTACATCTTTACTTAGTGACTCTATATTACTTTTACTTAATGATTCTTGATTCTTTGTTATTGTAATCATGATCATGATCTTTATTATCCTCATTTCTTATTACTATTAGGTCTATAATATGTATATAATTGCTATTGTCTGAATAAATTGAATAAAAGTAGTGAATTGCCTTTCTTATTCATTTCTTGATGTCACAGAATTGAAAAACATTTTTTAAAGGATTTTGAAGCCTTTCCTTTTATGATAAATCAGTTGTATTTGCAATAAATTTAATTATCTTAGCCATATTAATGTTACATAAATATGTTACATAAGTAATTATTTTTATATTACTAATATTTTATATTAAAAATTATTATTTTCAACAGCTGGAAAACCTATTGGGGGAATTCACTTTACAGTGATAGCAGGTTTGATACAGTTGACTCTTACAGGTAAGTTACAGTTTGTCTGTTCTTCAAAAGTAGATTGGTTTTCAATCAAGATTCTCTTACATTTAAATTAATCTTAAAATGCTTAGCAACGGTCACTTTTAAATTGAAATTTTGATTTTTAATAAATATAAAAAAGTTTGTGGTACGTGTTTATGTTTTTAATTTTCATAATAGTTGGATTGGTTACTGATATTATGTGTTCTTGATTTTGTAGTTTTTTTCTGGCCAATAAAAAAACTATTTCTAAACTATCAGTTTTAAGAAACATTGAACTAATAAATGTAAAATCGTTAACTAATAAATGTAAAAATATCTTCCTACTATTCATAATATATCAGGGATTTTCAGTAATGTATTTTTTACTACAAAATAACGATTATACTTATATGTTAAATTCATATAATTTTTTGCGAATTGATCACTTACAACGAATAATGTATTATTCTCTGCGCTCCAAGCCGAACAAAATGAAGAAAGAGTGGGAAGAAAATAATTATGTATCAATTCCACAGTGCAATTTTTACGAATATACATCTCTTTTAATATCGCGAGTCGTATTGAAACCCATGGGTTCAGAAGTTGGTGGTACTAGAAGACAGCCGTCAACCTTACCATATTGGAGATTTAGTGCGGCCTTTTAGGCTCCCAAGAGTAGTAACGCTCGTGGTGCATACAAAACTTTGTGGTTTATTAGTTCGTTGCTAAATCAAACGAGAATTCGAAACCATTTTATACATTTTCTTGTGTCTAAAGTGAAAATGCGCATTTAATAGTCATTTGTCAATATAATGTCAGATAATACAGTGTATCTAATTACTATCGCATAATCGTTGTTGGACTGATTTGTTCGTACAAAAGTAAAGAATATTGTGAAGTTTCAGCGGAAATTCTCGCTAAAGCTAACAAAGCTTGTTAACCTGTTATATATTTATATATTTGTTATATATTTGAGCAGCTTTCGATGCAAATAACTAATTATAACATTTAGGTGATAAAGGATCTCAATTCATGAAAGAATTAGGAACATTTCTTGTTAAAGGAACATTTCTAGTTTCCCTAATGTTTCGTACCCTTAGGGTAACGGTAATAAGGTAGTGGAAAAACAGCACTGGTTAGTATAAGCGGCATCTAGACTGCAGAGAAAATAAATAAGTTAATAAGCAAGTAATGCATAGTTTAATTAGAAATTTAAGTTGTTATTTAATAAACTGTTTAGTAAATAAGTCATAGTCAACTGTCAATAATAAATAAGTAATTAAAACAGAAACTGTCAAATAATTAAGTAAGCGCATTAGAGAGCAAATGGAAGTGGACGTCCGAAAAGTAAGCGCCGAGGCGATGGCACGAACGATCTGCTGTGGCGCTGGCTGACTTCAGGAGCTGAGCAGGCCAAAGACTGGAAAGAGAATGCGTGACGTCCGCGAGAAGATATAAATAAATAGTTTAAAAAAAGTTTTTATAGATTAGCATGTTCTCGCTTTCTGATGGCAGATCCCTTCAGGAATTTTTTCTCAGCGATCTTCTTCCCGCGGCTTTCATGTGATAAAGAGACCAATTTGGGTGAATACCAGAATTCGAAAGGTTAGAACGCGGTACGAAGCAGGAATTGCAATGGCCTAAAGGCCTAGTCACATTGTAACAAGTTATTTAATTTATATGTGTAATAATTGCCTATTAAATAAAATGAAAAACTTTGAATTGTGGCTAAATAAATTCTTAGAAATTTTTCTACTTGCATACATGCGTACTAATTAAAAACTGATCACCGGTAATGCTACTTCTAAATAAATCAGTAACCTTGATGCTCATGGCAATTAACTGAGAATAAAACCAATAATTGAATTTCATTATTTGCAATATCGGTATACTTACATAAACTCGACTTCACTTACACAATTTCTTTAAATTAACTTTGCAATTTAATTTTTCTTGGGATTTAATTTTAATAGGATATAATTTGAAAGAAGATAACAATTTAAATAAAGATGGAATACATAGTATTACCTCTTAAATCACAATATGTCGTGCTCATGGAATAACAAGATTTCTACTCAGTTATTTTTTTGAAGAGCCGGTGAAAATAATAATCAATGGACGGCGTATCACAAACATTAATAAAATGGAGAATTTCTCACTAAATGAAAAATCTATAAAACAAATAACTCCAAATTATTATCAAAAATAATATCATCCCAATGCATAGATATTTCTCTAATTTATATTTTCAGTAAGAACTAAAGGAAATTGAAGAAATAATCATATAAAAACGAAATTTTAAAAATGTGCAAAAGGGTTAACAGTGTTACATATTTGAAAATCACTTCAAAAATTTAAAGAACACATACTTTATTAACATTATATTTACATTCATTCATCACTTTTAGCATTAATTGTAATGATCGTATAACGGACCATTTACAATACCTTACCTGCATAATTAATGAAACTCAGAAGCTCTTAGGTGAATTGAAAATTCAAAAATAAAGAAATAAAAACATTATTTTACTATACTTAAAGCAAAAATATAAAAGTAATTAAAGTCAAATATTAACTAATGTAAACAAAGATAATGATAATGTAAATGTTCGTTAAGGCACTCTACCATTTAATATATATATATTCTGAATTTAATTTTTTTTACATTTTTTTATATTAAAATTCTTAACCTATTCAGTTCTCTTCTTCGTTTTTGCTTTAGTTTTAACTCTTTTGTTTTTGCTTTTCGGTTCAGGCGTTTTTTTCGTGGATTCTTTATTCACATCAGTTTTCCGCTCTTCATCTTCACTGTTAAGCGTTTTTCTTTTCCTTTTATTTTTCGAAAATTTTCTCTTAGTTTTCTTCCTTTTCTCGGTTGAAGGTTCAGGAACGGCCTTGTCATCGTCCTCTGTTTCTTCTTTAATTTTTTTTATTAAAGTTACTGAAGAACTGTTTCTCCTTTTCTCGGTTGAAGGGCCAGGAACGGCCTTGTCATCGTCCTCTGTTTCTTCTTTATTTTTTTTTATTAAAGTTACTGAAGAACTGTTTCTCCTTTTCCCAGTTGAAGGTCCAGGAACGGCCTTGTCATCGCCCTGTGTTTCTTCTTTAATTTTTTTTATTAAAGTTACTGAAGAACTGTTTCTCCTTTTCTCAGTTGAAGGGCCAGGAACGGCCTTGTCATCGTCCTCTGTTTCTTCTTTAATTTTTTTGATTAAAGCTACTGAAGACAGAGGACATTCTGAGCTAGAATTAGATGCATTTGGGGAATTTGTTTCTTCTGTTTCATCACAAGTGTTATCATGGTGTTCAATTTTTGTATTTGGTGCAATAATTTCAATGGAAGGACGATCAGGATGGTCAGAGAAGAGTTTCCCATTTGGCGAGCAAACGGTTTGTGCAGATGTTGCATCATCAGTAGAAAGAAGATTAAATGTGCCAGTACTTGATGAATCTGTAGGAACATTATCGGAGATTTTTTTAGGAATTATGATTTCAGGATTTTCAGCAGGATTTGTGACAATACGATGAGCACTTTCGACTGGAGGACAAGGACGTGTTACGCAATCAGTTACTAGAGAACGTTCTTCGTCGTCTGACAAAGAGTCAGGAGAATCTTGTTCGAAATCCATTTCTTCTTTTTTTATTCCAGAAAAATCCGAAGAAAGAGAGTCATTCGAGTCGCAAGTAGGTACAAACGAGGAACAAGTGTCACGTAAATTGGCAGAACACGAAGCGACATCTGAAGTTCCAGATCCAGGTGACGGTGACGAACCATCATAATCTGTGTCCGCAGAAGTAGGAGAAGGAGCAAGAGGTGACACAGTAGGTGAAATAACGTTGTCAAAAGAGAGATCGGGAGACAACTGAGAAGGAGAACTTAAATCATCAGAGGTCGGTGTAGCAGCTGAGGCTTCATCCATCGTATCGTTGTCCTGGGTAAAGTAGGCATCTGAGGGCGATACATTACCGGGAGCATCGAGAGATTCCGTGTCATTCTCGTCATCTCCCTGTGCAAGCGAAGGGCTTGGAGTGGACACGTGGAAAGAACATTGCGCACGAGCAGCGCTCGAGGCGTACACGTGATCATGAGACTGTCTAAGGGGAACCTGCTCGAGAGAAGAATCCACAGAGGGCATGCGACCACGAGCATGGTCTTCTGAAGTTTCCTGCAAGGGCAGGCGATCAGGGTCTTGAGAACGGGCCGCTGCTTGCCTACCAGAAGCACGAGAATCGCCCGGACGCCCGTGGCTATGAACCTGCGCGCGATCAGCTTCAGGAGAGGTCACGTGGCCGGGATCTTGCATTCGAGAAGGACCCCCAAGGGAGGGGCGGCCGGCAGCAGAAGTGGACTTCGCAGTACGTGCTGAATCCCGCGCCGGCGCCTTGTCTGGAATCTCCAAATTCAGAGACTCCTGTTCCGGCTGCACCTGCTCCTGCGATTGGGTAACGAGGGTTTGCCGTATTGCCAATGGTTCAGACGGACATTTTGGAGGTTCAGCATCTGTTTCTGTCGACAAATTCATGCCCAATCAATCATTACACATCATTATACGGTCATTCAATACATTCATTACACATCATTTCCCATACTGATAAATTATACATTTTGCAATTGTGAACTCAACAGAAGACAAAACAACAATACAATCGTGATCTGCCAAAAGTATTGTTAAATCAAAATGATTTGCAATGATGATAAAATGAGTTCATCAGTCGTAGCTCTTCAGAAATTTACAGTTTTTTGAAAAATAAATTGTTTATTATCCCTCTTATTTAGGACTCTGGACTCATAAATCTATGCATTAATATTATCGATCATTAAAGGAAGCATTCTACAAATATTAAGAACATGTGTTTCTGAAGACACAACTCACGTTCGAATTAATTAGTGAACTGATTCCGAAGTGTTCCGCAATTGCAGCTGTTTTCTTTGCACATAATCCAGATCTTTGTAGTTATTTTTTCAGTTTCAATCATAATGACTTTTTAAAATATACCCTGCACTTTAGTTTGGATATATAAAGTGACGAGATCAAACCTCAGATATAAATGGTTTCGTAGATGCCATAGGGGGCCTCCAAAGTTCATAGTTTATATTTTCATTCTACTGTAGAATCACACAATTTTGAAAAATTTATTTATTTCACTTAGATTATAAAAGATATTACCCCTTCCTAAAAATTCCAACCTATAAAAAACTATACCATTAGTTCGACCACTGAGTTCCCTTTTGGTAACGTTAAGTTTTAGAAGTTGCGTACAAACGCCGTTCCTGTACCCGTACGAACCCAGTGGTGGTCAACGGCGGACTTAAGAATAAACTAGAATAATAATGGATGGAAAAAATTATGTAAAAAAGAACAAATTTTACAACCATTTTCTGCGAGTTTATGTTGCAAATATATTCCGTTTTTATGAAAGGCCAAGATATTTATATTTTGACATTTATTATACTTGCAATATATTCAGCGGAAATATAGATTTTATATGAGCTTTTTCATGAAGAATCAGTTAGGCGTTTACTATCTCTCTCCGAAAGCAAAACGATAATTTTCAGTGACCTAGTCGTGAGTGCTAGCGGTAAGAGAACGCCGAAATATCCCCGAAGAGATTATGCTCTGCGACAGTTTAGTATTTTTTGTAAACAACCGAGAAGCGTTGAAAGTTTACCCTGTGGTTAGAAAGTTTCTAATATTTAAAATCCTAAACGATAAATCAGAAACACTTTTCATAATCATACAGTACTACTGGAGTCTATTTCTGACCCCGCAACCGTTTGTATGTGACTAAAGAAAAATCTCATCATGTGTACGAACTACGATACTCACTGCGTTGCATCGACTTAGGCGTGGAATCGAGGCCGGAGGCGCGGGCAGCAGCGACTGAGGCGCTGCGCGTCGAACGCTTCTCGCGACTGGGCTGCTGCAGGCGCGGCTGGTCGGCTGGCACGGAGGACGCCCGTCGACGCACCACCAGATTCACAGCACCATCGCTGGATTGGTGAACGTCACCAGATTCCCTTCCACGAAAATCAGTCTTGTTCTCTTTCCGAACTTCTTCAAGCTGTTCATATTGTTGTTCACACTCCTCTACTATCGGAGTTCTAATTGTTGCATCTCCATGTCTTCCCAGAATTCCAGTTTGTACCTCAACACTCTCTATTCCACCAGCATCGATCTTCCCTAAATTTTGGTCATTTGCACGAGCGTCAGTCGGTTGCCCACACGTGCCCGTCGAATGGTCATTCAGATCACTTGAACGGGCGCGTGTTCCAGACGTCTCTTGAACCTCGCAGAGAATCCTCGCTATCTGCTCTGTTGAAAACATCGAGTCATTGTTACCGCTGGGAATCTCGTATACAGGTTCCATTGACAGCGAACCCTGTGGATTTTGTGTGGCGCGCACTAGTTGATGATGGATGAGTGCTTCCTCACTTGCAGTGCGTGCTGAAGAGACTCCTGGTGTGATGGACTCTGCCATAGTTGTGGGGCTGTTGGGGTCTTGTCTCGGGCACCCAGAAGACGACGTGAGTTGGGATCTAGTTGCTATTCTATTGGACGGCTGTGCCGTGTGCTCGGGAGCTGACGACTTGGTAGACTGGATAACTGACGTGGTCCGTTCAGATGCAGCTGCGGTTGTGCTGGGCGTCTGGATGGCGTGTCCGAGAGCTGAATGCTCAATAGAGGTAAGCGTAGAAACTGAAATATTCGCTCTATCATTCGTGGTTACGGGTTCTAACGCCATGGCAAATTGAGATGTATTGGTTTCACTAGGCACATGACCCGAGAGTTCGCGGGCTGATGACACATTAGAATGGATAGCAGGTGCGGTGATCCTATCCGCCAGAACATTAATTGTCATATCGGATCGAGATACATTATCGGTTCTATTAGGCGGTTCTACTGTATCGGTGAATGGACTAGAAGTCTCACTCGAGTTTTCGTGGACTGTTGTCACGTTTGAATGAAGAGCAGACGCAGATGTCGTGGTCTCATCCGTAAGTATACGAATTAAATCCATGGCTGACTGAGATGCAGTATCGGTTTCATTGGAAGACGGACTAACGTGTCCGTGGGATGATGGCGTGTTAGAATGGAGAGCCGATGGACTATTCGTCACGACATTCGAGGCTGTGGGTACGGGCAATCCCGTGGTCGTTTGAGGTGGAGGTGCGGTTATACTAAGCCTCTGAAGTGACTGTTCGCGAGTTGATAGTGCGTTTGGATTAAGAGCAGAAGCATAGTAAAAACCTGGCTGGTTCGTGGGAACAAGTACTACTGCCACAGTTGACTGGGGTGGCTGGGTTGATTGTTCGTGGATTGGCGGAGCTGTAGAATTGAGTCTAGATGAATAATTCACGGGCTGAACCATGCGCGAGGGTACTAAAGCCAGGGTTGATTGAGGTGCTTCATTTGAGGTCTGAATCGAGTGTCCGTGAGCTGATGGCACTTGACAAGGACGTGTCGATGCTGTGGCGATGGGCTCATGGATTGGTCGCCAATCTCTTGATTGCGCAGAGGATTCAGCGAAATATGCTCTGCCACTTTCCGGCTGACTTGCATGAGCGTTTGGTAATTGGTTGGGGTTCTGTGACGTAGAGCCCGTGCTACTCGTCCATTGACCCACGTTGCTGTGAGCTGGAGGAATGGTGGATTGCTGCGCAGTTCCGGTGCTTCGTGATGTCTGCTCTGATGTATAGGTTGATGCAATAGAGTATTGCGGTGCAGTTGTAGATACTACATACGGCGTATACCTTCTGCGATCAAGTGCTGTCTGAGTAGTGGACTGAGACATGGTTGCAGTAGTACCTGTATTCTGGTAGGCGTAGTCCAGATGTTCAGTTGTGGTAGTGCTTGACTGACTCCCGTGTCCATGAGATTGCTGCGTGTTTGCAGAACGTTGCCTTAATGCCTTGGCTACAGCCGCTTCGTAGAGGCCACGAGGCCCTTGTATGCGTTCAGAGTACTCCATAACTGTTTCCAATGTGCCGTTTACTACCTCTTCTGTAATAATTTGTTCTACGTCGTGTGTCGCTACAATTCGTTCGGTTGGAGGTTGACCTGTTGGAAGGTAGGGAACGTTTGTCGAAACTTGTGTATTATAACCTGTGTAATGCTGATGAGGTACTGAAACGCCTCCCATGTCAGTACGATGGTAGTCCCTTGTAGACTGGTGTGGGTATCGTGAGTATTGCGGGTGTGCTTCTCCTTGATACCAAGTCGGTTGTGGGTGCGCTGATGAATGCGGCGTTGTAGGCGGCTGTTCTTGCCAGGTTGGTTGTGGGTGCGCTGATGAATGTGGCGTTGTAGGCGGCTGTTCTTGCCAGGTTGGTTGTGGGTGCGCTGATGAATGTGGCGTTGTAGGCGGCTGTTCTTGCCAGGTTGGTTGTGGGTGCGCTGATGAATGAGGCGTTGTAGGCGGCTGTTCTTGCCAGGTTGGTTGTGGGTGCGCTGATGAATGTGGCGTTGTAGGTGGCTGTTGCTGCCAGGTTGGTTGTGGTTGCGCTGATGAATGCAGCGTTGTATGTGGCTGTTGCTGCCAGGTTGGTTGTGGTTGCGCTGATGAATGCGGCGTTGTAGGCGGCTGTTCTTGCCAGGTTGGTTGTGGGTGCGCTGATAAATGCAGCGTTGTATGTGGCTGTTGCTGCCAGGTTGGTTGTGGTTGCGCTGATGAATGTGGCGTTGCAGGTGGCTGTTGCTGCCAGGTTGGTTGTGGGTACGCTGATGAATGCGGCGTTGTAGGCGGCTGTTCTTGCCAGGTTGGTTGTGGGAGCGCTGATGAATGTGACGTTGTAGGCGGCTGTTGCTGCCAGGTTGGTTGTGGGTGCGCTGATGAATGTGCCGTTGTAGGTGGCTGTTGCTGCCAGGTTGGTTGTGGGTACGCTGATGAATGTGCCGTTGTAGGTGGCTGTTGCTGCCAGGTTGGTTGTGGGTACGCTGATGAATGCGGCGTTGTAGGCGGCTGTTCTTGCCAGGTTGGTTGTGGGTGCGCTGATGAATGTGGCGTTGTAGGTGGCTGTTGCTGCCAGGTTGGTTGTGGGTGCGCTGATGAATGTGGCGTTGTAGGTGACTCTTGCGGCCAGGGGGGGTGAGGGGCCGCTGATGCCGCTGGTGTTGGATATGGTGTTTGTTGCCAGGTTGCTTGTGGGTAGTCTGACGAATGTGGTGTTGGAGTTGTCCATTGTTGACTGGTTGACTGCGCGTGGGCCGGTGAATCCTGAGCCGAAGACCACAGCTCTGACCTCCTGTGGCCAGTACCCGCGCTCTCCTGCCTTTCGGAGCTACGAGTTTCATGTCCAGAAGTAACCTCAGAAGGCGAAAATATTACTGTTGGTCTATTCTGGTCTCTTTCATCTCTTCTAACCGTTCTCAGATCTTGAGGTCCATGCGAATTGTCTTGCTCTTCTCCGAATGCTTCAACAAAAGTAGACTGCAAACTGTTAGCTTGAGTGCTCGCGTTCCTCCTATCAGATTCCTCTTCGGAGTCCTCATCCGAATCGGAGTCGCTCTCCACTTGCTGGAGATTTCGTGACTGACGTTCTCTGTCTTGTGCTCTGTCGTCCAAGCTCCATCTAACTCTACGGTAAGCACTCTCTTGAGATTCCCTTCGTGACCTTGATGATCCTTGGCCGGAACGAGTGGAGGTAGAAGGAGCCGATGCAGATCTTCTGCTGGATATGCGGGTTCCTTGACGAGTTTGCTGCATACTGCGAGTCCCTTGTGACACTCTACTGTCGTACCTGCTACGTTGCCGGACTGAATGAGGGAGCCTGCGTTGGGGAGGATCAGAGACTGTTGCATTCGAGTGGCTGCGCAAGCCACGACCAATTCCCGCGCGTGACTGTGGGGCTTCCGGCGGCAGGGAGACTCGCTTATTTCTTGCTTTGGATGTGGATTTGCTAGAACCAGGTTTATACCTCTCTTCATGCCTTCTTGCCTTTAAAATGCCTTTAAGCTTTGAGCGGTTGGGTAAGTTTTGTCGACTTGTGGAACGCGATGGCCCAGCGCTAGTAGACGGACGGGGAGGGTTCTCAATAAACCGCGAGGAATTCTCAGGAACTGATGGACGTGTCTGAAGAAGAATTCTTTTCTTTGAAACGCCAGGAGCACCTTCGGATGGGAAGGAAGCCTTTCGTTTGGCACGGAGGGGTGACTCAGGGTGTTGAGCACGACGGACATTCGTACCTGACGTGGAAGGAGTTGCAGCTGGCGCATTTTCAGGTGTTGGAGTGTGAGACGAGTTAAATGCAGATTGGAGCTGAGATACTATTTGGTAGCAGTCGGTCGCGAAATTCAAAAGATAAGTGTTGAAGATGGTCCTGATATAAGTCATAACCGTGGACAACGCATTTTGGTCCAGCCCGACAGTAAGTGGAGGTGTCTGAGGAGGTCTTTCTCTCTCTTGCTGCGAAGGCCCTGCTTCTCGCGGATCCATGGTCGGTGCACTGCTGGGGCCCGGCGTAGGTTCCGTTGCTTGGGAGTTTGGGGTGGCATTTCGTCCGGTCGTCGCATTGGGTATCTCCTGAATAACACGCGCTTTTAAGTCATAAGTTCTCTGCCGAACGTTGCCCTGTTCTTCAGAATGGCCAGTTGCAGTAGTTATGTCAATCTGTAATAAAATATACGCAATATGTTTTTCAAAACCATTACTAACTTATTTTGTGCGTTAAATACAATTAATGGATAATTTGTCTAACCAAAAGAATGACAGAGGCATTTGACACTTTAACACATTTTGGTGGTTACAAATATAACAACTGCACCAGTAAAATTTATTTGTATTTCCCGAATGATAAGTAAGGCAAAAAATTTAGATTCATATTTTGCAATTTTTCCAAAACTTATAAAATCATAACTAAGAGGAAATTCCTGCTATTATTTCAACTTCAATTTGCCATTTATTATGATCTATTGTTGAGTCAATACAAGAGATTCTTGATGATGATTATTGATGAATTAATGAAACACTATCACAGAGAACACACAGTGGTAACTTAGATGAACATTCATTTTGATCTTTTTGAATTTCACAAAACATGTGAACATCATTGAGATGGAGAGAGGGAGGTGGTAAAAGAACCAAGAGAAAACAAGAAGAATTAAAAAAAGATCAGTAGTAATAGAGAAAGAGGGAGGGGAGGGGAATAGACCGAATAAAAGAGGTACAAAGGCAAATTAAACCACAGAAGGGAAAAATATTATTGAGAACAACTAGTAGTGCTAAAACAACACGTATTTCTCGCCCGTATTTTCGCGCAAAATTACGCGAAAAGTACTCAAATTTTTGAAAAATTTACATGACCTTATTTCAAAATCAAGGAACAGTTTTCATTGAGCGAAAAACTATCTTCAATATGTTAGTTATAGAAACACGCCGAAAAAATTTGAACTCTTGCAATTTTCGAAAAATTGGAGTTTTCAACTAACACGAGACTTGCACTTCTCTTAAACGTCCTTCACACTATTCAACTACAAAATTGAAGAAAAAATGGAGCCATTTTTTTTTAAATTTGGAAAATGTCCTATGGGATTCAAGTGAAGTACCCCCCAAAATTAAAATATCGGTTTCAAATTCACAGAATCGCGACATCAGCCAGGTCGATTAGGGAATATCAAATTTGGAGAAAATCGGCTGAACGGTTTAGCCACTAGCGTTGTACACGGACGGACTGAGGACGAACAGATGGACAGACAGACTTTTCTCTCTACTCCATAGGGAGAAGGTAAAAATGAGATGAAAATGAGGAGGAGATGTGATAGAAAGAGAAATAAGAAGGATGACAAATAAAGAGACAGAGAGAGAAAGAGAGAGAGAAAGAGAGAGAGAAAGAGAGAGAGAAAGAGAGAGAGAAAGAGAGAGAGAAAGAGAGAGAGAAAGAGAGAGAGAAAGAGACAGAGAAAGAGAGAGAGAAAGAGAGAGAAAAGAGAAGGAGAAAGAGAGGGAGAAAGAGAGAGAAAGAGAAGAGATAGATAGATAGGGTGTGTGTGTGTGAGAGAGAGAGACAGAGAGAGAAAGAGAGAGAGAAAGAGAGAGAGAAAGAGAGAGAGAAAGAGAGAGAGAAAGAGAGAGAGAAAGAGAGAGAGAAAGAGAGAGAGAAAGAGACAGAGAAAGAGAGAGAGAAAGAGAGAGAAAAGAGAAGGAGAAAGAGAGGGAGAAAGAGAGAGAAAGAGAAGAGATAGATAGATAGGGTGTGTGTGTGTGAGAGAGAGAGACAGAGAGAGAAAGAGAGAGAGACAGAGAAAGAGAGAGAGAAAGAGAGAGAAAAGAGAGGGAGAAAGAGAGAGAAAGAGGAGAGATAGATAGATAGGGAGTGTGTGTGTGTGTGTGAGAGAGAGAGAGAGAGAGAGAGAGAGAGAGAGAGAGAGAGAGCACTGAGCCTACCTTCAAGTGGTTGTCGAGGAAGTCGGCGGGGTGGCTGAGGGGGTGCGGGCGCGGGTCGGCCACGTCGCGCAGAAGCTGGTTGAGCTCGGGCAGCTGCAGCAGCGGCTGCAGGCAGAACATGACGGCGAGCGCCAGGGCCGCGGGCAGCAGCGCCTGCAGCGACGGCAGCGAGCGTCCCGCCGCGGCCGCCGACCCCCCACCGCCCGCGCGGGGCGTCAAGTGGTGCAGGCCGAAGTCGACGCCGTCCACGGAGATCTGCGCCGTGGTGCGGCCCCTGCGAGCGCCTTCACGCTCCGCGCCGTCGTCCTGCGACAGCCGCCACCGCCGTCGCCCACCCGCCCACCACACCACGCTCCCCCCCCCCACCACCACGCCCGCCTCGCCACGCCCGCCCCGCTCGCGACGGAGGGGCCTAGGAACGAGGGCGAGAAGGAGGCAACAGACGTGATGAAGACAGGAGAAAAAGAACAGAGGGAAAGATAGAAGGGAAGTGGACGAGAGAGGGAAAAGAACATTATGGGGAAGAACAGAAAAAGAAAATGTGATTGAGAGGGGAACCGGAGGGGACAGATACGAATGAAGGGAAAAGAAGAACAAAAGAAAAGGGAGAGAGAAGCGAAGAGAAGAGAAAATAGAGTAAAAGAAGAGGAGGATAATACAAAGGGAGAAGAAGAGAGTGGAAAAAGAAGGGGGAAGGAAAATTAGAGGAACAAGAGAGAGATGGAAAAATAAAGTCAGAAAGAACTGTATGTAGAAAATGAATCGAGAAGAAAAAAAGAAAATGTAGAAAGAAGAAGAGAGAAGACAAATAAGAAAAAAGAGACAGGCAAAAGAGAATGGATGGTACGAGGAGAGATGTGAAGACGGAGAAGTGAGAAAATGAGAAAATTGGAAGAGAGGAGAAGAAAAAGAAGAGAGGGAAAAGAAGAGAGGAAAAGGGAACGAGGGAAAAAAAGGGGAAAAAAGGGAGGAAAAAGTAAAAGAAAAAATATGGAGAATATAGAAAGGAGGAAAAAAGCAGAAATGTGAAGAGAAAAGAGTTAAAAATTAGAGGAAAAACGGGAAAATAAGAAAAGAGGAAAGAAGAAGAGAGGATATGAGAAGTGAAAAAAGAGAAAATACGAAAAGAGAAGAAGAGGAGAAGGGAAAAGGGAAGAAAGAAAGGCTGAACATGAAAAAGGAGAATGTAAGAAGGAAGAAAGGCAATGCAAGAAGGAGAAGAGAACGTAAGATGGAAGCAGATCAATGTATGAAGGAGAAGAGAATGTAAGAAGGAAGGTCAGGAAATGTCGAGAAAAGAGAAGAGGAGAGAAGATAGAAAAAGGATGACAGTAAAAGCGAGATGGAATTATAGGGGAAGGAAGAAGAGGAATGAATGAAGAGAGGAGAGAATGGGAGAAATGTGAGGAAAAGGACAAGAGAGGGAAAAAGAGAGAGGAACATTGTAAAAACTATTAAGAAAGAATGATGAGAGGAGAAACAAGAAAGATAAAATAGAATAAACGGCGAAAGGAAACGACAGGAGGTGTAGGAGACCAAGCGAGAAGAATAAAAATGGGGGAAAGAAGATGAGAAAGAATGGGAGAGAAAAGAGGAGGGAAAAGTGACAAGCAGGGAAAAGAAGAAAAATCATGTAAAATAATAGAGAGAAAAGAGATGAGAAAGAAGAAGAGGAGAGAAGGGTCTATGGAGAAGAAGAAATAAAACGGAGAAAGGAGAACAGGGAAGAAAGAATGTGAAGCGATAAGGAGAAAACAAGACAAGAGAGAACATAAGACAAGGCAAGAGAAAAGAGAAGACAAGAGAGAATTGACAACGAGAGGAGTTGCACAAAAGAGAACAGACGGAGAAAGAGAAGAAGGTAGGGAATTAGAGAACATGGGAAGAAAGAAGGAAGAAGAGAAAGAATAGTAAGAATAGAAGGGAGAAAATTATGAGAAGGGAAGGCGAGAAAAGAAAAGAGGGTAAAGTAGAAGAGTAGAACAAAAAGAGAACTGAAGAAAACGAATGTGAAAGATTGAGGAAAAGGGAAGCGAGGAGATGAAAAATGAGTAAAAGGAGGAGAAGAAGGAGAAGTGATAGATTCATTGGTTAATTTATTAGTGATTCCGGGCGTGTCAACTGCTAAGGTCATTGGTCTTGTAAGTGTAATTCCTTTTTTGCTTAAAGGTGACTATGATCTTCTCACGCTGGCTGGCGAGATTGGGTGCCACCATACACGTTGTCTAGTCGGGTTTTCCCCCACTAGGTATCTCCAAACAGCGGAGCATCGCCCCAGCAGGGACAAGCTCTAAGCTCCCAAGTGGTTTCCTGACATGTGTAATAGTGTAGCGCATGTAAGTGTATATGTGTGTAAGTAAGGGATGAGAAAGATGAGTGATCAAACAAGTGGATAGTGAAGTGAGTGTAATGTTAAGGATCTGCTCCGGCATTCGCATGATGTTGATCGGAGAAATCGCGGAAAACTATTGATCAGAGCAGCGGGGCGCAAAATTCTGCTCCAAACACCAGGTGAACTCTCCCCAGCTATGCAACCAGTTCCGAAAATCCTGCCACCGTCGGAACTCGAGCCCAAGGACCTCCCGGTCAGATGCGCTGCAGTGACATCAACTGATGCCCTGAGCCATCTAAGCCGATAGGCCTAAGCCGCGTAAACGGAGAAGCAGAATAACTCAGAATGGAAGGAATTGCATGGGGAAAGAGAAAGCGGAGGGAAAATCAGGGAAGAAGAGACATGAGAAACAAATGCCATAAATTGTATAGTTTATTATGGCATTTGCTTCCCAGCTGCGAGAAAGCTGAGGTGATTCAGAAGAAATAAATAAAAGAAGACTGAGAGATGAAACTATGAGCGGAAATAACACTCTGAGAGAAATAATACACGAGAGAAAATGAAGTTTAAGAGAAAGGAATATGGAAGACGAGGAAGATATATTAGAAAACAAAAGGGATAACTGCAAAGAAAATAAGTACGAAAGAAGTATAGAAACATTGAAGAACTAGTAAGGAGAGAATGATGAGAGAAGAGAAGACGATGAGAAGATAGAAACCGAGGAGAAAACAAGAAAAAATAGAGGGCATGAGAGAAGAGAAAGCAAGAAAAAAGGATCAAAAGAGAAGTCTATAAAAGAGAAGAGAGAACAAGACAGAGTCCACAAGGAAGACAAGGACAAACATAGGACAAGAAGGATAAATAAAAGCACAAGAGATGAGAGAAAACAGAAGATATTGAAGAGAGCCGAGGAGAGACAAAGCTAGAGTAAAGAAGATGGAAATAGATCAAGAGAAGGGTTGAAAACGTGTGTAAAATAAGGTCGGAATGAATACGAGGAGAGGGAAAAAGAATATGGAAAAGTTAAGATGAGAATAAAGGGCATAAGTAGAGGGACAATAGATGATAGGAAAAAGAAGGAGAAACTGTGTAGAAAGAAAGAAGAGGGAGAAAAGAGAAACCACATACACACAGAAGTAATTGCTAAAGAGGGATAATACTTAGAAATGCTACGACCGAGAATGAGAAAAGAAGAGCACGGGAAGAATAGAGTGGAAAAGGAATGGTAGAAATGAAAAGCTAGGATGATTTAAGAGGTAGAATGTGGAGGGCAAGAGAGTAAACGTGGAATGACAAGGAGGAGCAAAGGAGCCAAAAGATGACATGATATATAAAGATGATGAATAATGACAGAAAATAGTTAGGGAAAGAAAAGAAATGTTGAAGGATCTCTGGAAAGAGAGAAACTGAGGGAGAGAGGAGAGAGAGAGAGAGAGAGAGAGAGAGAGGAGAGAGAGAGAGTGAGAAGAGAGAACTAAAAAGAAAGAAAGACACGAGAGAAGGAAGACAGGAAAGGAGAGCAAAAAGTGAGAGTGGTTACAGAGAAGAGAAGAACAAAGAAAAAGTGTTTGGAAAATGGAGAACATAGAACAAGATAGGGTTAGAGAAGAGAAAGAAAATAGGTAAGAAAAGGACAAAAGATGGAAAATGAATAAAATGCTAAAAGGAAAAGTGAAATGTAAGTGGAAAGAAAAAAAGAGAGAATAGACGAAAATGGGACTGAGACGAGAATAGTCAAGGAGGAAGCTAAAGATGAGAAAAGACGAATGTTTATAAGAAAGAAAAAGACGGAGAAACAAAGAAGAGAAAAGAAGTGTAGAGATGATGAATAAAACAGATCGAAACCAAGAGCGAGAGAAGAAGATGTAAATGAAAACAGAGCTAAAATGAGATGGAAGATAAGTCAGGTGGAATTATAAAGAAACATCGCATCAGAGGAGAAAAGAAAATAGAGAATAAAAGAAAAAAGCAGAGAGAAGAAAAGAAGAGAGGAAAGGATGTGGAGAGGAAAGAGCAGAAAAGAAAGAAGAAAAGAGAGAGGAGTGTGAGATGCAATGGGAGAAGTAGATCAGAGAACAAGGAAAAAAACGTGGAGGAACTAGAAAGTACAGAATGATAAGAGGAGAAGTATGAATACATACAATGAGAATTGGAGTTGAGGGGAAAAGGAATAAAAGGAGATCAAGAAGGAAATAGCCAGAACAAAGAGAAGACAAGAAACAAAACTGAAGAGAGGATATGAGCTGAAGAGAGAAGAATAGAGTAAAAGAGATGAAGAGATGAAAAGAAGTCAAAAGAGTGAAGGAGAAGAGATAAGAGGAATGTTAGCACGACAGAGAAGTAAGATGAACGAAGTTATAAGAGAAATTAATAAGCGGAAAAGTAGAAGAAACAAAGAGAGGAGGCTTTAAAAACACAGGGTCGGAACACATAGGGTGAAGAAAAGCATGTAAGAAAAGTCGCAAAGGCAGAAGGAAAATAATATGATGTTAAAAGATGGAGATGAGCAAGGAGAAAATGAGGTGATGAAATGGGAATATAGTGACGGAATGACGTCGAAAGATGTGATAAGAGAAAAGGATGAGGCAACGGATTAGGGACCGAAAACAACGAAGAGAAGATGTGGGAATAAAGTACAAGACAAGTGAGAAAAGGGACGAATAGACGGTAACCGTGAGACAAAGAAGATGAAAATAATTTAGAAACAATGTTCAAAGAATGAGGTGTTAAAAAGATGGAAAGTGAATGTAAATGAAGAAAAAAGAGGAAAATGCGATGACAATGAAAAGGAGAAGACCAAATAGTTCAGGAAGAACCGAGAGTTGGGAAAAAGAAGAGAGCGATGAAATAAAATGAGAAGGAGCGAAAAAAGACAGGAAGAAAAATTGAGGGGGAAGAAGAGCAATGTAGAAGAACAAGGAGAAGAAAAGTGAGGGAGAAGAGGAGCGGGGAAAGAAAAGCGAGGGAGAAGAAGAGCGAGAGAGAAGTAAAGCGAGAGGGAAGTAGAGCGAAAGAGAAGACTATGAGGCATAAGCAGAGTGAGGAAGAAGAGCGAGGAAGAAGAAAAGGAGGAAGAGCAGGGAGAAGAAGAGCGAGACCGTGAAGAAGAGCGAAGGAGAAAAGTATGAGGGAGAAGAAGATCGAGGGAAAAAGGAGCGAGAGAGAAGAGCGAGGAAGAAAAGGAGCAACAGACAATAGAGCTGAGAAAGAAGGCACAGGTAGAAAAGGAGCAAGTAAGCAGAGAAAGAGAGAGGAAGAAGAGTTTGGATGGAGAAAAACAACAAGGAGGAGAAGAGCAAGGAGATTTAGAAGGAGAAGAAAAGCAAGAGAAGCAGAGCTGTGAGTGAGAAAGAGAGCGAGAAAGAAGCAGTTGAGAGAGAAGAATGAGAGAAAAGACAAGCAAGGCATGAGCAGGTGGAAGAAGCAGAGCCAAGAAGAACAAGAGTGAGGAGAAAAGGATAAAAAAGCAAAGGGAGAGGGAGAAGCAAAACCTGAGAAGAGCGAGAAAGTGAAAGTTTCAAGGAGAAGAAGAGTGAGGGAGAAACGGATCAATGGACAATAAGAGCAAGGGAGAGAAACAGCAAGAGAGTGGTCGAGGGAGTAGGAGAAACGCAAGGTCGGTAGAACGACAGAGAAAAGAACGAAGAAAACATCATGAGGCAGAAGAAACGCGAGGGAGAAAAGAGGAAGAGAAAAGTGAGGAGAGAGAAGCAGAGGACGAACAAATAGAGAAAAGGAGAAGGATAGCAAAAGAATATAATAACGAAAGAGAAATAGAACGACAGAAAAAAATGAGCGAGGGAGAAGAACAGCAAGAGCGAAGGGAAAAGTAGAGCGAGGTTGTGGCAAAACAAAGAATTAGAGGGAGGAAGAAGAAGAGCAAGCAAAAGCAGAGCGAGGGCGAAATAGAGCGACAAAAGAAGCAGAGCGAGGGAGAAGTAGGGAGAGGGAGAAGCAGAGTGAAGGAGAGAACAGAGCGACGGACAAGCAGATCGATTGAGAAATAGATTTGAAGAAGTAGAGCAAGGGCGAAGAAGACCGGGAAAAGCAGAGCTGAGGGAGAAGTAGAGCGAAAAAGAAGAGCGTGGAGAAGCATACCAAGAAATATGTAGAGCGTGGTAGAAGTAAACCAAAGGAGAAGAAGAGAGAGGGAGAAGCAGAGAGAGGGAAAAGCAGGCAAGGGGAAGCAGAGCGTGGAGAAACACAGCGAGGAGAAGTGGCCGTGAGGACAAACAGAGCACCTGGAAGAAGCACAGAGCGAAGAGAAAGTAGAGTGAGGGAGAAGAAAGCAGAAGGAGAAGATGAGTGAAAGGGAAGAAAGCAAGGAGAATAGGAGGGAGATAAGCCGAGGGAGGAAGCACAGCGAGAGAAGCACACGAGAAGAAGACAGGGAAAATCTAAGAAATGAGGAGAATGCACAGAATGAGGGAGAGAAGTGAGGGAGAAGCACGCGGCGAAAGAGAAGAAAGCAAGGGAGAAGTAGGGATGAGGGAGAAAGCTATAGGAGGGAGAAGCACAGCGAGGGAGAAGTCACGACACCGAGGAGCAAGCCATATTATGGAGCGAAGAAGCACCAAGGCGGAAAGTAGAGTGAGGGAGAAGTACAGCTGAAAGAGAAGAAAGCAAGGAGAAGTAGGGCGAGGAGAAGCAGAACTGAGGGAGAAGCAGAGTCGAGGGGAGAAGCGATAGCGGAGCAAGGAGTACAGTGAGGGAGCAGATTTATTTATAGCCAATGAACAAAGATAGCTGTTTTTATGATAATAGAAATATGTGATAATAAGATTGATATATAAATATAAATGATGTATGTTATCAATTGATATTAAATTTGAACTGAGGACAAATTAAGATTAGACAATTACATCAGAGAAAGAAAGGGAGATAAAATGGTACAGAGCAGAGGTTTTGAGAATGGATAAAACAATCATGAAAGTAGAGTGAGCAGATAAAGAGAAGTACAGCAGAAAGAGAAGAAAGCAAGGAGAAGCAGGCGAGTGAGAAGCAGAGCGAGGGAGAAGCACAGGAGGGAGATGAAGACGAGGGAGAAGCGGAACGAGGGACAAGGAGAGCAGGTGAGGTGAAGCAGAGCTGAAGAGAATGTAGAGTGAGGGAGAAGTACAGTGAAAGAGGAAAAAGCAAGTGGAGAAGTAAGTGAGGAGAAGCATAACTATGGAGAAGCAGGCCAGGAGGGAGAAAAGGACGAGGGAGAAGCGGAACGAGGGAAACAGAGCAGGGGAGAAATAGAAAGAAGAAAATGTAGAGGACGGAGTAGCTAATAATGAAAGAGAAGGAAGCAAGGACAAGTAGGGCGAGGGAGAAGCAGAGCGAGTGGAGATGAAGACGAGGGAGAAGCTGGAACGAGTGGAGAAGCAGACAGGGAGAAGCGAAGAGAATTGCACAGTGATGGAGAAGTACAGCGAAAGAGCTGAAGCAAGGGATGAAGTAGGTATGGAGAAGCAGAGTCGAGGAAAAGGCAGATGAGGGAGAAGCCAACAAGGAGAAAAAGACTGATGGAAAGCATATGTTGATGAAGTGAGGGATATTTTAATGGAAAAGCAGATGAGGAGAAGTACAGCGAAAGCAGAAGCAAAGCAAGGGAGAAGCAGGCGAGGCAGAAGCAGATGAGGGAGTGGCTAACAGCGTGGAGGAGAGATGAAGACGAGGGAGAAGCGGAACGAGGGAGAAGGAGAGCAGGGGAAAAGCAGAGCGAAGAGTATGTAGAGGAGGGAGAAGTACAGGAAAGAGAATAAAGCAAGGAGAAGTAAAGCAGATTTGATGAAGCAGAGCTGAGGGAGATGTGACGGATTATGAGAAGGAACGAGGGAGAAGGAGAGCAGGAAAAGCAGAGCCGAAGAGTATGTAGAGGAGGGAGAAGTACGAAACAAAGAGAATAGGCGGAGAAGTAGGGTGTGACGGAGAAGCAGAGCGGAGGGAGAAGCACAGCAGTGGAGATGAAGACGAGGGAGGAAGTGAACGAGGGAGAAGGAGAGCAGGAAGAGGCAGAGCGAAGAGAATCGTGAGTAGAGAGGAGGAGAAGCATCATGAAAGAGGAGGAAGCAAGGAGAAGCAGAGCGAGGGAGAAAAAGAGCGTGAGGAGAGCTTCACAGCTGAGAGTGGAGATGACGAGGGAGAAGGAACGAGGGACAAGGAGAGAAGGAGAAGCAGAGCTGAAGAGAATCTGTAGAGGAGGGAGAAGTAATCATGAAAGAGGAGGAGCTTTCACATGAAGAGCTGAGGGAGAAAAACAGGAGCGAGTGGACAGGAGAACGAAGAAGAAGGCAACCTGGGGGAGATGAAGAGTGTGAAAGAGAAAGTAGAGCGGAGGGAGAAGCACAGCGAAAGAGAAGAAAGCAAGGGAGAACTAGAGTGAGGGGAAGCAAAGAGCAGAGGGTTGAGAAGACGAGGGAGAAGTGAACGGAGGGAGACGCAGAGCAGGGAGAACAGAGCGAAGGGAAAGTAGATGAGGAGAAGCAGCACAGCGAAAGGAGAAAGCATTGAGTTATAGGAGAAGAGGAGGGAAAAGCAGACAGGGATAGCCAGAGCCGGAGGGAGAGCCACTAAGGGATATCAACACCTATGTGTACCATATTATGATAGCTGTCGAATGGCGCTAGGTTTACGATAGCTAAGTCGAAAGATAGTCATGCAAGGATAGCTTATAATGGAGGACAAACAGACGAGGATAAATAATGTTTTATAGTAGATGAATACGAGGGAGAAGTGGAAACTGAGAGGCTGAGAGCATGGGAGAAGCAGAGCGCAGTTGAATGTAGAGTGAGGGAGAAGCACAGCGAAAGAGAAAAGCAAAGGAGAAGAAGGGTTGACGAGAAGAGCGAGGGAGAAGCCAAACAGCCAGAGGAGAAGAAGACGGGAGGAGCGGAACGCAGGAGAAGAAGAGCAGGGAAGAGCTGAAGAGAATGTAGAGAGGAGAGAGAAGCACAGCGAAAGAGAAGGAAGGGAGAAGTAGGGCGAGGGAGAAGCAGAGCGAGAGAGGAAGCACAGCTTAGGGAGATGAAGACGGAGGGAGAGAAGTGGAACGAGGGAGAAGTGTGACAGGGAAAAGCAGAGCTGCTATGAAGAGTGAAGGAGGGAAGTAACAGCAAAGAGAAAAGTCAGGAGAAGTAGGGCCATTTGAGGAAGAGCGAGGGAGAAGCACAGCTAGAGGAGATGAACACGAGGGAGAAGCGGAACGAGGAGAAGGAGAGCAGCAGAAGAAGCAGATAAAAAGGAGAAATGGAGTGAGGGAGTATACCTGCGAAAGAGGGGAGGGAAGCAAGGAAGAAGTAGATGAGGGTGTTAGAGTTAGAGGGACAAGGAGAACGAAGGAGAAGCAGAACCTGGGAGATAAAAAGAGGTATAGTGGAGGCTATAGGTTGAGTGCATTGCTGTTTTGAAATGCTTTCGACAAGTTTGCTGAGTTATCGCGATTTACCATAAATCATGATTCTAATGGTTTACATTTCATGACTGAGCCTACATCGTCGAAAAGATATCGCCGGCTAGGCCGGTAATGAGGGACAGCACCTGGTGATGATGGGAGAGCCACACACAGGAGATTGAAGACGAGGGAGAAGCTAGAACGAGGGAGAAGGAGACAGGGAAAGGAAGCAGAGCGAAGAGAATTGTGTAGTGTGGAGGGAGAAGCACAGCGAAAGAGAATATACAGAGAAGTAGATGAGGGATAGAGCTAAGAGCAAGGGAGAAGAAGACGAGGAGAAGTGGAACGGGAGAAGCAGACAGGAGAAGCAGAGCGAAGGGAAAGTAGAGTGAGGATGAAGTACAGCGAAAGAGAAAAAAGCAAGGGAGAAGTAGGGCGAGGGAGAAGCAGAGCGAGGGAGAAGCACAGCGAGGGAGATGAAGACGAGGGAGAAGCGGAACGAGGGAGAAGGAGAGCAGGGGAGAAGCAGAGCGAAGAGAATGTAGTGTGAGGGAGAAGTACAGCGAAAGAGAAGAAAGCAAGGGAGAAGTAGAGCGAGGGAGAAGCAGAGCAAGGGAGAAGAAGACGAGGGAGAAGCGGAACGAGGGAGAAGCAGAGCAGGGGAGAAGCAGAGCGAAGGGAAAGTAGAGTGAGGGAGAAGTACAGCGAAAGAGAAAAAAGCAAGGGAGAAGTAGGGCGAGGGAGAAGCACAGTGAGGGAGATGAAGACGAAGGAGAAGCGGAACGAGGGAGAAGGAGAGCAGGGGAGAAGCAGAGCAAAGATAATGTAGACTGAGGAAGAAGTACAGCGAAAGAGAAGGAACCAAGGGAGAAGCAGAGCGAGGGTGAAACAGAGCGAGGGACAAGGAGAACGAAGGAGAAGCAGAACCGGGGAGATGCAGAGTGTAGAGAAAGTAGAGTGAGGGAAAAGTACAGCGAAAGAGAAGAAAGCAAGGGAGAAATAGGGCGAGGGAGAAGCAGAGCGAGGGAGAAGCACAGCGCGGGAGATGAAGGCGAGGGTGAAGCGGAACGAAGGAGAATGAGAGCAGGGGAGAAGCAGAGCGAAGAGAATGTAGAGTGAGGGAGAAGTACAGCGAAAGAGAAAAAAGCAAGGGAGAAGTAGGGGGAGGGAGAAGAAGAACGAGGGAGAAGGACAGCGAGGGAGAAGAGGACGAGGGAGAAGCGGAACGAGGGAGAAGTAGAGCAGGGGAGAAGCAGAGCGAAGAGAATGTAGAGTGAGGGAGAAGTACAGCAAAAGAGAAAGGAGCAAGGGAGAAGTAGAGCGAGGGAGAAACAGAGCGAGGGAGAAGGAGAGCGAGGGAGAAGCAGAACAAGGGAGATGCAGAGTGAAGAGAAAGAGTGAGGGAGAAGTGCAGCGAAAGAGAAGAAAGCAAGGGAGAAGTAGAGCGAAGGAGAAGCAGGGAGAGGGACAAGCAGACCGAGAAAGAAACACACGAGGGAGAAGCAGAGCGAGGGAGAAACACAGTGAGGGACAAGCGGAACGAGGGAGAAGTAGAGCAGGGGAGAAGCAGAGCAAAGAGAAAGTAGAGGGATGGAGAAGTACAGCGAAAGAGAAGAAAGCAAGGGAGAAGTAGGGCGAGGGAGAAGCAGAGCGAGGGAGAAGCACAGCGAGGGAGATGAAGACGAGGGAGAAGCGGAACGAGGGAGAAGTAGAGCAGGGGAGAAGCAGAGCGAAGAGAATGTAGAGTGAGGGAGAAGTACAGCAAAAGAGAAGGAAGCAAAGGAAAAATTGAGCGAGGGAGAGACAGAGCGAGGGAGAAGGAGAGCGAGGGAGAAGCAGAACAAGGGAGATGCAGAGTGAAGAGAAAGTGTGAGGGAGAAGTGCAGCGAAAGAGAAGAAAGCAAGGGGAAAGTAGAGCGAAGGAGAAGCAGGGCGAGGGACAAGCAGACCGAGAGAGAAACACACGAGGGAGAAGCAGAGCGAGGGAAAAGCACAGCGAGGGAGATGAAGACGAGGGAGAAGCGGAACGAGGGAGAAAGAGAGCAGGGGAGAAGCAGAACGAAGAGAATGTAGAGTGAGGGAGAAGTACAGCGAAAGAGAAGGAAGCAAGGGAGAAGTAGGGCGAGGGAGAAGCAGAGCGAGGGAGAAGCACAGCGAGGGAGATGAAGACGAGGGAGAAGCGGGACGAGGGAGAAGGAGAGCAGGGGAGAAGCAGAGCGAAGAGAATGTAGAGTGAGGGAGAAGTATAGCGAAAGAGAAGGAAGCAAGGGAGAATTAGAGCGAGGGAGAAACAGAGCGAGGGACAAGGAGAACGAAGGAGAAGCAGAACCGGGGAATTACAGAGTGTAGAGAAAGTAGAGTGATGGAGAAGTACAGCGAAAGAGAAGAAAGCAAGGGAGAAGAAGGGCGAGGGAGAATTAGAGCGAGGAAGAAGAAGACGAGGGAGAAGCGGAACGACGGAGAAGGAGAGCAGAGGAGAAGCAGAGCAAAGAGAATGTAGAGTGAGGGAGAAGTACAGCGAAAGAGAAGAAAGCAAGGTAGAAGTAGAGCGAGGGAGAGGCAGAGCGCGGAAGAAGCAGAGAGAGGGACATGCAGAGCGAGGTACAAGCACACGAGGGAGAAGCAGAGCAGGGGAAATGCAGAGCGAAGAGAATGTAGAGTGAGGGAGAAGTACAGCGAAAGAGAAGGTAGCAAGGGAGAAGTAGAGCGAGGGAGAAACAGAGCGAGGGAGAAGGAGAGCGAGGGAGAAGCAGAACAAGGGAGATGCAGAGTGAAGAGAAAGAGTGAGGGAGAAGTGCAGCGAATGAGAAGAAAGCAAGGGAGAAGTAGAGTGAAGGAGAAGCAGGGCGAGGGACAAGCAGACCGAGGGGGAAACACACGAGGGAGAAGCAGAGCGAGGGAGAAACACAGTGAGGGACAAGCGGAACGAGGGAGAAGAGGGGAGAAGCAGAGCGAAGAGAAAGTAGAGGGATGGAGAAGTACAGCGAAAGAGAAGAAAGCAAGCGATAAGTAGAGTGAGGGAGATGCAGAGCGAGGGACAAGAAGAGCGAGGGAGACGATAATCGATGGTGAAGAAGGGCTAGAAAGAAACCGAGTGAGGAAAAAAAATCGAGTTAGATGTAGGGCAAGTCAGAAGTAGAACGAGAGAGAAGTACAGAGAGGAAGACGTAGAACGAGGGAGACGCAGAGCGAGGGAGAAGAAGAGCGAGGGAGAAAAACGAAGGGAGAAGAAGAACGAGGCAGAAGATGAGCGTGGGAGAGGAAGAGCGAGAAAGAAGCAAGGCAGAAAAGGAGAGAGGGAGAAAACCAGCTAGGGTGATGTAGAGCGAGGCGAAAGGCGATGGAGAAGAGAGAGGGTGAAGAAGAGCGAGATAGTGGAAGGGCGAGAAAGAAGAAAAGCGAGGGAGAAAAGGAGCGAGGGAGAGGATGAGCGAGGCCAACGTAAAGCGAGGGAGTGGGGCAATGGAGAAGAAGAGCGCGGCTGTAGGGGAGCGAGAGAGAAGAAGAGCGAGGAAGGAGATAAGCACGGGTGAAATGGAGCAAGGGAGAAGATGAACGAGGGAGATGTAGGGCGAGGGAGAAGTGCGACGGAGAAGAAGAGTGGGGACGAAGAAGAGTGAGGGAGAAGAAGAGCGAGAGAGAAAAGAGCAAGGAAGAAGAAGAAGAAGAAGAAGGGTGAAGGAGAGCGACGAAAAAGAGGACCTAGGGAGAAGAAGAGCGAAGGGGATGAAGTGTGATGGAGATAAGGAGCGAGTGTATGGAAGAGCGAGAAGATGTAGAGCTAAGGGGGCGAAGAAGAGCGTGGGTGAAAATAGGCGAGGGAGTAGAAGATCGTGAGAGAAGGAGAGAGAGGGTGTGAAGAACGAGAGAGAAGAAGTGCGAAGGAGAAGTGCAACGGAGAAGAAAAGCGAGAGGGAAGAAAAGGGGGAGAGAAAAAGAGCGAGAGAAAGGGCGAGGGAGAAGAAGATCGAGGGAGAAGGAGAGTGAGGGAGAAGGAGAGTGAGGGAGAAGGAGAGTGAGGGAGAAGGAGAGTGAGGGAGACTTAGAGCGAGGGAGTAGGGCGATGAAGAAGGAGAGCGAGTAAGGAGATAAGCAAGGGAGAAAAGGAGCGAGGAAGAAAACGAGCGAGAGAGATGTAGAGCGAGTGAGAAGGGCGTTGGAGAAGACGAGTGAGGGAGAAGAAGAGTGAGAGAGAAAAGGAGCAACGGAGAAGAAGAAGGGGGAAGAAGCGTGAGGTAAAAGATGAGCAAGGGAGAAGAAGAGCGAAGGGGATGAAGTGTGATGGAGATGAAGAGCGAGTGTAAAGAAGAGAAATAAGATGAAGAGCGAGGGGGGAGAAGAAGAACGAGGGAGAATAAGGGCGAGGGAGAAGAGCCGGGAAGTGAAGAGCGAGGGGGAAGAAAAGGTTGAGAGCAAATTGCGGGTGAAAAGAAGAGCGTGTGAGAAGAAGAGTGGGGGAGAAAAAGGGCGAGGGAGAAGAAGAGCGAGTGAAAAGAAGAGCTAGGGAGAAGAAGAGTGTGGGAGGGAGAAGAAGAGCAGTGGAGAAGTAGTGCGAGGGAGGTGAAGAGGGAGGGAGATGAAGAGCGAGAGAGATGAGCGAGGGAGAAGAAGAGCGAGGGAGATGAAGAGCGAGGGAGATGAAGAACAAGGGAGATGAAGAACGAGGGACAATAAGCAAAGGAGGGCGATAGAAGATTGGTGAAGAAATGAAAAGGGGAAAGAACAGAGAGAGGTGATGAACAATACAACGAAATTGAGGGAAGAGGTTAGGTTAAGGAAACGGCGAAGTGGAAAGGGAGAGAAAGGAGCAAAAATAAAAGTGAGTGAGACGAGTTAGATTACAAGAACAACTAAAACCGTTGCATAGAATAACTAATGAAATGGAAAAGAGCAGAAAAATAGGAATGTATACAGAGTTAGTAGAACAGGGAATAAATTGGGAAATGGAATAGAATAGAGAATATGAAGATGGGAGGTATAGGCGAAGTACTGGAGTGATGAGGGAGTGTCAATAAGTACGAGTGAAAATAAGTGTGATGGAGAAGAAGGTCGAGGCGGAGGACGAATGAGGAAATGATTAAAGAAAGGGAGCTAATAGAAGAGAGATTGAGAAATCGGTGAGGAATGAAGAGAAAAGAGAGAAGGGAAAGACGAGCGAGGGAAAATTATGAGTAGAAAGAGAATTAGGAAGGCAAGAGAGTGCTTCACCCACGCTCTCTCACCCTCGCTCTCAGTACTGAAGTGCGAAAGAAGTGTGCGTCGGAGGGGAACGAGAAAGAGCGTCAACGATAGAAAAGAAAGTTCAGAGGTAAGGAGGGGGGAAGTGAATAAAATGAATATGGAAAAATGGGAGTGACGGGGTGATATATTCGAGAGGAAGTAAAAATGAGAAGAGAAAATAGATGGAATAGAGGAAGATAGTGTGAATTTTTGAAATGAATGAGGTTGAATGCTTATTTCGGGGGTGCAGTTTAGCAGAGACTAATATCAGCAACTTTGACGGCAATAGCTACAGACAATAAACAATTAAGTCTGCCTTTGTGTGATCAGCCGTGTATCGTTACGTTACGAAATACCATTTCTTAAAAAAATCACATAAGCAAAAAATACTATTTATTTGATTAAGTGAATTCATGCAATATCATTATCTACTCATTTCTTTCAATTGTTCAGAATTGTAGTCTGTTAAATCCGTCTTGGCCGTTAGCCATTAAGAGTAGGTTTTTGTACTTCTGTTTGGCTGCATAAAGTTAATGTACAGAACTATGAAACGAATTTTTCACTAACAGCATCTTGATATGAACCTACCATACATCGCGAATAACATTTGTTTAGTGAGGCAATGATGTGCACTTCTAAGACCCGTATATGTAACAATGAATCGACATAGAAGCTCAAGTTTAAGAGTGTACTCCTAATTTTCGAAAATTAATTTTACCATTATACTATTACCAAACACTGTATTAATGTAAACACTCTCCTCATTACAAGGTTTCATGGCGCATGTTCTAGGATCTGATTTGTTATTATTATTATTATTATTATTATTATTATTATTATTATTATTATTATTATTATTACTTCTGGAAGCTGTAACGTTACTCTCTTCTGTGTACATCAAGCCGTGCAGTTAACATTCGAGTACTTAATCACATGATCAAAAGTAGCCTTGATAACAACGCAATTAGTGAACGATTCAATAGTAGATTCCGTTAATCTATATACAAACTCTCATAAAACTTCACACATTTAACAATTACGTGCCAAAATTGAACTCTGATGTTATAGTTGATCCGATATTGTCTCAGAACTAGCGAAATTTTCCCTGATTGAGCGCCAGCATATTCGTGTAGTGGCTTAGTATGTCTTATTTGCTTTATGTCTTGTGTCTCTATATACCGTGCTGAAAGGTGTGCATGATAAACGCCCCTTCTCTCATGAAGCTTAATCTCATTACAACCAGGTTCATCTCATATTTGAATAAATTGGGAGAATCTAACAATGAACAATTCAACGAGTTATAGAATTTAATGACGAAATACTATTAAAATATGACCGAATATTTGTTCCTATAAATACGTGAATAGGGTAATCAAAAATCACTTTGTGGCCGATTTTAAAATTTCTTTTCTTTCCGGATCCACATACACGCGCATACTGCGTGGTCCGGGGGTGCTTATTGGCTGCACTTCCAACCTCGAGGCCGCTTCACAAGCGCAAACGCAGCTGTAGTGGGCGTGTCCTACCTGGGCTGTTGCTGGGTGTTGCTGGGGGGGCTGGGTGTTGTCGTCTTCTGCGGGCTCGTGTGCCGATTCCATAGAGTCCGGTTCGGAGGTCTCCGAAGGAGGAGTAGGCGACGTGGCTTGGTTGAACATGACTATAAACCTTCCCTCGTCTGAGTCACTTTCAGCTGAGTCTTCCTCTTCATATTCTTCTTCCCTCTCTACTCCTCCTTCTCCCCCTCCCCCTCTGTCCCGTTCTTCTTCAACTTCTTCACCCAGCCCCTCGATACCATCATCAGTTGTCTCAGTCTCCGACGATCCACTACCGTTAATAATGAAAGGCTTCATATCGCAACCAACAAACGTACTTTTAGTTAAAAAACCTGTACAAGAAAGAGATGTAATAAGTAATAATAATACATTCCTTTATTACCTAATTTAGTATAATAATCAATGGAAACACTTATTTACAGACTAACCATCAATTCAAATCAACACTTGTTCCTTTGTATACTACTATTGCATTATAAAATAAATAAACTGCTGAGGTAATATTCTAACATCGATGGTTTATTACATTGCCCTTAAATTGTCAACCAGCAAAATATGTTCGTAAGCACTTTCAAGAAGCGAGAATGAGCACGTCCCCTTAACGCTCATCTACAGAAAAAAACGTGTTATTGTTGTTTCTGCGAAATTGTCGTTGGATATTCCACGTCTAATGGAGAAACAAGTCGTCGTTATACAAAATGTCCGGTAGTTCGTATTGCTTCCAATATTGCACTGCATTCTTTTTCGAAAATAACAATTTCTTAAAACAATATAGGTAAAACACAAAACGTTCATGATTAACGAACGATTTTAACAGTAATTGCAAAATTATACCTTGCAACAAATTGTAACATATTCCCAGCGCTCTAAATGTTGAAAGATGACACATATTTGAACTAATAAATTTAATGAGACAGAAAACGTTTTGCAATTACTAATATTCCAGTCGCACACGAGTAAATTCACTTTGCACAAATCCTTCAGAATCATCGCACAAATTTCTCACACGTATTCACAAGTAGAATTCAAATACTAAGTGATCATTATGAAAATTCTCCGAATACATGCAATCACACTGTAGTATACATAAAATTAATGATTAATAATTATTAATAATGCAGTAATAAGTCTTGATACTTACGTAGCAAATACCGCCCTGGACGTCTGCTCTCGCTCAACTTCGTGCGTTAAAGTCTCCTCTTCTTCTAACACCACAGTTTCAGTAGACTATTACTCAGCACCAGGCTTCGTCGCACAATCTTACGGAACTGACGACAAGCATCGGCGGGTGCGATACTAAATAGAGTATGCACCGAGTATCCCCCTCCCGCTTCGTCGATGTCACGGCCAATCAACGTGGGTGTCTGAGTGCTTCCGAGAATCCGAAAAGAATTCTTGGGAGAAACTCGTGTTTTACAAACCAAAATTTCATTTCCACAAGCATTTTTGAATTGATTCCTTTATTTAAAAAGTAACCGAAGTATTAAGAACATTTTTTATCCTATATATGAATTATATGTCTTTATTGTTACGTACATTTTAATCGCGGCTCCGTTTTGTTTTCGACCTGTGAAGTAGCGCGTTGCAGGGAGAGGACGCAGGGCCAATTCCCATTGGTCAAAGACACGTCACAGCGCGCTGGGCGCGGCGGGGGGCCGACGGAGGCGAAGAGCCCAGGGAGGTGGGAGGTATGAAGAGGGAGACGGAAAAGTCATCATGGCGCAGGGAATGGAAGTACGAAAGCTGTAGCGAAATTTTAGAAACCGTAATATTAAATTGAAACAGCGTAGTTTCAAGCATGAAAATACCATTTTCATATCCTTTGTCCATAAATAAATACTAGTTTCTTGTATATTTTGTATCTGTTTACTAAAATAAGATTAAATTAATGTGTTATGCTATCCTTCTTTCACACAGAAAAGAATTTCACTCAGAAGAAAGCCAATGCGATTCATATAGTAACAAGTACGCAAAATTACGATTTGATAGATATTTTTAAGAGAAAGTGGGAAGGTAAAGGAAGTATTGAATACTTAGAGATGAAACAACACTAAATAAATAGGAAGCTACAAGAAAAAACAATGATTCTCGTAGAACACAGTTTTAAATCATAATTTATTTATATAACCACAGATTTGTGTAAATAACCGGAAATAAAGTAGCACTTGGCAAAGAAAATAATATGTTAAAAACAATTACAATACTTCATTATGTTGATGCAGATTTCTTCAGATATTTAAAACTCTCTATGATTCAAAGTGAGGTGTCGTAAGCTGCTTTCGAAATAAATTTGATGATCTCGCTATAGCATTATCAATAATAAAAAAAACTTGAAACAAATCTTTATGATTCTTTTCTAATCTTTTTTACAAGTGACTTGGTTTAAACTTCATTACATCTTGCCAAAACAAGATAAATATATTGAATTAAACTGTTTTAGAAGAGTCGTTAAAATTCATGTAATGACGTGAGTGGTAGCGGGCGAAATGAAATTAGTTAGTAGTACAGATTTTAGAAAAAACACCATGTTCAAAACACATAACGTCCCTTTTCCGGAATTCAATTGTAATTAAAAAAATAGAAAATTGTGATTTTAAGGAGAATTAGTAAGAAAAAACTATGTATAATCTTTGCTCAATTTATACAAGTTGCTGCTTACTAGTAGATTCATCGCTACTTCATAGTCGGAGATAGATATTAGTTTTTAAGGAATAGTACTAAAAACATCGTGACTGTTATAGAATTCATGTCAATGAATAAAAACTAAGAGCTATTACAGAGTTGTAGGTACAATGTTTAAGGCGAAATCACTTATCGTTAGTTAATGAAAAGCAAATGAAGCTATAGGGATACTAAATCGTGCCTCCTGTACAAAACAGATTTTTTAAAGTTTATTCCAGAAAATCGACGATACGTCACGATTGATTATAGTGAAAGTTGTTTCTGAAACAATGTAAGTCCACTGCGATGGCTCAGTGGAAGTATTTCTGTTGCATTAGCAGCGTCTCTGACGGGGAGATCGTAGAATTTGAGGCGCGCGTTTCGGTATCAGCTACAACGTTGAAATGTTCTACAGCCGGTAAGTGAATTCTAGCGACTGATTGCTTTGATGGGTGTGTTCATTTCTGCCAATTCCACGCGAATAGCAGAGCAATACTCTCAAAAAAGATCACATACCGCGGACAACAGCACATTTCTTATCCTTGTCGTCTCTCTTTTCGCATACACTTTGACTCTCACATTTCCCCACTTTTCACACATTCTCTATGCACCCCCACTTTTCACCCATGTACTATGCACTTCCACACGTGTCAGGAGACCAGTTCGAATCTAACAGTTCGTCCCGGCAGAGGGGACAACGCCTGGAGGAACCCCGTAGAGGGAGATACCTGGGGAGGAAACCGACATGTAGGGCGACACTGGTACTGCGAGGAAGGACCATCGTCCCCTTCCGGAATACAACATGCACTACACTTACGAGACTAATAACCACAGTACTGAACGCAGATGTAAACATTAAATAATCAAACAAAAATATTTAAACCGGTAGCGGTAGCTCAGTGCATCAACTGATGCCATTGCAGCGCCTCTAACCGGAAGGTCCTAGGTTCGAGTCCTGACGGCGGCAGGATTTTCGACACTCAAGGTCGAATTCAGCTGCTGTCTGGAGGAGATTTCTAGCGGCCGGCTGCTCTGATCGGTAGTTTTCTGTGGTTTCTCCGATCAACACCAGGCGAATGCCGGAGCAGTACCCTACCAAACGGGCCTCGGACCGCGCGCGATCTGTCCTTCCTCTTCCTTGTCCTATCCTCTCCCCTTACACACACACACACACACACACACTAACACGCACTACACTACCACATATCTCGGGAGACCGGTCGGGAGCTTAGAGCTTGTCCCGGCTGGGGCGGTGCCCCGCTGGTGGGAGAGTCCTGGTTAGGGGGAAACCCCACTAGCCGACGGTAGGTCGGCGCCGGTTCTTGCCATCCAGTGGGGGAAGATCACCGCCATCTCCCGAGAAAAAACATGCACTACACTAAGGGGACTAATGACCAGAGCAGTTGACGCGCCCGGAAACATGAAAAAATCAATCAATCAAAATATTTAAACTCTCCCTACCCTCTCTCTCTACCTCACACACACACGCGCGCGCGCACTCACTTTCTCTCACAAACATACACACAATACCCTATCAAAATCCTATATTTCATTATAATTCAAGTCACAATATTATATCGAAGGGAGCATTTCAGTTACCGCAAAGACTAGGAATCAAACACGTGTTACTACGCGTAAAGAACTTTTAGTTATTTATTAAGATAATATTATTTCATTAAACATTTTGAGGTATTCTTCAACAAATAGCAGTGCTATCACAAACTTGAATGAGTAAGATGCGCTAAGATGTCTGAGTAGATTTTCTAGATTTCAAGTACTAAAAAGTTAGTCGAACATTTAATGGGAACTCTTCATAATTTTCTACACTCAAAACGTTTCGAAAATTCTCTCGTCTGCAAAAATATTGAAATTATGAACTTAACAAGGTTCCTCATGAAAACAATGCATAAGATCAAAAAATTAATACTAAATATAATAATATATTATCAACAGTGAGGCGAATAAGTGCAGGTATTATGAAAAATATACAAAATCCGACAGAGATCAGCAAATAAAGATGATGATTGTCGTGCATGTTTACAATTCTTCACAAAATTATAATTATATGGTATTATATAGTAAATATTATGTAATTAATATAATGTAATTATATGGTAAAGTTTTTGAACAGTGTAATAAGTTGATGTAACCAGTATTTTGTTTTCAGTACCATTTTACGTAAAAATTCAACACCAAAAAAATCGACAGTCATATTTTCCGCGCAAACTACAAAAATGCTTTATAACAAAATTATAATTTATAAGAAAACTCGAGGGTACAACAACTTCCTTTCGTTACCAAGACAGAAGGCTTATAAGGTAAACCAACCAAACTCAAGTTGTCTCTCCTTTATGAATAATTTCTCTTCGACCAAGCAATTTTATTTTAAAATATTCAAGAAATCGAAAAGAAGCGTCAGCAAACTTAATATAACTTAATATAATAATAAATTCACTTAACAAATAATATGATGAGTTATCTGGCATCAAATATCGTTCGCCAACTAACAAGTAATTTTATATTGAAACAAAGCATAGTTTAATATTTCTACAGGAAACTGAAACAGCAGTCCATTCTAATTTTAACACAATGGCATTTTTAATAGGTAACTGGAGACTTCCTTGCAAGCATCAAATAACGGCCAGGATTACATTAATTTTGTGAAACTCTTTGTCATTTTCTTAGAATAAACAATTGATTCTTTCACAATAAGCTGAGTCACAAAAAGGATGTAAAATGACTAATACGAGCATCTTGATTCACACTTGCGAAAAGGATTATATTCATTCTCAGCTATAAAATATTTTGGTCTAGAAAATAACGTGCTAAATGTACACTTCTCAATTAAAGAGTGATTGATTTTCAAATACATTTAGAGGATTTTTATAACGTATATCCTGTAAATTTAAAATTCAAAATGTGTTAAAATTAGCAGTATTGTTTGACAATTTGCACGAGGAGTGGTTTTGTGAATTCATTGGTCATTTTAATTTACACCTTGCATACATAAAAATAATATAAAAATAGTATAAATGTACGGAATGCTAATTAAGAACTGGTAAGAGCAATTTGTTAATGTTTTTATTAGAAGTTGATTTTCCTAGCACAGTATTTTGTATCAAAAATATGACATTGAGGTTTACTTTAAAGGCGTAGAGACTTGAAGTGATGTTAAACTACGCTGGGCCAAAGGTCGCGGATTCCAGCCCCCCGTGAGGGATGGAACTTTTCATCATGTTTTAGGCCTGCTTGGGCACTCTTACTATTCCGTTTAGCAGCTTAAATATCATCATACATAATCTACCATCACTATTTTGTGACCTTTTTGGGGAAGGGGATGGAATTAAGGGTATGTTTCAAATTCGTTCGAGTTGGGCAGAATTTGTGTTCGAGAGAAAACGACCATTGACAAAATTGTTTCGTAAGTTTGGGAATGGCAAATTTCGTGGAAGTCTTCCTATTCCATTCTCCAACATAATGGCAGGAAATTTCACAACAAGTTGGAAAAATTGATTGCTTATGTTTTCTGCCAAACAAACAATATCACTAATGCAATAAGGCATTAATTTCTCTACTACAAATATCTCTCTCATGTCATATCAGATATACTTCATAGTAAATATAGTACTCATTGAGAAGATTTAATTTGTTAAATATCACTACATGTCGCGTAAGCGTAATAACGAGCATTTTTATATGTATCCTGCCCAAACGTCGACGCTCCAGGGGCCAAAGTGGTGGGTTGCCGGGCAAGGCCCTGCAACACGGAACTTAGCGACAAAAAGCCCATTTTGCTGCCGCAATCATTAGAACTACTTAACGTCCGTGGTACGTACATAATTGTAATTATTACTTATGTTCTGATTCAGATTTACATATTTACTGATTAACTATATAATATCCTCCCTCGGTTTGTCTTTTCATATATTTCTCCAATAATTCTCGCCATAAAATAACACGTAGCATTATTCATCTGTTTTCATATTTCTCTTGTAACCACGATCTTTTATATCCTGGTAAGTTATACAGAGTACTTCAAACTCCATATTGAAGGCAATAACAAGCTATTACGTATCAGAAATAAATAAAAGCGATTTATGCTACTCGCATTCGCGTGTTTAACACCGAACTTGCGACATTTGGTTCGTAGCATTTGAGACAAATGATAGTAGGCAAAAATGACTTGAAATATTCCCCTTCCAATAGCGGGCACGTGATATCCGGCTTTTAGGTTAATTCCAGGGCTCGCCACGTTACTAGAGGACCTCCTGGGACGGGGGGAAGGTACGAAGGCGCCGTGCCGCCAGTGGGAACGGCCCATCTCAAACAGGCAAGGGGTTGATCGGAGCCCCCGAGGGACCTCAACGCCCCGGAGTTATCCGAGGGCGCCGGACGGCGTCGCGCCCGCAAATATTGATGCCCCCCCCTCCATCCCCCCCCCCTTCCTGCTCTTCCGAGGTGCCTTGCGCGGTGCGTACACTCCCATCCTCCCTGGTTTGTCGCCTCGCCGAAGGACCTCGCTATCCAGCTGAGGAAGATCACCGCCACCTTCCGTGATAAAAGACCAGGAGCGATAGCAACTGATGTCACTGCAGCGCCTCTTACCGGGAGGTCCTAGGTTCAAGTCCTGACGGTGGCAGGATTTTCGTTGTTTGTTTGGAATTGGAGAATTCTAGCGGCGGCTGCTCTGATCGGTAGTTTTCCGTGGTTTCTCCGATTAACACCAGGTGAATGCCGGGGAAGTACCCTAACCTAACGGACCCTAACAAACGGGCCATGAACCGCGCGCGATCTTTCCTTCCTCTTCCTTGTCCTCTCCCCTTACACCCTCACTTACACTAACATGCACTACATTACCCCATATTCCGGGAGACCCGTCGGGAGCTTAGAGCTTGTCCCGGCTGGGGCGGTGCCCTGCTGTTGGGAGAGTCCCGGTTACGGGGAAACCCCACTAGCGGACGGTAGGTCGGCGTCGGATCTCGCCATCCACTGGTCAAAGATCACTGCTATAGCCCGAGGAAAAACATGAATTACACTAACGGGACTAATGACCTAAGCTGGTGACGCGCCCGGAATCACCAACCAACCAATACGTGATAAAAGCATGGCTTACACTTATGGGAATAATTGCCTTAGCTGTTGACGCTCTGGGAATCATTAATCACTCAATCAATCAACTAAAGGATCCCTCTGTTCCCTCCGTGTTCCTCCGCAGCTCGATTGGCCCTGTGGAGCGATACTCGCTAGCCATGAGTGTAGATGCACGAGCATGGATGCCATTGCACGAGCACAGCTAATAAAAATATTGAAAACGTGTGGGTTATAGCAGTAAAATGTGCTTATCTGTTGGGCAGGTTCTTAGTTTTGCTTTATCTTTTTAAACTAGTCCTCAGAAGAATTTTATTTCGTCAAAAGAATTTAATTTACCGAAATTGTCCATTCAATGAATCTTTGAACGTACTGGCAACGGTTCTTAGGAAATAAAACGTCTCGTTTCATGGTTTCAGGAGTTGTAATTAAAGAATACCTGCAAACCATACATTCTAGTCCACAAGTAATATTAAAGCTAAATCCGTCAAAACGAGCTTTAACAACAGTTCGAGTTAGCTCAATATCCGAATACTCCAACATGACCAGAAACGTTTTCTTTATGCGTAATGAACCTTTAAAATTAGCTTCTTTTCTTAAGATAAAAAGTTGAAAGGGAAAAACTTTGCGGATACGGTTCACTATCAAGATCACCGCCGTGCAAAAGGCAGCACTCAATGTGACCAAACACAGTCCGGCGTCCTTCCACACACTTCAACTGGCGATGCGAAGTCTGGGCGTTTAAGCTTCATTAAAAAAAGTTTGGCGGCGCAGCAAAAACACCAACAAAACAATTAATTACATCACTTACGTTTCGCAACAGTTAAGAGTTATCTCAATATTCAAATTCTCCAACATTTTGAAATTTAGGCAGTACCATGTGCTAAGGTTTTCTCACAATTTAATCGGATTATTGAAATTATATTGGCTACAATGAAACTTGAAGAAAGCTACATATCTGCAATGCATGATGAAGTACAAACTGATTGCAAAGTTTCGTAGGTTGGGAGTCTTATGTTGTAGTAACGACGGTAAAGATTTTTCAATTCCATCTAACTGGACCTGGTGCATCACTACCACGATGAGAATTAAATCTTTTTTTAATAAATGTGACATTATTTGAAATTTAATTTCTTTCTCCATTATCACTTTTGAACTTGGACAATATTGAATATTATTTTTAACATCAATCATGGAGGAAACCTTGACTTTGGTCATAATTCATTTCCTTGGTAGCAGAAATCTGATTAAATTTAAATAGGAGGGCACTGTCAAAAGAAAGGAATATACATTCATTCATGTGACTATATTAAATTGTTATACAGTGTTTTCAACTTCAATCGCTCACCACAATGTGATATGGTGCAATAATGGAAAATTAATTTTTTCAACCTCGAATTGCAATTTTTTTCTTTAGAATTTCGAAATTGACCATGTTATATTCATGAATCACAAATTCATATGCAGGGCGTCGATACTCTACTGTAGTATACATTTTGTTTCATTAGAGTTATATACTGTATCCTTAGTCATTGTTGCAAACAGGAGAAGTTTTGTGTGCCACAAAATTGCTTAAAAAGGTTCTAATTTATATTTGATATGGGATGGCGACAAAAGGTAATAAACGATTGAGGTCACAAATGACCAAGATGAATTTTTATTTAATTTCTTATGGCTGTATATGAACATCAGTTGCCAATTTTAAAACTACATAAAATTGTTAATTAACGATTTACTGGACTATTAGTACAACAATTATCAATATTACGGAATAAAATGGAATTTGAGATGAAAAATCTGTATCGAGGCATAAATTCCGTAAGTTAGTAGAAACCTCATTTACAGAGAAAACAATTATCAAAGCATATAAAACAATACTACGTTGTATACAATACAGTATTTCAAAATTGAACTAACAATGCCAATAAATTAAAATTTTATTTCACGCTAATTAGAAAAGTCGTAGATTTTAAACAGATCCTAATAGTTTCAAAAAGATTAATAGGAATAAATAGAAAAAACATTTAGTCACACAAGGAAAACGTGGATGAGAAAATAGTTTGTTAAATTGCTGAGAAATGTGGTGGGGAGTCATTCTCCTTAGAATGATTACCATGAAAATGTTGTCTCTCTTTTCACGAAATCACCATTTGAATGTTTCAAAGCTGTACTCCCAACCAGCTTTGATAGTTTTTCTCTTTTCCAGACGGGCAAGTTCATATAAACTAACATGATTAATAACACGTTTTCTTCAACTGAACTAAACCTGAAACAATTTTAAATTGTGTTCATTGGTCCAGAAATGCAAATCGTACTTACAGAAGTAATCATAGTTAATATTCCGACGCAACGCCGATGCCTTGGGTGTACGGCGGGTTGCATTACAACACTCCTATTAGTTTGTGAGGAGGGCCTCTAAAGTGTCTCATCCTTTCCTAACTCGATATTAACTTCGCGAGTGGTAATAGAAACATGTTTGCAATAAAAAATGCAATACTACTATGCAATCAGATTACTCGCCTAGTGTAGCAAACGAGACTCCGTTTCTTACGGGTTGGCATGCAGATCACGTATTACCCAGACCTGTAGTGCGACGTAATTATTTTAGTACTCACAATTTGTGACGTGAAGTATTGCTGAAATACCTTTCAATCAACTTTTTTCTCGGTGTGAAGGTAATTTTCAAAAATTTCTATACATTATTTCAAATATTTTTTTTTCATTTTTTCTCGAATAGAGCATTTACGTTTATAAAAATGGTTCAGGTTTCATTTTTGTTGAACTAGCTGAATTTTCAAAATTGCAAACGTTACATATAATGTGAGAATGTAAGATAATTTCTTGTTTCTAAATATGGGCATTTTAACACACTTGTTCCAGTTCCATTGCTCTTCTTGAAGATATTGGCAACTATGTGCAAAAAGATGCAACAACGCACTCAGAAATAGTCAATAGAGGATCAAGTCTACTTTTATTTAAAGAGAGTCATCTCAATACAGTTCAATAGAATTTGAGTATGTAACAGTGAGATAGTGTCCTTTACCTTTACATATAGGCAACGAACAAATACAATAGACCTTTATCCCCCACCCCTCCCCCGCGCGCTCTGTTCCCCGATGGCTCCGCGGGGGCGAGAGTGGGCGCCGAGCGCTCGGGGAGCGGACGGGAGGACGAGGCTCAAAGCGCTCAGCCGCCGCCGCCGGCCGACCCCGTCCAACTTTTCATTAAATTAGGCGACAACGCGGGAGGTGGCGCCGCGCCGCGCCGCGGGAGACGAGGCGGGGCTGTACAAGGGTGGGTGGCACGCTGCAGGGGGCGGGACGGAGAGGGGCAGGGCCGAGAGGGGCGGGGCGGACATGAGCGGGCCGGGACGGAGAGGGGCGGGGCGAAGAGGGGCGGGGCAGAGCGTAGAGGGGTTGGGCGGCGATGGGCGGGCCCGAGAGAGGCGGGGTAGAGAGGAGCGGGGCGGGACGGAGAGGAGAAGAGGTGCGGGGTGGAGTGTGGCGGGGCGGAGCGGAGAGGGGTGGGCGGAGAGGGGTGGGCGGAGAGGGGTTGGCGGAGAGGGGTGGGCGGAGAGGGGTGTGGCGGGGCGGAGCGGAGAGGGGTGGGCGGAGAGGGGTGGGCGGAGAGGGGTTGGCGGAGAGGGGTGGGCGGAGAGGGGTGGGCGGAGAGGGGTGGGCGGAGAGGGGTGGGCGGAGAGGGGTGGGCGGAGAGGGGTGGGCGGAGAGGGGCGAGTCGGAGAGGGGCGGGGCAATAAGGGGCGTGGCGGCGAGGGGTCGTCAATTAGGAGTTCGGGTTGGCGAAACGGGTGCGGGGCAGGACGGGACGGCGTGAGCCATCAGGGCGCGCTGGGTCGGAGCAGAGCAATGTGGGACGAAGGCAGAGCGAGGGCGGGGAGAGGACGCAGCGAGGGCAGGGACATGGGGAGAGGGAGACCGGGAGATCAGAGAGAGGGCAGGACAGGGTAGAGCAGGGAATAGTGGCGTAGGACATTGGGCATCTAACGAAAGAAATATTTTAAAATATTTACCTAAGTCTGATGCCTCGGAAAATGACAAATTGATGCGGGACCACATGCACTCTTTCAATATAATGAATATTCGCTTTTATCGGAGGTGGGTCGAGTACTTTGATGTTCTTTCCAATCAAAACTTTCAATTTTTTAACACAACAATAATATTAGTTATTATAATTGTAACAAATATAAGATACTAATAAAAACTATAAAAGATACATTTGGAAATGAACTTGTTAATATGAAAAAATGAAGAACATGTAATATTTTTTTAAACATTTAATTAATGGTTTTTTTTGTCAATTGTAAAACGCAGTTTTTAGGTTGTGAAGCTATAACAAATGAATGTCGTATGCATTATAAAATCAATGCAAAAAATGAGAGTAAAACTAAAACTTTTGTTTTTGGCGGAATGAAATAGTTTTTAAAACAATGTATTTTAAATAATTTCGTAATGAGAAAATAACAAAAAGGTGCAGACAGCAGAATTTTCGGATTTGGTTTCCAGAGTTTAGAGAATCAATAATTAAAATATTATTTCACTCCTTTCAATAAGTAAAGTCTATATTTTGTTCATCATGTCAAACAAGTCAACATTACTCATTGAGTGTTCACTTTCTATGCATAAACTTGGTTTAACACAAAATTCTTAAGCAAATAGCAGCCCTTTTCAAATAGGAGAAGGTATTTGGTAGTTATTTTCACATTTTATCTGTATATGTCAAGATAGAAAACATCGTTTCGTATTTTGTGTAATCGAAAGGTATACTTTAATGAAGTAAAGTAAAAGAAAACACGCACAGCCGACAAACGTGCATTCGTATTCCAAATTGAGGATCTGTAAATAAGTGGACTAAATCCTGAATTATTTCCTCTTCTCCGAAGCAGCTTAGAGTAAGGAACGTGCTCCACACAGCCCATCTGCTCCCATAGTCGAAGCGGCCATTGCAAGGCAGAACATGCATTGGCGAAACTCAGTCCACATTCCTCCCGTGGCGCGGAAGCGGCCGACGCATTAATCGCCGGTAATTGGTTGGCGGCGGTGGCGCAAAAGCTGCGGAAGAGGAGATGGCGGTGACGGAGGCGAAAGTGTCGGTGAGGACGGCGCGGGGAACGGGAGAGGGAGGAGGCGGACGTGACAGGGGTAGTAGTGATTGTGGTGGCGGTGGCCATGGAGGCAGGGATGGAAGGGACGCCCGAGGCAGTTGGAGCGCCGTGGGGGATCGGATGTGGTGGTTGGGCAGATGGGGTGTGGAGAACGGCTAGGATGAATGGGTCGGCGAGAGAGAAAGGGGTGGGTGGGGTAGATTGGGCTAGATGGAAGCGGGAGGGGCGGCGGAGGTGGATGGGAGGTGTAGAGGAGCGATGGAGCTGCGGGGATTGTTGGGGTAGAGGAATGAATGGAGCGGTATTGGCAGATACGGCGTAAGGTGAATAGGCTGCGGGGTGATGCGGAGGCGGGGCTGCGGGGCGCCGCAGCGGCAAGGCGGCGTGGGCGGCGTGGGCGGCGTGGGCGGCGTGGGGCGTGGGCGGCGTGGGCGGCGTGGGTGGCATGGGCGGCGTGGGCGGCGTGGGTGGCGTGGGCGGCGTGGGCGGCGTGGGCGGCGTGGGCGGCGGTGGTGTGGGGGCGCGGGGCGGCGGGAGCGGCGTGGGCGGCGGGGGCGGCGAGGACGGCTGCGGCGGCGGTGGCGGGGGTGGTGGCGGTGGCGGCGTGGCGGCCGTGGTGGCGTAGCGGCGTGGCGGCCGTGGCGACTTGAGCGGGGGCGGTGTTGACGGACGGGCGCGGTGTGCGGTGGGGTTGGCGACGTGTAGCGGGCGAGGCGAGGGCGCGCTGGGCGCGGACCCTTCACTTGGAGCGAGCGCCGCAGAGCACGTAAATAACATTCAATTTGGCCGCCGCTCAATTCGCGCTTCCGATGCACGTGCAGAAGGCGCGGAGCGGGTGGAACTGGTTGGGATGAGCGCGGCGTGATGTATGCTGGTGCTCTGCTGGCTGGCGATGGCCTTAACGATGGCTGACGCTACGCTCAGACCGGAGGTCCGGAGGTCCATGGCTTAACGTATCAATATATTTTGTTGTCGATACCAGTGTCACTTTTAAGACTGGCAAACAATATTTTGGTATCCTTACCATACTTTAGAAATCAAAGGAAATAAAGTAAATCATGACCTATTCTTAGGATCGTGCTTAAAGAATTGCAAATAATGCGAAGAAATCGGTAGAGATAACGCAAAAATCAGATATATTGAAGGATTTAAATGTTCTATCAGTATACGTGATAATTATCTGAAAGAGTCGCCAATATTCGAAAGACTGGAACAATCACCAACTTTCGAGAGCAAACTAAAACTACATGTCCAACACTTGGAAAACAAAAAAAAAGAAACGCTATGAACACGGTTCAAGCATTATATTTTATATTAATAATCGATTGGTTCATTGATAAGTGATTCTGTGCGCGACAGTTGCTAAGTTCATTAGTCCCATAAGCGTAGAGCGGATTTTCATGCTGGACGTGGCGGGATCTCCTCCCTCTGGATGGCAAGATGTGGTGCCGATCTACCCGTCGATTTGTGGGTTTTTCCCCGACCAGCTAGACCAGCTACCAGCTAGACCAGTACCTCCAACCAGCTAGACACAGCCTCAGGTCATGGAACTCAGCCTCCAAGCAACACACAAACTGGACCTTTCCCGCTGGTTTCCCGAAATGTGTGGTAGTCCAGTGAATTAAGCCTGTACGGTAGTGATAGTTTAAGGAACAGATTGCGCGCTGTCCGTGGCCCGTTAATTAGGATAATGCCCCAGCATTCCCCTGATGTTATTCAGAGAAACTAGAAGAAACTACTGATCAGAGCAGCCGGCTGCCTGAATTCTCGTCCAGGTAGCGGCTGAATTGGACCTAGCTAGAGTGGAAAGCTAGTGTCATAACTAGTGTCACAAATCCTGGCAGCGTCGGAACCCGAACTCAAGGACTACACAGTCAGAGACGTCATCAATGCAGTGATAGTTGACGTTCGGAGCTACCTAAATCGGTCTTCCAATTTAGGTGGCTCACATTATTTAAAGGAACCTTTCTTTAATCCTATAGAGAGTTTGTACACCCTCAAACGTTAAAGCACAATCGATATTCTGTACATGCACAGTTCAAGTTTCGCATCACTTTAGTACCTCTGATCATGCGCAGAAGATCGATACTGCTGTCCGCTATGGCGTGTACAAACTCTCTAATGCCGGTCCTGTGTCCGAGATTGCTAATACAGTAGTGTTGTTGTGATCTCGGCCCGAAAGGTCGCGGGATCGAGTCCCGCCTTGGGCATGGTTGGGTTTGTGTTCGTCCTTTCACCCTTTGTCATCACCATTTCGTTTCATCTTCATAGTTACCATACCGTTAACTCCAATAGTGGTATCGGGAGCGACCTACCGATGTCACTGATGTCACTGCAGTGCCTCTGACCGGGAGGTCCTAGGTTCAAGTCCTGACGGCGGCAGGATTTTCGACACTAGTTTTTTCAGCGAGGTCGAATTCAGTCGCTGTCTGGAAGAGAATTCTAGCTGCCTGCTGCTCTGACGTGTAGTTTTCCGTGGTTTCTGCGATCAACACCAGGCGAATGTCGGAGCAGTACCCTAACAAACGGGCCACGGACCGCACGCGATCTTTCCTTCGTCTTCCTTGTCCTATCCTCTCCCCTTACACACACACACACACACACACACACACACTAACATTCTACACTACCACATATTCCGGAAGACCGGTCGGGAGCTTAGAGCTTGTCCTAGCTGGGATGGTGCCCCGCTGATGGGAGAGTCCTGGTAAGGGGAAACCCCACTAGTCGACGGCAGGTCGGTGCCGGATCTCGCCATCCAGCGGGAGGCGATCCCGCCACGTCTCGAGGATCTCTGCCATCTCCCGAGGAAAAAAAGCACTACACTTACGGGACTAATGACCTACGCTGTTGACGCTCCCGGTATCACTAGCCAACCAACCAAATCCAATAGCTAATGACCTACATGTTGATGCGACCTTAAACAAGAAAAACAAAAAATAACCCTCTCTAATGCAAACCAGTAACGCCAGACGGTTGCGCCGAGAACGCATGTTTCGTCTGCGCCTGCGCTCGTCTTCGCGCTGCAGGCTCGAGGGGCGGGGCGGTGCTCGCGGAATGCGGCGACGTGGCGGCGGAAGCAGGCGCAGGCGCCCGGGCTGCAAGTGCCGCAATTAGACGGCGCCGGAGCGACGCGCGCGGGTCGATGTGAAGCCGCTGGGACAGACGTGGGCGGCGTGAAACATTCGGGGCGGAATGCGCTTCTCGTGCAGCGGAGGGCGCGGGCGACCAGCGTGGGCGCTTGTTGCGGCGCACGGAGGCGTGGGAAGCGATGCGGGCGGCGGCGACGGAGCGGGGGCGGGGCCCGTCAGTGTGGGCGGAGGTGGCGGGGGAACGAGAAACAACTCAGCGACGATGCAGTCTCTGGATTGGGAGGGGGGGCAGGATAAAAACAATTCGGGGAAGCAGTTGCGGAAGTGGTGTGGAAAGGCGAGGTAATGGGGCGGGGCGACGGCGAGATTGTGGCGGGAAAGTGAGTTGGCGGCGGAGCGGTGACGAACATTGGTGGGGTGGGGTTGGTGGCGGGCAGTAGGGGAGGGGGGCGACGGCGGGGTATCAAGAAAGGGATGACGGCGTGGCGGTGGTGGGGCGACGGAGAGGGACAACTGTGGCGCAGATAAGAGCAACGATTGAGGAGCGGGCACGCGGACGGCGGCACGTCGATGTGGTGGTTCAGTGAATGTACGGAAGCGACGGCGGGGTGCGGCGGGCGCGGAAGTGATGCCGGCGGTGGGAGCAAGCTTGGGAAAGGATTCGAGAGAACTGAATGTAGGTGAATGGTGGCGCACGGCGCGGCGAGGCGTGGCGGCGGACGGGGGCGGGCAGTGGTGGGGTTGGGGGACGACGCGACGGTTAGACGCGGCGTAGGGATGGGAAATTGTGAATGTGGGTAAAACAATTTAGCACAGAGGCGGCGACGATGGGGAACATTCGGTAAAGGAGTGAGGATGCTGTGGCAGTTTGGGAGCGAATGGAAGCAAGTGACGGCGGCATATCAGTCACGGCAGCGCAGACTAGTGCGGAAAACGATTTGGAGCGATTAGGTGGTGGTGGCGGCGGGGGCGGCGGTGGAGGACAGTGGTGGAAAGTGGTGAACAGCGGCGGTTAGCGTTGGGTGTCGGGACGGTGGTAGAATGACCCGGTGAATGACCGGTGGCGAGACGATTTCAAGGGTGGCGATGGGTGACGTGAATGGTAATGGGTGCAATGGGTGGTAGTGAATGATGTGGGGGCGGTATCATGGACGGCGGTGGGTAATGTGAATGGCAGTGGGGGAAATGCAAGTACCGCAATTAGGTGGTCGGCGGTCGGCGGTCGGCGGTCGGCGGTCGGCGGTCGGCGGTCGGCGGTCGGCCGTCGGCGATCGGCTGTCGGTGGTCGGTGGTGGCGCATGACGTCGATGCGGAAAGGCTCATGGCATCGGGAAGAGAAAGATGTAGGTAGTGGAGGGGTGTCCGGGTGCATGGGTTGGGTCTTGGAAAGAGGCTGATCGCTAAGACAAGAAATCAGCTTTGATGACGCAAGCACAGAGGCCTGCAAGTGATTGGGGTTGCGCAGGGGGCGTTAAGGGGACGTAGGTGTGATGAACGGCGAAACTTTGCTGTCGCAAACCTCATTGTTTGTACTGGGAGAGAGGACTAGAAGCAAACACTAAACAGATTGGTTTTGGTTGAGGGAGTGGAATTGATTAGATAGCAGTAGCTACACAATCGTAAATACTCCGTCTGAATCCTAATTCCTTTTGAATGAGAATTCGATGGCTATGAAATAGTCGACAAATGCTTTTCAATTATGTGAAGTCAGAAATCAATTATGTGAATAGTCGAAATATATATAATACAATTACTAAAAATACATTTAGCCAACCCTAATATCTGATCGCTAAGACGAGAGTGCAGCTTGCAATAGCTAAATGGGACCGGGAGAGAGATCTCAGGGCATCAAATGATGTCACCGCAGTCCCTCGGTCAATGGTTTCATCACTAGCAAACAAAAAACTCCTTTATTTTCTTTTTAAGTTGGCGGCCAATATATTGTGATAAATCGCTCATTCTTGAAGCAACCGTGTTTCCTGACAGCGGTATGTTTTGTATGATTTGGTTTTGTGATTGAAGTTCCACTTCAACTATTTTCAACATCCAATCTTGAAAGAAATCACTATCAAAATTTTTTCTCTTGGTTATTTCCAAATAAATAATCAAGTTCAAATTTAAAGTGTCATCGTGTTGAGTTTTATCTGTTGTAAGTATCGACTGTTGGCTTTGAAGTTTAATTTTAAAAATGATAGTTTATCTGTTCTTATTTTATCAGTATTACGTCAGTGGAAGAATCAAATTTCATTGTATGGTGTGTCATAGTGCTTTTTCAAAATAAATTTCCTACAAATCGGAATTCTCTGGTTGTAAACTAAGGAAAGTTGTTTACGTTTCCACTAAAAAAAAGATTTCCTCTTTTGCCTGGAAATATCTGCATTTACTACAGAGTTTATGCTTTTGCGGCATTGTACCTCATAACTTAAATTCGCACTCAAATATAATAAAATATTATTTACGTAAAATTGAGTTTCTACAAATCACGATTCTCGATTGCTCAATACTACAATGCTGTCTGTGTGAGGTGCAACAGCCGCGTGTCAGTAAGCATATTGACAAAGACAAAATATCCTCTCCTTATAAACTCCCGTGACGTAATACAGATCAACCTTAGAAATACTTCGCATCGACACTGGCTGATGACAAAATTAAACGTGTGAAGTTTCTCGAATTTCCTGAAGCATCAATAAGACGGGAATATTTGCAACGACTCCTAAAGGTCGTTTGAGACAAAATAAGTACACTTTAGATCAGATCAGTGGCCGCTAGAAAATGATTCATGAGCCGCAAACGGTCTGCGTTCTTTATGTTCTACATAACTGATCTAGAGGAAGTAAAATAGAGTATTGGACATACGAGTTGTGGACACATTTTCTCTGCTCCAAGTCCAGCAGTGGTGGTCGGCAAGCAATAAATGTAGGGGGAGGGGCGTGCTACGCAATGGTGTAGAGGTCGCGATCTCGCACGAGAAGTTATCCTGGGCTAGGAAAGTCATCTAGAATAGCGGGAGACGAAAACGCAGTTATCGCACTGGTCGCGCCACGGAATGGAAGATGATTACGAGACATGACGGAGAAGAAGAGGAGACAGAGAAGAGGCAACACCAGAGGAAGAGGGTAAGTGGAGCGGGAAAGTTCGCCAACTCTGGAGAGTCTGTGCAGGCAGCTGCGACAGAGGAAACAGTGACGAGCCACCGACTGCCAAGTCTATTACAGAACAATCAACGACCTATTAAGCCCGACGTGCGCTCTCTACTTCTCGTAACAGCGGTGCCTTGACAGAGTGAGAAAATGGGTATTTCAGAGCCCATCAAGTACTTTGGCCATCAGTAGGCGACTGATTTTGATGACCTAGAACATCGCCAAAAATGATCAATAAAATGCTCTTAAAATTTTTTTCAAATGTCCTAGAAGCGAAGAAAATTTACATATAAATGGGATCAAAACCAGCACGGATGAACATCTCATACTGTTGAATATATTACTGATGTAATTGAGGCTTCTTCCATTCGTTCCAGTGAACTCAGCTCGCAAGCTTGTGGTTTGGACGATTCTTTATCTCCATCTTCAGTTACTCCGAAATCGGCCGCACTGACAATGGCACTCATAGGTGTCACAGGAACCTTTGATTACATACAACGGCTGACATTACAATTTCTGAGCGACAAAATCGAATAGGATACCCAGGAAATGTGTTGCATCTCGTCAATATTATTTGAAGCAAGTGCTATTAAAATGATATTAAAATCAATAAAGTCAGCGCGTACTCAAGTAAAAGTGACGGAAAAAGGTAAAAATACATTTTGGTCGAAATCAACAAAAATACAATAAATGGACATATAAAAATGGATCATTTTCTTTAATCTTAACATAAAATTAATGTCTACACTAAACGACATTGTTCTAAAGTGAAAAGAAAAAAAAAGACATTTTATTAAAATTCGCCCCCTAGTCATCAGCGAGTGTAATGCACGTTCTAACCGGCGGTGTCTGTGTTCCTACCCCGCTGGATGATGGGATCCGACGACGACTGAAATTATCTCTTTCTGTCAAATAATTTACCTAAATACTGCCCACGATGTACATAACGCCAAATACCCAACACTCCACAATGAGAAAATCTTTCGATCTCACGTGATACTGGTATGGTTACGCCATCACGTGCCTCAAACCCTCTCTTATGCATCATATTGATCAACCATCTGTTTCAATATTTAGGTCTGCTATTAAGATAAATTATTGAATATACCCCTTTAACATATTAATGTTTCATTTGCTTTAAAGTTTGGTAACTTTATTCGAAATTGCAAACATCTCGTAAGAACTATAAACTGCAAAACACAGGTAGAAGAATATTCACGTTTAAATCAATACGAACTTCAAGAAGAGCAACCTTTTCTCCAAATTCACCGTGACAGTATTATCCGACGTCGTTTTATCCAGAAATCGGCGTGTTATTGCAGTGTTTCCAGAACTGTAGTTCGATTGTTCGAAACTATTGTCAGAAGCAGTGACTGGGATGTTGTCAGCAGTGCTGTCCCCATCAATGAACTTGGCAGATCCCACAGAGCGTGCACGGTCTGGGTAACAAAGGGCAGCTGGGGCGCCGATTTCGCCCACGTGTCGCATCGGGAGGCACCAGACCGCTCACCCGACCACCCGCACCCTATACTGCCTGCCCGCCCTCCTGTCCATCCAATTGTCTGCTCATCCTGGCTTCAGCTCCGAACGTCCATCTGCAGCTCTCCCACCCACTTACCTCCATCAAACCACCCGCTTTCCAGCACGCATGTCATCCCTCCACCCGCCTCATCGCTGATCTATGCTTCTCGTCCGTCTCCCACCCGCCCACTGACTCCTCAGTCAACCCGTTCGTCTTCACATTTACGTCATTTCTTTTCTGCCGATCCGCTCCATTCATCCGACGCCCGATCACCTGTCCATCACCACGCAGGGGGAATCACGATGACGTAGGTCGTCGTGGTCTCTGGTCTGAGTCTCGCGGCACTGCTAACGTCATTAGTCTGAAGGTGCAGGCAGTGGAAAGGCGATGCTAAGCTCCTGACAAACGGGTTCGCCCAGCTACCCACCAGTTGGGCCTATGGCGCTTCGTCCTCCGTATCCCACTTTACACAGTACTCCGGGTACCACTTTAAAGTCCGGCGGGAAACTAGATTCCACCTGTCAAATTGCCCAGGTTCCGGCTTTACCCACGTCGATAGCTGGCGGTAAGCAATGGGGAGAGGGGATTGGGGCTTCGAGCCGCCAGGGCCTTAGTTCAGGTGGCCCCTAGTTGGGCTTTCGGATTCGTCGTGGCAGTGGCCCAATACTCAGGGCAAAGAGGAGATAACTTGTTGCCGACGCATGTGTGTGGTGCAGTATTTAGACTCCGGAACTAGCTTGGAAAGCTAGGAGCTCTGAGCTAGGCTCTTACACAGGCGTTGAATGGAGAGGTTACCGCGAAGGTAAACTGGGTTCCGGTTGGATCCGACCATTAGCCTGTCGACGTGCTTGCGTGTCGGTGGGGGGGGGGGGTGAGGATAGAAGCCGAAAAGGCAAAGGTGCCCTCCCCGGGGACTTGTCCCCCTAATGAAGCAAGTACATGTGGTGTGGTAGACCACGTGTTGTTCGTACTGTCCACCACCACTAGACCAAACGCCATCCCGCACGCCGTTCCGTCTAATATCCCACCCACCATCTCACAAGACACACTGCATGCCCTCCCGCCCGCCGTCCCGCACACCGTTTCCCACCCGACATCTCGCCTAACACACTGTCTGGCAACGCTCACACATTCCCGCGTGCCATTCCGGACACTATCCTTCCCGCTAACCGATTCGTCTTCTCGTCCGTCCGGCTTCCCACCTGACAGCTCGCCTATCTGCCCGTCTACCACCATCCTGTCCGTGTGTTTGTGTTCTCCTCCGTCGCTTTCACCGTTCTTTTCCCGTCCACTCTCTCACCCGCCCGCGCGGCCGCTGCGCTCGCCCACCCGCGTGCGCGTCGCGTAATTGCACTAATCGATCTAAGGAGGCGGCGAGGCTTCGCGCCAGCGACTGCTGCCACTCCCACGTCGTGGAACTAATAGCGGAGGAGGAGCGGGCTGGAGCCTGCGCTGCCGGCGGCGGTGGAGACAGTTGCGATATGGGCCGGGAACACTTGGGCAATGAGGGTGGTGAATGGGTTGAATTGAATTGGAATGAATGTGCCTTATTTTACGTGGCGAGGCTCAGGCCATGAGGCCTGCTCTTCCGCCTGACCACGCAAATTCCGCTACGCTCCTTTCACCAACCATGGGAGAAAGAAGGTATTACTTGGGCGACGAAACAGGCGATTTGAATTTAGCTCACAGGCATCATTTAGACTTGAGGATCTTTTACATGCAGTAAAACTACTAACATGGGACAGTCGGCTTCACTTCCCCTCCGAAGGAAGGCGTACGAAGGATTTTTTCGCCCTTAAAAATCCATCGGGTTCGAACCCGCAAACTTGGGTATAACAGTCTGATACGCTAACCGTTACACCATCGCCGCCGCCGCCTGGGTTTGCAGTTGCTCGGCGTTGATGGAGATGGAAGGGGGCAGAGGCCGAGAATCTTCGGAGTCGCTGGCGTAGGGGGCGGTGAAGATGGGAGATAGGGGTAGGGGTGGATGTGGCGGCAGAGTTCGGAGTCGTTGGCGTGCGTGGCGGTGAAGTCAGAGAATGCTCGGAATCGGGGGATCGGGGTGGGATGGGGTGGGGAACGGGAGCAGAAAGGGAGGGTGAGATATGGAGTGGTGGTGGAGCGGTGAAATGGTCTTGGCAGGAGTGGAGGGGGCGGGGTGAAGGCAGCGACTTAAACGGTTGCGGAGACGAGGGTAAGGGAGGGTACGGAAACAGGTAAAGGGGGACGGGCAGAGGGAGACGTGCTGACTACGATGTAGTGCTTAGGGGAGTGATGAAGGGCCGAGGAAGACAATGGGGTGAATAAAGTGGCGTTGTAGCCAGGAAGATGTGATAATGAGGCAGGAGTTGCGAACAAGACGATGAGGGTGGGGAAATTGGTCTACGACGTAAAGTGACGAGCGAGTTTGAAAGAGACGGCAACCGAGAGTCAAGAAATAAAATTAAAGGGGAGATATTATAAAGGGAGGTAGCAAAAACGACGACTTTTGCATTGGATTTCTGCATCCGTTACTACTGTACAAAAACTATATGAGTAATTACATCGTATGACTTATAACTGCTTGTATGTTTTAGTCGAACTCATCTATTCCGCATATTTTACATCTTTTTCTGAGCATGACATGTGTTTTGGATATGCCAAAATTTGTACGACTCTCTAACGGCATAAATAGTGTTCATTAGACCAAAAATTATTTTAACTTCTCCGTTAAATTGTTTTTAAATGTCAATAATTAGCAACAAAAATAGTAATTTTAAAAATGAATAGAACAAATTCTAACGTACGAATATAATACAATTATTACTGGAGACAGGTTTGACTGCTAACAGGATCTCAATGTAAGTACAAGCAAGTATTCGTCTAAAAACTAAGTCATATTTAGTGTAAATCATATATTTAGTAGGATTGTTTCCCTATGGGGGCTGGAGATCCAAACCGTTTTCCCTCTTCATTCACCTTTTCGCTAACATTGTATCAATCAGATGCGACTTTTTAACTTCCCGCCTTGACTTCTAAATATATGACACAGGTCACAATCCCGGCAGCAAAGAAACATTCACTGTTTACTTAATGTTTTACTTAACACAATCTGTACATGTATTATTGCAGGGCAGCTAAATGCGGTCCATTACTTTTCCATCTTTTCTCTTCAATACTGTTCCATACTCTTTTGTCATGGAATCCAAAGCAACTCGTCACATGTAATTCACTCAAAACAACGGTATCTAGCGGTAAAATATAGAATAACGAATACATGCTCAGCTGGATGAACCGCACATGCCCACATGTCATGTCCCGACGGAGGAGGTATACCGCCGTCTCGTAAAATATAACAACCATTACGCTTCAAGGACTAATGACCTAAATAGTTGTCGCTCCCGGAATCGGTAATCACTCACCGTCAAATTAATATTGTCGTGATGAAATTAATGATACCGGGAGCGGTAGCTCAGTGTATCAACTGATGTCATTGCAGCGCTTCTGACCGGAGGTCCTAGGTTCGAGTCCTGACGGCGGCAGGATTTTCGACACTAGCTTTTCAGCTAGGTCGAATTCAGTCGCTGTCAGGAGGAGAATTCTAGCGGCCGGCTGCTCTGATCGGTAGTTTTCCGGGGTTTCTCCGATCAACACGAGGCGAATGCCGGAGCAGTACTCTGGCAAACGGGCCACGGACCGCGCGCGATCTGTCCTTCCTGTTCCTTTACCTATCCTCTCCCCTTACACACACACACACACACACCTACACTAACATGCACTACACTACCACATATTCCGGGAGACCGGTCAGGAGCTTAGAGCTTGTCCCGGCTGGGGCGGTGCCCCGCTGGTGGGAGAGTCCTGGTTGGGGGGAAAACCCACTAGCCGACGGTAGGTCGGCGCCGGATCTCGCCATCCAGCGGGGGAAGATCACCACCATCTCCCACGAAAAAAAACATGCACTTCACTAACGGGACTAATGACCAAAACAGTTGACGCGCCCGGAAACACGAAAAAATCAATCAATCAATCAAATTAACGATGAGTTCATGATTGATTGCATTTACTTTCCAGACTACATCCATGTATATGCGATGCACGCACCATAATCGGAACTCGATCGACTAGATGATCTCACAACGGGTGCCACCGCAGCCAACTGCTTTATTTAGGGAATGATGCGGCGCGAAAGGGTCTCCGCGGAGGGCGGCGAAGCGAGAGCGCCGGGGTGGGCGGCCGTCGCCCAGGCGCGGGCGACAAGGGCGAAGCGCCAGCCGCGCGCACGGGCAGGGCAGCCTGGGGAGGGGATAATGAGGACCGGAAGCGGTGTCGGTTAAGACGGGAGCGAGGACATAGGCGGCGGTAATGAGGGATGAGGTCAGAGGCGAGGGGAGTTGGCGATGGGGACATCGGCGCAGGCAGGGTGGGAGGCTGGGGCTGGAATTGAGACCAGAGGAAAGGAGAGAAGGAAGGTTGGGGTGGGGTGGTGAAGAGGGCAGTAAAAGAAGCGTCAGTGGAGGCGAAGGCGGGCAAGGAGGCGGGCACAGAGATCTCGGCGGTGGCGTTGGAGGGAAAGATGGCAACAGATGGTGAAACGAAGGCAGTGGCATCGGCTAAGATGGAAGCAAGAGGTGGAGCGGCGGGGTGGGATGGAAGCAAGAGCGGAGGTGATAGCGGAAATGGAGGTGGGGGAGGAGAGGTGAAGGCAAGAAAGTAAGTGGAGGCGGGGGCAGCGGAGGTAAAGGAAAGAGGCGACTACGAGGGTGTGGCAGGGGCGCGGTCGGTAGCGGGAGAGGAGGCTTGGGCTGGCGTAGATAGTGGCGTGGACGGTGGCATGGGCTGCAACGTGAGCGTTGAATTGGGCGGTGGCATGGACAGTGGCGTGGGCGGCGGCATGAGCAAAGCGTTGAGTGGGTGGCGGCGTGAGTGGATGAGTATGCGGCGGTAGGAACGAAGCGGGAAGCAGCCGAGGAAAGGGAAGCGGTGATGGCGGCAGCGTGTTAGTGGTGGAGTTGGTAGCGGGAGTGGAGTAGAGGTGGCGAGAGTTGTGACGGAGGCATGGGCGTAGGCGTGGACGATAGCGTGGGCGGAGGCCTGCGCGTAGCCGTGGCCGGAGGCGTGGGTGGAGGCGTGGACAAAGACGAGTGCGGAAGCGGAGACATGGGCGGATATGTGGGCGGAGGCGTGGGGGTAGGCGTGGGCGTAGGCGTAGGCGTGGGCGTAGGCGTAGGCGTGGGCGGAGGCGCGGGCGGAGGCGTGGGCGGAAGCGTGGGCGGAAGCGTGGGCGGAAGCGTGGGCGGAGGCGTGGGTGGAGACGTGGGCAGAGGCGTGGGCGGAGGCGTGGGCGGAGGCGTGGGCGGAGGCGGAAGCGTGGGCGGAGGCGTGGGCGGAAGCGTGGGCGGAGGCGTGGGCGGAGGCGTGGGCGGAGGCGTGGGCGGAGGCGTGGGCGGAGGCGTGGGCGGAGGCGTGGGCGGAGGCGTGGGCGGAGGCGTGGGCGGAGGCGTGGGCGGAGGCGTGGGCGGAGGCGTGGGCGGAGGCGTGGGCGGAGGCGGAGGCGTGGGTGGAAGCGTGGGCGGAAAGGAGCGTGATGTCGTGTTCGGTGGATCGGGCGGCGGCGTGGGTGTATGCGTGGGCGGCGCCAAGGACGAAGCAGGAGGCAGGCGAGAGAAGGGAAGCGGGGATGCTGGAGAGCGAGGCAATCTCTGCGGCGGGGTTGTGTGTCTCTGTGGCGGCAGGGACGTGAGGAGGGGCGAGGAAAGCGGCGGGGTGGGGGCACAGGACGGGCGCCGTGCAGGGCGAGAAAGGCAGCAGAGACGGAAGGAGCGGAGTTGATCGGGAGAAGCATCGAGGGCGAGGGACGGAGTCTTTGAGGCTCCGGAGCAGCGAAGTCATTTAAACGTCCTCGTTAAGAGGCGATCGCCCTCGGAGTAAAGGGGCGGGGTCGGAGAGCACCCTCCCGCCGGCAACAATAGACCCACAGAATTTGGAACGACTCAGACAAAATGCTCCGGCAAAATGGGTGGAATGACTAATACGAAGCTAGCGTCTGTCTTCTTTCAATAGATCTTACAGAATTTTAACCAAAAAATCTATTATGATTTTGCGTACGAAAAGGTACTTAAAATTCGGAACTGATGAAGGTAGACTCCTTATTATATTTTTAAATGCTTTCCTTCGTTCAGAATTTTCACTCTAGTGTCGACCGTTTGCAGTTTCAACGTGTGATGGGAGGCTGTGAGAAAGGTTCAGGAAACCCAAATGGCTTTCTGGCAACTGATCCGACAATTCATTGGTAAATTTGTAAGGTCAAGCAGTAAATTAAGGTCATGAAAGTTTGGAAAATGATAATGAAGTAGGGATAACCAATTAGTTGTTCTTTCACGTGGTTAGATTGATGACATAGAGTGGAGATATAGAAATAAACGTGAAAGCGAAACTGATTTTGGAATATGTGAGAACGATGAACACAAATGAACAAGGCCAATATACAAGTGTGGATATGAGACGAATTAATAGCAGAAAAAGTAAGCGAGAGAGTGAGATAGCAAACGTATAAAAAATTGCTAAAACGATTGCAGAGAAAAAGGAAGAATATTCTAGCAACACGAGAGAAGATGAGATTGTCGTGTGAATGAATATGCACACAACTGGCATAATGTATATTTACACAAAATATTTTTTGCTAATATTAGTTTAGTAAAATATATTCTTACAAAATATTAAAAGGAAACCATTTTCAATTTCACTATATCTGACTTGCAAGCTCATTTAAGTAAAAATACATGAACATAAGCTTCGTATATAACACATTCTTAGGGGTTTGAATTTCAAATACAAAGCATTTTTGCAACAAACTTGTTCGATTTGAGATCATTTTGCCTCACTAATTTCATTCTAGTTAACGTTTTCTTTTATCAGAATAAAAATGTTGTAATTCCACTGACTGATCAGAATGAGATTAGTTCATATTCGAGAAAATGCAATATTACTGCCAAAAAACCGTCCCAATATCAAATTGTCACTGGGATATAAAATTTGTTAATGTAGTTAACATCGACATAGTTTCTTCGACACAAAACAGAAGGTAGCAAATACATAATGAGTGCATTTTTAACGAAAGCACTATCGTTTAATGTTTGTAAAGTAATCAACATTACACATATATTAATTTAACTGGATTATTCATCATACTATCACCAAATTGAATTATATATCTACCTTTGTAGTAATTGTACGTATTGTAGCAATAAAAATTAAAACGATGTGTTTGAATCATTTATATTTCACAATCTTAAGGTCTTGGCACTGTCCGACTATTTATCACGATATATATTATCACGATATTTATCACGAAATAAGAAAACGAATGAACACCATCGATGAATGGAAACAATTTTCTTTACATTCTCGCCACGCTACTCCCAATTTCGTCGCGTTTCGCATTTCCTCGTTGCACTCCACCTCAAAACTCTGCGCCCAGCCCCGCCGTTACCCGCCCCGCCCACCTCCGCTCTGCCCCGCTCCGCCCCACCCTTTCACGCATCATCCACGTCCTCCCAGGACGTTCCTACTCTACGCCCGTCCTGTCACGCTTACCCCACACATTCCCTTATCCGCCAGAATCACCCGACCTGCCAAGATTTGCAATTTTATTGCGTGCTGTATAATTTTCATTTCATGAATGAAGCTTTTATTTTCTCGCACACCACTTGCGTAGTATACAGAAAGTATTTATGCAATACTACCTTAAAACACATGTTTTTTGTAGAAAAGAAACTTGTTTTGTGGGTACTCATTACCAAAGAAGTTGATGTATCTATGTGCATGTAGTAAATTATTTCCTCTAACACGTTATGTAGTCAGGAAATAGGTTTTTTTGATACCGAAAAATAAATTTACTGTAAAGCATCTGTCTGTTTGTCTGCCCGTCTGCCTATCTGAGCCTAAACCCATTGAGGCAATTTTTTCTAAAATTGGCATTGTCGTCCCTACCTGGTTAAACTTTGGGCCGTGCGAATTTTAAACGTTTAATTTAATTTTTGAGTGTTCTTTAGGTGAAGCCTCAACATTTGTAAAATGTTCTCTAAAATAACTAATTTTTTCATTAATTGATTAACTTGAATAGTGCAAAGGTTCATAAAAATGAGATACGTATAGTTTGCGTTGAATTCTTTGAAGTATCGAAAACTGCAACAGTTCAAATTTTTCGGAGTGTTCCTACAACAGCAATATTAAAAATAGATATTTTTTTCTGCATGAAATACGTTATTCAAAGACATTTCTGTAAATAAGATCTTGTAAAAGTTTTTGAAAATGTGAATAGTTTTCGCGTAATTTTGCGCGGAATGTTAATAATTTTAAGAGCACGATTTTTGCAAACACGGCTTCTATCTTTTTCTTCGCATTTGTCGCTCGAATAGAGCAAAGTACAATTACAAAACAGGCAGAGATTCCGTTTTTGGACCCAATTGCAGAAGTATAGGAAGGCAAATTTTCCCCCTAAATGAGAAATGTTCGAAAAGAAGAATCATTAAATTATTTCAAGTGCAATTTCTTTTGAAAATCTTTGAAATTTTCGTTTAACTTTCTGAAGTTGAGAAAACTGAAAAAGGTTATAAAATAATAGTCTTCACAGATACGGAAATATCCAACCCGGAAAACTGCACAAGGAAGATTGCACCAAGGATGAAGCAAAAATATGTCTTCACGAATTTGAGAACAAGGAAAGCTTGCAGTATGTGTATCGGTTGGCAAAATTCGTCATTGCCTACGTTTCCGCAAACTCTTTAAATACTTGAACGACTTCGCAAAATGTGTTCCAATAAAAAAGATAGGATCATTGCGAGGTACTTTAAGCTACATCATTTGCGTTTCTTGTATTCAGCCTAACATTATTCTCCCTGACAACTGTCTTCCCTTTGAGAATAACAAGTTTCAATATTCTTGCCCTATGATGGGTTAACACATGACTGAACATGTTCTCTCTGCATGTAATTAAATAACGTTGTTTAATATTAAAAGTATTTAATACAAATAATTCATTGGGACTTATTTCACTTCTCGCGTTGATAGTTGGGTAATGATTCCGGACACGTCAGAGGCTGAGTTCATCAGTCCCGTAAGCGTAGTGCATGTATGTTTCATCGGGAGATGGCGGTGATCTTCCCCCACTGGTTTGCTAGATCCGGCGCCGACCTACCATCGGTTAGCGGGGTTTTTCTCAACCAGGTATCTCCCACCAGTGGGGCACCGCCCCAGCTGGGACAACCTCTAAGCTCCCGACCGGTCTCCCGGCATGTGCAGTAGTGTAGTGCATGTCAGTGTAAGTGTGAGCAAGGGGTGTGGATAGGACAAGGAAGAGAAAGAAAAGATCGCGAGCGGTCCGTGGCCCATTTGTTAGGGTACTGCTCCGGCATTCGCCTGGTGGATCGGAAAAACACGGAAAACGACCGGAGGGAGCAGCCGGCGGCTAGAATTGTCCTCCAGACAGCGACTGAATTCGACCTATCTGACATGCTAGTGTCAAAAATTTTGCCACTGTCAGAACTCGAACCTATGACCTCCCGGTCCGAGGCACTGCAGTGACATCAGCTGATGCGCCGAGCCACCCCTTCCGGTTCACATCTCGCTGCTTTGTATGATAGTATGTTGTCCACATGGATGTGCGTTATCAGCAATTGGTGATTATAGACAAAAAGGTCACGAATTCCATGGTTTCAAATGAAAATAATGTGCATAATTGGCACATGCTGACCGCAAATAAAGAAGCATAGAGATAAGAAAAAAACATAATATTTGAGAGAGAAAAGAACTAATTAATTAATTAATTCTGGAATGAAAGCTTGAATCAAAGAGGTGTAAGGAGGAGGAGAATACTTTGGTAGAAGAATATTGGGCAAGTTTCCAAAAGTTTCGCTTCAGTGCATGAGACAGGGACAAGTTTTAACAAGTGATCGCCTATCTCAATTGAGAGACGCCATCGGAACAAAAAGAAGAAGAAGAAGACGAAGAAGATGATGAAGAAGAGGGAGGAGGAGGAGGAGGGAGAGGAAAAAAGAGAACGAGAATGAGCAGAAGGAGACGAAAAAGGGGCAAAAGACGAGGAGAAGATTAGTTTCCAGAATGGAAGAATGAATTCTCATAAACTTTCTCATCTGTAAAGAATTAATGATCGGAGATCCTTAGAGGGGACCCATTTATTTTATTTTTGAAGATTTATGGTAATTATATCAACAAATATCTGTTGTTGCTACGTGAAGAAAATATTTCGTGGTGTGGTTGCAATGTTTTCGAGAGCTAATGTTTGTATAAGGCTTACTATCTTAATCTAATGCTGTTGAATATAAACATGTACTCACATTAAATTCCCTAAGGAGATGCAGTAAATAAAGTGGAATAATAAGATAGTAGGTCAGAATGCACAGAAATTCATTAGTCTATTATTTGTAAAATTAGGCGTAATCTTTGCAGTATTTTTATGCAAATAAAAAGTACAAAATACCTTTTATGTAAGCAGTAAAACCAGCAAAACAATAATTCTCAATGGAAAATTACGACAAAAAAGGGATCGGAAGTGAAGTGACCAAACTGGATCAAATTTTCAACGGTCTTTTGATCAGGTTCTTTGGGCACAGCAGCAATATAATAGCCTTCCTACCCAATTTCATTGAACTGTCAAATTGTCCATCGAATTATTTCTGCCCTTACTTAAAAAATACGACTTGCCTACAGCAACGCTCATAGAAAGAGTTGATCTGATCATAGTGTGTGAGTTAAAGCATTCAAACAGTGCGCCGTAAAAGACCGATTGAATGGATTCACGGAGACAGCCCGATGAACTGGAATGCTCGATGCCCGAAGTGAACCCAGAGGCGAAGTGGCCGCATTTTGGAATATACTCGAACATCTAATTCAGGCGCATTCTTTCAATGGGCCAATAACCATGTCACTTGACCGTAAGAGCCTGCCAAGTTGGGAACACATTGATCACGAGGAATAGGAATAATAATAATAATAATAATAATAATAATAATAATAATAATAATAATAATAATACAGATAATAGTCGTGTGGTGAACTTGACAAACATAGAGAGAAGTTAATACTGATCTAAAAGTAGATGTGAATCCTAGTAATACAACCGTAGCTGTAATGCAGGGTGAATATTCGAGGACAGGGCACCACTTTGTCTGCGGGGCACTCATTGCTCTGCCGCCTAATTGCCGATATCGCCCGCGGCGACGTGCCCGACCCTGCCCCCACCCCCGCGCCCGCCTCGTCACCCTACCCCCTACACACACCCTGGGGCGACCGCTCCCCCTCGCCCTGACCCTCGCTCCAGCGACGGCGCGGCCCCTGCATTACGCCGATGGCCCGCAGCCAGCCGCCCCCGCCCCCGCACACGCCCCCGCACACGCCTCTGCCGACCCGACCCGACCCCCACAGAGCAACCAAACACTCGCGGAGCGTCACCTCAAACAATGGAAGCCCCGGGGAAACGGTTTACTCTTCGTTCTGGTACGCTGGTAGACACAACTTGCCAATTTGATGAGATGCTAGAAGATGATTTTTCTTTTATTAACAGTGCACTAGAGGCTGTCACATAACCGTAAGCTCCAAAATTTAAAAACAAGAAACCTATATCGAACCAGTGACTCATTGTCACCTCATGACCATAATATCAGAAATTCTTTTATAAAATTACTCTTAGATCAAATTCATCGGGATGAGGCCCAAGAAACTTTGAAAATGACGAACGATTATTTTATAATCCTTCATTATCCTCGGAAAATATCTGCAATTTACGCCAGAATCGAACATTTTATCTTTTATTGATACTTTACTCTTTCATATTTGGATGCAGATTACAAATGATTTGGATTAATAAGAGGGTAGATGGAAAGTGAGCATCGTTGAAAATGAATACTATCGAATGTGGCATACTTGAAGAATAGATGGCAAATAAAACCCAACAAAAAACACACATCACAAATAATCACTTTCACCAAACTAGCTCTGCTGCAGGGAAAAAGTTGCCTGAAAATATTTGTACCTTAGTTATGTCACTGATGCGAAAAAATCTTTCTTCAGCACTTTTTAGAGGAAATAATGTGGGCGTTTATTTTAAGATGAATCTCACATTTTAGCTACAAAAGAATTTTCATCTTTTTGAATGTGCTAATTGTTTGCAGTATTTAAAATATAATTATTGTGAGGCTTACTGAATTTTGATATTTTTTCTCACGAGCGTCAGTAAGACTAAAAAAAAATGAAATTTCCCGAATATATTCACAGTTCATTAAACGCAGCATTTATTTGACACTTTAAATATTTTCAAGTAGAATATTGGTATTTGGTATTAGTATTTGGTTCTAATTCGTAATTATTAGACACATTAGTTTGTTTTCAGAATTTGAAACTCTCTACCAAAGAAAAATAATATTTTGAATATTAAGTCTCCAACTAATAAGAAGTACACAAAAAGAAACGCATTAATTAATTTCGATTTCAGTGATTAGACAATGAAATCAGGACCATTGAAATCAAGTCAATTATGACATAAGGATGTTACTTTTTGTATTTGATTACAACGTTTCTTTGGTTTCTTAGTGCTCCACCTCTTCAGGCGCTGGAATGAACATCAATGTTGCACAATGTAATTTCAATGATTTAAAAGAACGCTCAATTAGAACAAAATATCATAAATAAGTTAAAATAAAGTCATTTGAGCGTTATTACTATATCTGTGTGAATTTCACCGTTCATTCAATAAAAAAAAATACAAATCAATGAATATTCATGAGTGGTATCGGGCCATTGCGCGTTGCCATCTCATTCTGCTCAGCAAACGCGGCGCTCGTATTCTCGAGGGCCCAGCGGCGTTGACTCGGCTGCGATGACAAAGCGACAGGTAACGCAATTTGCAACGGGGCGCGCGCCAACACGTCACAAATCGCTGAGCACACAAGCAGCAAACACAAGCAGCCGAAGCGCGCCAAGATGGCCCTGCGGCACACACAGAAGGGGGCGTGGCGCGAGTGTGTGTGTTTGGGGGAAGGGGCGCATCTGGAGGCGAACGGACTAATGCTAGGGCGAGGACAACAACAGATTGGGGGAAATGCGGCGGTGGGGAGATGACCGAAATACAATAAGCTCTCCGGAGTAGAACACGAAGGTTTAGGAGGGAGAAAACGGGATTATTTGCTGGAACCTGAAGAGGAAATCGACCTGAGGAGAGTGAGCAATCAAATAAAAATAATGGTAAAAACTGGGAAATGTGCAGATTTCTACATTATGCGTATTCCAACATTTTGAATATTTCAACTCTATGTCTGTGTATGTATGCAAACGTATGTATGCGTGTGCACGAATGTGCGACATAGGTGACAGAGATTTCTTGAGGTAAATAGACTAATGTTTGGATGAGAACCTCGAAAACACAGAGATGGGAAAATGATGAAAGTGCATTTAACTGTTCCGACCAGAAGGCGAAATATTGGAGGAGAGGGAGCGAAAAGCCATATAAAAGCATTAACAAAATCTCGGAAATCTGCCTAATACTACATAATACGCTATTGAATATTCTGGTGTAAATGTATGGGTATGAGCGTGTGCATATGCATGCGTGTCGCTTTCAATTGGGACTCCTGGAAGTTGGTCGGTAACAATTGCACAAAAAAGAAAACATGTGAGCTCTCCGAGGGAGAAAGCGAGTTAGATTCCCTGTCGGGCAAAATTGTCGTGTAAGTTTTCCTTGCAAAGTTCCAGAACATGTTGCTGTGGGACGAGGAGAAAACTCACTTCTCAGGTACAGAATACCAGAATACGGCGTTGGGATGCCTACGTGTTAACCACACCTACCCTGTAATCCATGGCCGCAAGGCCTGGGAGGCCGCTAGTAGGCACAGACTTCGTTTAGGTCTAAGGTTGTTTCTCCGAAAGACAGACAAGACAGGAGGGACACTACAATTAAAACTAAACGGAAACAGGAAAATATAAAATATGTGAGAGTAGCAAGACACCGAATGAAAGTTAGGAAGATAAATAGCTAATATTCGGCCCGTTCACTATAGAGTTAAATAATCGGCCCGTTTCACGTTGATAAACCAGCAGGGTGGATTTACATGTTTAGAGAGGTAAAACTGCTGGAATGGCACTGATCAAACGCAGGTGAGGAAATGACGAAAGTAGAATAAACTGGCTGATAGTTTTAAGAAGAAAACACTATAAAATGTTAATGAAAGGAACATTTGATGTGTTGAAAGTGATGAATGGGTTGTGAAAGAATGGGTTGAACTGTACGGAGGTAATGAGAATTGAAAACAAAGTAATGATAAAATCTGGAAAATCTATATATTTATGACTGAATATCCCATCCGTGCATATACGCATGGGCGTATGAGTGTCCGTGTGCACCTGAACCGTCAAATGTAAACACATTTATGAATGGGGAACGGGAGGAACATTAAGGTGAGAAAGTGGCGAACGCGTAGTATGCCAAAGAGATTACAAGACAAGAACTGAGGGGAAAACGCTACACGTGTGAACGAATAAATAAGAGAGGAAAATAGTACGGATCAATTCAAGTATAAAATCTGGTGACTATTACGATATCCATATCTCGAGTATATGACATGGGGGTACATGTAGAGTAAGTTACATTGAAACATAGGAAATGTAGTGTAAAATGGAAAAAATCAGGGAATAAAGTGATATTACAATAGAAGTTTGAAAATGGGAACTATTGGGAATTGAGAATTTCTTCTTGAGCGTAGAGAAACTTAAAATACCACAAGGAAAAGAAACAATTTAAAAGCAAGCCCAGGAGATAAAAGTGAAACAGCAGAAAGGAAGATAACAAGAAAAAAGCTGTAAATGATCCAAACAGTGTTATGGAAGAAATAACACGAAAAGTAGATTAACATATTAAAAAGCGCTCTAAGGAGAGTGCATAATGAAACTATTACAAGAACGGTGATGATTACTTACATGCATAAATGTATTAATGAGTAAAAATAGAATTGAATGTGGAAAGATATAGGCAGGAATAAATGAAAAACAGAATGTGTGTGGTAGTAGATGGGGCATATAGAGTGAGCGAGAGCAAGTGGATATTGGTCTGGTAAGATAATTGGCCTAGCAGAGTGGACCTGAGGGATACAGTAGTAATGTGTTGGACAACGTATGGAGTGGACACTGAGAAGACGACACGGGGGACGACGGAGAGAAACGAAAGAGCATGGAAATGGGTGTTGGCAGATTTGTCCTGGGAGTGATAGGGGAGGGGATGGAATAGAATGGATTTCGAGGCTATGTAAAGAATACATAAAACGGGAATGACAGCTCGAAGACGGTAGATAGAACGTGACCGACAACCTCGGATGATAGGAGTACGCGAATTGAAGGGTGAGCGGTTGGATGAAGTGAATAAACGTCCGCACGTGACTACCTAGGTGTGAACAGCGTTTTGACGCAAGCTGATGTATGGTGGTAAGGGAAGCAAAGTGCTGTAACAATTAGAAAAGAGGATGGGATGGAACCAGCTAGGTGTGAGAACATGGCCGCAGGCGTCGGCATTTGAGGAAAGGCGTAGATTGTGTATCGTGATAAGGCCGAACTGGGCGATAATGAATAGCATGTGCCGACCTGCTGGCGGCGGGCAGGGTTTTCCCTCATCCGGTATCTCTCATCTCTGAACATCTAACTTCCCTACTAGTCTCCGGACATTGAGTGGTGGTGAAAGGCATGTATGTGAAGAGGGTCTAGGGGGAGAGGAATGGAAGAGACGTAATGAACACAGCGAAAGAGTAGAAGAACGAGCGATGGTCACGGTGATAAGAAAAGCGATGGTGACGAAAATGAGAGGCGATAGGAACTGACAAGAACGGAACCCAAAACCGATTCAAATTGTAATAAAGGGAAACGCGCAACCCTCTCACAGCCGGAAATGGGCAAGTATCATTAGTGGCGCTGTTATTGGCACTCTGTTATTTAGGGATCTAGGCACGCTGCAATACGGGTTGGACATACGATCCAAACGGAATGGGAATATGCTTCAGAACTCAGCAAGGTTTGTGTATCTATTGAGAAGACGAAGACGTGATAAGAATGGTAGCAAAAGAGCGAGGTACCAACAGAAGAAAAGGATGTTGACGAGAATGACAGAAACGCATACGACGAGGAAGAACGACCCCTGAAGCAAATGCAGCGCGCAAGCCAGGGCGGCACACAGCCTTCCTCCAGCAGGAGAGAGGCAGGTTCGGCCCTAATGCGCCACTGTCAGCATCCTGTTATGCAGGGGCGAGGGCTTTTGGCGTTAATATCAGACATACGATCAGAGCTGTATAGGAAAAGTCGTCAAAATTTGGCGGGATTTGTTTGTGCGGCCACAAAACGGAGACGGACACAGTTCAGAACATAATTCGCCGTGAGAACAAATGGTAAAGAATGACGGAACGAACACAAGGAGGGACGGGAGCAATAATGAGGGTCGCAAGGAACGGCCACTCCTGAGCAAATAGTGCGAGCACGGCAGGCACAACCACCTTATAGCAGAATAAAGGCAGATACCATCCGAATATGCCGCTGCGAGCATCCTGTTATAAATGAGAAAAGTCTTCAGTAGTTGGCGGGGTTTGTGATCACAAGATGGAGGCAAAAATTCAGAAAATAAAGCGCAATGAGAACGATAGGTAGGGGAACGATCATAATCAGAGAGGTTGGTACGGAGCAAATAAAACGGGCAATGCAGGCACAACCTTTTTCTAGCCGGAGGGAAGCACATACTGTCCGAATTCACCGCTATCAGCATCCCATTCGTATTACGTATGGGCAAAGTCTTCTGAAGTTCACGACATTTGTGGTCACAAGACGGAGACAAGATTTCACAAAAAAAAAAACAAAAAAACAAACGCAATGACAACGATAGGCAAAGTGACGGAACGATCACAAGCGGGGAAGGTGGGGAGAACGAGGGGAGCTTGTAGCTTCTATCGGCCACCCCGGAGCCTGCAAGGCAGGGCGACGCACAGCCCTCGTCCAGCCGGAGAGAGGCAAGCAGCGTGGGAGGGCACGACCAGCGCCTGACTAGGTAGCGGGCACGGGTTGGGCAGACCGAACAAGAGGCCGCAGAGGGGTGCGATCGAGGCCAACGCACACACACGAGCAGCGGCGAGGGCCTCGCACGGCGCCAGGTAATAACAATCACTCACGGGCGCACACACGCGCGCGCGCCCGCCCGCGCAAACAGGCGCGCAGCCGCGGACCCGGTGAGGGCGGGCGAGGCGCTACGCCCGGCGCCATGTGCCCCTACAAAGGCTACTCGCCCCGCGCCGCCCCGCGCCGCCCCGCGCCGCCCCGCGCCGCCCCGCGCCGCCCCGCGCCGCCCCGCGCCGCCCCGCGCCGCCCCGCGCCGCCCCGCGCCACCCCGCGCCCGCGCCGCCGCGCCGCCCCGCGCCGCCCGCGCGCCGCGCGCCGCGCGCGCCGCCCCGCGCCGCCGCCCGCGCCACCGCCACCCCGCGCCGCCCCGCGCCGCCCCGCGCCGCCCGCGCCGCCCGCCCGCGCCGCCCCGCGCCGCCCCGCGCCGCCCCGCGCCGCCCCGCGCCGCCCCGCGCCGCCCGCGCGCCGCCACCGCGCCGCCCCGCGCCGCCCCGCGCCGCGCCGCCGCGCCGCCGCGCCGCCCCGCGCCGCCCCGCGCCGCCCCGCGCCGCCCCGCGCCGCCCCGCGCCGCCCCGCGCCGCCCCGCGCCGCCCCGCGCCGCCCCGCGCCGCCCGCGCCGCGCCGCCCGCCGCCCCGCGCCGCCCCGCGCCGCCCGCGCCGCCCGCGCCGCCCGCGCCGCCCCGCGCCGCCCCGCGCCGCCCGCGCCGCCCCGCGCCGCCCGCGCCGCCCCGCGCCCCGCGCCGCCCCACGCGCGCGCCGCCCCGCGCCGCCCCGCGCCGCCCGCGCCGCCCCCGCCGCCCCGCGCCGCCCCGCGCCGCCCCGCGCCGCCCCGCGCTGCCCCGCGCTGCCTAGTAATGCCCAGTGTGGCCAGACTTCGCCACGGCCTGCACCTCCCAAGTAGTTACCCATGGCCCTCCCGCGCGACCGCGAATCGGTATCGCCTTCTATTGGCGAAGTTATTGATGATATCTCCTATTCTATCTATATATCTCCTATTCTGATGATATCTCCTATCTCTTCTATTCTGAGGATATCTCCTATTCTACCTATTCTATTATATCTACAAATTCTTCTGGTTGGAAAATTTTTCCTGTGTGTTAATTTCTAAGCGGACCTTTAAGAACCAAAATTATTCGACAGCATGCTTCTGATCTCATTCAGAATTAAACATCAATACAATAATACACCAAATAGCACAAATATCACACAACGTCTACCAATACCTAACCGACATACCAGCAGCATCCCATTACAAACTACCGAAAAATCCAACACACACCCGAATACAAAATAGATATCCTTTTGAAGCCTTCCTCAAAATTTTAGCCAACCGTGATTCCTAACCCCGAGGTTCTCCCCTAGAGTATCCTCTCCAATGTATAGATTAAGTTAGCTTAGATATTTTAACTAGAATAAGTCTGAAAATACATCTGTAAAGTAATTGTACTGAACGATGTAATCCTCCTACAATTAATAAAAGTGTTAAAAAAAGCATGCTTCTGAAATTGATGTTTTCATGCGGGAGCATCGGCCGTTCAATGCTTCTGTCTTGAATATGTTTTTAATGCGTTTTGATGTTACTCGTTGTTTAGACATACTTTGAACATATTATTTATTCTTTCAATCATTTTCATTGAGTCATGCAACTTTGAAAGAAATTAAAATCAGCAGAACTAAACATTGATCAAGGGCGTCGCTCCAGTCAGTTTTCCAGCTAGAAGACTCGTCGAATCAATAGGGATTGTACAAAGATTTTAAAAATTGACTTTATTTTGCTGAAGCCACGATCGATATTTTTCTGGCTAGAACATCTTTAGTGGGTTTTGTTTTATCTTCTTGTGTTTATCTCGTCGATTTTTCAACACTTCCTTTCATTCTCTTAAAGCCTACTTTGTAAAGAATTGTCGTATGGAAATTGCAAGACATGGCATTTCAGAAAACTATATAATCTTTTGGAGCCAATCACATCGTGTTTGTTGATGTTCTTAATTGGTATCAGAAAATTGGGGATACATTCATTTCATATTACGTTATTACGATTTTGTGCGTGAAATCCTCGAAATTATAAACAATAGTTTCCAGAAGCTACAGTTTCTCCTGTGGCTCAAACTTTTCCTAGTAAAAATTTACTTTTCTCTTATCTAGCGTCTCAACATTTTTTTAACAATGTCTTTCTTTATTTGAATGATTTTTTATTTGTATTTAGTGAATTATAAAACTATGTTAGAGTGGAACACCATAAAAACCCGATGGTCTTTAACCCCAAATCATGCAATACGGTCGCTCAGGTCTCCTCCCCCGAATGCGCGGCTGGGCCCCTGATCCATCCTCGTGTATTTACTGTTTCCACCTGATTAATTTTATGTAGGAGCTGTTCTCGGAAGGGGAATTATTCAGGGCGTGTTTCTGGAATCAACAATTTCCCGATGAGTTCTCAATCGAAAAAAAACTCTTTTTTTAGACAGACCCCAGAGTATGCTGATACTTTTAGGGCATAAAGAGCGTGATAAAAGTTCTATTTTTAGAACTAATGCTAAAAGTGAAATGATGTTCAAATGTTCTGATAAAACTGAATAAAACGAAGAAAAAAAATACTTTCGCCTAACCGCATCAGGTACCTCTGAATATAAGGTTGCATATTGGTTTGCACGCTTGATTTAAAATGAAATTAATGTCAGGTTGACTGTTTAAAAATAGTAGATGACATATGCGGAAAAAATGATTTTCATTTGCTCTTCGGATTGCACCACTCAGCCTATCGGTCTCGTGTTTCAACAATTACTACTCGCAAAATAATAGGTCATTTTTACCACTCGTACCATCGTGTGGTGAACACTTCTGCCCCAACTCTCGTATTAAGATGCCACCCTGCCAACTCCGATGATACCAGGGGAGTGCAGTGAATACCAAAATTCAAATTGTTTGAACCTATGGTTCAAACCCAGGAGCAAGTGGGAGATTTTTTGAAAGGTGGAAAATTGCCAGTTTGTTAGGTCAAGATTGAGGCATGTAAAAGAACCCTGGAAAATATTTAACAAAATTAAGTCCCATCCTAATGTTCTAGAATGAGACAGTTTGGACATTGTTAACTGAGACAGACATCTGGTAAATGGAGAGTCAAATTCAAGTGTACCAAGGGTGACCCTTAAAACGTCTGCTCGTCTGCAGCACCCAGGTCCACGTAGAGAGTGGGTGGTGAAGGGGGTAGTAAAGCGAGTATTCTACAGCTGTCGCTGTCTCTCGCTGCCTAATATCCATTTCATTCGATCTTCCCAGGCATCACCTTCTAAAATCTCTCGCCGTCGTCATTGATCTTATGTCTTCCTCCCACTTCCTTCTTGGTCTTCCTCTATATTTTCTTTCTCCCGGATGGTACTCCTACATCATCTTTGGCAGTCGCTCACTATGCAACCTTCTGAAATATTCATATCATAATAGGTTCTTTCTTTCTATTAGTTCTAAGGCTGATTTTCCAGGTTTAATTATTGCTATTATTATTTGAGTTTTAATTTTTTTCTTTCTTTTAACCTGACAACACCACCTCCAATATTCCATTTCTGTTCCTTCGTTCTATCACTAGCATTAATAGTCCATAACTCAGCTCCATATGGGAATAGATTTTCAACAATTGTTTTATACAGTGTAGTGTAATTTTTGTGTTCTAAGTTTGAATTCCATGTCAATGGATGTAAAGATCTACAACTCTCCCTACTTCAATTCGTTTTGTTTAGAATATCTTTACTAATACGACCATCCTTGTTGTTCCACCCAGATAGTGGTTGGTGAAGGATATCTGGAAAAGTGCGGAATGGCCGAATGCCCGTCTCTCCGAAAAACCCAGAACGCAAAATTAAATAAACAAAGGCCACCAGGGCAACAAACTCTCCATCACTTCGTCACAAAACGCGCGTTGACAGGTGGTTTCAAGAATTGATACTTCGAAATAGAGCTTATCTATAATGATGTATTTTTACAAAAAATTTGGAAATCACCGTCGTTTTGAAATGATGAAAGAGAGTTTATAGTGGTTATACGAAGGATCAGTGACATTGGACACCTCGCTACGATAGCTTGCATTGTTCACATGCACATGTCCCTAATTTCATTGTGGTATGATAAATATATGCACAAGGTACAACGTATGGCACTTTAGACACCAAGCGCACGAAAGTGCAGGTGGAATTATGAAGCAGTCAGTGGCGCGAGGTTACATAGCTAAACGCGTCGCATTCTCCTTTCTTCGTCGTAATGGCACACTTATCCGCTAGGAAGTATATACGCTTTGTTGGGAGGACGTCTTCCTAATTGTAATTCGTTGTGACGGCCTCTGGCAATTTGTATCGCAAGTTTTGTCACCACGAAGTGCGTAATTAATCTATCAGAAATATGCGTAAGATTTCACAACAGGATATCATTCACGTCTTATCGTATCGTGACGTACGTAACTCTCAGAGTTTCGAAGGCCTCTTTTAATCATTCTAAATACCCCTACCACCCGAATTTTAATGCCCAGCGCTCTTGAAAAGGAATTAACGGGAAATTTTGTATCAGCAATTTTTTTCGTATTAAAGGCACCGTCATCTGGCAAGAAAAATGCCTATGTTCGTGAATTTTAATTCCCCATGGGGTCGTCTCCTTCCTATTGTTTCAACACAATGCGGTTCATTCTTTTCGTGGATTTTTACTTTCTCAGAAAGGCTCAAACTGCTGGAAAGGGAGGAATGAGGGGGAGTAAAAATTTACAGCTCGGGTAAAGCCCGTCACCATCCGCACAAGATTTCTCTTCCCAATTTGTTAATTTTTTCTGTTAAATCCACTCAGAAATTGATGATTGGACGCCTCCCATGTTGTGCCGTCGCTCTGTCAGTTTTATCTCATACATACTTAAAATACTAAGGTTGTTCGTTTAAAAAGAAGTCTGAGCTTTCTCTCCGATCCCAGTGGCTTTTTCTCTCCGATAGTGAAGCTCCGCCACAACCGCGTTGTTAAACATATCAAGAACGCGGCAACAGCAGGCGGCTGGCGAGTGCTATTCGAGGACCAGGCGGTCGGCGGGAGGAGGCGCCCGGATCGAGTCTTAGGAAAGGGGCATCAGGCGATCTGCGTGGAAGTGGCGGTCACAGTGGCCTACCCAAGGGCCCTGGAAGACAAATATGCTGAAAAGGCCGCCAAGTACCGCGAGATCGTCCCTGTGCTCCTGCAGAGGAACTTCCGGGAGGTCGAGTTCCTGCCCCTAGTGGTGGGAGCCCTGGGGGAGTGGTGCGAGAGCAGTGCGGCTGCCCTCACTCGTCTTGCGCGGAACAAGCAGTCAGTAAAGAGTCTGCGCGAGCGGGTCATTGCCGAAGCCATAAACGGCAGCGCCGCCTGCTACTACTACCACACCGCCCAGAACGGCCTGATCCCCGTCGAGTACCGCCGGGCGTGCAAGCCACCGCTCGAGCCGTGAGCGGCGGGGAGCGCCGCGGGGGCGGGGTAGCGGCGCGACAAGATGCAGCAGTGGCGTAGTGTAGTGAGCACAATAAGGACGCGACAGGGACGCATGTGTGGTGTACTTTAGGCATTGGGTAATAGGGCCACGGTAACAAGGACGCGACAGGGACGCCTGCAACGGAGTTATTAAATAGATCAGATCGGAACCAACCGGTGAAGTGCCCGTAAAGTCTTTTGTAAATAGTAACGTAGGCAGTGAAGCAAAGTGAAGTGATACCAAGAGAGGAGAAAATCTCAGACTTTGAAAACTCTTCAAGACGAGTCTAAACAGCTCGGAACTATTAGTATTATTGCTATTATTAGCCATTAGAAATGTGGTGGAAAACCGCAATGCAATGTAAATATTAAGTTCTAAATAAACGTATTTTTTTTGTGATTTTACTTTAAATGAAAATTAGTGAGTCCTAGAATTGTTGTTATTAATCGTTTTTATAGTACAAATTCAAAATTTTAATAATGTCCCAAAATTAATAGACTGAACGGTTGTCATCCGTCATTTTGTTCATTACGTTTTCGAAACCAACTTCAAAAGGTTGGCCTTGCTTCGGTTGGAAACGAGAGTTGCAATTGATGTAAGGAAAGCTATCATTTCGACATCTGATATGCGAGTGTCGGTTGTAGTTAGTAAGTCAAAGATAGCGAAGTCTTTCAGTTAAAATATCAGTGTTTTTTCATGCGTTTCGCATGTGAGTCCATATTAACTCGTATAGAGTAATCGCCTAACATAAGCGTCTCTTTAAAAATCATTAAAAGAAAATAAAAGTCATAGTATTTGTGTTAAGATGGATGGCATAATTCCTGCTGAGGTAAATACAATAGCAAAGTGTTACATTCATGTTCTGATATTAGTAAATATAAAAGATTTCAAGAAAAAGTATATTTTCAGCAACATGTTTAACCTATTGTTTACAGAGAAAGGTGCTACCGAAGGTGAAACTACTCGTTTTACAAGTCTTGAAGGCCAAGTACTCTACGATATGAAATAATATTTTTAAGGTTCTCGATTTTCCGTTTGTTACATTCACCAGTTGTCCATTGCAGCTCTTGTTTTTGAGCGTGCAATCGCTCGGGTGCATCTAGCTGTTATTAACGGTTCTTGTGGGTGACGTGGACACCCCCTGTCAGTGGCAGGGTGGCGCTGGAGAAGCAGCGTCCGGCTGCAGCAGCTCCGAGCGACAGCCGCGCGGGAAATCCCCCAACGCGGTGCTCCTCCCTCCGCCTCGCCCCTCTTCCGCCCGTCAGGCTCCGCCGGGCGTGAGATCGATCGCAGCGCGGGGGCGGGGCGGAGGCGGGCAGAGGGCGGGAGACGTGGGAGGGGCAGGCAGGCATGGAATGAGAGGCAGGGACAGGGCGGGGGCAGGGCGAGGCAGGGACAGGGGCGGGGGCGGGGTGGGGTGGAGCTGAGCGGGGAGACGGCGGGGCGGGGGATGGGGTGCAGGCGAGGCGGGGCGGGAGGCGAAGGCAGGGCAGGAGTGAGGCAGGGCAGGGGAGGCAGGGAGGCGGGGGGGCAGGGAGCGAGGCAGGGCATGCTTGAGAGCAGGCAGGAGCAGGAGCAGGCAGGGCAGGAGCAGGCAGGGCAGGGGAGCGAGGCAGGGCAGGGCTTGAGGCGGGGCGAAGGCGAGGCAGGGCAAGAGGGAGGCGGAGCGGAAGCGAGGCGAGTGCGGGGTGGGGACAGGGTGGGGACAGGGTGGGGACAGGGGGTGGGGACGGGGTGGGGACGGGGTGGGGACAGGGTGGGGACGGGGTGGGGACGGGGGTGGGGACAGGGTGGGGACGGGGTGGGGACGGGGTGGGGGACGGGGTGGGGACGGGGTGGGGACGGGGTGGGGACGGGGTGGGGACAGGAGGGTGGGGACGGGGTGGGGAAGGGGCGGGATTTGGGTGGGGACTGGGCCGGGTCGGGATGAGGCGGGAACGGTGCGGGGGCGGGGCGGGGGGGGGGGGGGGGGGGGGGGGGGGGCGAGCCGCGAGCGAGGCGTGAAAGCTGTTCCTCCCGTTACTCATTTATTTGTGATCGTTACTAGCGCCATAACCCGCGCACGTTTTCTTTAGCGCTCTCATTCGCTATGTGCGAGAGAAGGGGATTCCGTTATTTCGACGCCAGCACCATCAAACCAACTGTTACCAAGCTTGTCGGATGAAACCTTTTTTATTAAACGACCGAAAAAATTGATAAAATGGTGTTAACAATACTCATCGATATGTTTTATTCAAAATTCTACTGAGTACACAAAAGAGAGGGGTTAAAGATTAACGAACCAACAAATATTATCTCACCTCCTCTATCAATATCATCAACGCAGTTTGTTTTCTTTTTCATTTATCTGTAGTATTTCAATGTTACTTTAAGAATATTTCCAAGATGTATTCAAAAGCACTTTCTCCGCTGAAAACTTGTGAATGGAAAGGAAGAAATTTGTGAAATGTCCACATTTTTTTCTATATCTGCCTGTGCCTTTATTCCAAGTAACTTTATATTCAGGCATTTTCCTCACCCCTTCAAACGATTTTATTTACTTCTTTTCAGTGACAGCATTGCATACAAAAGGCTTCTTTTAAGAAATAACATTCCTTTTACAGACAAATCGCTCATTAAATGAAGTACCGTTATACTTTAAGAAATATTTATAAATTATCTATTTGTGCCGTTAGAAGGAACACTATCTTTATTTTTTATTTTCTATATGCTGAAGTTGCGGTTGTAGAATCAAAATGTAAGGATACGATAATCTCAAACTATTTATTTTTGAAATTAAGGTACATTGTAATTTTCAAATGCATTTTATGGAAAATGTTTTTTATTATGACAGTTATAGGAGTATTTGGATTTAACGAGCGGTCTAGCTTATTATATTGTTCTATTTGCGATTGATGTGAAGGTTACTAAAGCATTTCACATTGGATATTGATAATCAAAACTTCCTCACGGCTTTTTCAACACTTGAGTGAATAGGGACTATTTTAGAGTTTGGCTGTAAATCAAATTCGGGAACTTTGCATCACCTGTGACTTTCCTTCACGTAGTTTGCACTACGGGAAAAGAACAAGGGCAAACTTATAGGGAGGTAAATATAATGAACGTAAGGTATAATGTCAGAAAAGATTGATTTTCAATACCCGCCCACACCACAGATGCACTGCAAAAATAAGAAAATTGGCGGGATTTTAAGATGAAATGTATTGGTTAAGCATGTTTTGACAATTTAATAATTAAATCGAAATATTTTGCTATGAATTCAAATATTAATTCTATCAAGACTAAGGTATAGATGTTTCCATGCATTACCGAGGCCGAGGCATGAGGATTTGAATTTCAACGCTTAAATGTTGATTTTATTGATGTTTTTGGCTAATTTAATAAATTAATAAAGTGACATAACTAATAATATGTACGTGCATTAATTTAAACAAACAACAGTTTTCAATTTCTGGTTTTACAAATTAAAAATGGGCCTTCGCACATCAATAATGATCATATTTAATTAATAAAATTATTACATGTTTATGTCAAAAAAGGCAGGTGAATCTTCATAATGTAGTAATGTATTAAACTATAATTATAATAAGACTTAAAATTCTACAATTCATCCCCAAATTCAGTTTTCGAGTGAAAATAATTTTTTAATTCACAGCCAAACACACTGCAATTACTAAAATTATTACACACAATTGGATTAATTCTTCGTATTTGAACGAAAGGTACATCAAAAAAAGTATTAATAATTTTCAACTTCCTAAGAGATTGAAAAGAATAATCGGTGAACCTTTCAGCTCTGTTCTTGTAATGTTAGGTTAAAAATTAATTTAAACCTGGTTTTATGTAAATCACCAAACTTTTGTTCTCGTAAACATATACTACAAACATTCTGCTTACACAAGGGCAATTTCATTCGTTTGATAGGCAGTAAAGTCTCATTTGCATCGAGATGTGCGCACTTTGCGAGAATGATAGAGTAATGAACGGTGGATGTTAGACTTTTCCTTGTGATGAAGGCTTTTCAACTTGATCGTATCACGACCATTTGACTCGAAGTGAACACACGGGATACTGTCGATTGATCTGCCAGTGAATTACTTTACCTTCAGAGGAGCATCAAAATAACTCTTCTCCATCCCAGACAGGTCTCTGTCGATTTCACTCGTACAATGTTACCGGAGTAGCAACAAATGGACGAAAAGTTATTATTGAAAATTATAAGTTGAAGAGTAAAACTTATTCGCTACAAGAAAACCTTCCATTTGTGGCACAAAACAGTACTTCAATACTTTTTGTTTCACGTGCTGTAAAAAATATTTTATTTAATTTTTATGTGCTTAGATGTAATTGACAAAATTAATTTTAATCTCCAAAATGAGCTATTCAAACTCAATGTTTCAGGAAAATGTTTCAGAATATAATTCCTGTGCTTTGTGTACTCTTTGCGATATGGCATTAGAGTTATGTAATGTGTGTAAAATTCGCAGTCTTATATTATGCATATGACAGAATCCAGCTCATTTCCAGAGATCAACTAGAAATATGACTGAAATATCACGTGACAAAGACGCAGTGTAGCCAATGGAAGTGACAGGGATATCCATCGAAAATATCCATCACGTTTTCGTGACACGCCCTACAGGGCGGCATGGCGACGAGAAAGCCGCTGCAGCTGATTTTGCCCGTCGCGTCGCCAGCAGTGAGCGCAGGCGAGGGTGAGGCGAGGGGCAGGCGAGGGGGAGATGGTAGTGACGGCAGAAGGCATGGAGGCGGGGTGCCGAGAGGCAGCGGAAAGGGGGCGGTAGGGGGGAAATCAGCCCAAATGAGGGTGGTGTGCGAGTGTAGGATGCGACGGGGGCGGGGGCGGGGCCGAGATCAGAAGTGAAGCGGGGAGGGAGTGACGCCAAGCGGCGTGGGGAGGGTTGACGGAGGCAGAGGAAGAAGTGAGGGCGAGAGCAGGATGAGGTGGGGAGAGGGAGGAGTGATAAGCAAGGCGGGGCGGGAGCGGGTGCGTGTGAGAGTTAGTAGGGGATGGATGATGGGCGCGGAGCCACGCGGTAGCGAGGAACGAAAGGGGAAAAAGAGGGAGCGGGAGCGTGGGGTGGGGACGGGAGTGGGAGTGGGTCTGGGAGCGGGAGTGGCGACAGTGGCGGGGGCAGGAGTGCGGGCGGAGCAGGAGTGGGGGAGAGGGACGTGGGTGCGGAGCCCAAAGCGGGAGCAAGGGCGGGGGCAGGGATGTTAAGAGGGGAGGATGCAGGAGCGGGAATAAGTGGGGCCGTGGGGACGGAAGAGGGGCGGGAGCGAGGCAGGAGCGGAGCCGTGCGCAAAAATATAAAGAGGTTAGGGCATAGGGGCAGGTAGAAGAATGGCAGTGAGTTCAGAATCGGGGGTGGGAGCGGGGCAGGAGCGGGGGCGTGGACAGGAACGTGCATGGGAATAGTGGTGGTGGCAGGACGGGGGCAGGGCCGGGGAGGAGCCCGGAGCAGGGCCGGGAGCGGGGCCGGGAGCAGGGCCGGGAGCAGGGCCCGGGAGTGGGCCAGGAGGCGGGGCCAGGAGCAGGGCCAGGAGCGGGAGCCGGGAGCAGGGCCAGGGCAGGGCAGGGCCAGGAAGCGGGGGCCAGGAGCGGGCCAGGAGGCAGGGGAGCCGGGAGCGGGGCCGGGAGCGGGGCCGGGAGCGGGGCCGGGTGCGGGGCCGGGAGCGGGGCCGGGAGCGGGGCCGGGAGCGGGGCCGGGTGCGGGGCCGGAAGCGGGGACGAGAGCTGGCTGCGTAGGGGCAGGGCGGTGTGGTGACGGAGGTGGGAGAGCGGCTGCGGGGAGGGTCGGGCGCTTGAGCGTCGACGGAAGCGGGAGTGGAAACGGCGATGGGCGGGTGGCGGGCAGAAGGATGGGTGCGGGGGCGGGGCCAAGCGACGCGACGGCGCGGGCGCCCGAAGGATGAGGCGGCCGATCGGCGCCTTTGGCGTTTTCAAAAGAGAGCGAGCGGCCGGCCGGGCCCGAACGGCGCGCGGGCGCCAATCAGCCGCTTTAATAAGCGTCGGCTGAAATTGACCCGCGCAGGGCAGCGAGTGCCAGAGGGAGCGCTGGGCGGACACGCCGCCGGGGCGGAGGGGAGGGAGGTAATTAAGTCGAAGGGATGCACTCAGCGCGACACGCGCGTTGTGCGGGGGGGTGGGGTGCAGCGGTGGAAGACATAATGCGAGGGAAAGCGGGCAAAAGGCGCCACGTGGTTCGCGCAACGGGAAAAGCATAAGCGCCAAATCATGCGTGAAAGGAAATGAGGAATAAACGACATTCAGCGAGCGACTGACATTTTGAAGAAAAACGTTATGTAAGTTCACAGGAATTTAAGGAAAGGAGTAAAGGAGTGGAAGGGACTCTGTAGAAAAATGTGTAAGTTGCAATTTAGAGGCCATCAAAACGTATTTCGCTTATTACAATTAATAGCGCCTTAACCAAAAATGGCTATTTTGGGGCTATTTCTGTAATTTCAACAAACATTCTTTGTTTTTTAATTACAAGGGCCAGAACTCAGAAGTTAAGAGTTAAAATGTGTGAATGCGATTTCATGAAACTGTCTTTTAATGATGTTAAAAGAAATCTTAATCTTTCAACAGCATTTTCTTGAAAACGAGAATTTTAGTTAACACTATTTTATGTACATTTAATGAGAGAAGGTTTGTTACAAATAAAAAAATGTTTGAATTATGTAAATTGGGTACTTTTTTATTTCCATGTTAATTTTTCTTTGTCAAAGAATATGTTAAATCCTTTTGGGAATAATAAACAATTTACACGTTTCTAAAGTGTTTATGTGTTCCTCAAATACAAAATTTGCATAGAAAACATATTTTTTCAAACCAACATTTGAGTCCTTATAGCGGATCAGCCATTTGATATCTGGAAGGAGATTATTAGATAAAATATGCTTAAAATTGACTTAAGAGTTTCCCTTCGAAGTTTCATTGTTTCCTCCCTAAAAAACCATATATTCAGACTGCAAGGCTACATTTGCAATATTCACGTCATTGTTTCAAATGGAACAAAGACCTGCAGTAATTTTTGCTGCCCTGTAATTCGAATATACAGTGAAGAACCAGCTAAAAGAATTATAATTAAATGTTGAAGGTAATGGTGTAGGGAATGCCCTTTTGTACGCATCACAAAAATGATAATGAAGACTGCAAGAGAATTTTGGCAAGCGAGTTAAAAACGGTAATTAGTGTTTAAATACAATTTCTTCCTAAATCCAAGACATACTTTTAATACGTGTGTGGTCTAAGTAAAGGGAGTTTCGTTTGTTAATTACTACCCACGTAATTAAAACACTTTTTGAGTGTTCAAAGAAGCTCTTTTTAAAGTCTCTATATATTTTATTTGCAGTACATTTGATGTCAATGCGGGAATGCATTTTGTGAAAAAATATTTCGTTTCTAAACAACATTTAAAACACAGAAAGAAAGTAATGTTAATCATGAAACAAACTAACTTTTTCAAAATTATTAATAGAGCATGTAACACCATGTGAAGCCAAAGCAAACGTTTATCTAACACATGGAATTGACCTCTTTGACGTTCTTTATAAGAGCGAGTGTCTTTGCTAAATATGATCTTTTATTGGAAATGCGGGATGGCAAAAAATTGAGGTGAGCAAGCAGAAGTTAGATCTTAGAGAGTGAAGGCAAATGAGTGATGAGTCGGACTGGTTAACTAATTCGTTTATGCTCGGGAGACATTCCAATTAAATCATGAATATCATGTTAAATCATGAATCATGAATCATGAATCCTGAATGTACTACATGTGAGAAATTAGACTTATTATCAGCCTGGCAAATTTAAAAGTCAGTAACAACATTTTCTCGTGTTCAAGTTCAATTATTAATATAATATCGACTCCAAACAGTGATTCTGTATGAAGTTAAAATTTGATTTTTAGTGCATTGAAATGAAACACCTAGTTGATCAAATAAGATGAGAAAATCCCATATGTCGATATGAGTTGGAAAATACGACTTAAAAATACGACATAAAGAAGGAAAAAATAAATCATAGAATCGGTTAGAATTATCACTAAAGTTGCTGTCGGATATGGAGGTAAGATAGACTGGCATAAATAGACGGGCATGACGGGAAAATGGTATACGACACGATGATCAACATCAAGAACAACCATCAAACGAAAATAGAATATTTCACCATCAATAAACAGCAATTCTAATGAGCACAAATGTTCACGCATTGTGTCTGTGTAACACAGAAAAACAGATCATGTAACCGACAACTTGAAGTGTTCTGAACTTCGCCATACCATTTCATCCCATTTGCATCGTGGCATACTTCTCTAATAAGATCCGCTTTCTTAACACTATCACTACCCTATCACTCAATAATTTTCGCTAATGAGACGTCAAAAATACTATTTTTCAGGCGTATAATTATTGTAGATTACCGATCTGGATGGCCGAGGTGGTTAGAGCGTGAGAGGACTCAGCGCCTAGGTATGAAGGGTGGCGGGTTCGAGTCCCGCCGTGGGCATGGTTGTTTCCCTTGTCATTCATGTATGTGTGTTGTCGCGGAAGTCCTTGTGAGTCTGCTGACCACAGACAGAGCAGCCCGCACGTAAGTGTCTAGTGCAAAGATTAATATGAGACACCCTGAGAGACATTGTGGGACCCAGCGCGGATAGCCGAAAGCGGCATCTCTTGAAGCTGGAAAAAGGCCCAAGAATAAAAAATCATGGTTATAAACTGTTTCATTAGAGGATTTCGGGTTTACTCAGAGTGCTTTAGAAAGTTCTCTCACGCAAACAGAAGGTCACCGCCATCATGCACGGCTTCAGTGTCTCAGGGCATCAACTGATGTCACTGCAATGTCTCTGTCTGGGAAGTCAGGCTTCGAGTCCCGACGGTAGCAGTATTTTCGACACTAGCGAGACAGCCAGGTCGAATTTAGCCAATGTCTTAAGGAGAATTTTGGTGGTCGGCAGCTCTGATCGGTAGTTTTTCGCGGTTTCTCCAATCAACGTCAGGCGAGTGTCGGAGCAGTACCCTAACAAAGGGGCCACGGACCGCATGCGATCTTTTCTTCCTTTTCCTTGTCCTATCCTCACCCCTTACACATATTTGCACTTATAAGCACTTCGCTACCACACAGATCGGGAGACCACTCGGGTGCTTAGAGCCTATGGACTCGCTAATTATCTCAGGGCACAGCACATTTACTACTCTACAATCTACAGATTTGATGAAATCTCAGAACATATATTTTAGTTAAACAATGCAATGCATTCGTACAAGATGCGAACATAGTCCTACAAGTAACAGCCGCCAATAACTAATAATAATAATAATAATGATGATAATAATAATAATAATAATAATAATAATAATAATAACAATAATAATAATAATAATGTATGAAAATCTCTCTCCAAGGCCAACCATCAACATAGCAGTCTTCGGCATGTGTTCTGTTGCAAGTTCATCGAGTCGGTAGATGCGTAATTGTTCTTACGCCATAATGTAAAAGGAGAGGCCTATCTGGGTCTTTCTTTCGAGCGTACGATCCATGGCCTTGAGAGAGGAAGTTTTGAAAAACTATTTTGTTATTAAGCTGTTTCTACTGGTTACTAAACTTAATGATTTCTATGATAGGATTTGCAATTCGTGTACAATGTTTTTTTTTTTTACTTTCTCACTACAGAGTAGAGAGAAAGTTATGTAACGTTGCGCGTTAAAAGGCGAATATTTTGCAGAAACACTCATTACAGGGCCCTGGTAACAAAGAAGTGAATACATCCAGTAGCTAAAATTAGAAACGTAAGGTGACGTCTCATGATGTAGCCATAATCCACGTTTTGCGAGTCCCTGTTGCCGAAAAATTGGATGACGGCAAATCGTCTCTGTCCGTCTGTGAATAGCTTGCAGCTTAACCGTTCAGCCGATTTTCTTCAAACTTGATATTCCCCCTATCGATCTGGCTGATGTTGTGTCCCCATGAATTTGAAACAAATATTTTAATTCTGGGGGGTACTCCACACGAAGCCCTAGGGATATTTTCCTAGTTTTCAAAGCAATGGCTTCATTGTTTTAGATGAAATTTTGTTCTTGGATAGTGTAAAAGACGTTTAAGGGAATGTTGCGGGTCTCATCTTCGTTAAAAACTCTTATTTTTCGAAAATTGCAAATGTTCAATATTTTTTCGTATTTCTACCAATAAAATATTAAAAATAGAGATTTTCCTTTAATGAAATGAGTTTCTTAAAGATACGTAGGTCATTGAATGATTAAGGAGACAAATTGGTCTGGGGAAAAACGCTTGGTAGAACACGTTTGGTAATTTTAGAACTCTAAGCTGGCGTCACTGGGATGAGCTCTGACCACCTGCAGAATCATCATTGTTATGTTAATTGCCTCAAAGTTAAGTTGAACGTTGGCGAGTCGACTTAAAAATTCCACATTGGTTGAACAACGTTCTGTGATCCTCTTTTAACTTGCTACAGGTGAAAAATCAATTAATACGATTATAGAATGACTAAAGTGTATGATGAAAGTTGTACGAACCTCGGGAAGTTTTGCAAGTGGATAGAACAGTTCAAAAGTGGTAACTGCCGAACTACTTTCTGGCTGCATCAGCACGAAAAGTCGTGTTGATGGTGTTTTGGGAAGCTGTAGGTGCGTTTTTGTGATTATCTTGAAGAACAGCGTATAATAAATAGCGAATTCTACTCAGATATGCTTTTGAACAAGGTGAAGTCCACCATGGGAGAGAAACGTCGTGGATCTCAGAGGAGAGGTGTGATTCTCGAGCTAGACAACGCACAACCATACACTGCTCAACAAACACGTGAAACCATCAAGAAAAGCGGTTGCGTTCTACTGTCTCATTCCCCTTAGAGTCCAAATTTAGCATCATCTGATTTACATTTGTTTGATTTACTTAAGGATGCATTACGTGGGAAGAAGATCCAGAATAACGAGGATGTCAAAATATTTGTGGGAAATTGGTTCAAACACCAAGATAAAGTTCTTTTGCAGCGGGTATAAAAAAGCTGGTAATCTACTGGGGCAAGTGCAAAAATATCGGTGAGAATTATATTAAAAAGTAGGAAAAGTCCTGTTTTGCAAAAGTAAAACTTTATTTCTCCAGACCAATTTGTCTCTATAATTATCGAAAGCCCCTCGTAGATTTTGAAATAAAGTCATGTACAATTTTTCGAAAATCTCAGTTCTTTTCGTGTAATTTTGCGTGATAGTGCGGGCGAGAAAAAACGTGGTTTTAGTTCCACTACTTTGTATAAATAACTTCCTTTTTTTTTCCTATCTGCATGTATTAGAACCTTATTTGGTGTAGCAAGATTGTCTGTATGAAAGTACGTGATTTGCGACGGCAGAATACTGTAATAGCGTAGCGTGGCATACAAACTTGTCATAAGACCGGAAGATGCACAGTTTTCTTTCACTTTCTGCGCTCATTGAATATTGGTAGTCGAAACAGTAAAAATATTACTATGGAAGCTATACACATTACATTAGCAAACCAAATGAAATTGCCCATCAAACTGATTCGGCACACAATTGTTTGGAAATAACCCATTGTATAGACTCAAGGTACTTTTATGTTTACGTTGAGGGGTAAAGTTGTATCCTGAGCGTACCTTGCATATGCGCGAGAAAAACAAGACACATTTTGCCATATTACGAGCGCTTCATAGAATTAATTGTTGTGTTCATTTGAACGTGCCATTACGATAATAATCATCGATTCATAGCTAACTAGACTTGGGAATAGGAAGCTAAGTTAGTGAACTATTTACTGACTGATTAATCATTAAACTAAAACACCAATCTTGATTCTATTTTTCTGCATTCGAAATTATTTTAACATTTAATTGTTAAGAAATTCGTGAGAATTCAGCTACCTAAATAATACCAAGCGTGTTTCGTGTACGCAGTCCACCTCATCCAACGTTTTTCAAACTTTCCTCGAGTTGAGAACATTACCAGTTCATAGACGGCAAAAGTCAAATAAATCAATGAGCAAGCACATGATCAGTCCTCAACAATGGATCTTAAACCAACGCGAAAAACCGCGAAACGCAAACAAAGGCGGTGACTGGCCTCTAGATCGACCGCACTCCATACTGTGGACCCACACGTTCATAATTCACTCGTGTGGCGTGATCGATTGCGGCGACGAGTGAAAGGCGGCTGGGCCGGGGGGAAGGGAGGAGTGTGGTTGGGGTCAGGATTTGCGTAACGTCTAGTGACGCTTCCAGAATTCATGAATATTTTATTTGGTATATTTTGAATATTCCGACAAGTCCTTTTATTCTGAATATTCGAGAAGGATTTTAATGTCGTCTATTGTATTTTGATATGAAAAACAGAAATATGTGAACGAGTTAATTTAAAGGTGAAAACCAATTTCTCTGGAATTAAATGAATTTCACATTACTTTCGCGTTTTTGGTGAGGAATCAAATAAATATTTTGTAAAATCACAAGAGAACATTTATAGTGCTGAATTGCATCACTATAAAATAATCGGTTTTCCGAGAATTTTACGAAGATCAACCCGGAGGATTTCAATACATAATTTTTAATGGAAAGTTACAAATACTTCTTGAAAAAGATAGTTTACATTCACTTGCTATTTTATGTAGTAAATTTAATTTTATATTTAAGTTGAAGCTCACAGTTTGCTGTAATCGGAAAGTTGTATTGATACCTGTTTAATATGACTCAAAATTTTACATTTCGTGCAGATATAAAAATATATGTCTCTCAGAACTTTAGTTTAATCAGCACGTTTAATAGAATAGAGTTGTACATTCACGAAATTCACTTGAATTTTTATATGACCTACCTCAGTCAAGAGCAGTTTGATGATATTTCTTCAATAAATTATTTGACGCTGCTTTTCTCTCAGGTTAAGAGACGAAAAAGCGACAGAAAACTGTGGAATACGTCACCTATACAAAGATATGCGTCAATTATCAATACCATTTGCAGGACTCGTACCCGTGCGCGCGTACTTTATACCGAAGAGGTGAGTGGACCAGTACTCTAACCATCTGGGTAGGTATCAAGTAAGAAAAATGAAAAAGACTGAACTCTTACGTAGTTCTAAGCATTACCAAACTTCGGGTCCCCTAACAATACTGAAACATTAACAAATAAATACTGAACATATTACGGGTAAATCGGAAGTTTACGGTGGTATGGTTCTTTTGACACGAAAAATTTTATTCACCAGAAAGGAGCCTCAACAACGTGAACAAAAGAATTTTATAGCCAACGGAATTTTACAACCAACGCATTTTGACACCAAGTGATCTACGATGTGCTAAAGCGTGTCGCTACCCAACGGATCCTACGTGCTACTTTCGTGAGCGCCTTCCGGCCCTCGCTATCGCGACCTGGTTCCCGTCTCCGCTCTCACTCCAGCGCTCACGCTGTTTTACAAACCTCCCTCACTTTTAAGGAAATTTCTTTTTAAGGGAAATAATACATTTTGATTCGTTCGTCCCTTAACTATAATGAAACGATTAGACGACCAAAAGAAACGATTCATTGATTGATTATTTCGTGTTTCCGGGCGCGTCAACTGCTTTGGTCATTAGTCCCGCTAGTGTAGTGCAAGTTCTTTTCTCGGAAGATGACGGTGATCTTCCCCCCTGGATGGTGAGATCCACCGCCGACCTACCGTCGGCTTGTGGGGGTTTCCCCCTAACCAGGACTCTCCCACCAGCGGGCCACCGCCCCAGCCGGCACAAGCTCTAAGCTCCCGACCAGTCTCTCGGAATATGTGGTAGTGTAAAGCATGTTAGTGTGTGTATGTGTAAGGGGAGAGGATAGGACAACGAAGAGAAAGAACAGATCGCGCGCGGTTCGTGGCCCGTTTGGTAGGGTACTGCTCCGGCATTAGCTTGGTGTTGAACGGAGAAACCACGGAAAATTACCGATCAGAGCGGTCGGCCGCTAGAATTCTCCTTCAAACAGCGACTGAATTTGATCAAACTGAAGAGCTAGTGTTGAAAACCCCGCCTCCGTCAGGTTTCGAACCTAGGACCTCCCGGTCAGAGGCGCTGCAGTGTCATCAGTTGATGCACTATGCTATCGCTGCCGGTACTAAAAGAAACGTTCAACCGTCCGATTTCCGATCAACCCATATTACGTAGCACAAAAATATAACAAACTATTGTATAATAATTTTCATTTAGAAAATTAAAATGTGAAAAGTCACATAGTTTGAACCAATAAATATATTCTTGAAAACAACTATTGGGGTTTCTTAACCTTCGGGGCGCCGTAAGCAAGTGTTGAGTCCGCATTTGCCATAATGCACCACTGAAGATGAAGGGTGAACGATCTGTACGAACGCTAGGGGTGTATTACTGCTAAACGAAGCAGGCGTTGACGAAAAGCGACGCGAGAAAATACACCGCAACAAGATGCGCGGTGTATTTTCCGCCAGGATGTGCGCGTGCCTCGGCAAAGGGCCTCTTTCCCTCCACAGAGAAGCGACCCACTCTCCCGCAATTCCACCTGCTTTCCGTCGCGGCGGCTCCATTTCCCGCCCCTAACACGGTTCCGCCCCATGTCCCCCCTCCACCTTCCTCGCAGGCAGAATCTCCTCACGCACGCAACCTCTGCTCGCCTCACAATTACGTGCTTTCGCACTCAAATACTATTATTATTATTATTATTATTATTATTATTATTATTATTATTATTATTATTATTATTATTATTATTATTATTAATAGCGAATTCTCCCCAGAAATGAAAGACGTTAAGCAAGTAACGATTAATTTTGTGATCCCCATGTGATGTGAACCCCCTGCTCGACCCACTCTCAATTCCAATTTTAACACGGTTCCGCCCCATGTCCCCCCTCCACCTTCCTGCAGAATCTCCTCGCAACCTCTGCTCGCCTCACAATTACGTGCTTTACTCTATTATTATTATTATTATTATTATTATTATTATTATTATTATTATTATTATTATTATTATTATTATTATTATTATTATGCTCGCGAATTGGCCGTCTTGGACCACGCATACATGCACTTGCACGGGCTCAGTATCAATTTTCATGTTGCAGCATTAGGCTGAATCCGATTTTTATACCCCAGGATTGTTATTCCTGGGGGTTGGAAGATGGAATGATGATGATAATGAAGAATGAATGGACGGCACACACAAACAGACATACACAAACAGACATACACAAACACACCCATTCCCGAGGCGAGGGACTCGAACCTCCGATCCTTCCGTCCGAGATTCCCACGGCACTACCGCCTTGGCGATTTCGGCAATCCGTACTGGCCTCGGTGATTATTATTATTATTATTATTATTATTATTATTATTATTATTATTATTATTATTATTATTGTTGTTGTTGCTGTTATTATTAATATTATTTGAGTATCGGCCATAATTGACCACGTTACACAGTCGTATTCTATCCACGGTCGGATCCAGCGGATCATTTTTTGGGGTGAGGAGACATCGTAGATTTTTGTTTAATAATAAATATATTTGCTATTATATTGTTTATTATTTATATACTGTAGATATACTATACAATATTAGTTTAAATAATAGAAACATACACGTTTCAATTAATTTTGCCAAATAAACGAAAACTCTAGACCTTTTGGGGTGGCATGGCTCCCATGCCCCCCCGGATCCGTCAGTGATTCTATCATGAAGAGAGATTAACGTGTGTCTTTTTGGCTGTATCCCTTAATAAGACAAGGTAGTTACTCCTTGTATTACGAATTACGAGGTGATAGGATGATGAGCAGGGGTGAAGGGACAATCACAAATATGACCCTGCCATTGTAAACTTTTATTATCACATGTTCGGAGGCTCAGTGCCGTTAGTAATCGCAGATCCCACACGATCACCCAATCAAGACCGAAGTAGCCTGGAACTTGATTAAGCTCCATGGTCTGCCGGGAATCTGCCTAAGCAGTCCAGCTTCCAACTACATTGGTATTAAATGTGATAAAATGAAAATTCGCTACAGTTCATTTCAAATCAACGAAAAACTTAGATATTTTCCACATTTTTACATTTCAATTTAATTAATTAATATTGATAAATCTAAAAATGGCAGTAATTGTTTTCTACATTACGTTCAAACAATATTCGCCATTCATGCGCAAAACATTGTTTGCACCAGTCACCTTCACAATTGAATATAAATGCGACTCCAGTATCCAAAGATCATCAGATGCGAGATGGTGCACGACCGACTTCAGAATTAATTGTAATACAAATTAAGGAACACTTTATGTTTTGTATTTAAGAACTAACGATATGCGTATTTCCCACTACAAACATTTTCTGTATATTTTTGTTAAAGTAACAAATTTTTGCTGTATGATAAAGGGATAGAAAGAGAGAGAAAGAGAACGGAGACGCGGGATATAAATGTCGAAGACAGAGGTGAAGAGATAGAGGAATCCGGAGAAAATACGGGACCAGGGAGGGAAGGCGGGGTAGCATTGCAGGGACAGTGCAGAGAGCGAGACAAAGCGAGATGGCACAAAGCTAGGCTAGGTACAACAGAGGCTGCGTAGAATGAGGTTGTGAGAAGTGCAGACTTGACGTCGGGTTTGATTGATTGATTTTTTCGTGTTTCCGGGCGCGTCAACTGCTTCGGTCATTAGTCCCGTTAGTGTAGTGCATGTTTATTTTCTCGAGAGATGGCGGTGATCTTCCCCCGCTGGATGGCGAGATCCGGCGCCAACCTACCGTCGGCTAGTGGGGTTTCCCCCTAACCAGGACTCTCCCACCAACGGGGCACCGCCCCAGTCGGGACAAGCTCTAAGCTCCCGACCGGTCTCCCGGAATATGTGGTAGTGTAGTGAATGTTAGTGTAAGTGTGTGTGTAAGGGGAGAGGATAGGACAAGGAAGAGGAAGGACAGATCGCGCGCGGTCCGTGGCCCGTTTGGTAGGGTACTGCTCCGGCATTCGCCTGGTGTTGATCGGAGAAACCACGGAAAACTACCGATCAGAGCAGCCGGCCGCTAGATTAACGTCGGGAAGAAGCAGGGAAAACAGGGAAGGGAACACAAAAGCAGGGGCGAGAGAAGTGCGAGTATGGGAACACATTTGGCATACGGTAAGGCGCAATGCGTGAAGGACGTAAGAGGTGGAGGAGAAATGCAGGAGAAGGAAGGGAAAAAACGCCACAGGAGAGGTGCGATTGGACATACCGAACGCTTCATAGGGCGCTGTTTAGCGCGGATGCGAGCGGTTGTGAATATATTAAGTTGAAGTGAAGCGCAGAGGCGGGAAAGAAACAGAAACGGAAAAGCGCAAGTGGTATTTGCCGCGACGTTCTGCGTAGACGGGGACGAGCGCGGCCAGGAAGAATTCAGAGTGGAGGATTGATTGATTATTTTGAGACTACGGTCGCGTCAACTTCTAGGATCATTAATCCCGTGAGTGTAGTGAATGTTGTATCCCGGGAAGCAGTGTTGTACCTATTCTATGGACGATGAGATCCGTAGCCGACCTTCTCCTCGGCTTGGAGGATAACCCCCCCAGGGGCGACCATCCGAGCTGGGACAAGCTCTAAGCATCCGCCTGGTCACCCTGCATGTGCGGTAGTGCAGAGCATGCAAGTGTGCGTATGAGCAGAGGAAGGGAAAGGGCGAGGAAGGAATCAGAGGAGGAAAGAGGAATGAGAAAACCGCGCGTGGCATGGGTCGGGAGTGCGGGCGGCGAGCGTGAATGCGGGCAGGCGTGAACCGAGCAGAACTATGCGGTGAAAGAGAGTAGGCTGGGGGGAGAGCGGGGCTTCCGTATGGGCAGTCGAGGGCGGGGGGCTCGCATTGACGATGCCGGGAGGCGGCGTGGGCGATTGCCTTTCAAACAAAAGAGCGCCGCTCCGCGCTTCGCATTTCCTTCGAGACGGGGGCGGGGCGGTCGCGGTGGCGGGGCCCCTGCTGCTGGGCGGGGCGGGGGAACAGCGGATATTGAGGCGCGAAGCCCCTCCGCTGTGGGCGGGCCATTTGCGCGGGGTAAAGGACGATGCGGGTGGAAAACGTCGAATGAGCAAGTGGAAAAGTCCTGCTAGGGAGACGGGCAATGTGAATGAGATAGTGGGAGTAGGTGGCGGTTGACGCGACAGACGGAGGAAAATGCCAAAAAGACGTGAAAGGAACGATACCCTTCAGCAGTGTACGAAATAAGGAGCAAATGCTAAAAAGGGACCGAAACGGAAGGAGGCATGATGTTACGTGATGGGAGCGATTTTTGTTGCAAAGGAATGCATGAGAATGAGAGCCACAAATATTGAGACACGAAGAGTAAAAAATAAAAAGAATGTAGTAATAAATAAATAAATAAATAAGTAGGCGATTTACCACGAAAGATAGACAAATGTGTGCCTTTTGGCGCAATAGCCTCTGACGGAGCCTGAGCCTACCAGCGGCGATCCGGCCTCGCGGTCGTGGGTTAAGAAGTGCGTGTCGTTAACACGTAGGCATCCCTACGCCGTGTTCTGGGCTTTTCAACCTGAGAAGTGAGTTTTCTTATCGTCCCTCAGCAACATGTGCTTGGACATGGCAAGGACAATGCACACTCTAATCTTGCCTGATCGGGAATCGAACCCGGCGTCACATCATGAAAAGCGAGCACGCTGGCCAATGAGTTATTCGCTGGCCATTGAAACAGAAAGAGTCGAATATAAACAAGAAAGTAATATGAAAGAAGTAAATAAATAAATAGGCGTTGATGCACGAAAGATAAACAAAGAGAAAGATATATACAGATGAGTGATGCAAGGGAAAGAAAGAGGCGTGCATTTCCAAGAAGAGCTGCCGAACACGTCGTTTAAATTAGGATTTTATTTAAAGGGGAAAGTAACTTTAAACCTTAAAAAATTCGATTTTTGAAAACATTTCCCCCCTATGTATTTTTCCCCTTGGGCTTTTATCCAGACAACAGCCAGTTACCCTTTACGTCCCGATGGGACGCATATTCGACCATACACTAGACCAACACACTTGCGGGCTCCTCTGATCTGGGGTCAGCAGAACGCGAGGCCCTCCGCGACAACACACACACAAAGTCAAGGGACAAACAACCATGCCCAAGGCGGGACTCGAACCCGCGACCCTTCGGACCGAAGCGCTGAGTCGGTACTCTCTCCTAACCACCTCGGCCATCCAGGTCGGTCCCCCATGTATTAATTATTCAAAAATAATTTGATGAAAAAAATAGTTCGATATCTGCAGTATTTTTCTAGTTATGATTTAAAAGGTATGTCGGTGCATCATACATCTATTAGAGTATAAACGGATGCAAATCTCATGACTAACTTCGTCCTTTGTTTTCTAGAATTACCGTTTTTAAGATACGTTTTCCTTATAACTCAAAAACTAATCATTTTAAAGTTATAAAACTTTTAGGATGCTTTTAACTAAGTATTATCTACAAAATCATGCTAAATCATGCACTTCAGATCATTAATTTTTGTGATGAAAAATTACAAAACTGAAAAAAACTATTAATAATTAATATTTTAATTTTGGATTCAAATTAAAAATATGATTTATCCAGAGATTTAAATGATCGAGCATGGTTTTGTACCTGTGAGTATTGCAAACAAATTAATAGAAGAAATTTGTAAAAATCTTTAAAATTATTTGAAGTATCAGGGAAAAACCAAGTCGGTGCATAAAAAATGGTTGAATTTTGATTTTCAAAAACAAAAATTAAGTTAAAAGAAAATATTTGCTTGCAGAAGAAAGATCTGTGTGTCAGACAGAAATATCTGTGTGTCAGTTCATTTTCACAGCTGTAGAGTATGATTTTAAGAAAAAAAAAGGTAAAAATAATCAAAATTTAACTGCTGTAAGCTGTATCTTCCCCTTTAAGTCTTTCATTTTTTTATAAACTAATAAATTAATATAGATAACAATATACATGTGTATTCACTTAAAAAACTCTGAAATTCCAACTCTAGAAATGGATCGACTTTCGAGAAATAATCGCCCGCCTGCAAACGCGATTGCGATGAAATGGCGATGAAAGCACCTCGGACCACATGTCTTCAAAACACAAGAGAGCTGAATAAGATGACTCAGTCTCTCGTCATTCAGTTCACGGCAATTTCCTCATGAATTTAGCTCAGAACCAGCATTGCCGCTGTTGTGATCCAGACCGCTCTGTAGTGACTCAGACCGGGAGGTTCTAGGGTGTGGGTCTCGACGGAGGCTGATTTTTGACAATAGAATTTGTCGCAGTCTACAGGAGAGTTCTAGCGGCCGTCTTCTCTGATCGGTAGTTTTCCGGAGTTTTTCCCATCAATATCGTGGGAATTCCGCAGCAGTACCCCAACAAACGGGCCACCAGTCGCGCGCGATCTTTCCTTCCTCTTCTTTGACCTATCCTCGCTCCTTACTTTTACACTCTTACATGTGCTACAAGTTTGGTGACCAGTCTAGAGCTTAGGGCTTGGCCCGACTGGAGTGTGGCCCCCTCGGGAGAGATACCTTCTGGTGATATCTCCGGCGAGCCAACGTGAAGGTTGGCGCCGGACCTCACCATCCAGCGGGGAGGAACACTGTCTCCTCCCTGAATAAACATTTACTACACTAACGGGAGTAATGACCCTAGCAGTTGACGTGCCCTGAGACATAAATAAATCAATGTGATAGTAGAATGTGCCGATTGGCTGGCGTTGGTGAGGGAGGAGGCTTGCATCTTCATGCTCTCCCGCTTCTTCGTTGGCTGTTGGTCGCGGTTTGGCTTTTCCAATGAATAAATGACCTTATTCCTGTGAAGGGGTGAACGATGATGGTATGCAAATGAGTTTGATAAATGAAGATAGATTCACTTTAGTGGAGAAAATGGCGGTATGAGAAAGCCATCCCGACACAATCAAAACACAGGAAATACCCATGCTCTCCATGCGACTCGCGTTTGCAATTTTTGGTCCCGTGTGCTTGATTGTAACTCCAAATCCCTACGCCACCGAGAAGCGGATTTAAACGAGTCAGAATCTAGAAATAAAACTGATGAAATGTCTGACATGTGTGTTAATGACGATCATACTCATTACCTAGCTTTCTTAAATAGGTTTTGTGCGATTATGTTGTCTTTTTCAATGCCAGCCAACACAGTGATGCACAGTGTTTCACAGATGGTGAAAGGGGTAATTATGAAAGGTATGATTACACAACAATGATGCAGTTGCGTTGATGCAAAGATGCGTTAACAATGATGCAGAAAATTATTATTAAATAAATGAGTTCGTTAGAATAAGTGGTGCTATGAGAAGTTTTCCACTAAGAATCAATTGATACAAAGACTTTGGCAAGCGGCGCCTTTTAGCAATAGTAGAAGTCTTGCACCACCGAGCATGGACAGCGATTTTTGACATATATATGCAAGTAATAAATGGATTAATTAAAATTAATTAAACCCAAAATGTAAGCTGCTCATATAAATGTGAGGTGACCCCCAGGGCGCTGGTCATACTGCTCTTATTCCATCTTTGTATGAGGGGATTTCATGTGAAATTTGTGACCGACAAAGCGGGTTCACTGACAAAGCGGTCATTTATATAATTTGTTCATAATCCTATATCTATCAATTCACTATTACATTTCAGGTAAGGCAATAAGGCTTTAGCGCTGACATTATAATGAAAATATTAATTTCCATTCAATTGAAGGAATCAATGTAATATGAGGTTAAATGCCTAGAACCATATCACTTCTATGCTAGGGCCACCAGTTTCAATCCGCCCTCAAGAAGCAATGTTTCGTCCTATCTTTCATCTTTTCACAGTTGTACCCGAGATCAAAACACCAATTCTCTGAGTTAGGAGTACGGTTCAAGAAGAAAGTGAAAGTGACTGGAAGAAAAAAGTAAATAGGAATGAGATAAAGAACAGAATAAAAACATTAAACGACGTAAAGAGGAGAAAATACTAAGGACAAAATAGAAAAAGGGATAGATAGAAGTGTGAAGAAAAATGAAGGAAGAGAGAACAAAAAATGAAGAGAAGAAAAAGGGCAAAATAAAGAAATGAATAGAAGGCGTTTTCCTGAAGAAGAAAACGGAGAAGCCAAGAAACAATACAAAACAGAAGTAGGAGGAAAAGTCCGAAGAAAAAAGATAAAACCAAAACAAGAAAAGGAAGAATGAAAATAAGAAAAACAGGAAAAGAAGAAAGAGAAGGAAAATAAATATGGAGGAGAAAGGGAAGAAGGAATAAAAATGAATCAAAAATAAGGAAAAACAGAAGGAGCAGAAAGATGAGCAATAGGAAAAGGAGAAGAATCACAGACAGAAGAGAAGAAAGACAATAAGAAGGAAAAGGATGAGGACAAAGCAAAAAAGCATGAGGAAGATAAACAGAAGGAGGAAGATGAGCAGGGGGAGAGTAACAGGAAGCGGTAGGTGAGCAGAAAGAGGAGGAAGAAGATGAACAAAAGGAAAAGACGAAATATGAGCACGAAGAAGATGAGGAAGGTGAACACAAGATCAAGGAGAAATATTAGCCTCAGCACAAGGAAACGGGAAGAGAGAATATTTAGAATGATAACAATGAGAAGGAGAACAGCGAGAAGGGGTGAGAAGTACAGGGCCAAACGGAAGGGGCCTGGTGTTCTTTCGTGGCGTCTGGTAAGCCCAGGCGATGACGCGGCGCGGGCATAAGGCAAACTATGACCGACGCGTCTTGGTCGCCGGCGGCTGATACACGCGCCTGGGAGCGGCCGCTGCGTTTGCTCCGCTCTGCTGCATTTATTACGACGCGCCGCCACCGCCGCCACCGCCGCCACCGCCGCCACCGCCGCCACCGCCACCACCGCACCGTTCAAGGGCTTAGGCGCCGGGCGTTTGTTTGCGATTTATGGAAGTTAATGACGGTTCCCTTTTTCTCTGTCCGACCCAAACGAAACAGTGATTCAGAGAGCCATTTTTTTTGCACGCGGAGAGCAACATCCAGGGAAACTGCTGAAACAGGTGGAGCATGAATGAGAACTGAAGGGAAGCAAGAACGATGAAGAGAAAGAGAGATAAAAGTGTCAAGAATCAATCACAATGATGACTAACTGAAAGAAGTATGCTCGGAAATAAAATGATTAATCAAAAGCATTAAATATACTATGGTTATAAAAGTAGCTATCCAATATTACCTTTGAGGAATTATAATGGTTCCATTCAATATCATAAAAGAAATTATTAGTGTCCTATCAGCAGTGTCTATTTTTAAAGTTTATCGTAAGTTAAACATTAGGTATGATGAATTTATATAATAAATAATAGAATTCAATATATTATGTTTCTTTAATATATTATACGAATCAAACTAATTGTGGTTCTTGTCCACGAACAGTGGTCTCTCGAAAATTCTGTGTTGTAAAGACTAAACCCTTTTAGACTTTAACTCAAAAAATGCTTAAAGATTGAGCTGCTCTGATCATGCACATTGAATAAAAGAAAATAGAGAAGAATATATTCAATCCATTTACAAGGAAAAGTGACTTTATTTGTTCTAAAGTATAGCCAACAAACATTTTTATGTCAACAACTAAAGAAAAAATGCACGGGTCTCATTACTCTGCTCTCAACTGCAACTTATCAACTGATGCTATTTACACTTAAAGACGACAAAGAAACGTTTAATTTTTTATGACGACGGATACGACGTAGTCTCTGCTTTGAAGGAATGCTAGCTTATATTTTTTAGTTGTAAAACCAAGTCAAGCTAGAAACGTCAAAGGAAGACAAAGTCAAACATGAAGTTACGACCCCTTTAAATTCAAGTCGACAAACTTTGCTCTTTTCGCGAATTATTCATTCTGCACCTCGCGGTATCTCACTTCTCACAATATTACCCACGGCTCTATTTTTCATCCTCCTCTCTCTGCCTCTTACAAAATTTCACGCTACATTTCCGCATAAAAGCGGGTTCATGAATAAATCGCTGAGCACAGCTGACAGTTGCCACCAAAACCGGAGAAGCAGAACACGCAGACATACGCGTGTTGCATGGAGCAAGCGACCACGTTTGAATACAACTGTCAACTGTTGCTACAAGCCATATGCTTATAATTTCATGCGTATTTAGCACATTTCGGAAATTTCTCAAGGCATAAGGTACAAAATACTCGAGATAAAGTAGCATACATCCAGGGTCCAATATTTGTAGATATTTCTTCGTATGAGTTTTAAACACCCATTCCATTTAAAGGAGTAAACTATTTTCAGATACTTGTCTATTTAACAATCACCTATTCGTAAATGAATCGGTCTTACTTGAAAGGTTTGAAGGCAAAGTAACAAAATTTTAGGAGGTTGTCTCGATGTATCTCAGCGTGTGATCGATTACCAAACAGTTTGGACTGTTAATAAATTAATCTCATGGCACTTCCTCAAAGATTTTTACTTTAAGTAAACAATCTCTTTACAGAACAACCACAAGAAGGCAGAATTCTCATAATTAAGAAAACTTAATTTGATGTTTATTTGGAAAATAAATTTCTAAATCTACACTCAATTATCATGTATTTCATGATTTTATTTTCCCAAAACGTGAAGAAAAGAAATATATGTTGCACATTCCTTAATATCTATACACACGCATGTATACGTTTCTTTTGGACCATGGCACCACCTAGCGCCTTAGCCTCATGGCATTTACGGTAACACGTCCTTCCCGACACTTCGCCAGTCACCTAAGTCGCGGGGCAATGGCACATCATCCATCCTTTTGTGAACCATTGAACTTGGTGCCGGGACGGAACCCTTTCGCACTTTGATTGTCGGAGGCAACCCTTAGATCCACCTGCCTTTACTTTTTCTTGATAAAGGGATCTGAGGAGGTACCCCGAAACGCCATCCCTGCTTTGCTAGCCAGTTATGGGTGGGAGTTCCTTTCTTATAAGGAATGATACGGGTTAGCGAGAGACACATGGTGAATAAGTCTGTCCACTATTGCATATGGAGATGGAAAATGACACCTCGTAGATACATAGTTTACTTGCCCTGTGTACGCATTGACTATTGTTATCAAAGTAGAAGGAAATTAAATACTGCCGTACTTACTACTTTGGGTCTCTGTAATGAAGAAATCAAATTTACCCAAAACACTTACTTACCTCGGTGATGGGTAAACGCATATTTCTGGTAAACAACATCATCTTTCCAGGACTTCTGTTCTTTAACCAATTACCAAATGTTTAAACAATTTCTATAAGTATTTTGGGCCCAATCTATGAAAAGACTAAATTGTTGGATTACCATTTATTGGTAGAGTTTTTGTCGACATAATTCACGTTATTTCTTATTCTTCTATTAAGTACAGTTTGTTTGATTTTTTTATACAAATGTAAAGTTTTATCGCGATCTTAATGGATTTTTATTCACTTGATCTTCAAAAGAAGATAAGTTGCTTTTTACACGACATTTTACAAAATCGACTTCATATTTAGTTTTCATATCCCACAACAGATTTTAATCACATAATCTTTGTTTTCGTTTGTTTTAGAAAAAAAACTACCTAGTAGTCCATAAAATGTTCTACTTAATTTTCATTCATTCCGATGGAGCAATTAGGCTTCCGGGTAATTGATAATTAGTTTGATTGAGAGGTACAGGTTTCACGACTACCTGAGCTGGTGGTCTGCGATCATAATTTTTGAAATAATATTGTTAGTAAACTGTTTAATTAAAACTTAGTCGCACAGAAATCAGAAGGTTCTGAGAATACTTCTGATTTGTACGGTTCCTTAGTATATTAGCAGAATAGCTGTGTTCCCAGAAATGCACGCAACTCGACGGCATAATTAAATTCACCATGCCACCCTTCTCTTCTAACCCAAACCGGGGCGGGAATGCAAGGTTAATTTAATGTTTGAGAAAAGTGTGAAAACCTACTCTTGAAGTATTACAAGTAATTAACTACGAATATTTCGCGGAATTGGAATAAAACTATTAAATAAACAAATAAGACGAAAAAGACAGGTAGTACTAAAATGTTGACACAACTAATCATTATGAAACGTTTTAATATCACTAACTACTGGTATGATTTGATTTAAGAAAGCAAATTATACTACGAAAATTAATTGACAATATTTCACTTTTATTCTAAAATACGTATTTAGACACAAGGAGGATAAGTGACAATAACATGAGACCTTACAATAACCACTTAACAAATTCCGTTGAAAGTTATAACATGTTAATCAGATTGTATAAAATTATTTAACAACTCAAAAATGCAGGTACAATATTCGTGATATTTTATTATGGTTATTCTATTTGATAATCCATATTTTTCGTTCATAATAGGTACGTTATTTTTATTCGCCTCCTTAAATAATATTTTGGGGACAACGTGGAAATAATGAAAAAAAATTGAAAGTTTACATGCTCTAAAATATTAATTTTCTTCTGGAAAAGACGTTATAGTTTCCGGGTTCGTTATTCATCTGTCTTAAGATTATTACGAACTCTTTAAAGCTTTCTATTCATTTTGCGGGACCCTACCACCAGTTTAGGTTTTTATATCATTTAAAAATTTACAACAAAATATAAAACTTTCTTGAACATTACTGGAAATGTACCCAACATTTTTCTTCTTTAACTCATTCCATTACTTGACAAATTGGATATTCAAACTTCATATATGGCTCAAGAGCTTTCTGGAATAATTTTAACATTTTCTCCTTCAGATTTATAAACGTACGTTGTTTTATATTCCTTTGTAATAAACGCCCAGCTACGACATTCCGATTTCTAGCGCTATCGTTAATTACTCGAATTTAATAATTCTTGGTGGAAAACAGTGATGGCTAAAACCCGAGGGTGATAATAACAGATAATGTTCTCTAAAATAGAAATAAAAATATGAGTAATATATGATTATTCTATCCTCATAGGTTCCTCCCCATGGACTCGAAAATACATTTCCCTCGTGAAGTGAATTTTGAAACTATTACAGTGTTTGATTCGAGCGAGTTATTCGAAAGCTCATCGTGTAAACCATAAGTTTCTAAAATATTTAGGTATAAAGCTAAACATTTCAAGAGTTCAGGGGTACATAACTCGCCATAGCACACTCCGATATATACCTGCAACCTTAACATGGTACACTTGGTTGGTCTCATGTATACTTGGATTTATCCAGAGCTGCCTCTGACGTAAATCAGTTGTTACGGTGCCATCCAACCGGAAAGTTGAACACCGCCAGTAACGTCACTGGATGTGACGTGTAAGCTCCCAATTGAATTGCATCGTAACAGCTGATGTCCTGTGAGAGGCAGCTCTGAACAAATCGCAGTATAACCAGGAAAACCTACCTCTGACCCCGTTCATTGACTTGAATCAGCTGCTTGTTGTGCGGGTGGTATCCATCTGCTCCTTAACATCCTACTCCGGACTTCACAAGATATATACGGATATATACCAAAAACAACTGCTCCTAGAGCAATAATGAAAATCACCTTTGTGTTTTAACTTAACAAGTTCAACATTATGCACACTTCAGTTTTCTTCCATAGAGAATTGTTTTCAAAAATCTGTCCAAAATTTAGAAACGCCTTCTTCTAAAACGAAGAGGAACATGACCTTTCTTTCTCAGCTTCTTGGCTTAAATACTAATTATTATTATTTCTTATGCAGAGTAATTTTAGTTTTTGGTGCCAGTTCCTCCGCGACAATCTTTTTTGTTGTACACTCTTCCGACATCGACCAATACAGACTCAAATATTGAAAACATTTCACAAAATAAGACACAAAAAAGGTCATGAACATGGCTTTGGGCATGAGTTGTACTCATACATCGTAAATAAGAACATACTATGCTAATCGCATTATTTTCTCATGTCCAGAATTCTAGTCGGGACTTCTAAATATGATTCGAAACTTTTTATTCTATCAAAAATACACAAAGAGACTAGCTATAAAATAAGATTAACAAATACCAGAGAGCGAATGGAAACCGAATTCTCTGATCGATGTTTTGGGTTTCAAACATTTCTTAACAAAGTGTGTCTCCACATCCCACAAATACGAAAGTCGCAAACATTACATTCACTAATAATATGCGGCTCACAGGAGAATCGCGATTTTGAGATCTTGGTAAGGCAAACACGAAGTGCAAAACGCTAAATGGGTTCTAATACCATTTTAAAATAGCAACCTTTTTTTGAAATACCAAAACTATTTTATTGCATATATTTTTTATACAGCCAGTAGTAAAAGCGGTTCTGTCAGGTCATGGATAGCATGCTAAAAGTTCAATTTTTAGCACAAGTGGTAAAAGTGAGATGATGCACAAGTGTTCAGATAAATCTGTGAATTTATGAAAGAAAATAAAATATATTCGTCTATCACTATCGGCCACTAGTGACCTTAAAATGTACCATTAAGTTACGTATATACTTGAATAAAAATAAAAGGTTGTCTAAAAATAGTGTATGACGAGCGTGGTAAAAGTCATTTTACTTTGCTCCTAGGATTACGTCACTGAGTATGTTAGCATCGTGTCGCAATATTTCCTACTCGAAAAATAATTCTGCACTTAATTTACATCGTATTTCGGCATTTTTAAACTAAAGTTTACAATGGAATATGTGCTGGGCGTAAGGAAGATATATTCTTTATTTTGAGTAGTTAGTTACCAGTACCTAAGCCTTATGGCCTTACCGGGAAATGAGTGAATTTATTTTACAAGTAGGTGATTATGAAATAATTCTTTTAGGTGACCAGTAGTATTAGTGATTACTTTTAAAGCATACAGAGCGTGCTAAAAGTTCAATTTTAGCACTAGTGATAAAAGCCCTTAAATGTTCCGATAACACTGTGAATACACTAAAAAAAAGAAAATATTTTGGTCAGATTGCATCAGCAACTACTATTCATAATGTAACATAGTACAGAATAAAATGGTTTGTGTACGTGAATTAAATGAAAACCAAACTCAGTAAAGGCAGTCTAAAAAGCAGTGTATGACCCATATGATAAAAGTGATTTCATTTTGCTCGTAGGATTACGTCACTCGGCTTATCGGTCTCGCATCGCAAACATACTTCTTGCAAAATAAAAGTTCACTTTTATCACTCGTAACATAAATGAATTATATGCTCGATTGTGATGCAATAAATGAAGCAGTGGCGTAATGAGAGGCGGAGCAAATCCTGCCGCAAACCGATTTCGTCGACCATAAATTCCAAATTAATCGCAAGGGATTCGAAATAGGGATGCGACATCAGTAGAGGAAGGACTTTTAGGTGCAAACATTTGCTAATTTAGGTGCTAAATAGGTGCCAAAAATATTAAAAGTGGTTGCATGTTTAGGTGCAAAAAAATTAGGGCATATTTAGGTACAAATATATTACATTGTACTATAACATGACAAATCCACATGAACTGTTGAGGGAAAATGGATAAGTTAGATACAAACTACACATTTCAAACAGATTCACAGCATCAATGTTACCGGGAGCGGTGGCTCAGTGCATCAACTGATCTCCCTGCAGTGCCTCTGACCGGGAGGACCTAGGTTCCAGTCCCGACGGCGGTAGAATTTTCGACGCTTGCTTTTCAGCTAGGTCCAAGTCAGTCGCTTGGAGGAGAATTTTAGCGGGCGGCTGCTCTGATCGGTAGTTTTTCGTGGTTTCTCCGAAAAACACCAGGCGAATGCCGGAGCAGTACCCTAACAAACGGGCCACGGACCGCGCGCGATCTTTCCTACCTTTTCCTTGTCCTATCCTCAATCCTAACACACTCACACTAAGATGCAATACACTACCACACATGCCGGGAGACCGGTCGGGGGCATGGGACTAGTCCCGTCTGGGGCGGTGCCCCGTTGGTGGGAGTCACCTGGTTTCGGAAAACCCCGCTAGTCGACGGTAGGTCGGCGCCGAATCTCGCCATCCAGTGGGGGAAGATGACTGCCACCTTCCGATGAAAAACATACACTATATTTACGGGACTAATGACATCTGTAGTTGACGAGCCAGGAATCACTAACAATTAATCTATCAATCAACATCAATGTTCTTTGTCATCAGTTTATATCATCACCGTTCTGTGTTGTTCCAAATTTCGAAGAGCAAATCGTTCTAAACTCTTCTTTGCTTCTGTGAAAATTCGCACATCAGATTTGCAATCAGAAGTGCACAAATGTTAGACGTGAAATAGCAACATGCTAAATACATAAAAACTTTACCGTGTTCGTTTTAAAGCACCTTTGACATTAGCAAGATTTTCGATTAAAGAGACTGTTCTTTCACGATAGCTGGAAATGAATGAAAATGGGTCTCCTTCATTTTTCCTGTCCTGAAATAGAGGCAGTTTATTTCGGAGCAATGTGTTGCAAAATGCACGATTTGCGCATTGTTTGATTTAAATGTAAACATTATATATCATGTAATGTGTACATTGAAAATAAGTTTTTTTGAGTGCAAAGAATGGGAAATAGGAGCAGAAGGTGTATTTAGGTGCAGTGGGGTGATTTATTTGCAAATTGGGTGCACGACAAGTTTTTGAAATGCTTTCTATTTAGTTATATAACATTTTATAAGTAAAAAGTGAAAGCTCCCAATTCTCTTTTTGTGTAGATGCATCACCTAAAAATCCAGTCCCTAGACATCAGCAAGAAAGCATCGTTGTTTCTAAACGTCAATGCTCAAAATTCAAACATCGATGTTAATAAAAACATCGACCCTAAACCATTTATGTTACTAGACAGAGACGTTTTTAAAATTGGATTAGTGACTTTTGGATTTTTCGCGTCGAGGAGGTTACATTTAATTTTAAAATGGTCTCGTTTATCAATTTTTAATTAAGATTTATCTGACAGAAGGAACTCAAAAAATCATCAGGGCAATTAACAACATTTGGATTATCTGATTCTTATTCAAATATTACAGAGGCTTTTTATTGACGAAAACTCGATTTTATTTGCTTTTCAACCTCGGTCATGTTGGTCTGAAGAATATTCGATTTATGGATATCTAAAATTATAATACAATTGTTTGTGATGGACTCCTTCAATTAAAAAACATCGACCACAGAAAAACATTAAACCCAAAACATCGATGTTAAAAAAACTTTAAAAAAAAGGGTGTTAAATACTTCCACGAATTTGATAAGAATATCGATGTTTTGAAAACATCGACATTGCTGTCTATGTCACATCACTAATTCTAGCCCCGGTTCATGGAGGAGGAAAACGAGGCATCTATACACACTATCGCGGGTCGCCTGGCGTGAGAAGGTTAGAAGCCAGTGGACGGGCGAGCAGCTGCGCCCAGGCGGCGCCGTAACTCGACCCTGGTGACGTAGCGTCCAGGACGGAGTGCCAGCGCGTTCCGATGGGTCTATCTGACACCTTTTATTCGCTCAATTCATATCGTATGAACAGCAAGAACAGCATTCTTCCAATTGCGTGGTTCTCGGAAAAGGAAAAAAAAGAATGCTGACGTGGTCGCAGGTCACATTGCATTGGTAAAGGTCGTGCGTATAAAATTCTTGACTTTCCTTATCGGAAATGTTTCTGGCAAGAATATATTAGTTGGACGAAAGTTTAATTTATTAGGTAATGAAAACTTATCGATTGAAATATTTCGATTTATTCATAATCAATTTATTGTTTTTTTGCAGTATTGAATGATAATTAATTTGTTTATTGAAATTAAAATAAATTTTAGGATTTGTGGACAACAATACAGGGTCCAAAAGAAAATAAAAAAAGGAGTTGCGTCCAATTTTCATAACCTGGTACAAAAGTTGAAAATTAATTGCATTAAGTAAATTGCGAATAGTTAGTGTCATCGTTCTCGATACGTGAAAGTTTTGCTCGTAGTACCTTTTACTCTTCCAGGCAAACATGATCGTTTGTTGACACAACCCTGAAACTGTAACAAACGAAACTCACTAGAATTATGATTCAGAATATGGATTCACGTCATTCCTTACCGACCAAGAGGCTTAATTGTACTTGCAAACATGAACAAAGATTGCCGAACGTCTGACTTCCGCACAGAGTTTGAGATTTCACAGCGATTGCTTCGCTATCACCACGTATCTCATAAGATCTCTATCCCACGCGCAATATGTTATCATCATTCGCGATTCATTATCATCGCATCATTCTTCATTCAGTGAGAATGGTAAAAGAAAACAACAATGATTAGTTGTCTGCCCAAGGTAGGAGAAGCAGTGTATGTTGCCCATACATGGCAATTAAGTATGACACGCCATCATCACCAGCATCATCATAATCATCACCATTACAAGTTCGAGATTGACCCTATCCGGGACGTGTATGTACGTAAACATATACACAGCACCGTTCGCGATAGGGTAGTACAAAGAGACCGGAAACATCGCGAAGTGGTGCGACACTATCAATATTCCTATTTACGTAACCGATACAGAAAGTGAGTCTTTTGCGAACGAATGAAATGTTGACATGTTAAAATGAGTACGTCAAAGACACTATCGTACGATTTGCGAATATTACTTTTCAGAGCAAATTTATCAAAACTTACAAGAAGTCTAGGGAACATACGCAATAAGCAAGACGGCAGGTATGTTGATTCAAGTTGCCCCAATAGTTTGTTTAATTTACAGTACTCAGCTATTTTTCAGCCCATTACTTCGTTGCGATGTGCGTACGGCAAAGTCTAACTTTCCAAGTAATAATTTTCAATCAATAAGCAGCGAAGATAGAAAGATTAACTCCCTTGCGTAAGCGCTGAAAAATCATGCAGTCCGCGCTATGACCGACTTACGTGACTCAGGGCATCAATTAACATCGCTGCAGTACGTTTGACTAAGAGGTCCTAGGGCTCGACTCCGTATGGCAATTGGATTTTCAAAACCAACTACTTAGCTAGGAAGAATGGAAAATTTAAAAAAGTAGATCGATAGAATTCTCTGCCGCCTGGAGAATTATAGCGGCCGGCTTCTCTGATCAGTAGTTTTCCGCGGTTTCTCCAATCATCACTAGGCATATGCCGGAGCAGTACCTTAACAAACGGGCCACGGACAGCGTTCGATCATTCGTTCCTCTTCCTTGTCCTATCCTCATGCCTTACTTACACACACACTTACATGCACTACACTATCACACATCTTGGGAGACCGGACAGGAGCTTAGAGCTTGTCCCGGCTGGAGCGGTGCCCCGCTGGTGAGAGATGGCTGGTCGGAAAAAAAATCCGCAAGCCAACGGATAGGTCAGCTCCGAATCTCGCGATCCAGTCGGAAAAGGACACCGCCACCTCCACGATAAAATTATCCCCTTCACTTACGGGAATAATGATCTTAGGAGTTGACGCGTCCGGAAGCACTAATCAATCAATGAAACCAAGTTACGATAACAAGGTGGGGCGGGAGGGATGACTCTGTGCATCAACTGATGTCACTGCAGTGCCTCTGATCGGGAGATTCTAGGTTCCTGACAGTGGTAAGTTTTTCGGCTCTATCTTGTCAGCTAGGTCGACTTCAGTCGCTGTCTGGAGCAGAATTCTAGAGGCCGGCTGCTCTGATCGGTACTTTTCCGTGCTTTCTCCGATCAACACCAGGCGAATGTCGGAGCAGTACTCTAACAAACGGGCCACGGACCGCGCGTGATATTTCCTCCCTTTTTCTTGTCCTATCCTCACCCCTTACACACACACACACACACACACACACACACACACACACACACACACACACACTTGCATGTACTGCATTGCACACACTTACACTAACATGCACTACACTACCACACATGCGGGGAGACCGGGAACTTAGAGCTTGTTCCGGCTGGGGCGGTGCCCCGCTGGTTGGAAATACCTAGTTGGGGAAAACTCGCCAGTCGACGGTAGTGCGGCGCCGGATCGCGCCATCCAGCGGGGGAAGATAACCGCTACATCCCGATGAAGAGCATGTACTACACTGACGGTCCTAATGACCTCAGCAGTTGACGTGCCCTGAATCGCAAACAACGAACCAACCAAGAAGGGGGGCGCAGGGCGATGCTCCCGGTCCCTGGCCCCGCCCCGCCTCTTCGCATTCCGTCGTGTCGCGCCGCGCCCGGTCTTTTTGCAGGAAAATAAGCCCTAAAGACGAAATTTGTTTCGAAGTATGAGCCGAGACAGAATGCGAAAGCTCTACGACCACATTTTTTTCTTCTGGATCATCTCTGAGCGGGAGCTTTTAGGGTTCGGATTCCGACGATGCCGAATTTTCGACACAAGTTGTAAAGTTGGGACAGTGCCTAAGCGAGAATTCTAGAGACCGGCTGCTGTGATCGGTAGTTTTCCATGGTTTCTACGATCAACATCAGGCGAATGTCGAAGCAGTAACTTAACAAACGGGCTACGGATCGGGCAATCTTTTCTCCCTGATCTTTTCCCCTCCTCTCCGCTTGAAGTCCTTACATCCACTTGTCTACCACACGAGTCGGAAGACCTGACTACCACACGTGTCAAAAGATTTTACTACCATACGTGTGAGGATATTGGAGCTTGTCTCGACTGGGGCGGGGCACCGCTAATGGTGATATCTGGAAAGGAACGTGACAAACTATAGAGTAGGTCAGCGCCGGATCTCACCTTCAATAGAGGGAAGAAACACCGCCACTTTCCAGAGTACAGCGTGCATTACACTCCCGGAAGTAATGACCTAAGTAGATGACACGATAAGTCAACGAAGACTGATATGTAGACATCGGATATTTAGGGAAATGCCAACTTAATTCTATCGCACGTATTGAAGGGCTGATAATATATGTGCTCGAATCATGACAAATGATGACATGCAGTGAAGTTTGATAATTCATATTTTTGCTTTTTTTCTTAGCATAAATGCCTTTTGTATAAAGGTAGCTTTAGAATTATTGGACAATTTTGTCTCTTATGTATTATTTTTATATACAATGCTAAGGTATCAGAAAATAAGCTATGGTCTAGAGTGACGATTACAAAATCTTAAATTTACGTCTTTGTATTTTGAAGTACAAGAGAATTCATAAAAGTATACCAACATGTTTTTCTCCATTTCGCTATTTAATGAATACCAGCCTTATTCTCAGAACCTGGTCAATTGACAATAAAATAGGCACCGAAATTGTAAGTGGAAATAAACCTAAACTTCCAGAAGGTTTCAGAGTTGCTAATGTTGAACTTCTAAAATAGTATAAGACAGTCAAATTAGTAGATGTTGAGAGATCCTTCTCCGTATTCAAACTGATTTTCTTCTAATCGACAATCCATTCTTGAATTTCAAATTGTGATCCTTGAAAAGTTTTTGGTAATATATTGCAATTCCAACTATAGGAAGAATAAAATGTAAAAGAGTCGTAAATACGTAAATCTTGTTTTACATTAAAATGTATGTACTTGTTTTGTGCATATAAGTTTATAAAATAATATAGATAAAAATTTAAAAAAAAATTACAAATTTTTCATTTTAAAAATTATACATTTTTAATTTTATTATATATGTAACTTAAGATCGAACCTTTTTTGTCCTTATTCTTAACATTTTCAGTGCCTTTTCAGGCGCGTGAAATACGATGTTTTAGTGCCTAAACATCCGACGTCTCCTCACGAGCCTTGAAAAATCCAAACGGGTTAAAACTGCCCCTTACCCCCAACGTGAATGTACCCCCCCTTTGTGCACCGCGTGGAGAGTGCGCCCGGGAGACGACAGCAGCTGCGGTGGCGCCGGCGGAATATGAACGGGGACCTCTCGACCGCCGCGGGCGGCGATTAAACCACCTCTCGCCCGCAGAGGGGGCGCGAGGGGAAATTTTTAATTATCCAACGCTCGCCCCAGGCTTCGATCGCGCCCGACGGCGGAAGGGTGGGCCGGGGGCGGGGTGAGGACGGCAGAGGACGCGTGGGGGTGGAGGGGGATGCGGTCTGCGATGCGGTCGGGCGGAGGGTGCGCATGCAGGAGCGGAACGCGGCTCGAAGGGTGTGTGTGTGTGAGTGTGAGCGGGAGCGAGGATGAAGGCAAGGGCAGAGGCGAGGTTCGAAGCGCGAGTTCGGGTCCGTGGATGATAGAGTGGGTAGTGCCGCGGGAGAGGTTGCACGACGACGATACGGCAGTCGAGCAGGGAAACCGACGGGAGTGTACAAGGGCGGCAGATGTGAAAAGGCCAACGAAATGGCCGAAAAAGGGGATGCATCGAAAGGAGATAGACGGACGAGGTAGAGGACAGAAGCGGGGAGAAGAGAGGGAAGTCTGGTAGGGTGGACAGGTCGAGGGGGAGGGCGGATCGGACGGTCGGAAGGGACGGGCTGGAGGAACGAACTGGCGGATTCTTGGGAGGGTGGAACGGACAGGAGGGACGGAGAGAAGGACGGGAAGGAGCGGCATATGAACGGTAAAGGAGGAACGGCCGGGGAGGGATAAGAGGGGTGATGGGGAGCGACGGATGGATAGAGGAGAGAGAGGAAGGAACTGACGGTAGGGACGGCCGAGAGGATGGGGCGAATCGGAATGGAGAGAAGGACAGACTGGCGTGAGGGACGGACGAAACGAAGGGACGGAAAGAAGGGAGGGTGGAAGGGACGGACGGGAGGGAGGGAGGGAGAGAAGGACGGAGAGGTGGGAAATGGACGGGTGGGTCGGAGGAAGAGAGGGAGGGACGAACAGGCTGGAAGAAATCCGGATGTCGATAGGCTGGGCGGACGGAAAGGAAGGCGGGAAGGTGGTGTAAGGAAAGGACTAGAAGTGCAGATGTGGGGAAGGGAAACGGAGAGTAAAGGCCGTGGAAAGGATGGGAAGTGTCCAGTGGAGCAAGCAGAGGACGCGTTGGAAAGGTAGTGGGCGAACAGGACGAATGTTTGTAATCTGCGGGCGAGAGAAAGAATTAAGGTAACAGTCCACCAGAAAAGTAAAAATTAAGAATTTGGCGTCTATTTTGTTTTCCCCTGTACATTTGATTTCTTTATGCTTCTAGAGATAATTTAAAAAAAATATATATTTTTCACTATTTGTTTATAAATAATTGGTCAAAATGTTGGTTTTTACTTCAGACATCGTAACTCTACAACAAATTGATACACATTGATAATTATTTTTTAAAATTATTAACAATTGTATATTCTAGTGAATGAAATAGAATAGTAAATATACTGTGAAATCTAAAGAATCGAGATTTGATTATTTGAATAAAAATAATTGTTTATAAATTTATTCTGAAAATTTCAGTTTATAAAACTGAAAATTTTAGTGACACATTTACTATTCTAGTTCATTCACTAAAGCAAATCATGGGTAATATGCTGCAAAAAGAATAATATTGTTATCTTTAATATTTTATGATTTACGATGTTTGACGTGCATGAATGTGCTGAAAATTCCCATTTCGAGAAAAGTGCATGTGAAATTCATTCACTAAAAGCTTGACAGTTGACACTCACTTCGGAAAATATTATTTACTCAACAAAAACTAGCAAGAAACGGTTTGATGCGTTTAAAAGAGAGCATACGACCCAATAAAAATTGAAAAATATAAAATTTCAAGATTTTCCATCATAAGGTAGACATCTACCTTAATCGACCTCAGAGAGTGGGTGACAAAAGGAAAAAAGGGATTGGTCGAACGGACGCATACATCTGCCTATTTACACACTGAATTCTTATGCAAACGATTTTGAGCTGAAGCGAATCAAGCACGGAATGAACCTTGGCACTGAAGTAGTAAAAATGACGATGTCATTAAATTAAATTAAAAGAAAATGAACTGTACAAATAAAATGGAGTAGAGTTTGAAAATTGGTATAAATCCCATGTAAAGCGACGGCATCATGAGAGCTGTCACGCTTTTGCAGCGATATTTTTCCGATAAGCAAATCTGTCATATTGGAAAGCTGTACTTTTAAAAACAGTGTTTTCAAGTCGTTTTACGGTACTATTGGTCTCTCTCTTCACACGGTGGTCTAGTAAAAACTTCGTTTTTTTTGTAACGTGGGAGTATTGAACACTCGATGTGAAACAAACCGTTTGCGTAGGGCAGTTAACACGTGTCTACGTAGGCTACATAACACACAGTAAAGCGTTTTTCTTGAAGAACATTTCGATAAAATGAACATAAAATCTGTTCGATGATCGTGCACATTTTGACGTCCAATATTTCGCTAGAGAGACCTCGCAGTTGGGTTTTGCATCTCCGCTCTCCGGCGCTTGCTCATTTGCTCGATCAATGTGGGATGAGCCAAATGGGAATGGGGATTCATTTATTTATTTATTTATTTATTTATTTATTTATTTATTTATTTATTTATTTATTTATTTATTTATTTATTTATTTATTTATTTATTTATTTATTTATTATTTTATTTATTTATTTATTTATTATACGTCAAAAAACAGTTAAAAACTGCGTATGACGTGCTAGTGAATTCGACCCAACGCTCGATCCTAAAGAGAGGAAATGAGGTGTCGGTGGGTCGGGAGGGATCGCTCTCGGTTCGTGGCCCATTGTTAATTTATTTATTTATTTATTTATTTATTTATTTATTTATTTATTTATTTATTTATTATACGTCAAAAAACAGTTAAAAACTGCGTATGACGTGCTAGTGAATTCGACCCAACGCTCGATCCTAAAGAGAGGAAATGAGGTGTCGGTGGGTCGGGAGGGATCGCTCTCGGTTCGTGGCCCATTGTTAATTTATTTATTTATTTATTTATTTATTTATTTATTTATTTATTTATTTATTTATTTATTTATTTATTTATTTATTTATTTATTTATTTATTTATTATACGTCAAAAAACAGTTAAAAACTGCGTATGACGTGCTAGTGAATTCGACCCAACGCTCGATCCTAAAGAGAGGAAATGAGGTGTCGGTGGGTCGGGAGGGATCGGTCTCGGTTCGTGGCCCATTGTTTGGTGCTCTGCTTTAGCGTGCAACCGGAATTGACCCGAAGGAACCACAGAAACGACAGACTCGAGCAAATGGCCTTTATAATTCTCATCTAGGTAGTGGACGTCTTGGACCTAGCTATTTAATTGGAACAGGAACTTTCGCCCCCAAATTTGATTGGTTATTGTTGTTTTTTCTTGTTGCGTCAACTGTTATGGTCATTAGCCTTGTTGATGTAGGCTGTGTTAAACGTAGGGAGGGCGCGGTGTTCTGCTATAACTTGCGATCGGCGCCGACCTTCAAGTCAGGTGTTCAGATTTCCCTTCTTCCACGAATTTCTGTCTGCGGGGTACAGCCCCAACAGGATCATGTTCTAAGCTCGCGATTTGAGAAGAGAGAGACAGGAGAGAGAGAAGAGAGGGGAAAGAGAGGAGAAGGAGAGGAGAGAGGAGAGGGAGAGGAGAGAGAGAGGAGAGAAGAGAGAAAGGAGAGAGGGAGAGAGAAAAGAGAGAAAGGAGAGAGGCGAGAGAAAGGAGAGAGAGGAGAGAGGAAAGAAGTGAGAAAGGAGAGAGAGTGAGTGGAGGGTGTGTGTGTCAGGGGAGATAAAAGGAGAAAGATGAAAAAATGTGCGCGGTCCGTGGCTCGTTTGTTCACGTTCTACTCCATCAGTCGTTTGATATTGATAGACAAACCATGGAAAACTACCGATCAGGGCAGCCGGTCACTAGAATGACCCTCCAGACAGCGGCTTAATGTGACCAACTTCTCTAGCTTGTGTCGAAAAGCCGCCACCATCGAAACTCGAATCCCAAGACTCCCTGGTCAAAGATGCAACTGTGACCACATATCTCAGTTGTATCATCTCTGAATGATCTCAGTCGGTTGGGATTTAAATCAAGGACTTTTGCAAAATAATATACATACTCTACCCCGGGTAAAACGTATTACCTATTTCCTTAGTCACAGACCTTCAGTTACCACGCTTCAATTATGGCTTTCATTTCTACACGAGTTGAAATTTAATTTTCTAAATGGAATGTTTCCTTTGAATTTGAGAAGTATCATCCGATAACGAAACTTAATGGAGCAAACACGTCTGAGTTAGGTGCCTAAAATTAGCATTTTTACATATAATGTTAGAACTTTTTTATGTAAATATCTATTTTAACAAGCAAATAGGCAACATAATATAACTAATACAAATCACGTAGATACAACTTTCCTTCAATCTGAAAAAGCCTACTCATATAATCTCACCTGAACAACTTTACTATTAAAATTTTTTTTCGCACATCCATAAGTTTGGAAATAGAAAATTAAAAAAATTACAAAACCATTTTCACTCTAGATTATAGATGTAGCTGTAAATTGATTAAGCTAATGGAAGTAAATAAATATTTAACTTCACCTTGACCGACAGCCAAATTCAGCAGAGGATTCACTCACCTGAAAAAGAGAAAAAAAAGTAATTCGTTTCACACTTAACATTTCAAGCATTCTTTACACACTACTGCTATCTAGTGCGTGTGTAGAGTACTACCAATTCTTAAACCTTTTAAAATCAGTCATGCACATTCATTGTTTAGTATCCGCAGTTTAGCACAATTCATCATCTAGTATACTTTTATTTGTGATTTACTAATAAATTCTTACTATAATGTAAAATTTGCATTTATATTTCATCCGTGGCCTTTCTAATAACACGGGTCTCCAAAAGAAGATATCCTACAAACCCAGATTTGACCAGATACAGTCGATTACGAATTTGGATACAATAGCTCCGATTTTTGAAATTTGTTTGTCTCCTCTCTAAGTGCCAATGACGGATAGAAAGATCACCAAAAGGAACGTTTATAAAGAGCAATGCTAATACAATTACATCGGCATCAGCATTCGGCTATGCAACACCCAGATAGACAAAAGAATTTTCACGACTAACCATGGAAATATCCGGCTTCATTCACCAAACCTATTCTGTTTTGTTTCTGATTCTGTCAGTTCTGTGGGGTCAGTTCTATTCCGTTTACTTTCTCTTTCTGTTCCGTTCAGTTCCGTTCATTTTAGTCTAGTCTTGGTGTCCCGCCCCCTCTCAAGAGATGTTTTCCGTGCAGTCTCAAAAGGCGTCCCGAACAGGCTCAAAAGGGTTAGGTACAGTCTCAAAAGGCGTCCCATTTCGTCCCATTTCGTTTCGCGATGACATAGTCGAAATCATCTCTCAGCAATGCTTGCTTGTAAGGACTTGGGACCGTGCGGACAATTGTCACCATAACGCCATCTATTAACGTAGGGAGGTACTATTACAACCGTCAGAGACGTCATTTACACCAAATTTAAATGCCTTTGACGAACGATTTTGGAGTTCTAGCATACGCACACTTACGGACAGCGGTTCTATCGCCCCAAGAAGTTTAGAAGGACCTTCAACAATCGTCAACTGGCTTTATTTTCTTTCCAAATTAAAGCGGCTGCTTTCATCCTCTAAAATCATCAACTTCGGCTGTTTTTGACCCAGTTTACGTTTTTGGTACAAAAGCATTTTCACTATCAACTTGCATTTGTGAGTTATTTTTTTTATGAAGCATTAATGACATAGAGTTATTTCTATAACAGCGGACCGCTTTGGCAGCTGCTGCTTGACTACAGCTGGCAACATAATTGCTGATTATGTCCATGCACGTACATGGTCAGTGCGTTCGTTTACAGTTAGCTTATTTGCGAATAGCTTCATCACTATCTCTTGCAATGACATCACCCGGCATCACGTTCATTTGTTTCCCGACCTATCAAAGTGGTCTCTTCTTGGAGGAACTCCTCTGGAGGAACTCCTATACATCACCTAATAAATGACAGGGAATTACGCGTCTTTGGATAATTTCATACATTATGTAGAAGAGGGAATATTAACAGAAACAACTTCAACCATACCATATATAAAACAATTGTCTTACAACATTATCCTACCACAATTAAGACATACAGTGTTAGAGGGAGTTAACTATGTGTATAAACAATATCGAATTATGAGTATTCGATTATAAAGACACTTAATGTATTAATAAATCGATGTTTTGAATTTTGTAGGTTAGCTCCCTCTCTCACTAGTTGTTTAAATTGATAGATGATTTCTGGTAAATATTAATGCTTTAAATTGAAGTTAGAAATTATAAATTAGCTATTTCCCTGAAGGTTTCATACAGTAGTTTTCAGTTAAAGTTGTTTCATAAAGTTCTATGGAATGTGTATTATATTTTAATACCATTCGCAATAATATTGTGAATAATGGTTTGCAATTACAAAGATTTTTCCTTTTAGCTTGTGTGTACGTAATTGCAATATTCACTTTAATCAAATTATTCTACGAAGCGCTCGGTCATTCTTGGATAATTATTCTAATTACATGAAATTCACGTAAATATATAAAATACATTTTCAATAATGACATTGATCATAATATTTGCAAAAGATTTCATTTCATGAAATATATTATGGTATTATTTTTTCCATTCTTGTATAAACACATTGGCCCTTGAATGTAAATAAGTTAGGAAGATCAAAGCACTTTTCAACTGGGTAGGCAGTAATAATGTATTGCCATTATCCCTCTAAAGTTACGAGAACTTTTAATTAATTGAAATAAATTTGATATATTTGATATAGTTGCAGTAAAAAGTTTGATTGGCTACTGAACTTTAATAGAGAATATTTTCCAGTTTGAAAAAAAGAAGCAGTTTGAAGACAGAATGATAATTATGAAAAGCCACAACATTCTAGAAGTAACATTCTTCAATCCTCTGGTGGCAAGGCTTAGGTCTTATTGGGTAATCCATTGCCATTAGAACACTGCTTATTTTTGACAAAATGTATACAATAATTGTTGTATGGAGACATTAATAACTTGAATTTAACGTCTGAATGATTGGATGCTGACAGTTTTTCAAAAAAATGCACACAAATCGCCCAGTCCCCCGAAGGGAGTACCGTAAACCCAAAGCAATCTCTGGGAAGAACAACAGCGGGGCAAGCAAATGTGGTCTGACAGGGGAATTGACGCGTGGCGCCGGAGCCTAATTTATCGCCCACCTCCCCGAGAGTCAATTACGTTGCAGCATCCATTACATCACAAACGCAGAGATCTCCGAGGCGCGCGCCCCTGATGAATTTACAACGCGTTCGATTCCCGCGACCCCCCCAGAGGACGCACTATCCTGCAGTTGGAAATGCCTTGCCAACACAGGTACTACAAGTTATTACGGTCGATTAGGAATGTTGGATAGGCAACATCAGCAGCTTGAAGGCATAGATTACGTACGCCTGAAAATGCGACGGTTTTAGCCCTGTGTTGGGGTGTTTTTACCATGTTATTGCGATAGTTGATTTTCTCATATCTTCTATCCTATTTGAACATCAATCTATTCATTTGTTCCTCTATCAATATTAAACTCTCATGATTGTCTGACTGTCGTTCATATTAAGACAAAAAGAGAGCACCTTTCTAATTCGTTCTGTTCTTCGTTTCCGAGGAAAGGGGGGAGTATAGTAACAATCCTTCTCCCTCTTCAGCGCTCAGATATGAGAGTAGTATTCAAAACCTAGGATTATTGAATGAAGACAGTAATAATGAATTGGACGCCTTAATCACTATGTATTATCTGTAGGAACAGACACTACAGAAATACCGTCGGCGGCGTCGCGGGCTAGGAAGTACCCGCACCGCGGATAGAGGTAGCAGCGAGCGCGCCCCGTCGCCACCCGGCGACCTGGAACAGGAAGGGGCCCCTACTACAGGAAGGGGCAGAGCAACCACCCCTCCCCGGCGGGGAGGGGGATACCGAACGGAGGGCCGCAGTGCTGGAGGCCTCGGCCACTCTGAGCTTAGATTCGTAGCCGTCGAGACTGGAAGAAAACTGTATGGTGAACGTGCTTTGTGTTAGGATCGTGATTATTGGAATTTGGACTGTACCACATTTTACAACGACCCGGCTGATGGACATTCTTCCTGTTATCAAGACTCTGGCATACGTGTATTTGGGTAATTCTTAGAAGATTGTGGAATAAAATAAATTGTTGTGTTACAGATTGTCTTTGCTTTTGATTTGGTATACAACACACTAGTGCGGAAGACAAATAAATACCCATCATGGTGACCCTCCGTCTTTTTTTGAATATTTTGAGGTACAATGTCGGCAAATAAAAACTGCATTATCTTCTTTAGCAAAGCTACTAATGTATAATTAATGAATCATCACTTACTGACAGTTCTAAAACGACAATGTATACTCAAAAGTTTCATTGTGTTATAATGAAAGTTCATTCGGCATATTACCCCCTCCTTCATGGCTGTTATCAGTTCTCTCATTACCATCACCTCCGACCGCTCGTATGAGTAACAGACTGGCCGTACATTTTCACTAGTGCTACACCAGCTTTCTTGTAATATTGGTAACCATTATGTACTATTACAATTTGAAGAGCCCTAAGCTTTCAGAATTTTTAGTCTTATTGTTCAGTATCATATTCAATTAAATGCTGCTACTATTACTTCCAATACAAAACGTAATACAGCTTATGATAATAAGAATGATGTGGCCATTACTATCTTACTCCTCAGCTAACACTTGTAAAACCCCTAATCAACCCAAGCCAGAAACTTAAATATCCTTATTTTTTTAAAAAAAATTCAAAAGCTTAAATCAAATTAGCTTTTTGCCATTGCATTCGTGTTTTCGTATAGTCACTATATTTACGTATATGAAACGATCACCAACAACTTAAAAATTGTGAACGAAAAAACTTAAAACTCGTATTTAAAAAAAAGTACGATCTTATTTAAAGATATACTTTTTAAGACCAGCTATCATTAAGGAAAAGAAACTACAATCAATATTGTATTTCGCAATTATAAACTTATCTGTTGTTTGAATGTTTTTCATTTCTATTGTTTGAAAGTACAGAGAGTACACAATGGATCGTGCGCCATTTCTATAAGTTGAATTGGCTACATTTAATAAATAATGAAATTAAAGCCGGTTTTGAGAAAATGTTGTTCTTAAATTGCCTTTATTTCAAGCTAAATTAGGCCAAAAGTGTTGATCTTTTCGAAAAACAGTGCATGACCTTATTTAAAGAGCTGTCCTTTAAGAATAGATTATATTCCGGAGATATCTCTATCTTCAATACGTAGGAATATACCGAAAAAATTAAACTTTTGCAATTTTCGAAAATTCCGAGGTAAACGAGAATTGAACTTGTGATAATTTTTTGTGGCGTTTTTCATTCCATGAAAAAAGAATAAAAAATGACAGATTGTTAACAAAAGTTTCAAAAAGTTAAGATTCCATATAAAGTACAGCCCATAATCAAAATACACGTTTCAATTTGGCGGGGCATCGAGTAGAGCCAGATCAATCGGAGAATATCAATTTTGGAGAAAATCCTCACACCGTTTAGGCTCTGATTTTGAGCACAGACTAACCGAAAGACTTCCGGCTTTTTGCTGTAAATTAATTTTCAGTTAACAAATTGATTGTTTTTTTGCTGCATAATTACAATTCTTTGTCTACACTACGTAAGTATTACACGTGAAAAATACTGACTTTTCTGTTTACGAATGAACCATCTGATCGACCTTTGTCTACACTACGTAAGTATTACACGTGAAAAATACTGACTTTTCTGTTTACGAATGAACCATCTGATCGACCTAAGTCGAATTCTAGTCTCTAGTTAGTGTTTCTGCCCTTGGATAACGTATTTCGACTACCTCGGTAGAGTTCGTTTTGGCTAGTTTCAAAGCAGTTCTTGATGGCGCAGTTCTGAGCGACGATGTTTTGTTCGTCCCGCGATTGTATTCATATCGAATGTGTAGGTGATAACTAGGGGGTAATTTTGAAGACCAAAAACATCGCCAAATATGATCAATAAAAATCTCTTGAAACGACTTAAAAGTGAGGAACAATGACGTACAAAATTTGATCAAAAACAGTTCCGATGAATAACTCAAGCTGTTGGCTATGTTACTATGTAATCGAGGCTTTGTCCTTTAGTTCAAATAAACTCAGTTTTCACACTTTTGGTTTGGACTGTTCTTTTCCAGGAAATTTCTTTCTTTGGCTATCCGAAACACCGGCCTAACTGATAATGGCGCTGATAGGCTTACATGTTTGCAACGCCTTACATTACAATTTTTAAGCGAAGAAATTAAATAGGGCAGTGAAGAATTCTGTTGAGAACATTTGTTGCATCTCTTAAATATCATGCAAAGCAAGTACTACAAAAATTATATTGAAAGCTATTAATTTAGAGAAAAAATGCTTTAAAAATGACGGAAAAACTAAAAAAATAAATTATTAGACAAAATTGATGAAAAATGCAAAAAAAGACATACAAAGGTAATATTCTTTTGTCATAACATAAAATTAATGTCTATATTAAATAGCATTGTAAAGTGAAAAGAAATAAATAAAATTTGATTAAAATACGCCTCTAGTGATAACTAAAACCATAAGTAAACAAAATATATTTCTTGGTGTATTCTGAACTGATAATTATCTGTTGGTTTTCTTAGTTCTTAATTTTTAAAATAACACGAGTTTTTTTAGATCAATGATTTCAATTGGTTTAAATAGTGCCTGCTTAATTATGGTTTGCGCGATGGTCTCCTTGCATAGGTTTTAGAGAACGAATCTTCAAAAGATGTAGATCAATGAAGATGATATGTTTAAGTCATTTTAAAATAGGTCAAAACGTAGTATTTTTAAGTACTTAATAAGTACTATGTATTGTGATTTCACTTAAAATATGCCTCCTAACTTTCTTTACAAATTGTGCTCAGGAACATGAACCTCTTTCATCAGTTATTGCAGGGACCGTTAGCAACCGCACATTAACAAGAAGAGCAAATGTGTGAATCCTGGACTCATGAACATATACAATGTATCTGGCGTAGGACCTCCGATTATTTTCATCACGGATAATTTGAAATTTGGGCAGTTATAATTTCAATAAATAGTAACTTTGTTTGATAAGACTTTCTAAAGGTCCACCATCGGATAATTATAAGCCAGAAATTATTGAGTTTCAAATTAATTAAAGTTGTTAGGAAGTATCACAGTGAAATAAGGGAAAAGGATTGAACTAGCACGGATCCAGTTCCTGAGAGATGAGATGTTATTAATGAAGTGGCCAGACAGTTTCACTAACAAATATCAATACAAAGGTGGGAGTGTATAACAAGGGACTAACATCCTGGACGAATTCTTTCATTCGTGCCGGACCATTCATGAGACTCAACTTGCGACGGTCATCATGGAATTAATCACAATATTGAGCGAGTGAAAAAATGAATAATTAACTTGTTTTCATAGACACCCACGATGAAAATAATGGTGATTCATTTCTATGTTACAGTTAAAACTATAATCGAATAAACTTTTCTCGTGTGATGCACGTTCGCCCAGTTATTTGTTACGAGTAACGTACTAATTTCGGGGTGTTTATTGGCAACACATCTTAAAGATCCGCGACAGCAATTTTTACGCGAGATATTAATATTTAAAAATCCACTATGACTTATAAAACGCATGATTCAGTTCTGTAACTTTATAGCCATTAAGTCTATTTCGTTCTCTAATTTAGGAATTTACATTATACGATTTGTTTTCTTTATACGAGTGTATTCATCTGATGTTTCAACACGATCTATCATATTATGACGTCACCAAGGGGAAGAATGCTTGAGTTTCAGTAAAACAATTTTAAAGGTGAATCATCGAAATAAATTCTGAAATCAATATTTTGTAAATAATTAACTTTCAATCAACATCTGTTTTCCAACAAACCAACGAATTCTTGATTCTTCAGAGGGGATTTCGGATAACGTAATTTCCTTCCCGCTCAGGATTTCACACACAACAAACAGTTTCGACTGATGTTTGCGTTGATACGTAATGGTCAGTGGATTGTTTGCCGAAGCGATTCGAGCGCTGTGTGTGTCGATCACTGAAGGCATTAACGTCCGAATGCCCGCGAATTGGAGATACAGAGGATAACCTTCCTTTGACTTACCTCAAATTGTTTTAACAGAAAGCTCCGTAACAGTAGGGTAGATGAAAGTTATTATTATAAATTTGGTATTGAATATGTTCAAATACGTAAATAGATTATTATTATTATACAATTATGTCTCTGGATGTTGTCCCAGGATTGAAGTGACCTTACGGGCTTTTGCCAAGTGAAGGCCCTTTCCGATTTTGATTTTGGAGTAGGATATATGTATTAGGCGTGAGTCACACTGCTATCCAAAAACTTCCTAACTATTTTGCATGTGTTGAGGATTGTAGCTTTTTGTAATTCTATAAACAATGATTTTGTCAGGTTTAACTGTTGTAGGCTATTATACAAGGTTTTTGGGATGACTCCATTTGTGGATACAATGATGGATACCGTGTAAACTTTCTCCATTTTCCATAGCTGTTTTATTTCTATTGCTAGTACAGTATACTTGGAAATCTTTTCCATGTGGGAAGACTGAAGGTTGTGTGTATTTGGGATTGCGATATCTATTAAGTAGGTGATTTTATTAGTTTTATCAATTAATGTGATGTCTGACCGATTGTGTGCTATTGTTTTGTCTGTAATTATGGTTCTATCCCAGTATAACTTGCAAGCAGAATTTTCCATTATTGTTGTTGGTGTGTACTTGTAATATGGCTGCTTGATTTCCAGAAGATTCCAGTTTAATGTAATCCTTTGGTGAAGAATTTTGGCTACCTGGTCATGTCTGTGTTTGTAGTCTGTGTGGGTAATTATTTCGCAGCCGGATGTTTATTATTATTATTATTATTATTATTATTATTATTATTATTATTATTATTATTATTATTATTATTATTATTATTATTATTATTCATAATGAATATATTGTGCATTTTACTGAAAATATCAGATACACTGTAATATTTACTCTATATGATAAAGTTTGTCATATTTTCTCAGGGTAAGTCTACGATACTATGGTTCCATTTCTTTATTTCGGGTCTTCCAAATTAAGAATTATTTAATACTGTCAATTGGTAAGATGGTACAGTAACCTTATTCATGGAATCTATTACTATTTTTGTGGAGAATGTTCATATGCTTCTATGTGAAGTACATTTTGAGTCGATATGAGTGAGCGACTGAGTAATGTTCACGTATGTAAAAAGGAATGAAGCTTTGAATTACAGTTGTTTTAAAAGTTATAAATAAAATATTTAAGATAAAAAGCGTACAAATACAGTAGCAAACATTGCCTTAAAATGTCAAACACTAAATCTGTTTCATAGAAATTTAAATTTTAAAAAATCAATTGAAAACTGAAATCAGTAACATAGTAAAAGAAAATAACCACACTGCAATTTTGATAAAATAAAATATTTGAGCCAGCAAAAGTACCAAATAATTTACGTAAGTACCAAATGATTCCGCTAGCAAAAGTACCAAATGATAAAGTACCATTTGATACCAGCAAAAGTACCAAGTGACAGCACGTCGTAAAATAATCAGTGAAAATACGCACGGGAATCCGTCCAGGTCGTTCGTTCCCCCAAGGGAGAGCAGCAACTGTCCCGAGGGCTCCCCTTTAAAAATATCTGCTCCGGCGCGGCACCGCCTTCTTTGCGGATGCTAAGGTTGCGGTGAGCGGGTGGAGGGGCGGAGGGGAGAGGGGCGGCGCCAGTGAATAAAGAAGTGCGGTGCGGTGCAGCGCGGAGGAGGACTGGGAAGGCTATTTCCATGAATTAGCGGCCGGGCCTTCCGCCCCGCATCGTATTGCCTCCGCTCGCCACGCCTCGCCTCACTGCGCGGCGCGCACGCGATCCGCCCCCGCGCCCGCTCACGCTCCGCCCCGCACCTTCCGCTTCGGTCTCCGCCCACGCCCACGCCCTCGCCTCCGCCTTGCCTCGCCAACGTCCTTATTGATACGTTCGAACCTTCTAGTCCGGCCCACCTTTCGCGCCCTACCCTCCGCGCCCGCCCCAGCCCGCCCCGCCCCTTTCGTCTCGGCCTCCGCCCACGCCCACGCCCTCGCCTCCGCCTTGCCTCGCCAACGTCCTTATTGATACGTTCGAACCTTCTAGTCCGGCCCACCTTTCGCGCCCTACCCTCCGCGTCCGCCACGCTCCGCCCCGCCCTTTCGTCTCGGCCTCCGCCCACGCCCACGCCCTCGCCTCCGCCTTGCCTCGCCAACGTCCTTATTGATACGTTCGAACCTTCTAGTTCGGCCCACCTTTCGCGCCTTACCCTCCGCGTCCGCCACGCTCCGCCCCGCCCCTTTCGTCTCGGCCTCCGCCCACGCCCACGCCCTCGCCTCCGCCTTGCCTCGCCAACGTCCTTATTGATACGTTATTGATACGTTCGAACCTTCTAGTCCGGCCCACCTTTCGCGCCCTCCGCGCCCGCCCCAGCCCGCCCCGCCCCTTTCGTCTCGGCCTCCGCCCACGCCCACGCCCTCGCCTCCGCCTTGCCTCGCCAACGTCCTTATTGATACGTTCGAACCTTCTAGTCGGCCCACCTTTCGCGCCCTACCCTCCGCGCCCGCCCCAGCCCGCCCCGCCCCTTTCGCTTCGGCCTCCGCCCACGCCCACGCCCTCGCCTCCGCCTTGCCTCGCCAACGTCCTTATTGATACGTTCGAACCTTCTAGTCCGGCCCACCTTTCGCGCCCTACCCTCCGCGCCCGCCCCAGCCCGCCCCGCCCCTTTCGTCTCGGCCTCCGCCCACGCCCACGCCCTCGCCTCCGCCTTGCCTCGCCAACGTCCTTATTGATACGTTCGAACCTTCTAGTTCGGCCCACCTTTCGCGCCTTACCCTCCGCGTCCGCCACGCTCCGCCCCGCCCCTTTCGTCTCGGCCTCCGCCCACGCCCACGCCCTCGCCTCCGCCTTGCCTCGCCAACGTCCTTATTGTTACCTTCGAACCTTCTAGTCCGGCCCACCTTTCGCGCCCTACCCTCCGCGCCCGCCCCACCCCGCCCCGCCCCTTTCGCTTCGGCCTCCGCCCACGCCCACGCCCTCGCCTCCGCCTTGCCTCGCCAACGTCCATATTGTTACCTTCGAACCTTCTAGTCCGGCCCACCTTTCGCGCCCTACCCTCCGCGCCCGCCCCACCCCGCCCCGCCCCTTTCGCTTCGGCCTCCGCCCACGCCCACGCCCTCTCCTCCGCCTTGCCTCGCCAACGTGCTTATTGTTACCTTCGAACCTTCTAGTCCGGCCCACCTTTCGCGCCCTACCCTCCGCGCCCGCCCCACCCCGCCCCCGCCCCTTTCGCTTCGGCCTCCGCCCACGCCCGCCCTCCGCCTCCGCCTTACCTCGCCAACGTCCTTATTATTTACCTTCAGACAGCTACAGTCCGGCCACCTTTCGCGCCCTACCCTCCGCGCCCGCCCCACCCCGCCCCTTTCTTCGGCCTCCGCCCACGCCCACGCCCTCGCCTCCGCCTTGCCTCGCCAGCGATCATGATACCTTCGAACAGCTACAGTCCGGCCCACCTTTCGCGCCCTACCCTCCGCGCCCGCCCCACCCCGCCCCGCCCCTTTCGCTTCGGCCTCCGCCCACGCCCACGCCCTCGCCTCCGCCTTGCCTCGCCAACGTCCATATTGTTACCTTCGAACCTTCTAGTCCGGCCCACCTTTCGCGCCCTACCCTCCGCGCCCGCCCCACCCCGCCCCGCCCCTTTCGCTTCGGCCTCCGCCCACGTCCACGCCCTCGCCTCCGCCTTGCCTCGCCAACGTCCTTATTGTTACCTTCGAACCTTCTAGTCCGGCCCACCTTTCGCGCCCTACCCTCCGCGCCCGCCCCACCCCGCCCCGCCCCTTTCGCTTCGGCCTCCACCCACGCCCACGCCCTCGCCTCCGCCTTGCCTCGCCAACGTCCTTATTGTTACCTTCGAACCTTCTAGTCCGGCCCACCTTTCGCGCCCTACCCTCCGCGCCCGCACCATACTCTATCTTCATTATTGTCCTCCATTTACCCCTTGCACATATGCATTACATTACCACACATGAAGGGAGACCAATAAGGGGCTTAGAGCTTGTCTCGGCTGTGCGAGTGCCCTTCTTGGGGGATAACCAAAGCGGATCGTCAGTGCCGATTCCTTCTATCAAGAAGGGGAACATTACCGCCATTTCCCGGGATAAAACTTTCGGTTCACTATCGATGGATGATTCCAATTGACATTCTCGAAAATAACAAAATCACCTCTCACGCCCACGCCTCTACCAACCACAGCCCCCTATACTCTGCCTTCGCATTACTCTCCATTCCGATCTCCGCTCTGACCCACACTCCGTCAAATGCCACCCCCCTTTTGCACCTTCACCACTCCCCACTCTCACTTCTGCCTCCGATACCGACTTCTGCCGCTCTCAATTCCTGATTCGCGCTGTCAGCTCCGTCCCTCATTTCACTCATACCCCTTCCCTTTCATCACATTTTAATCCAGATCCTTCCTGGCCCCATCCTCACACTCAAGTTTAGTCTCTTTGCTCACCCCGTTTTTGTCTCCGCCCCCACCCTGACTCTCTCCTTTGTCTCAGCCGCACATCTAGACTCGTCTTTGTTTCTACTTCTGTCCTCCACCGCACCTTCACCTCTTTACCCCTGCCTAAGTCCCGCTTCTTCCCCCATCACCACTTCGCTTCAGACATTTGAATGAATGAGTGCCTTATTTTACGTGGCGAGACTCAGGCCATGTTCTTCTGTCTGACCACGCAAACTTCGTTAAGATCCTTTCACCTACTAGGGGAGAAAGAAGGTATTACTTGGGCGACGAAACAGGCAATTTGAATTTAGCTCAGAGGGGTCATTTAGGCTAGAGGTTATTTTACATGCAGTAAAATCTACTACATGGGACAGCCGGATTTACTTCCCCTCCAAAGGAAGGCGTAAGAAGGATTTTTTCGCCCTTAGAAATCCATGGCTTCGATCGGGTTTGAACCCGCAAACTTGGGTATAACAGCCCGATATGCTAACCGTTACACCATCGCCGACGCAATCGCCGGTCGCCGACATTTGTGCGTCGGGTGATGGGCTAACTAAACCTTCAAATTTTCATCTCTATTTTTGTTTTCACCCTAGCCTTTGCCACAACCAACTCTCCGTCGCCATCTCAGCCGTCACTCCCATCTGCATGCCCCCTCTTCCCCTCTGTCACCCCTTTCGCCCGCCCAACCCCCTGTTTCCACCATGATAAATGCCCCCTCCGTCAATCACCCATCGACCTTACATTCGGACCGGGAGCGGTAGCTCAGTGCATCAACTGATGTCACTGCAGCGCTTCTGACCGGGAGGTCCTAGCTCCGCGAGTCCTGACGGCGGCAGGATTTTCGACACTAGCTTTTCAGCTAGGTCGAATTCAGTCGCTGTCTGGAGGAGAATTCTAGCGGCCGGCTGCTCTCATCGGTTGTTTTCCGTGGTTTCTCCGATCAACACCAGGCGAATGCCGGAGCAGTACCCTATCAAACGAGCCACGGACCGCGCGCGATCTATCCTTCCCATTCCTTGTCCTATCCTCTCCCATTGCACACACACACACACACTTACACTAACATGCACAACACTACCACATATCCCAGGAGACCGGTTGGGAGCTGAGAGCTTGTCCCGATTGGGGCGGTGCCCCGCTGGTGGGAGAGTCCTGTTTAGGGGGAAACCCCACTAGCCGACGGTAGGTCGGTGCCGGATCTCGCCATCCAGCGGGGGAAGATCACCGCCATCTCCCGAGAAAAAACATGCACTACACTAACGGGACTAATGACCTGAGTAGTTAACGCGCCCGGAAACATGAATAAATCAATCAATCAAAATATTACATTCGGATTCGCACCAGACTCCACCACTACCATCTCTGACTCCGTCATTAGTGCATCCATCGCCCCCCCCCACAACTCCGTCTCTGCCCCAACCTCATCCGCAACGCCCAGCCTCCATCTCCACCCCACTCCGCCTTGACCTACTCCCCACCCCTCCCGCCCGCCGTAGCCCCCGCCCCGGACGCCGCCGGTGCTGCGCGGGGCTGGGCGGCGCGGCTGATAGCAGGGGGAGGAGATAAGCGGGGGCGACCGGAGGCGGAGCAGGGAAGCCCCGGAAACAAAGCGCTCGGTGCTTGCGAATCCCGGCAGACTAGCGCAGGTGGATAAGGTGGGAGCGAGGCTCAGTTTCAAACTTTCAAAGGGTTGTGGTTTCCACTCCCCTCTCTACGGCCGATGTTTCTACGTTGCGAGTTTTCCTAGAAGGGATTATACGCGTGATCTATTCCGATTTTCAGCCATGGTTTTAAAGTTGTGTTAAAGAGAAATCGCGTGTATCTTATGACTCAGGGATTATTTTTGTTTCCAGGCGCATGGATTGTTACAGTCATTAGTCCCGTAATTTTGGTGCATGTTTTATCACGGTAAAATACAGTGCTTTACTGGAAAATGAGATTTGGACAAGTCGGTTCGCGAGAGTTTCCGTTCTCTAAAAATCTCCGCCAGCAGCGCACGACACGAGCCAGGACAAACTCTAAGCTCCCGACCTGCGTGATAGTGTAGAGCATGAGCTTGTGTAACGGGAAAAGGTAGAACGACGAAGAGGAAGGGAAATACACGTTTTGGGATCCCCTGATACTGAAAAAGTGTTTTTTCAAAACTTCCGTCCGTCTGTCCGTCTGTCTATCTGTCTGTCCGTTCCTCTGTGAACACTGCCAGCGCCTAAACCTTGTGTACAATCTTTTCCAAATTGAAGAAAGCCCTCTCGATCTGGCTCTGGTTATAGTTTTTTGTAAGATTAAAACAAACATTCGTAATTTCGTAATTTGGTAAGAAATTTTAAAGCTCATAAATTAGTAATAAAATTCATTATGGTTTACTGCAACTACATTAAAGTTAACTGCGATGTGGCACGTCCTAGTTAGTAATCAACGCAGTGAAAAGCGTCGTAGTATAAAATAAAAAAATCTCGGAGTAACGATCTTGTAGCGGGAAACCTCGGCTGACAGGTCTTCTACAAGAGTAACAGCTGGAGTTCGTTGGAGCCACCGACGCGCCAATCCAATATTCATGACTCACGCTCTCTGTCAGCTCCGTGCGGTGGCGACGCGAAATTTTATGGTCTCCTGTTTTCTAATTTTGTTTTCTTCCTGTTTTTTTTCAGCTTTCAGAGGATGTCGATTTCGACTATCGGCGCAGGGTACCAACTATGTCTCTCATGCGGACGCAAATTAACCTTTTACTCTAGACACACTTGCGGAATCCTCAGTCTGTGGCCAGCAGACTTCCAAAGCCTTCCGAAACAACACACATACATAAAATACAAGGGACAAACAACCATGTCCATGGCGGGACTCGAACTCCCGACTCTTCAAACCGAAGTGCTGAATCGGCACACGCTCTAGCCCCCTCGGCTATTCAGGTCGACCTTTTTTCCTATACAAAAATACTGAACAAAGTTTTTAGAAACACTCAATACTTTTTGAATATATGATTTGTTTCCATTGAAGTAGTAATTGTGTTTAATTCTGTTAATTGTGTGATTTTTGGGAATGGATAAAGGATACATTCTATTGAGGCCCCTCTAATATGAGTGTTCAAAACTCCCAGTTTTTAGGCTTTTTTTTCCGGCAGGCAATATTGTTGTTGGGAGATCTGGGCGCGATGAGTCTGGTATTGACGCTGCGAACCTGTTTTTGTGGTTGAATGACAAGTGAGAAACATACTTAAAAAGTTTGCTTACAAGGAGCATCCAATTTGTTTTGCGCTCTTTGAAGAAAAGAGTTGCCATTCGTCCTAAAAAAGCGGGATATATCCTGAATATCAACACGTGTCCCGCCAGATTTTTCTTTGTCTGTGCACAAACGTCCTGTATTTTTATGCTCTGTTATAATGCCGCCCAGTTCTACAAGAAAACTGCGTTTTGAGACTACTTGTGAAGTAGATCACAGAACGTACGCTTCATAAGATAACGCACGCGGCTAATTCCTTTGTTAAGTAAATATTGTTATTTTTGTCTTTTTACGACGCAATCTGAGAGCTGAAAAATAGTTAAAAAAGGTACTGGATATTTTAAATTGAAGTGCATCTCTCTCTCTCTAAATAAGTTAGTGCAAGAAAAACTGGAATTCAAAGGCAAAAAGATCTTTATGAATAACAGCGTTTTAATATCGACTAAAGTAATGTTTTATTTAATATTTTATTTCAATACCCTGAAACATCTCATAAATTTGGTCACGAAAAAATCGATAATGACCTGGATAAGTTTGAAATGGTAGGGAAATTCGTAAATTGGGAAATGTGCAATGTAATTTATCTAGATCTACTATTTAGTTGTTTACTTAATATAATATTTCATTGTTACACGATTTACTTGATATACTTTTTAATTGTATAAAAATAAACAATTTTTTCGGGAATATATTCCGGATGGCCTGGATTTCATTGTTATCATCACGGCAACCCTATTTGAAGATAGTTGGTAATTGAACACTTTCTATGGATTGCTCATGTTTCTGATGTAACTTTTTTTGTACGAGGTTTATGTGAGGCAATTAGAACTCAGAATATGGTCCTAAATCATTGCCATCCCTTGCCAAAGATGAAATGAGCACTATGGAAGAACGAATTTAAACAGATAAAGATGAGAACATTTAACGGAGTGCGGGACTTCCCTTACACGAATAAGTGGTTACTCATTGGGGAAAGTAATGAGACTACGAAACGGCGAAGCAAGAGTAGAGAATAAAAAAAGACTGTGTGTGAAAGAGAAGAATGCATAAATTGTGAAAGATAAGGTCGGGAAAAAATGAGGTGAGTGGAAGAATCGAATCAACGTAGCTGAAAGATCAAAGAGGTGAAGATACAGTTTGTAAAGTTGGTTGTAATTAGAAAACAGTATATTGTGTAGAGTATTAACAGTATTAATATTAAGCAATTTATATTAGTAACGGAAATCGGTAGAAATGAAATAGAAAATTTAAATAGAAGAACGTTGAAAGAATTGAAATTCTAAGTAAAATTAAAAATAAATTTGTAAGATTTAATATTATCATATATATGCTACATTATTGGGTGATAAGAAAATAAGAACATTGTAACATAAACGAATCGCAGCTGTATCCGTAAGGAAAGTTGTTAAAAAAACATTGATTGGTAAATCACACGTTACTTCTTCATTTGAGAGAAAAGGCCTTTTGGGGATTGGAATCGGCCACTTTAGGAACACTCATTTCAAGGCTCCTCTGCGAATTCGGCTTTCAGTTTTGCATCTGGCGATGTGGTCGGGAAAGCTGCGCGTGAAGGGTCTCGTGCTTGGAGCTGCACAGCCCTGCCACCGCCGCCCAATCCCATATTCATAGGGCGCCCTCTGTGTTGCACAAGGGCGCTATTGTCGGCGCCGTGAGGCGGCGCGGCGAAGCTTAATTAACGTGGCCCTGCCGCTGAGGGGCCGACGAGGGAAAGGGGTAAAACTCTGTTCGTCGCCGCGATGTGGCGCTCGCATTTTAGGCGCTTTCGTCCAATTAAATGCAGGGCGTTGTGGCGTCACCTCAAGTGACGGCGAAAAAGGGCGTGCTGCTCTGAGTGAATATACTAGCGCACTGATCAAGATTCAGTGCACACGCTTCGGGACTTCTGTAAGTGGTCACATCAGGGGTCTCCAAATTCAATGCTACATACGTCCCCTAGTAGATTTTGTTTGACTAAAGCCATGAATAGCCAGCCAGATCATATCGTATAACGTCGAATGGATATAAATATACGATACAAGACGTCTCGAACTCGTGAGCTTGTTCATTTTCAAGAAAATTGCACAGTTTTTGCTCCTTTGGAACCGTAGGCGTTTTGAAAAACTGCCTAAAGAAAACCACATCACATTTAGACTCAGATTCTTCACAAGAGACGAAATTAGATGTTTCTGAAACACCGTAAATATTTCAGAGAGAACAACATAAAAAATTCTTATCCACAACCTTTCAATATTTCTTGAAAGACAGGCAAATGTGTTTTGTCAGAAGTAACAGAAGAATGTTGGTATTGAAGAGTGGAGCCAAATAGAGGGAAAACTGATACGTGAGCTGACATGAATGCTGACGGTGGAGGAGAACTTCAAACGGTGGTCGAGGAGAAACGAAATTGGGGAGATGAGAGATCGGGCGATGGTTTCCACCTTAAATGCTGGTTTGGTAAAGGGAGCTTTCAATCTTAAAATTCCGGCCAAAGCACTTGTCTTCTATGTAAATATTATCTCAAAAATAATTTTAGTCCCTGTTTCTGAGACCGGTTTTTTTCATTTTGGGGAATTTTTGGCATTCCTAGTAGGGATATTTTAGTACATTACCATCCAACTGTTTTGATGACAATTCATCTAACAGTACCGTTTTTTATTCAAGAAGATTGTCTCTTCATAGTCGTAGGTATATGATTTTATTTATTATTCCATTATATAATAAAAATTATAATACATCATATATTAAATATTAAATAAGTTCTGCCGAGCGCTCAAGAGACTGTCATAACACCAGCTCCACAAGTTTTTTAAATAAATTTTTATTATTATTCAGTATTCCTTTGATGTGAAAGGGAATACTCACATAATTTACAAAAACAATATGTTTCTGAAGTTCTTAATACAGTTCCTTTCGATGTGTTTTCATTTTTGTTATGAGGCAAAAAATGGTCATATTAATCATTAATTTCGAGAATTGTTTAGATAAACGCGATGAAGGAGGGTGTGACATATCCAAGGAATGACTTCAGCGGTTTCTTGGGAAGCACACCAACAACATCGGTGAGGAATCTTATGTCAACCATCCGATTACAACCATTGAAACAAATCAATTATAATTAAGATTGCGTATATTCACTCATATTGAAAGAAAATATATTTATTACTTTTAATTTAAGAAGGTAGTATTACGAAAAGCATTGAACGACATACGGTCAGTAAAATACATCATTGGTTATAAATTTCAGTTATCGCCTCCACTAAAAATTTTTAACCGTTTTCAGTATATGTTCTATATCGGTTTAATGACGTCAATAATTATATACAGACTGATTAAAAATAAGCGGAGGTCAGTTTCGTAATATTCAAACATGTTTGTGAGTATTTAATCCATCAATCAATCTGCAATAGTGACACGGATTGAAATGCGACCACAAATTAAAGCCACGAATCTGCTAAAGTAATCACTAATTAAACTAAATATGTATCCATTATTTATGTGAAAATGTTATTATTGTCATTTAAAATTATTAGTTGAATGTTCTACAAGATTCTAAATTTTGCGGATAAAAAAAAATAACTGTTTCTTAATAAGTATTACTAGAAAACAAGTTGATGACTAATTATTCATATCCTACAAGTATGTACTAACAATATCAGTCATCTTTTGCAGGATTAATAGTTTAGTTACGTGACTCACCTGTATGATACAATTTATCATAAGTAATATCACAGCGCTTCGAGTGATATTTAGTGTGACTATTTCACAAATTAAAACATTACAGGAATGAAATGAAATATTTAAATGAAAAATTTGACTTCTACAAAAGGAATAAACTTACTTATCGATATATGTATCTTTTCAATTTACAACGCTCAATTGATTACCAACTCTGCCTACAGACTTCATTTGGTAATTCTTCCATCTATATAATATACATCAATGCAGTATACAGGTGAGTCACGGAACTTTAGCACCTTAACCAATTCAAATATCTCGGTCTAAACATGGATACTAAACTGAACTGGAACCAACACATCAATAGTAAAATACAGCAGGCAAAAAATAAGATATACCAACTAAAACCCATCATTAATCGATCTTCACACCTCCCACTCCCAAGCGCCATATCTATCTATAAAAGTATCATTAGACCACTCCTCCTTTACGCCTGTCCAGTTTGGATCTCCGCTGCAAGAACAAACCTAAACAAGCTCCAAATAGTCTAAAACCAGTTTCTTAGAACTATCACAAATGCTCCTTGGTTTGTCTCAAACTCACAGCTCCACTAAGAATTTCAAATTGACTCCATACAACACCATATGACATACCTCTCAACCCAGTTCTATCACTCCATACCTCAAATTCCACACCTAGACAACTACAGACTCCGGAAAACTCCTCATAGAACCCGATTAAAAAATAGATATCCATACCAGGCATTCCTAACCAAATTTGCCGAAATAGATTGTTTTTAGAGGTGTCTGGAAAAGATTTCCTCACCCGAATTAGTTTTTAGTTAAATTTGAGGTAATTTAGAATGTAAACAATCAACACATATGTAAAGTGCTATATGTACTGAACTATGTATGATCTGTAAAAATAAAATAAATTTTAGAAAAACCTCATCCAGTTTTTGAACGGTTGAAGTTATTGCAATGCAGTTTTCACAGAAATGCGTTACGGAATGGAGATAATTAAAACATGTATTCACTTCTATTATATCATTTGAATTTTTTGTGATATTGAGGTAACTTTGATTTTTTTAATGGAACTACACTTATTTTTTAGTCTATCATGTTAAGTGTAAAAAAAACAAATTCAATGATATACATATTGTTGTATATTAGGTAAGCATTTTCTTGAGTAACTTTGATTTTTGCGACTCGTATTTAACGGCTATTGTGACGCTCCGAGCTCATGGTAGCAGGGGGAGTGCTGCGCAGCCTTGCTTGGTGGGCTGTTTCATTTAAAATATACGTTAAACACGAGTTGCAAAAATCATGAGAGAGTTAAAAAAATATGTATATTTCCATTTGAAAAACACTAATTTACGTCAATATCTCTTAAAATTTAAGGTATAAAATCGAAATGAATACATGCATCAATTAAACACATTCCCTCATGCACTTTCGTGAATACTGCATTGCAATAACTTCAACTGTTCAAACATTACAGGCGGTGCTAAAGTTACGTGACTCACCTGTTTGATACAATTTATCATAAGTAATATCACAGCGCTTCGAGTGATATTTAGTGTGACTATTTCACAAATTAAAACATTACAGGAATGGAATGAATAATTAAAATCACAGGAATTACGAAAAAGAGAAATATTACTCGAAATTGCTACCGGATATATTAAACGTTCATTCAGCACCGAGTTATCACTGCTTCCTGGAATAACTTATAATCACGTATAGTCATTAACGAAACGTGTGTATCAAGAAGGGGATAATTGCATGAATAGTATGTTTAAGAAAACGAGCGACGATAGGAGCCAGTTTTCTTATATACCATGAGTGCAATTATACCCATTTATAGACATGTTAAATTGAATATTTTTTCGTTTCCATTTACGAATAATTCAAATTTTAAGAAATTTAAGCACATGTTTTGTACCCGAGACATGCATTTCATAACATAGTATGGCTTGTGAAAAAGATCTATTTTAGTGAGCCTTGAATTGTTTTTGTTTCCACGAACTATTTACAAATAGAAGGTACTAAACATATTGCGGATAAAATATTAGAAGCTGACAAAATTAATGAAAATTTACTTACCACGAAAAGTAAAGACAGGTATGAGAGAGAATACAACATGTATAAATATCGGGGAAAAACTAGTTACTTCTGTCTCAGTTTTGCTATAGCGTAGTTTTTAGAACTGGGAAACACAACTGACGTTTACATTTTTTACATTCATAATCCTAAAAATCAAATGTTTACATTAAAACATTTAATTTATTCCCATTAAATATTTTATGTTGTTTGATAAGTCAGCTAATTTAACGTTTATTTCCCCAATTTAGTTCTATTCATTCGTTGTTTGGATGTAGTTGTTGTAGGTACGTAATATGCGATGCACATTTTTGTTCATGTTTCATGGTCGACTGCAAACACCTTGGCTACATCTGTGATATAGTTTCTTAATTAAACGATTTTGCTCCTTTTACGTATTCTCATTGGTAGATGTGAATTTTTAATTGCAAGGTGGAATTTTAATTGCATGCGGGCTATTAACATGGAGATAATCAACGATTTTTCATGGAATTAATGAGCATAACTAGTTATTTAACGAAAAAAATATGAATAATATGCATTTTAATGCAGAAAATTATTTCAAATACGTTTCGATTTTATAGTAATAAAACTTTCAAACAAATTATAACAAAGCTACTTACAAAAACAGTTATTAAAAATACAATTATTAAAGTTATAGGAAGTTGAGTTTTCCATATTTTGATATTCCGTGGAAGTATTTGAAATGAAAGATATACAAGCTCAATTAGCAGCGAGATTTGTCAATTTCAAATGGATTGAACTCATGTGTTCTCATTAAGTATTTTTCTGAATATTTTTGGTTCTAACGTTCCACACAGTTTTCATAGCATATTCTCTGTACTCTTCATCATTTAATCTTCGCTTATTAATTGCCAAAAATATATGTCATTTTTTCATTTGTAGTTTGTGCTGTCCATTTGTATTCTCTTTCTCTGTTACTTTTACTGTTTTCGGTATTGAATCTTTAATAATAGATTATATTTCAGAATTTCAAACTACCAAAATTATTCATTATAATATTATCTACATGTTCACTAGCTATTATGGATCTAAAACAATTGCTATATTTATCTTAAAAATGTAAACAAAATTATTACAGCGGGGCGCAAAAGGTAAACAAAGCCATAATCACATGGCGATAGACATCTGGGATTGGGTTAATTTGAAAATATTCTTGCTTAGCATTCGTTAGTTACGGCATGATCAGACATGAGTGAAATAGTCAATTCAATATACCGTTAGCTTTAATATAATTTGTGAGTGAATAGAAATGTCACCTAATGTACTAAGGTTCGAATCACATACAAATATTTTTAATTTCGTAGTTTCCAACGGTCCTGAACTGCGTTTGTAGATTCGTAGAAATGGGAATATGTCTATCATCGATTTTAATGATAATGGCAGTTAAAAATATAATTTACAATACACTTTAGCACTTGATGAAAAAATGGGAGATGTGTGGGTTGAGAAGCCGGGGAAAATATCGGGAGTCTGTGCGGGTAAGCTGGCGTGACTGTTGACGGGAGGGTGGGAGGGTTGCGAGCGGGGTGGGTGGGAGGCGCCAATGGAGCAGGAGAGATAGGGCGATGAGGCGAGGCCTCCCGCTGTTTAGCGGCGGCCGGCTCGCCGCCCGGCGGGGGGCGGGGCGATGAGCTCCGTCACAAGTTGCGCGCGCAGATAATTTATCACGGCAGCAACGAAGCTCTCCCGAGCAGACGCGGCAGGCATGTTGCTTCGACGAGTGCGCGGAACAACGTTCAACTGTTTTAAGCGACTATACTTGTTTTTTTTAACGTGGTATCACAAGGTCACGAGCGAGAGAGAAGATAGACTCCAATGGGGAACTGCAACGTCACTACAGCTCCGACTTTTACGGATCCCTATTGGAGTTTGCCTTCCTTTTCTCTCTTTTGCGCGTGACCTTGAGATACCTCGTTAAAAAATCCACGTACAGGGTAATTCTCTATTGTAGTACACAGCACGGGATTTAAATGTAACCACGAAGATTGTAAGGAGACTCAACTTCGGTATTGGGGGAATTCGGGGGTATGTACGAAAAACTTCGGCAGCCAATGGGCAAACCATGTACATCAGCGATATTACGTGGTGAGGGTACTTATCTCGACTTTTTTCGGCAAGAACGACGTGTTAAACGTACTTGACCAACATCATCTTCACTTACATTCTCTAAAGTGTAGATGGCGTTGTTTGTTTGATTGCTAGTGATTCCTGACGCGTCATCGGCTAAAAGTCAGTTCCGCATGTTTATTTCCTCGGGAGGTGGCGGTGCTCTTTCCCTGCTGGATGGCGGGATTCGGCACCGAACTAATGTCGACTACCGGGCTTTTCCCCATCCAGGTATCTCCCACCAGTGCGGCACCGTGGCTCTAGCTCTAAGCTCCCAACCGGTCTCCCGGCTGTGGTAATGTAGTACATATCAGTGTGGAGAGGAAAATGGATGGGAATGGGAAATTACTACTTTCAACATAGGAACGTAACGCTCGCCCAAAACATTTTAGGTGATAAAAGATCTAACTTCATGAAAGAATTAGGAACATTTCTAGGAAAGGTTCGGACCATTAGAGAAATTGAAATTAGGGAGTGGGAAAACAGCACTGGTTAGTACGAGCAGAGCCTAGACTGGAGAGAAAGAAATAATAAGTCAATAAACTAACAATAATTAAGTTAGTAAGTTATGTGTCATAAGTTGTAGTCAATTGTTAAGTATAAGTAGATAAATAAGTCAATAAAAATAAATTAACTTAAAATAATTAAAATAAATTAAATAAATTAAAATTAAATTAAATTAAAATAAAATAAAAGGAAACGGTTAAAATAAAACACATTAGGGGGCGAAGGGAAGTGGGAATCGGAAATGTTAGGGCAGAGGCGTTGGTGCGGACGATTTTCTGTGGTGCTGTTTGTTTTCAGGTGCTGAGGAGGCCAAACACTGGAAGGAGAATGCCTGACGCCCGCGCCAAATAAATAAATAGTTTAAAAACCGGATAGATTAGCATGTACTCGGCTTCTGACGGCAGGTTTTTCCCCCTTCAGAGGTTTTTTCCTCAGCCGTACCTTATGGTCTCTTTTCCGCGGCTTTGATGCGAAGGAGAGACAATTTGGGGTGAATACCAGAATTCGAAAGGTTAGAACGCGGTAGAATATAGGCATTGTAATGGCTTAAAGGCCTTCGGCCTAGCCACTGAGCATCACGTTCTCTAATTTGTATGTAACAATTACCTATTAAATAATAAATAAATAATAAACATATCAGTGTGAGTGTGTGTGTAAGTGGTGAGGATAGGACAAGGAAGAGGTAGGAAAGATCACACGCCGTCTGTGGCCCATTTGTTAGGGTACTGCTCCGGCATTAGGCCTGCTACCGTCCGTGGTCAACTCTAGGGTCTATACGATTAAAATAATTTTTTCCAAAAATCTGAACGAACACGAATATTTTGATTTCGAGGGTCATTCAGGAAAAGTCTCAACATTTTCAAACTTTTCTCAAAAGTAGCTCCAACGTTTTTATTAAACTTTGCGATTCGATGGCGTTGAGAACACTTAAAAAAGGCAAGTTCTTATTTAGTTAAAATCTCTGAATTTTCTAAAGTTGAAAATTTGTTCGGAGTCTTCTTACAACTACAATATTGAATATAAGGATTTTTTCTTGAATAAAATCTGTTGTAAGGACAAATTTTGAAAACAGAAAATGTATATTTTTTCGAAAATATGAGAAATTTTTGAGCAATTTTGTTTGTACAGGCAATTTTAAAGAATTATTTTCTACATAATGACTCCAATTTTTTAAAAGTTTTTCCTCGTATGTATCAAAGAACGGTAAAAACTTATAAAAATTAGTAACAAATATTACCCCCAACTGACGCAATTGGAGGCCTGTGTTTATTAGTCTGTAAATGATTCTCAATATTAGGAACGCAACCACACATTACCTACATGTCGATATTCTGTAGTATTTATTCAACTGCATTACAATTAAATTATGAAATTTACTTAAAAGATACTGCTTTCACGTTCCTCATTTTGCAATAAACGATGAATTAATTTCATATCCATGTTATTGGAAGCAATAAATCGCTTCATCTCTAACTTCACGGTTTCAATTCAAACCATGCATATTAACTGTTTGAGTGTAACATACTTTATATGTATCCTTATTCATGAATTGTGATGTGAAATAATTGCTATGAATAATATAACACATGTACGAATTAACGATTTCATTTTCCCTGAGCTTCCCATTTAATCTGCTTCGTTAATATTCATGGACCTCCGGCTACAGCTGTTGCTCAGTACTTCCTAAGTAAGTAAAAAATGTGTTAACATGTTATTTTTTACTTGTTATTCACAGTAGTGTTTCATTTTTTAAATATTGTTTAAAAAAATGTTGTAATGTATGTTCCTTGAGTTGCATCTCCTTAAAAAGGAAAGGTTGAAGTAGTTACTCTGAGTCATCGCCCTTCCGGCCATATCATGAAAAACTCTTTTGAGAAACCTCAGGTGCACGTGTGTTGTCCACGAGAGAGCGTTTAAATACACTAATTTGTCACAGTACTTCAGTGTTATAACACGAAGTGTAGTTGTATTATCCTTCAAAATTTTAATATATCTTATTTTGAATAATTTAACTCACGTATATCTATAGTGTTCAATGTCTTAGCCATTCTTGAGAATTGCCACATCGGACAATCCCTGAATGAACTAATGCTGTTCACCTGTTAAAGTTTTTCACGATCCCCCACTGTGTGTGACAACCACCATGTGACACGCACAGTATAATGCGGATATGTGCATAATGCACGCACAGCATAATGGCATTTTGGGTCAATTGCCCGACTTTGCCAGCTAGCTAACGGTGTCCCCATGACTGTGCCTCGTTTAGTCCCCACGCTTGGGAGTAAGATACATGTGGCGAATATGACGTATTCCCTTCATTGTAACTAGCAAACTCCACTTGATTGAGTTTTTCTTTGTAACATAGCTACAGAAACAGATGGTTTTAAAGTAAAGCTACAACTCTATTTTGCCCCGACCGGGGAATCGAACCCTGGATCGTACCACGGGAAGGTAATACGCTGCTCATGATCCACCTAAGTGCTCGGATAATTAATTGATACATATAATGAAAGATGTGATGACTTTCAACACCACAAACACAAGACAAAAATATGCATCGTAAACGGAGTGATAATCTCACGAACCATTAGCTGCACATGCCGCGTTCTCTTTGTGAGCGAATTACCTCAATATTATCTCACCAGTATCTTTAGAGCAAAGAAATGCATTAGACGTCATTTTTATTTATACAAAAATTAGAATTTAAATAATTGTGCGTACAATAATGATTATATATTTACGCCTAGTCTAGAGCGTGATGCCGATTGTTTTTTTTTTCGCGTTACGGAGTAGACAGAAAATTATTTAACCCTGGGGGTAAAAAGGCGAATTTTCGGTAGAAAGTGTTTTGTTACACGATCCTAGTAACGAAAATGTGTTAAAATCCAATTCTCCAGAAATCCAGTTGTTAAATTTTGAGAAAAAATCTCTATCACGTGGTGTAGCCAGAATCCGTTTTGTGGGTCCTTCATTCCGAAAAAGCGAATGACGACAAAAGTTTGTCGTTCCGTCTGTCTATCCGTCCGTCCGTCTGTGAACAACGCTGGAGGCTAGACCGTTCAGTCAATTTTCCCCAAAATCGATATTCTACAATCGATCTGGCTGATGTTGCAGCCTCTCGAATTTGAAACCGATATTTTAGTTTTGGGTGACACTTTACACGAACCCTTTGAGGCATTTTCCAAATTAAAAAAATGTTCTATCGTTTCTGTTGTTGTATAGTGTGAAGGACGTTTAAGAGAATGGCGTAAGTGTCATATTCGTCAAAAACCCTGATTTTTCGAAAATTTCAAAAGTTCCAAATTGTTTTGGGGTCATTCTACAACTAAAATATTAAGGATAGAGATTTTCCCCTGAATTAAATGTGTTCTTAAAGATAGATTTTGAAAGATGGTCATGTACAATTTTTCGAAAATTTGAGTACTTTTCACGTAATTTTGCGTGAAAACACGGGCGAGATAGAACGTGTTGCAAGCGAGAAAGTACGTGAGGCAAAGCATCATGCAAGTGACAGCACAGAAATTTCCAAATGGGGTGGGGAGAAGAAAGCAAGGGAGCAACAGAGTTTTTAGAAAAGAGACTGGTTAACAGTGACTCGTGCGAGGAACGTGAGAACATGAGTGAATGAACGCAGACGATGTGGCGTATGATGGCCAGTCTGACATATCGGTATCGAGTTCATCGCTTGGAGCACGGTCGTGGACGCCTGCTGACTTCCCGGACAGTCAACAGAAGTACCAGATCTATTCCTGATGAGTACGGGACCACTTTAACCGTGCTCCGCCGGAACATCCCGCTGCAATTGACCGGTTAATACGCCCGCGGGCGTACAATCCCACCGACGTGAGGTAATGTGACCATCGCCATCATTATGTCTGTGCATTTGCCCATTTAATTCCAATAACAGTTTTAGACGGGAGATTTTTAAGATACTAGTTTTTACAGAGTGTATTTAAGAACTTTAAGTTTGTCAATAAACGTGTTCCCGCCACTTAAGACGGGTTACATCTTATAAAATTGCATATCTGTGTGCTATTAGTGTAGCGAGTAGACGTAATGCATCCCTTCGACCCAGAGCACCCAAACCTTCAGGTTCTCAATGCCGGAGTAGGATGGCGGGTAAGATGCACGCTTGACGCCCATTAAACAAATTTAGCGTTTGTGCCCTTTCATTCATCAATTACCATTGCACTCCGCGTGACATTACAATATATATTCACCATCGTAGAAGCTCGTTTGTAAAATACAGAGTCACAATATATTTTTTTATGTCGCCTCTAATCCACCGATTACGCCCCCCCCCTACAGTCACTTTACATCACTTCAATACACGACACTATAATTCACTTGAATTATTAATGAATGAAGAAGAATCAGATCACTACAATACTGTTATACCATTGCCCCCCTTTCAATTAAATAAATTCAATCAATTAAATAAAGATTTTAAAGAAGTTTCTATATCACAATTTTTATTTTACTCTACACAAAGTTTTGGATTTTAAATTGTATACCCATTTTCACGTGTACTGTAATACATGGTACATATTAAAATTATTGTAACAATAGTAGTTGAAGAACATTAAGTACAACAAAATGAGGAAATAAAGAATTCAACTTTAAAACGAGGAAGTAGAGAAAATTTCAAAATGAGGAAAGAGAGAAAGAAAATAGATGTTCAACTTATGTGTACTTACAAATTCATAAATTCACAATCATTTTCGTCCCGTACTTTAATTTCATGAGATTATCATTATTTGGTAAAGAGAATGTACGGTGATGTTTTTCTGACAGGTGGACTGAACTATTCGAAAATCACATTTAATTTGATTACTAAGGTTGAAAGATGATCCTCACTACGCCATAACTGTTTGGAAACTAAATATTATGACAAAAGGAAATCTCCAATGTTGTTGGCAGAGAGGAGGAGAAAAGAGAAGGGGAAATGTAGGAGTAGATAGATATTGGAGAATACAGAGACACACATAATTTTCTCACCTATCATTTGAAAGAAAGTTATTATGAAGTTTATGCACAACGATTAAATGAAAAAATATTCACATTCTCGTATGCCCCTAAAGCACGAAAACCGGCATCTGCTTGAAAATCACAGGCATACTCATCATCTTCTTGATACGCTTCAATTCTCAGGTAGAGGCTGCTGCCGACTATAATGCTCATACGTGCCTCAAGGCTTCACAGCCCTAGCCTCAATCTGGCCCAGCTTAACACAAGAGCGCGTAACTAGCTATCGATCGCTCCTATTTACATAGTAACGCCCTGCGTGAAAGCGCCGCGTAGGTCAGGGCGAATGGACTACATTCATCTGGGATCGCTTCGCTCGCCGACGTAATGGGCTCGGGCGCAGGTGGTTAGCATGCAGTGCCAGGCTATTAACGGTGCGAGGGGCGCCACGAAGCGGAATTTTGGATTGGTTCCGCTGATTCCGGGCGTGTCAACAGCTTAGATCATTAGTCCCGTAAATGTAGTGCGTGCTTTTCATAGGGAGGTGGCTGTGATCTTCCCCCGCTGGATGGCGAGATCCGACGCCGACCTACCGTCTGCAAGCGGGGTTTTCCCTAACCAGATATCTCCCACCAGCGGGGTACCGTCCCAGCCGAGCTCTAAGCTCTCGACCGGTCTCCCGGCAAGTGCTGTAGTGTACTGCATGTTAGTGTGAGGAGTGAGGATAGAACAAGGAAGAGGTGGGAAAGATCGCGCGGTCCGTGGCCCCTTTGCTAAAGTACTGCTCCGACATTACGCCTGGTATTAATCGGAGAAACCACGGAAACCTACCGATCAGAGCAGCCAGCCGCTAGAATTCTTCTGCCGACAGCGAACGAATTCGACGTAGCTGACAAGCTAGTGTCAAAAATCCTGCCACCGTCGGGACTCGAACCTAGGAGCTACCAATCAGAGGGATTGCAGTGACATCTGCTGATGCCCAGTGCCATCTCCCGCGGTTGGAATTTTGGAAAGAACGATCACTTATTGGAAATGAAAGAGAAACAATCCCCTACTCTTTTACTGTGAGCGACACGTGGTGTAAGGGTCACTCACCGTCCACCGGTAACTCACCTTCGCCTCTGGATATTTGGTTTCGAATCCTGGTTATTCCATGTAGAGGTTTTCGCGGGGTTTCCCCGTTCTTATGCGACCATCATCATATCCCAGCATCCCTCCACTAATCCATTCGTCCCAAGTTCGACCGAAAAATATAGCAGAATGTAAAGTAATAGTCAATATAGTGGCTTATTTTCAAATCCATGTTTCAAAAAAACACATTCCTTATTCTTCGGTTTAACAATCACGTTTATAAATATATCAAACCTCTCCATCTACTTCACCACTTCATTCAAGAGTTAAACAGCACTAGGGAATGACTACTGAAGTAAATACTAGAAGGCTAAAAAGGCACTACTTGTATGATTTCTGCAAGTATGAATGTTGACTAAGAGTTGGTACAGCCATCAGTCCACATTAGTATAATTTTTTTATACAATGTTCCGTTACGTGTGTACAAGCCTTACTAATCTTTTGGGAAGAAAAAATAGTGAAAAAGAAAGAAAGAGAGAGACAGAGAGAGAGAGAGAGAGAGAGAGAGAAAGAAAGAAAGAGAGAGAGAGAGAGAGAGAGAGAGAGAGAGAGAGAGAGAGAGAGAGAGAACGGAAGCAAAGGTGGAAAAAACTGGTAGCAGCATGGGAGAAAAAATGAGTTGAACATAAAAGCGAAAGGTTAAGAGAGGAAACAAAGTAAGAATAAGTAAAAAAGAGAGTGAGAGGATACATGATGTATTTGAGAGAAAGAAGCAGACGGGAAAAGTGACGAGTATTATAGAAGGAATGGAGAATAAGGAGAAGCAATAAGAGGAAATACATAGAGAAGAAAACTGGGGGCAGAAAACGAGAGAAACAGCTAAGGCGAATGCGAAGGGAGTCGCCTAGAAAGAAAAGATTAGCGTTACACAGAGTCAGTGGGCGTAACGTGGCGTGGTGTGGCGAGGCGTGGGTTGGCGAGTCGTTGCGTGGAGTGGTGTGGCGAGACATGGCATGGTTTTGTGTGGTGTAGTGGGTTGTAGCGTGGCGTGGCAAGGTGTGGCGTGGCGTGGCGAGTCGTGGGGTGGTGAGTCGTTGCGAGGAGTGGCGTGGAGAGGCATAGTGTGGCATGGCGTGGCGTGGCATGGAGAGGCGTGGCGAGGCGTGACGTGACGTGACGTGGCGAGTTGTTGAGTGGAGTGGAGTGGCAAAGCGTAGCCTAGAGTGGCGTGGCGTGGCGTGGCGTGGCGTGGCGGGTGGCAGGGTGGCGCGGCGCGGGCCAACGCGCTGTGGGAAGACGCGGTGTGGGCGGATCGCAGCGATCAAAGCAGCCTCTCATTAAGGCTCGGCGTGTCGGCCGAGGGAGGTGTCGCCAATCAGGCAGCGGGCGGGGGCCCCCTCCCCCTCCCACGCTCGCAGCACCACCTCATCAAGCACCTCTCCTACCGCGCGGAGCGAGAAACCAATCAATCCGCAGACACACGCAAGTGCCCTTCGCTCAGTTCAGACACAACTATCACATCAGCCACGAAAACCTTTCAGCAATGTAAATCTGTGAAAGTCACGAGGTATCATGGATATCTAAAGTTCAGGTATTTACGAAATTCTCTATATTCAAACACTGTATACCAAATGCGCAAATGTATTGAGAAGATGGAATTTGTGTTCTATGAAATTGTAGCTTCGCTCACTGTTTCTCCGTAGTTGGTCATGCCCCGAGAGCCTTGCAAATCTCTTCACTTTGATAGGCAAATCGCTCTCGCCTCCAGACATCCCCTTGAATCCATCCACGAGACTCCTAAATCTGCTGATGTCACAATAATTCACACTAAAAACGCGCGTGGACTGGAATGAAAAAACTTTGTGTCGTCGATTCCATTCCTGGAATTTCCACGTCAGGAATGTGATTCTCATAAAATCTAAACTAAGAAACTTGGAAATGTCAAAAAAAGTCCATAAGAATCTTTTAAATAAGATATAAACATTTCTAAGCAATATCAATAGAAGGGTTTAGCTGCTCGTTTGTTTATAGAATAAAACAACGATTATATAAACAGTCTATAATGTATTGATGCAGATAAACAGTCTATGATATATACTGCAAATAAGGAAATGCATAAAATCTTAGTTTTCTGTATGAGAACTCTAAAATACGCTAAGGAAATATTTCGGTTTTGTACGATTTATAATACGCAACTGACTCAAAACACTGTACATGCTCCTTCTGAATGGAGAATGCATCGAACAGATTTAAAGACGAAAAATATTTAAAATTTTATATTATAAAACGAAAAATTAACGTTTGTTAACTGATGTGATTTTGTTGAAAAAATCACAATTTTTTTACCAGAAGTACATGAACCGCGTGGCTAGTAATGGATTCCCCCTAATGCAATATAGTTTACCTTGTCTTTGTAGTATCGTTGACTGGGAGGTCCTACGATTCGAGACTTGACACCCATGGCGCATTTTCGGCTCTAGGTAGATTGCTACGACGAATTCAACCATAGTTTGGAGGAGAATTACCGCGCCCGATTACTGTAAGCGGTAGTTTTACATGGTTTTCCCTATCAATATCAGTCGAATGTCGGAAAAGCACCTTAACAAACGGCCACGGGCAGCAGGGGATAATTCATTCCTCATTCCTGTACTATCCTCACCCTTCACACACACACACACACACACACACACACACACACACACACACACACACACACACACACACACACATTCATTACGCTATCAGACGTTGGAAAATCGTTCTTGAGTTTAGAGCTTGTTGCAACTTAGGGGGTGCCATCTGGAGGGCATACATGGAGAGAGAATAAACCAGCAAGGCAATGTACATCAGCGGCGAATCATACGTAACAACGGGAGAAGTACATCACCTCCTCCTGTTATATAACATTCAATGTACTTACGGGACGAATGATCTGAATAGTCGATCCGCCTGCAAACTACACTCATTTCATATTGTAACTCCAGAAATTCACGGTAGTTTTCCATGGTTTCTCAGATCAACTCCAGGCGAATGCGGGAGCAGTACCCTAACTAAAGGGCCACGGACCGTGCGCGACCTTTCCTTCCTCTTCCTTGTCCTATCCTCACTCGTTACACACACTTAAAGTAACATGCACTGCACTACAATATATGCCAGGTGACCGGTCGGGAGCTTAGAGGTTGTCCCCGCTGGAGCGGTGTCCCACTGGAGGGAGATATCTGGTTGGCGAAAACACCGCTAGCCGACCGTCCTGGCCGGACGTGGAGAAGTATACCGCTACCTTCCGAGGATTGATTGATTGATTTTTTCGTGTTTCCGGGCGCGTCAACTACTTCGATCATTAGTCCCGTTAGTGTAGTGCATGTTTTTTTTTCTCGGGAGATGGCGGTGATCTTCCCCCGCTGGATGGCGATATCCGGCGCCGACCTACCATCGGCTAGTGGGGTTTCCCCCTAACCAGGACTCGCCCACCAGCGGGGCACCGCCCCAGTCGGGACAAGCTCTAAAATCCCGACCGGTCTCCCGGAAGATGTGGTAGTGTTGTGCCTGTTAAGGGAGAGGATAGGACAAGGAAGAGGAAGGACAGATCGCGCGCGATCCGTGGCCCGTTTGTTAGGGTACTACTCCGGCATTCGCCTGGTGTTGATCGGAGAAACCACGGAAAACACCTTCCGAAGAAAAAACATGCACTTCACTTAAGGGACTAATGATCTTAGTAGTTGACGCGCTCCGAATAACTAATCAATCGATCCAGAGATTGATCCCATCACATTCCAAAAGGGTACTCCCACTGAGCTCGAGTGAGCGTGAATTCAGTCGCTGTCTAGAGGAGAATTCTAGCGGCCGGCTGCTCTGATCGGTAGTTTTCCGTGGTTTCTCCGATCAACACCAGGCGAATGCCGGAACAGTACCCTACCAAACGGGCCACGGACCGTGCGCGATCTGTCCTTCCTCTTCCTTGTTCTATCCTCTCTCTTTACATACACACTTACACTAACATGCACTACACTACTACATATTCCGGGAGACCGGTTGGGAGCTTAGAGCTTGTCCCGGTTGGGGCGGTGCCCCGCTGGTGGGAGGGTCCTGGTGAGGGGGAAACCCCACTAGCCGACGGTAGGTCGGCGCCGGATCTCGCCATCCAGGGGGCGAAGATCACCGCCATCTCCCGATAAAAAACATGCACTACACTAACGGGACTAGTGATCGAAGTAGTTGACGCGCCCGGAAACACGAAAAAATCAATCAATCAATCAATCGAGTGAGCGTGTTTTCAGGATTCTGCGTCGATGACATAAAGCCAAGGGTGTAGAAAGCCAATGGCCTCTAAGGAATGTTTGTCATATTTCGATCGAGTTATGCATGGGTTTTTTGAAATATGAGCAAGCATGTGATTGCGATTACTTCCGCTTCACTTTGGCTTTGCATCCTCGATGTGCACAATTTCCGGGAAGCAGAGATAAATTTCAGAATTCACAGAGAAGGGCTAGTATAGTATTACTTTGCTTTGTTTCAAAAAAACGATGTATCCAGGAAAATTTATGAGCAACTCGCATTTGAAATATTCCGTTTCAATATGTAAATATATCGGAAATAATAAATATATGTAAAATAAATTGTATTAATTCATTCAAAATGTAATGCAAATCCTCAAAAATATTGAATGCATGTATCTTGTTCCAGTAACAGTAGGTATTTAAATGCAAATACCTTGCTTAAACATTGTATTTGATAAGTACCTCCAATATTTTGGGATAAAATAATTATTTCAATATTTACGTCCAAATCTTTAGATTTGTTTACGCTCAATTTTATTTCTTGGTGTTGTTAATAGAAGTAAATAATTAAAAAAGATACTTATCAAATGGGTAGTGTAGTTGGATGAAATCAGAACTCACCTGAAACAAAGCAGAAAACCATTAATTTGTATAATAGAAAACGATGGCTATTGGCGTAGGCCAAAATTCTATGCCAATAGAAGCAGTATTCCATTAAGCGAAAAATGGAACTTCAGCAATCATTTAGTACAACAATAAAGGATGGCATACAACGTGTTCATAATAAAGCGCTTCGCATTAAATTGTGAGTAGTATTACACACACACTAAAATGATAGAAATAGAGCATAAATGACGAACAAAACTTATTATATTAAGCCTCAGAATTATTATTATCAACCTAGTTTTCTGTATGCGAGAAAAGATAATCAAAAATTTGAAACTACTTTTTAAAAAAATTACGAAAACATTGTTAAAACTTCACTTGTTAAGTACCTCCTAAAATAAAAACATCATTTTCATTTGACAAGGCCACATCGATCGGGGAACTTCAATGTTTGAGAAAATTGACCCGTTAAGCTGCTAATGTTGATAATATTAAGAGAACCAGGAGCATGGACAGATCGACGAATGGACGGACGACCAGTCGTTTTACCTTATGCCGATTTTCAGCTATCAAGATCCACAAAATGTGGATTCTGACTACACAAAGTGTTAAGGGAAGTAATTTGCTATATAGTACATGTCCTGCGTTGGCTACTACCCCACACTCTACTCATGGACAATGGATCACGGGATCGGTCAATTAATGAATTACATTAGTTTGCCAACGTTTCGGAATATTTAATTCCTTCATCAGGGCTTACTAATACATATACTGGTCAAACATAATGTTCCTCCACAGCACAACTCCAATACAGAGTTGCTGAAGCACACACGTCTATAGCAAGTTCGACCATGGTCACGGCCCGAAAGAAAGTGACCGAAATTCCGAAACGTTGGCAAACTAATGTAATTCATTAATTGACCGATCCCGTGATCCATTATCCTACTACTTATTAACGGTCGTGATTTCTACAATACTCTACTCATGTTCTTCCAGGGGGCACGAGTCCCCGGGGTGGGCACGTATCGCTTTATGCTTTTATCCGCACCCCCGCCGCTGCACATGTATGACGACGAGCTGATTTCCGGATCCCCCCGGAACGCAGTTTGCCCTTACGGCAACCTATCCATTCAATACGGGATGGGGCAGCCCTAGCAGCTTAGAGCTACTAGCTTTCACGGCGAGTTCTGGAGCCCCTCCTTTTTGCCCAGAGTATCGGGCCATTGCCACAACGAAGCCGAGAGCCCAAAAAGGGACCACCCGAACCAAGGGAACCGGGGGGGAGGGCTTCCCATCTCCTCACTGCTTACACCTTTAGACTAATGAAATTAACTACATACTTTAGGACCAAAATTGGTCTCATTTCTCGATATCAGAGAATCACTATGCGAGTTTTTCGGACAAAAAGTTCCCGCTGTCGCTTTACAATACTTTTTTTTACTTTGAAAGTACGTAGTTGGTGAGAAAGTAAAAAACCCGACAAGAATGTGGCGAAAGATCGCAAGATGGGAATGCTGGAGGTTAAAGCATTAATGGTAGCGGTGACGGTTAAGCCGATAGTCAAATTTGGGAAGGGATGGTGGAGGGAGATATGATGAAGGTATCGATGGCAGCGCTAGTTTCAATCATTCATCGTCGAAGAATCGTGGATCATAATTGAGAGGTAACTAACCCTGATAGTGAGGATCACTGGAACAAGGACTAGGAAAGTGGGAGGACTTGATAGTGCGGTGATTGTGGAGGTGGCGATGGAGAAATTAGTGGTTGTGGTAACAGTGGTGATGGTGGGGACAGAGGTACTGCGGCGGTCATCGTGATTTTGGTGGTGATGGATTAGATAATGGTGTTCACAGTGGCAACGTCAGCAACAGTGAGTAGTAAGGCAGGCCGTGGTGAACGTGTGGTGCCGGAAGGGAGGGTAATTGTTGTGGTCGAGTGATTGGTTGCTGGAGATGAGAGATTGAAAAATGTGAGCAGTGTAAGGGAGTCGAGTTGGTCAGATTTTCGAGTGAGAGGTTTTCGGTGGTGGTTCGGAAAATATTGGGGAATAGAAATAGGACCAATGGCTTGCACTAAGGCAGCAACGGAAGAGGTAGACGAGCATGAACGTTGCAGGTACAAAGCCAAAGTAGGAACAAGTACAGAGGCGAAAGCAAAGAACGAAGCTAAATCGGATGGAGAATCAAATGCGGAAGCGGGTGATGAAACAAGTACTAAATCTGGTGCAGAAACGGAAGCAGAGTACGGTTCTGAAACTGACGCAAAAATAAGCGCAGAAACAAGTGTAGAAACGGGGGCAGAAACGGACGGAGAAACGGGAGCAGAATTGGATGAATAAACAGGAACAGAAACGGGTGCAGAAATGGATTGTGAACCGCAGTCAGACACGAAGTGAGAACAAATGCGTGGGCAGAAATTGATATTGAGATGGGAAAAGAGGCGGGGACTGCGTTGGAAGCCGGAAAGGGCTGGTTGCAGCGACAGAAGCGGTAGTGAAAGTGAGAAAGGCAGCAGCTCTGGCGGACGTAAGGGAGAGGCGGGGACAGAAGAGGAGTCCAACGCCGACGAGGAGGCGGAGGCTAGTGTGGAGGTAGAAGCGGAAGTGAGGATCGAGGAGAGGAGAAGGAGGAGGAGGAGGAGGAGGAGGAGGCAGATGCAGCCACGGAGATATGCGCGGAGCGGAGGCGCGGGCGCGGGCGGCGCAGATGCGGAAGCGGGGCACGGGCGCGGGCGGGGAGCGGCCGGAAAGCGGGCGCGGGGACGATGATGGATGGAGGCAGCGATCGCGTATCTGCAACGTGCGCTAATGAAGTGTGAGACTTTTCCGGCGCTCCGAGCTTTCAGATTACACCGCCCTACCCTTCCCCTCCTTTTCCTCCGCCCCCTCCCCACCTCACCGCCTACACGCCCTCGAGACCTGCGATACCGGCGGCGCACCCCGGTAATTCACAAGGCTCTTTGCACACTGTCGCGCTCTCTAATTGTTAGTTAAACAACTGGAGACGTTAGTGAGTTAACACACAGCGTCTACCGATGCTGAAGGATTTTTAATTAGCATCATGAAAAAAAGAAGAAACATCTTTTGCTAAAATAATGAACTATTTTCTTTCCACATCACGTCTTAACTTTAAACTAGTAATTTCTATATTCGTTGACGATGAAGACTTCAAAATTACGTTTTACGCTTCTGGAAAAAATAAACTGCAAAAAAAACTGGTTTTGAAATTAGGAGAATTTTGCAGCATCACTGGTAATTGAAAAGGGAGGCAGATAGTGTTTGGAAATAAGAAAATGAATCATAGGAAGTAGAATCGCACCCCAGAAATAAAGAAAGAGAAATACGTAAGAAAAAATGGAGATGTAACATCGTTTTTGAGAGAGAAACAGCAATCACGGATTAAATGTAACAAACCACAGTTGTATTTATTGCTCGCAATTTCATATTAGAAGTTAACCGCAATAAATTTTACTGGCCAAAGTACTTGTTGTTTCACTGTTTTTATAAGAACACGTCAGAACATTAGTAATTACAAAATAAAGAAATACTAATATTTCTGGAAGAGCAGTTACGATGAATATTAATTATGAATATGAATTATATGCAAGAACATAACCATACAGTTAAATTCTACACACCATTTTAAATAAGAAATTGCATGATGAATCTTTTAATAGAAACAATCGCAGCCAAGAGAGTACAAACTTCGGGAAACAATAAAATTCTGGGGGTGTCGCCTATGTTGAGGAATGTCACAACATCGACTGAAATATCACCCGTTCTCTTTTTCCTATCTGGAAAGGCGGCCACAAATTTCATTGACAAACGACGCTACAAGCAAAAGAAAAATTAACTTGTCTCTCTGTAGCCATTTGACAATGCGAACCCGTGGTTGTTTTTACCCAACTATACGATAACACGTAGTTTGACGTATGTAGTTGAACTCGCGGATAATGAAAGTTGCGGACTAGTGGCTACCGTACCAGGGGTACAGTATTCATTCATTTAGTAATTTGAACGGGCGTCCAGCGATAGGTGAGCTTAACGTCCCATCCTCCCCAAAGAGTGGGTTCGACTCTTGAAGAGGATGGAAGTTGTTGAAGGGTGGAAAATCAACAGTGACAATGAAGTACAAGCGGCATGTAAAGTTACCATGCTAAATGACTGGCAAAATTAAATCCTTCGAGTATTCTTGTCCTAATCAAACCCCTTATACATTCGGCCAGAGAAATGAACTACCAAAGTAATAAATAAATATCACTGATACTGTTTATGTGGCGCTCCATGGTAATATGAAAATAAACATTAACTGTAAACACTCGAAGCATGTAGAGATCTAGAGATTTCGCAGCTCAACTATCACAAAGAGAACTCACTACAAAGTTCTTTGCAATTTTGTTCTGATAATTTTTCCAGTACTTGAGCATTGCAAACAAAGAAAAGAACGAGTTACCCTGTCGGCGCAAGAACCCATGTACATATTCTCCTTTGTACTAAGGGCCCTAAATCTGCATAAAGATCTGATGGTGCCATCATATGTCGAGTTCTGTCGCTGTCTGGAGGAATATTCTAGCGGCCGGACGGTCTGATAGGTAGTTTTCCGTGGTTTCTCGGACTAACACAAGGCTAATGCCGAAGCAGTACCCTAACAAACGGGCCACGGACCGCGCGCGATCTTTCCTTCCTCTTTCTTGTCCTATCTCCCCTTACACACACTTACTCTAACATGCACTACTCTACCACACACGTCGGGAGATCGGTTGGTGACTTACAACTAGTCCCGGCTGTTGCAGTGCCGCGCTGATGGGAGATACCTGGTAGAGGAAAACCCCATCAACTGGCAGTAGGTCGGCGCTGGATATCACTGTCTAGTGGGAGACGATCACCGCAACCTCCCGAGGATGAAATGCACTACACTTACGGGAACTTTAACAGTTGACGCGCTCGGCATCACTAATCAATCAACCAACCATTCAAAAGCCATCATGTGACTGCGGTTTGGAAGCCTTCTCAAAGCTCCATGTATCTCGTCTTTAACACTCATCTTCCCCACCGCTGCAAAAAGTAAAATAAAATGATTGAGAAACACCTGCTTCCTTTACACCGTAAAAATGGGAGGTTTATGGAGGTGCGACATTTTGGAAAATTTAGAAATTTTACTTCTCAAAAATCGCATTTTTCTATCCTAAATAAACATTCCTTAATGAGAAGCAGTCCCATTTTGATTCTTTTTATTTACTAGCCCCTTCTACTATTCCAGTCCACCCCTTCTTTATGGGCTTTCACTCCCCCTTCCATTCCACAAGATGGCGGCTTCCTAGCCGTTTACAGCTCATACTTCTGTTACAGGTCATTCTTCTTTTAGATATCTTCTGTTATGATTAAATCTAATTCACGGTGCTTGGGCAGTAAGTAATTTTTAATTTTTATTCATTTATTATTCGTTTTATTTTGTCACATTTATCTCGTATGTTTGCTATATTTCTTCTTGGCTCCCATACCTTCCGTAATTTTCTCATTTTTCCTTCTCCATATTATAGACCCACTGAAGATAGGAAAAGTATTTCCCGAAAGTTAACTTTGGGTATGTTGTAATACGTATTATATCTGTTCTTATTGTAGTTGATTATCTCCTAACTCCACAAGTAGTACCACAAAATTTCTGCTACCACCACGAAATTAAGCTTAAAGCTCCTCCTTGGTGAGGGGTTAGCTTACTGGCCTCTGAACCCCCAGTGCGCGGGTTCGATCCCGGCCGAGGAACCCGGATTTTAGAAGGGCGGAAAATCCACAGTAGCCATGCCACTCTTATGCCACTTCTGTGGCATGTAAAAGAACCCTGGCAGGATGCCCGGCAAAATTAAATCCCAACCATACAGTTCGGATAGAGTTAACTGAGCCCGACATCTGGCGGAGAAAGTGAGAGTCAAATCCCAGGCGCAGACGGGACTGCCCACGGGTGCGCCTGCTTAGATAAAAGTCCCCAGACCCGCGTCGGGGGTAGGCTTCGAAGGAAGCCTGGGTCGAAACTCGGGTGCGCAACACTGCGTACGGGCAGTCCCCCCGCAAAAAACAACACGTACGATAATAATAATTAAGCTTAATTTTAGCCAAATGTGTGTTGCGAAAGGCCCTATGGTGTACACTGGCCTTGGGCAAAGCGGCGTTCTCCGCTCCCCGTTGCGCGACGCGGCGGATGCTCCGGCAGAGGGCGTGGGCGAGCAGAGGAAACCGAGCGGAAGTCCTCGCACAAGGCTCCAATCGCTGACGCCGCGAGCTGCGGATATCGGACCGGATATCGAGCCCTGCAAACAGATGAGCGCCGCGCCATTCCGCGGGCGAACGCCCGTCTGACGTCAGCCGCTGTGCCCCCCCTCCCCGCCTCCATTGGCTGCCGGGCGCCGCTTTCCTCTCCGAGGTGACGGCTTGTTAGGGCATTCAGGAAATGCTTGATTGCGATGCCCAGATTCGGGTTCTAGATACTTGCGTCTTTGCACCTTTCACTCTGCCGAGCAACTCAACACAGTTGCATCTTACTACAAAGTTTGTTTTTAATGTTTGGGCATTTTGATATTGACCCATTGCATATCAACAAAATTTCTAGACATTTTCGTGGATAAACTGTCAACTTAACCAGTAAATTTTGACTCCGAGTAAACAAAAGATAGAGAACACCGCAACAATAGTCTCAGTTGATTGCGATTGCCAGATTCGGTTACTAGGCATAGGCAGGGAGAAAATACTTGCACCTTTATATCCTTCAATCTCTCGAGCAGGTCAGTACAGTTGTATCTACAACCAAGTTAATTTGTCTGTTTTTAATGATTGGGCATTTTGACAATTGGGTAATCTTGATGGATAATCTCTCAACTTTACAAGTAAATTTTGACTCCGAGGAAAGAAAAGATGGAGAACACCACAACAATAGTCTCAGTTGATTGCGATTGCAAGTTTCGGTTACTAGACATAAGCAGGCAGAAAATACTTGCGCTTTTGAATCTTTTAGTCTTCCGAGCAGATCATTACAGTTGCATCTACAACTAAATTTTATTTACTTGCTTTTAATGCTTAGGCATTTTGACATTGATCTATTGATTCATCGTACATGAGCAAAATTTCTGGACATTTTTTGTTTGAGCTCTCAGTTTTGCCAGTAAATGTTATAGGTCTAGGGATAATCAAACCACAATAGTAAAAAATAAATAGTATATATTTATTTTTTGCCCAGAAGTACCTTTCGGGAACAATATTTTCCCATCCTCAGTGGGTCTCTAGCAAAGGGGAAAATGAATGATTAACATACATAGGAACAGTGGTGTAAAGAATAAAATAGACAAAGGAAGTGAATGAATAATACAATAATCGATTTTGAAAAATAATAAGGAACATAAAAGAACTTACTGCCCAAGCAACGTGGATAACACCTAAACATTTAAAATGAAACTGAATAAGGTCCAGTGATGAACCACTAGGGTGGCCGCCATCTTGTGGAATGGTGGGAAGTGGAAGCACACCCAATAGTGGCGGAGGGGGAGGGAGGCTTAGCTATAGATAGATTTTGAATAATAGGATGTATATACATCCTATTAAGCTGGCCGTCTGCTCATCCCCTGCAGATCCCCAAGTACGTCGTTGAACTGGTATCCGGATACACCGGGAAGTGATGTAAGTATGTATCCACAACCCGATAAGATAGCCTCGCCAGCTCTAAGCATTCCAGCTTTTCACGTTGGTCCCGGAGTCATTAAACTCCACTCACATGCGCCGTGGCGAGTCCGTTGATCAGGCGATAAAGGATAAGTCGATGCTGAAGAAATGTTCTATCCCTATTGAAGTAATTTGGGCCTTTTTATGTGTCTCGGCATCATTTGATTTCATTGCAGTGCCTCTGTCCGGTCATAGAGTTCTAGTCCTGATGGTGGTAGGATTTTCCACACTTGGTAGATAATTCGCTGTCTAAAGAAGATTTCTAGCGGTGACTGTGCTAATCGGTAGTTTTTCGTTATTTCTCCGACCAATGAGAAGTCAATGACTGAGCAGTACCCAAACAAATGGGCTACGGACCGTGCGCAATCTTTCCTTGTCCTATTCTCAACATTTATTCATACACTCACAATTACATGGACTACACTGCCACACACGACGGGAGTTTAGAGCTAGAGCGGTGCGAAGCTAGGGAGACACCTGGTTGGGAAAGAAAAGCAAGGCGTTGTGTAGATCGTCGCCAAATATAACCATCCAGCGGACAAACATCACCGATGATAAAAATATATGCGCTACAACGATAAAAAAATATGCACTACATTTTCAGGACAAACGACTTTAGCAGTTTACGCGCCCGGAAATATTAATCAATCAATCAACCGAAATATATGAACACTAGCCTTAACTACACAACCACCCATGACCATGACGACCTACTAACCATGACAACTATTCATACGGTCGCATCGCTAGCTCTAAAGCCTCCTAGCTATCCAGATTGAAGATTAAGCGCCAGTGATACGCGCCGGGAAAAGCCCTCCTCAATAAATATTGAGTTCGGAGCACTGCTATGACGAATGCGGAACCCAACTGGGTGCCACGGGGGCTTTTATAAGTAGGGGGCACGATCCCCCACTCATCCTCTCGATGCAATAATTTTATGTTAAAGGGAAACTGGGCGCTCGGGAGAGAGTTTCCAATTTCCCGTCAGGACTTCTATGTGCGTCCAATTTCCTAGATTCGAAGACCGGAGACCAATGTCTCAATCTCTCCCGCAGGAGAAGTTCTACGACAAAAATACCGTTGCGTGGATCCTCTCCATTTAGAACAGCTCCTGCCGACTTTCTTAAACATGTGTCTCATTTCAATTTACTTCTTCAAAAATTCCTGTGAATCTCGCCGTCAAAAGCGGCGAATGGAGGAGCAGGGGCAAACAAGGAAGCGAGATCGCACATGGCCGGATGGAAGAGTGGGCGCTGGAGAATATGGTGGCGAACGCAAGGCAGTGAGGCTGGATTGATTGATTAATAGATAGTGATTCCAGACGAGTCAACTACTGAGGTCATTAGTCCCGTACGTGTAGTGCATGTTTTTTCATCGGGAGGTGGCGATGATCTTCCCCCATTGGATGGCGAAATCCGGTGCTGAGCTACCGGCGACTAGCGGGGTTTCCTCAACCAGATATCTCTCACCAGCGGGGCACCGCCCCAGCCAGGTCAAGGTCTAAGCTCCCGACCTGTTTCTTGTCACGTGTAGTAGTGTAGTGCATGTTAGTCCCCGACCGGTCTCCCAGCATGTGTGGTAGTGTAGTGCATGTTAGGGTCTTGTGTGTGTTAGGGGAGAGGATAGGGCAAGGAAGAGTAAGGAAAGATTGCGCGCGGTCCGTGGCCCGTTTGTTACGGTACTGCTCCGGCATTCGCCTGGTGTTGATCAGAGAAACTACGGAAAACTACCGATCATAGGAGCCGGCCGCTAGAATTCTCCTCTTGAGAGCGACAGAACTCGACATGAGATGGCGGTGATCATCCCCCGCTGGATGGCGAGATCCGGCGCCAATCTACCGTCGGCTAGGGGTTTTTTCCCCTAACCAGGACTCTCCCACCAGCGGGGCATCGCCCCAGCCGCGACAAGCTCTAAGCTCCCGACCGGTCTCCCGGAATATGTGGTAGTGTAGTGCATGTTAGTGTAAGTGTGTGTGTAAAGGGAGGGGATAGGACAAGGAAAAGGAAGGAAAGATAAAGCGCGGTCCGTGGCCCGTTCGATAGGGTACTGGTCCGGCATTCGCCTGGTGTTGATCGGAGAAACCACGGAAAACTACCGATCAGAGCAGCCGTCCACTAGAATTCTCCTCCAGACAGCGACTGAATTCGACCTAGCTGAAACGCTAGTGTTGAAAACCCTGCCACCGTCAGGACTCTAATCTAGGATCTCCCGATCAGAGGCACTGCAGTGACATCAGTTGATGCACTGAGCCACCGCTCCCGGTCAATGAGGCTGGAGATGAAAGAAAAGAGACGGCCCTGGATTATAGAGTGGACGCAGGGAAACTGAGCGCGATGGCGAGGGTGGTCATTGTGTTGCACGGTGGTCGCCGGTCGAACAAGAGATGAGTGGAAGGGCGGTTAGAGCCAGGTGGGTGCACGAGCAGAAACTGAATTCTTGGCTGTCCGGGGTGAACCTATCTTAGTCGATGGAGCTGACGTTTCAGCCATCTTGTTGTGGCCTTCTTCAGCACTATACTACCGGAATATAGCTGTGCAGTGTAGCTCTGAAGAAGGCCACAACAAGATGGCCGAAACGTCAGCTCCATCGACTGAGACATGGCTCACCCCGGACAGCCAAGAATCCAATGACTCCGGCCGCGGAAGCCGACAAATCCATCGAAGAAAAACTGAGTTCTCCTGCAGATGAAGCGAGGCAGAGTGCGGCGGTCCGGAGTGAGGTCGACAGTCCGAGGTGGAGCAAGGTATACGGAACTAAGTGGGATAAATAGAGGCGAGAGACGGAACGAATTGTGGTGGCGTTTGGCGGATCGGAGAGGGAAGAGATGGACTAGGACTGAGTAGAACCGTGACGGAGTATAGCCTGGCGGAACGGGTTGCAGAGTTTGGGGCCGGGAAGGCACTTCGAACCGATGGGAAGGGAGGGAACGGGGCAGACAGAAAGAAATAGTACAAAAAAGGTGTGAGGCAGAACTTGAGAAAGAGTAGCTGGTGTGGTTGAGTGATGGATGTTTCCGGCCACATCAACTGCTATAGTCATTAATCACTTTCGTATAGCGAATGCATTTCATCCCTAGAGGTGGCAATGGCCTTCCCCTGCTAGATAGTAAATCCCTCGACATAAACGTTGGCTTGTGAGGGAATTATTTTTTGAGACGTCTCTTCCAACAGGATACCGTCCCAGCTGGAACAAGCTATATGTCCCAGGACATATATTGTAATGTTGTGCTCGTGTTTATGTGTGTGTGTGTGTGTGTGTATGGGGAGAGGACAGGAACAGGACAAGGATAGAAAGATCGCACGCGGTTTATATGGCTCGTTTGTTAGGACACAGCTCCGGCACTCGTCTGGTATTGATCAGAAATCGCCTGGTATTGATCTGGTACCGATCAGAGTAGCTGTTCACTGCAATTCTTCTCTAGCCAATGATATACTTCTATCTAGCTATCTATCTAGCGTCGAAAATCCGCCACCCTACGACTCCCTGATGAGATTCAGAGCAGGCTACGGCAAAGGAGATTCCAAGGGGTCAGGGCGAGCTGCACCGACCAGTATAGGGTGCAGCGGGACGGGGCCGGGCGGGGCGGAAACGTGGCGACTGTGATGTGGCGAAGAAGGCGCGGAGAGGCGGGGTGGAGTGGGGCGGGGAGAGAAGCTCCGGGTGCCGGGCGTGGCGTGGCGTGAAGGTGCGAGGCGGCGTGGGCGGGGCGTGGTGGGGCAGGGCCGGGAAGGGCGGAGAACGGAGCGGGGAAAAGGGGCAGGGTGGGGCAGAGGGGCAAGGCAGAGAGGCAGGGTGGGGGCGGGGTGGGGCCGGGAAGGTGAGGCTGGGTGGGGCAGGGTGGAACGGGACGGGGTGGGGAGTCGGGGCGGGACAGAGAGGCGGGGGGTCGTGGCGTGGCGACGGGGCGGAGCGGGGGATCGGTGCGGGGTGGAGGAGCGGAGCTGGGGCGGGTCGGTACGGAGGGGCGTGGCGGAAGGGTGGAGGAGGGGTCGGTGCGGGACGGAGGGGCGGGGCTGGAGGCGGGTCGGTGCGGAGGGGCGTGGCGGGGTCCGGGGTGGGGCGGGGAACGAGCGACGGGGGCCAGCATCGAACTTTGCGACGCCGCGCAGCGCTGGGCTGGGCTGTGCTGCGCTCGGCTGTGCTGTGCTGTGCTGTGCTGTGCTGTGCTATGCTGTGCTGTGCTGTGCTGTGCGGTGCGGGGTCCGCGTGATTGGGGAAGTTGGCGAGCGGCGCCCGGAGGCGCCTGGAGACGGCGCTCACTGAGCTCCTCCCAGCTGCTCCTCCGCTCCGTTCCTTCGTTCGGCGCCCGGGGCCGCGCCGGCCAGCCGAAGGACCCGCGCTCGTTGAGCAGTAAAACGTGCACCGCAAACGCTCCAATTCTATTCATATTCCAGTACAAAAGAATGCTTGTTTCAACGTTTTCGATCGCGGCAACTTCTACGGTCATTACTCCCATGCCTGAAGCGCGAGTATTCAGGAAGATGACACTATTCTTCTCCTGTTGGAACGTGATATCCGTCTTATTTAGGATTGGAACTCGCCATCTTCGTCTCCTCTCTCTTGCAAAGTGCTCCAAACATATGAAGATATATTATTTCATGTTATTGGTATACAATAGAGGCAACATTTTGAATCCATTCTGCAGGCGCAACTATAAAAATATTTAGGGAGTAAAAATATATACTTTTTAAAAACCGTGTATTTAATAACAGAACTAATAATAAGGCTAATAATGATAATTATAATATTATTTCATGTTATTGGTATACAATAGAGGCAACATTTTGAATCCATTCTGCAGGCGCAACTATAAAAATATTTAGGGAGTAAAAATATATACTTTTTAAAAACCGTGTATTTAATAACAGAACTAATAATAAGGCTAATAATGATAATTATAATGGTAATAATAATAATAATAATGTATTTATTAATAATGAGGATGAAGCCATTAAACTCTGTTATGCACAGCCCTCTTAAACACTCCGAAAATCTATGAATATTAGCATTAATTTTTGCTAAATCATTTTTGCTAAATGATGGAAAAGACAATAGTTATTTACTAAATAATAATCGTAAGACGTCCTATTACAAAACCAGAATGGAGAATTATCAAAGGAGGCTGTTGTGACGGGCTTGATAACCAATCTAGAATTGCAATAAGATGTTGACATGGAGATGATAACATGTCCGTTTTATCCACGATATCGTTACGTTTTATCCACGATATATTTACGTTTTATCCACTTTGTAAAAAAATCATTCAAATGTAATTTTCGTTGACAGTCAACTATTAATGCTGCAAAATGAAACAAACTGATGTTGATCGAAGTTAATAAGAGCATTGGATTACTTCTAATATTACGAGTACATATATTACGAATTTGATTATAGTAGATAACAGTGGGCGATGAAACACATATGTTCTAATAATTTATTATTAAATTGATTTCAATTTTTGTAAAGGTTGACTTTAGATACTAAAAGTAAAAAAATAATAATGTATATGAAAAAAATTGTGCTAAAACAGCACGTGCTTTCTCACCCGCATTTTCACGCAAAATTACGCGAAAAGTATTTATATTTTCGAAAAATTATTCATGAGCTTTTTTCCAAATCTGTCTTTAAGGAACACATTTAATTAAAAAAAAATCTCTATATTCCTAATTGTGGTTGTCGGAAGAAGTGGAATAAATTTTTAACATTTGCAAATTTCGAAATTCAGGGTTTTTAACGAACATAAAATCTACGCCATTCTCTTAAACGTCCTTCACAATATTCAACAAAAAAATTAATAAAAAATGATGGGGAGATTTGTTTTAATTTTGAAAATTTCCCTGGGGCTACATGTACAGTACCCCCAAAATTAAAATAACGGTTTCAAATTCAGGGGGCCGCGACATCAACCAGAACGACTGGAGAATATCAATTTTGAAGAAAAACAGTAGAACGTTTTGGCCACAAGCGTTCTTCACAGACAAAACGACAGACAGACCGACAGATACGTAGATAGAAAGTAGAACAGACGGAGGAACAGACTAACAGAAAGATAGAAAGATGGACACGGACAGACGGACGGACAGATAGACGAACGGACAAACAGAGAGATAGAAAGACTGACGGACGGACAGACGTTTTGCCGTCAATTGATTTTTCGGTAGCAAGGACCCTCAAAAAACGGCAACACGACGACGAAAATTCTGGCTACACGACGTGTTAGAGGATTTTTTGTAAATTTAGCCACTGAATTTATCCACATTTTCGTTATGAGACCCGGCAATAAGATTTTTCCTGCCGAGAAACTTTTTTTTCGCGCCCGCATTATACAACTTTCTCTCTACTCCTTAGCGAAAGAGTAATAAAGAGCATTAAAATGCTTCGTACAGCGGCAGATCGTCGGCAGGCGTCGAGGCGTTCGGAGACGAGCCGTGCGGGAAGGCGGAGTGCGACGAGCACGCCGTGCGCGTGGGCGGACGGGCGAGCACCTGCCCGGGCGCCTCCAATTAACGTCGCAGCGAGCGCGTGGGCGCGGATGGAGGGAGGACCGAGTGGGCAAGGACGACCGGAGCGGGGGCAGGGGCTTGATGGCGTTGGTGGGGGTGAGGGGTGGGCGTTGAGAAGAGAAGTAGGGAGACGGGTGGATGCGAGGGGAGTATGGACTTGCACGGGAGCGATGGCCAGGCAGCGCGGACGACGGTGGATTGCGGGGGTGGATTTGCGAAATAGTGCGTAATGGTGTGTTTAAAAGCAATTAATGCGAAATAGCGGCGAAGGGTGGAACGGAAGGAGTGGCAGTGGCGCGGGTGGGGTGGTAGGGTTTTTACTTTCGCATCAGAGCCGGGTGTTGAGGCTGGGAAAGGGGCGGAGACGGGGAGGGTTGTGGCGCAACCCGAGTGCAGGCCGTAGACAGAACTGTGAAGTGTTTCTTAAATTCCTACATAGTATTTGAGTACTCCCGAGTGAGCAGCTGTGCAGCTGTGCGGATGTGCGGTTCCGTCACTCTCGGCTTCCCGTGCACCAATCGAGACATATGATGTGTCCTCCGTTCGACACGTCTCGGTCTCCTAATGGTAACTGATAATTTTTTTTCAATCCGGTTAGAAAATTCAAGGAAATTTCCAAAACCGTGTTTTTGTGTGTTTTGGCGCTGCGTTCTCAGTGAGTATCCGACAATTAAACAAATGACACCTAAATATATCTATGTAGGTGGCGTTGATTAAATCCCAGTAACCCCTGGTTATTTTCAGTCCATGGGATCATAATTTTCTTCCGTGAGGTTGGCACCCTGATTGTTTACAAACCTGTCACATGAAATGAAAATCGCTTTACAGAATTCGACTGCCGGTGAACACAAATCAGAAGGCGTTTGTGGAGTTTTACAATCTTAAAAAATTAGGGTACAAAAATATGGATGGCAACTCAGGGGAATCCAACGTAATTGTAGAAGCTTTTGTGTCAGAATTTTCCGAAATAATTGAGGAAGATCTTATAATAGGAAAAGAGAATAACGAAATAGAGAAGTGCAGGTTACAAGTGATCATTTATGTTCCTATTAGAAAATAAAACGTAAAAATATAGCTGTTCTAAATCCTAACCCGTTCATTATTGATTTCAAAAATTATTTTTCACGGCCATTATAATTTTGAAATTGCAATATTAGCAGTTCATATACCGTATGGAGGTAACAGCTACTACGATTGATATGTAATTCCAAAGCCAGATTCTTAAGAACATATTTGGACAAAGCTAGGAATGAAAGAAATGATGTATTAATGACATTTTCAACACATGAAAGTACTTTTAAAACAGTTTAGAACGTCGGGGAGGTCATATTAAACTAGTTTTAAAGTATTACAGAAGACAACAACATATCACCTTCAAAAGTGGGTATTCTTTTTTTCAAATTTATTTTACGTCAAAAAACAGTTAAAACTGCGTATGACATCCATTCTTTAAAAAACCTTAATTAAGAGATTTAAAAATGTTTACTGTTTTTAAGTGAATTGCTGTATGTAATATGAAATACCAATCAAACTACTTTGCAGATATAAGGCTTTAAATGAACTGGATTCCTGAGGGTTGAAGTAAGAATAATTACCGAATAATAGTAATTTCGTTAAATTTGAGTCTGAGAGCATTATTATATTAGAAAAAGAGATGTTCTTTAAGTTTAATTGCCAAGATAAGGGATCAATAAAGTTTGTGGAGAGCAGCAAAATAGTGAAGACAAACGTAAATCGCGAATGTAGGAATGGATGAAAATGGCAGTGACGACACGAATAAAAGAGAGTTAGAAGCAATTATGCACACGAAGATGCTGGGAAATTTTCGCGAAAAATGAACAGGCGTAATGACAAACTGAATTCTAGAGAGAATTGGGTATGTATTTTACATTGATGTTTATTTAACATTTAGTGATTCGCGCTTTGTTTTGTCACACAAGTACCACCGTGGCGTACTTTGTACGCCCGGCCCATTTTGTGCGAAAAATGAACTCTACAAGGCCTAAATAATATTTGGATATAATTCCTATTTAGTTTTATTTTAAATGCATACATATTACAATATGAATTAAATAATAATTGTAATACATTTTATGTATCAGTCAGATGAACAATTTTTGCATTTTTTGCCTTAAAAATATGTTGGTTTAATGCAAATTTGTTGCATCAGTAAGTAGTAAGTATAGTAATAATTGAAGTAGTGCTTTTTTTTGCTCTTTTGTAAACGCGACAGAGATTTCTTAATTTTGTTGGTGGTTATTCTTGATCATCACGACTTTAAGTTATTGTAAATTCGCTGACAAGCGGTGTTTTATTCCATTTCGTAACCTTGTCTTCGTCAATGAAAACATTACTACAGTCTGGATCGCTGCTTGAATAATCACTAGCACAATCAAGCTCAGAACACTTGTCATGTTCACTGTCGGCCACTATAATTTCTTGCTCATAATCACTTGCAGCATCGCAAATTTCGTCTTCTGATGATTCCTCATGTAATAATTCACATAAAAAGTTTCCAATAAATTATGCATCTCTATTTTGTTCTAATTTAAAAGAAAATAAATTAGTTTAATAACATCAATAAATTAAAAAATCCTATGATAATTAAAAGAAAATGAAAACTCACATTGGTACCCGCGAGGCGTAGAAAGTACGCCAACGGACACTTTCCAACGGAAATTCAATCGGCCGACCTGGATGGCCGAGGTGGCTAAGAGCGAGTACCGACTCAGCGCTTCGGTCCGAAGGGTGGCGGGTTCGAGTCCCGCCTTGGGCATGGCTGTTTGTTCCTTGACTTTGTGTGTGTGTTGTCGCGGAGGGCCTCGCGTTCTGCTGACCCCAGATCAGAGGAGCCCGCAAGAGTGTTTGTCTAGCGTATGGTCAAATATGCGTCCCTTCGGGACGTAAAGGGCAACCGGCTGTCGGCTGGATAAAAGCCCTAGGAAAAAAAATTCAATCGTCTAACCACTACATTAAATCTTACGAAATTGAGTATTGAGAGGATGCAGCTGAATGCCTTCTGCGAGGTCCGGTCAAATGTGCGGGCGCGCTCTGATGTTATCTGACACCCACGGTGAGAACAGTTCTAGTGGCGCGCAAAGTACGCCAGCGCGAGTAACTAAGGGTTAATCGGCAACGAAACCATCTAATCACATGACATCTACCTAACAAAACCATAGAACTCTCTCAAACGGCTGGAAGCTGCTTAGTTTCGTTTCAATTGCTGCGCGAATAGGATATTAGTAATGCAAAATATCCGAACACAACGGGGGGGAGGCAACGCCTTTCCGCATACTAACATTTCCTATATTGGGTACGTTGAATTGAGAGGCTTGGATTGAATGATGAAGTAATAATGAAATGTGAGCCAAAGGGTACGAGAACATCTCGCAAAATCGTACCACGTACCCGATTTGTCCTCCCAAAATTCGGCATGGATCGATCTCGATTTGAATTTCGTTTCTTTCTTTCTCTTTCTTTTGTTAGCTATTAGGATGAATTTTGGAGAGATCACACATTCGTTTTGTACTTATGCTTCTTTTTAAAGCTTTCCATACCCCGGCGTGGACCATTCAAATAAGCGTGCTCTATAGTCGACCCATAATGCACCTCAGAATAATTCTCACTTTCTTTGCCAGGGGTCTGGTTCAGTTAACTACATCCGAACTGAGTAGTCGCCAGGACATGAGATCTCGTTAGTACGGGAAGTTGCTAGAAGGATATAATTTTGCCCGGCACGTGCCAGGGTTCATTTACAAATCTGATATAACCACATTATTTTTCCTGTCCTTCAAAAATCCACGTATTACTTCCGGGTTCGGCCGGCTTAAGAGGCTCAGGGCAACAATTGATGACTGTAGTACCAACATAATAGGGAGGTTCTAGGGTTCCACTTCAGGCGATGCCAGGATTTTTGACACTAAATAGCTAGGTCGAATTTAGCTACTGTATGGAGGAGAATTCTAGCGGCCAACTCCTATGATTGGTAGTTTTCCGTGGTATATCCGAACAACACCAGGCGAATGCCGGAGCAGTACCCTAAGAAACGGGCCACGGACCGCGCGCGATCTTTCCTTCCTCTTCTCCTATTCTCACTCCTTACACACACACACACACACACACACACACACACACACACACACACACACACACTTATACTCACTATGCACTATACTACCATTCGGGAGACCAGTCTGGAGCTCTAACATGCACTACACTACCACATGTACCGGGAGACCGGTCGGGGGTTTGGAGCTAGTGCTGGGGGAGGGGGGTTCACTTTTCGAAGATATCTAGTAGTGGAAAGCCCGACGTGAAAGTCGGCGCTGGATCTCGCTATCCATCGAGGAGTCAGCTAGTTGAAGTGTCCGGAAACAGTAATCAATTCATCCATCGTTCACTCTGGATCGAACCCACGTTTTGAGGGTTTGAGAGGTCAGTACGTTAACCATTCACTGATCTAACTCTGGTACCGGGAGAGGTAGCTCAGTGCATCAACTGATGTCACTGCTGCGCCTCTAACCGGGAGGTCCTAGGTTCGAGTCCTAAGGGCGGCAGGATTTTCGACACTAGCTTTTCAGCTACGTCGAATTCAGTCGCTGTCTGGAGGAGAAATCAAGCGGCCGGCTGCTCTGATCGGTAGTTTTCCGTGGTTTCTCCGATCAACACCAGGCGAATGCCGGAGCAGTACCCTACCGAACGGGCCACGGACCGCGCACGATCTGTCCTTTCTCTTCCTTATCCTATCCTGCCCCCTTACACACACACACACACTAACATGCACAACACTACCACATATTCCGGGAGACTGGTCGGGAGCTTAGAGCATGTCCCAGTTGGGGCGGTGCCCCGCTGGTGGGAGAGTCCTGGTTAGGAGGAAAAGCCCGCTAGCCGATGGCAGGTCGGCGCCGGATCTCGCCATCCAGCGGAGGAAGAGGCGTGTTGGAGGCGTGAGTGCGAGCGCTACACCACAAGGCGGGCCAAAGGTTTGCTTCTATGAAAGCGGAGAGGTGACGCGGAGGCAACGCTCCGCCAGAGAGGGCTTTGCTTCCATGCGAGCGGACTGCCACACCAGTTGAGTGGCGCTCAGCAGATTCTCTCGTGAGCTGCAAATAATTTACTACAGCAACTCCATTTACGTCTGGTAGCATAAGGGCTCCCCACACAACCGAGAGAACACCTTTCACTAGCTTCACGTGAATTAACTGGGCGAAAGCTTGCCGCACTTGCACGCACAGAGCTGTCTCTAAGCTCTAGCGCTGCTTTTGCTATTGGAATTAAAAATTGATACAGAAACAGTTTTCAAATAATTAAAAATCAGTGGGAAGTTGCGGATGACCGGGAAAGTTCAGGACACATTAGGAAACGTTTTTCTACTGTTAAAAAAATTAACTTTTGGATAAGTATAATTCACATTTATGCTTCCTACATTTGATGAATTTAAATTTGAGGTTCATTACATATGTATTCATAGTTTTTTATTTGATTGCTAACTCTAAATAAGGCAAAAATAACGTATCACAAATTGTAAACAAATTGCTTTATAATGTAAATTTAGTCTAGTGCACTTCTTTACTAAGAAATGCTTTTTACTGGTGCTTGATAACGATTAATAACATGTGGAAACTAATCCACGCTAGAATGCCCTTCTTGTGGGAATTGCGACCGCCAATAAATTGCATATTGATCTAAGCATGAATATTCCTTAATTATATTCCTTCATTATCGATAATTTTGTTATGACGGATTTCTTCCTCTTCCCACCAGCCGATACATTAGCGAAGACCGTAAAAATGTGAACACCTATTCTGGCTGCCGACAGCACTGATCCTTATTCAAGACAGACGGAAATGGGAAATATGGATTATGTTCATTATTCAGGAGTTTGATTAAAATTTTGCAGATTATATGTATTAGATACAAAAATTAGAATAATTACTAAAAATTTAATTCTAATGACATTTACAAGGTAAGTGTTTGTCGTTCAAAAGACCTGGCCGCCATTTAATGCACTCTATACGCTTACGAATCCCTCACGGACAACTCATTGGTCAGCGTGGTCGCTTTGCATAACGCAACCCCGGGTTCGATTCCCGGTCGGGCAACATTACCGTATGACTTTCTCTCGCAATGCCCCAGTGTATGTTGCTGTGTGACGATAAGAAAACTCACTTCTCAGGTTGAGAAGACCAGAACATGACATAGGGATGTCTATGTGCAAACCTGGAGCTGAAGCTCAGTGCATCACCTCTGACCGGGAGGTCCTTGGTTCGAGTCCTGACGGCGGCAGTATTTTCGACACTAGCTTTTCAGCTATGTCGAATTCAGTCGCTGTCTGGAGGAGAATACTAGCGACCGGCTGCTCTGATCGATAGTTTTCCGTGGTTTCTCCGATCAATACCAGGCGAATGCCGGAACAGTACCCTAACAAACGGGCCACGGACTGCGCGCGATCTGTCCTTCCTCTTCCTTGTCCTATCCTCTCCCCTTACAAACACACACTTACACTAGCTTGCACTACACTATCACATATTCCGGGAGATCGGTCGGGAGCTTAGAGCTTGTCCCAGCTGGGGCGGTGCCCCGCTGGTGGGAGAGTCCTGGTTAGAGGGAAAGTTCCACTAGTCGACGGTAGGTCGGCGCCGGATCTCGCCATCCAGCGGGGGAAGATCACCGCCATCTCCCGAGGAAAAAACATGCACTACACTAACGGTACTAATGACCAAAGCAGTTGACGTGCCCGGAAGCACGAAAAAATCAATCAATGAGCCTATGTGCAAACCACATGTGTCCCGCAACCGATGGCCGCAAGACGGCGACGCCGCTGGTAGGTCCAGCCTTCGTCAGAGGCTATTTGGCCAAAGTACACACATAAACTTACGATGAAATTTCATTTTCTGACATTGCATAAGAAACCTTCGTCACAGCACGTTATAATTGTGCTAGTGCTGTGTAGCAAACTACTCTTCAGTCCTGCATCAAACAGAAAAACAGTAGAAAACAGAAAAGAGTTGAAATTCGCAGAATATGGTGGATTAATGAAAGAAAATTCCGAGATAAAATCGAGCATAATGCGGAAATGATGCACCGTAGACTCAAAGTAGTAGGTTTTCGTGTACCGAAGAAACACAATTTTTTAGGAGCCAGGTACGTTTCGTAATGCGACAATATTAAAGCTACGTGCTTCTTGTTATTTCTGTGGGCTTATGTAATTTAACAGTCTCGTTATTACATTGTTATTTTTAGTTATTTTTCACACACATTACACGAAATTAATTCTTGTGACCTTTTTTTTTCGTGATGGCGAAACTTGTTCCACGGTTACGTGGATTGATTTATTTCGAAGGATATTAGCACATAAGCTTCAAATTGTAATTCACTGACAGTCGCCGAAAACTGAAACCGAGTGTTATAAAACAGGAAGCTCTCAATAATACATATAATGTATGCGCATTAACATGTTTATGTCAATCACTTGTTGCGTTCATACGCTCGCCGTGTGATCCACGGGATCCATTTGTTTTCTAGAATTCGACGCGGCAATACTGTCCGTCACCACGCTAGCTGTCAATCACCAAGTAATTTTGTTCGTGGTGTTCGGGCAGTGTCTGTCTGGTATCAATACAACATACGGTTCACTGCAGGAAAAGCGAACGGTCGGGTGCAGAAATTCTGAGTGATGTGTGGGCCAGCGATCACCACTGGTGCGTTTCCGATTGGAGTAGGTTGCGTCGTGTAATGGGATTTCCTAGGCCAGGATGTGAGCAACGCCTCGCACATTCACATGTTCGTATTGAATGTGTATTCTGAAAATGGACTGCGGTTCGGGAACTCGCTCCGTGCCAAATGCATCCGGCGTCCCAGTCAGCTAGGGACATCCATATCTACAACAACGCTATGCCAGATGACATTAAACAATTAAAATCGGTACACAAATTTAAGTTAAAAGTAAAATCTTTTCTGCTGTATAACAGTTTCTATACAATTCGAGACTATACTGATCATGAAAAAGAAAAAGAATGTTCAACAAAACTGTGATATAGTACAATGAATTAGTTTACATTTGTATTATATGATTAAAAAAAAACTTAATATGCCTGTAGTAAGTAATGTATTCGTACTTCAGCTTCCGGTAGCTTCAGCAATGACCCCCATCTCGATCGGGTTTTTGTCCAGTTTTCCTGATCCATTGAGTAAATTCATTGCTTAGATGACCTCTTAATCTGCTTCTGGACGTAAATGTAGCTTTACAATGCTCACGTTTTGTTGAGCTCTTCTTTTGCTTGTAGTGGTAGTACAGCTGAGGGGGAGTTACTAGTTTGTTAGCAATGTACAAAAATCAAATCTGCAGTTCATTTACCGTTGCAATTTTTTTATCATTCGAGAACGAAAATGTCAAGTTTTTCAAATGTTAATCTCGCAGTTTTTTAAATTTTGTTATTATTATTGTTAATATTATTACTATTATTATTATTATTATTATTATTATTATTATTATTATTATTATTATTAAACATTTTTCATCCTTCAATAATTAATAGTTAAATTGTTGGAAAGGGATTCTGAAACTCAAGAAAGCGTGCGAAGATGATTTTCTCCTCCATACGTCACATAGTTTTTACTGTTTTTTGACTAAATAAATATCTATATCTATCTCTACGTCCACTGATTATTGTAAGTCCGCAAAAAAATGTAAATGTAGAAAAGAAGCTCCTGACAATCCCTGTTTGTATTATAAATATCTGGAAAACATATTGGGACACAGTGAAAACAGGTTTGGCGTAATTTCATTTTATATTTATTGAATAATATTTCGTAAAATTGAGTGTTTTG